>CM052897.1:93345028-93651730 GCA_028534135.1 Potos flavus
CACTTTTTCATGTGTCTGTTGGCCATTTGAATGTCCTCTTTGCAGAAATGTCTGTTCATATCTTCTGCCCATTTCTTGATCGGATTATTTGTTCTTTGGGTGTTGAGTTTGAGAAGTTCTTTATAGATTTTGGATACTAGCCCTTTATTCGCCATCTGTTTTTATCCTTTGTAAAAATGTGAAAGAATTTCTGAGCCATCGTGGAGGATAGGTTTGGATGGGGAGAGTGCTGGGGAGAGGAAAGTGAGAAGAGGCAAAATCAGGAAGTTGGAAGAGACCATCAGCTTAGCTTAGTTCAGCTTTGCTGGACTGGGGATAGCAGAGATACAGGGGACAGCAGTGAACTCTGCAAGACACATGGATGCACTGAAGAGTCAGCATGTGGCCCAGACCAGAGGCGTTGGTGCATTTAGAGGGTAGAGGCGGTGTGTGGACTGGAGATATCTGGGCAGGCTGCCCAGGGAGGGTCAGAGGGAGGTTGGCAGGTCTTTTGCATAGTGGTTAAGAGCTCAGCCTTTGCAATTTGCTTTTTCAGCTCTGTTTCTTACTAGCTCTGGGGCCCTAGCATGATGCCTAATTGCTCTGAGGCTCAGTGATAAAATGGGGATAATAATGCCTCTAAATAGTGACTGGTACAGTGTTTGTGCTCTCATTATTGCCTATCAAATGGAAAGGAAGGGGAACAGCTATGTATTAGGCATAAAGTCAGAATGAGCAAGGCAAGGTCTCAGAACACATAGAAAGGTAGCATGAAGTCGTTGGCATTCCTAGATTTGCAAACAAGGAGGCCAGCAGCTACCCCCAAGAAAGCTGAGGCCCCAGAACAAATTTCTTGATTTCCTATTTTCTATCCATAGAAGAAAATGATAGCACATATTTCAAAGTCGTGTTTTAAATATGTGAAATATGGAAAAGTCTCAGGCATGGTATCTGGCACAATAGGAAAGCTTTAGTAAATGGCTGCCATTGCCATTATTACTTGCCGTCCGTCCCTTCAGAGGCTCCCGAGCATCTCTATGCAGTTGAGGGTGCTCTGCTGGGAGTCAGAGGCTGGGGTGCAGGGAGGTGGTTCAGGGAGTAGGAGCTCTATAGCTGGGGTTTCTGAAGGGGCACAAAGAGGAAGAAAGGAGAGGAGAGGGACTGCCTGCTTGCACCGCCTTCCCCTTCCTTTGTCGCCTTCCAAGCTGCCTCCACAGCCCCTCCCTCAGTGGTTTGCACTGCACACACCTGGACTTGATGATGAACTTCTTCTCCAGGTGTCTCTCATTTCTCTCATTTCCCAGCAGGGGTGGTGCTCAGTATTGCCTCTCCGCTCTCAATAGACCTCAGGTGCCTGGCCCTGGGAAACCGAAGGGATGAAGGAGGGTGGCAGGCCAATGCCCCTGGGCCTTGCCAACTGAGCTCTGAGAGCACATGCCCGTGGCTGCCTTGTTGCATTTGGTTCCTGGTGCCTGGCATATTTGCACATGTGTGTTGACCGAGTCATTTCTTGTGCCTGCTTCAATGGCATCTTGTCCCCTCAAACAGCAGGAGGCAGAACCTCTGACTTCCCCCAGAGACAAGTCCACATGGGGTGGGGGCTCTGGGTGGCAGATGGGCTCATGCTCTACCTTCTGGTGCTCACTTCCCACAAGCACCCCCAAGCCCAGCCTCCCCAGAGGTGTCAGTCTTAGGGTCTGGGTTTCTGCAAGCCCACAAATTCCACTTCTTCCCGTCTTCCCAGAGCTCACGAAAGCACACAGCTGTGATGCACCCAGCTGACTCTGAAGCCGTGAAGTCAAGGCTCTTTCCAGCCCAGACACCCCCGTCACCCTCACCTCAGGAACAGAATCTGACAACAGAGGTCTGGAGTGGTGAAGGGGGGGTTGGGAGGGAGTGAGGGTGTGACCTCGGGGGTGGGAGCGGGCAGGGCCCTGGCACTGCTCAGAGTACCACATACACATCTAGTTGTAGTCCCCGCTCTGAGATAGGACTGGAGGCTGGGGCCATGTGAGCCCTCCAAGGCTTTCTAAACCAATAGCCAGACTAATGGAGGCAAGAAGAACGTGACGGCTGGCTTATTTCCTTATTTCCAGACCCAAGTGAGAAAGTAGCTCAGAGTTTCTGCTCTGTGCCCGACTCGGGACTCCACCGTGAGTCAGGCCAGGGGCTCACCACTCCTGCTGGACCCTGGGCTGACGCGTGGGAACAGACATCGGGATTAACGTGCTGTAAGAGTGGCCAACATGGGAGGCCCAGGGGAAGCTGAAGGAAAGTGCCAGGTGGCAGGGAGCAGTGATTTCCATACAGGCGAGACTCCCCTGTCCTTGGACGTGTGTATACAGGGGACAGGAGCTGCAGACCGGTGCCTGAGAGGGAAAGTGTCCAAGTGGTTTCCCACCAACACAGAGTCTAGGCTCTGGGCCTTGAAGGACATGTGGGCTCGGAAGGCAGGAGGATCTAGAGGGAGAAACACCAAACGACTCCTGCTGGAGGAGAGGGGAAAGGTGGCTACCTCCAGGACTGTGGCCTGTGGGGCAAAGTTCATGTTCATACCCAAGATCGAGTACAGGTGGGCTGTCAGCACTGGAAAACATTGGGTGCTTTTTTTTTTCCCCCCTCAGCCCCGCCTGGTATGTGTTGGCAGATACGGCCTGGGGGAAGCTGTGAGAGGCTGCCTCTGATCCAGCTTTGACTCAGTGCCTGCACTGGGCTAAACATCCATTCTGGGATTTCCAGTATTACCTTAGCAGCCTTTCCCCTGGACCTTTCTATTGAGTCAACAACCAGCCATTGCCACTGAGGTTCCTAATTAGGGAATCATAGCAGGCTTTCAGGGGGCTGACTCCTTAGGCCCAAGGAGCTAGAAAACCCAGAAATGTCCCCTTCCAGAGTCTGGCTCTGGTCAGAACACGCTCCAGGGGAAGAGGCAGACAGGAGTTTCTTGGGGGAGGTGGGCTGACTCTGCCAAAGAGCTGGGTCCTCCATTGTTTAACACCAGGGGTGGCCAGGTCACATGCTCCCCATGCTCTCCTTTGCCTTGTGGCTGCCCTTCCTAAAGTTAGCTCACTGGCTGTTGGCTGATTCACACCAAACCAAAGGGTGGGCGTGGGGACCCCAGAGTGGAGTAGGGGCCCGGCCATGACTGGCTTGAACGTTTTACATGGCGGTTTGTCAGAGGGAGGGATGTTGAGGAAGAGGGAAGATCAGCGTCCAGAATTCTGCTCAAAGACACACAGGTGAAGAATGCCCTGTGGCAGCGTGCGTGAGTGCTGCATGTGGAACTGGGTGTTCCCCGAGGGGAGGGCTGTGACTCTCACTGTGATGGATCCAGGCACACCAGAGCTGGAGCCGGGCTAGGAATCACAAAGGCAAGGAGACACTTGCCTTACATCACAGTTTCTGGTTCTTTATTCCTACTCTGGCTTTCCCGCATCCTACCCAACCCCGTGATGTCCTTTCCTGCCAACGCTTTCCTGCTCCCTCCAGGTGTCATCACTCACTTCCCAGAGGGCGGACTTTGAGCAGCTGCTGCTGGCTCCTGTCACCAGCGCGAGGGCAGAAGCGGCTCCCCCGCCTCCTGGGTCACCAGCACATCTGCTTGTGGGCAGGGGCCTGGGTTTCACCTTGGGGGGAGCGCTTCCGTGTGGCTCCGGTGGCTGGCGTGCCACTGTGACTCAGCAGCCACAGAGGGACAGGGACAGGGCCCACAAAACTCTGAGCACTCGGCATCGTTGATCTCTTCGCAGCCCCACAAACACTTCACGGGGCAGAGAGTGAAGGTGACTTTCTTGTTTCGAGGGTAGAAAATAGGTTTGTGGAGCCACGTCCAAGATCAGCCAGCCAGGCGGTGGCCACACTGGGCCAGATGCCAGAACTGACTCCTGGTCCAGTGCTCATTTCACACAGCCAAGTGGCCTCCAATCAAGAACTTTCTCCTGGTTGGAGGTGGGGAGAGAAAGGGATAAGACCCTTGGGATCACCTTTAGAGGAGCGTAAGGGAAAAGGGAGGGGGCAAGGGAGACCACTCTGTTGGCTTGGAGGGAAAAAGGATGGGAAACATTTTCAACAGCAGATCTCTCCAAATCCATGGGACCAAGCATATCCATAGCGCTACCCAGAGGGGGTGCCGCAGACACCGTTTGCTGTGATGAAAACCACAGTGGCCCCCTGTCTGCGGCTAAACTCAGAGCTTGGCTCTCAAAGCCAAGGTCAGTTCCTAGGCCTGTGAAGGCCCAAACTCATCTGTTGATGTTTAAGCCCTCCTTGGTTGCCAGGTCCAGGGGCACAGCCTGACCTCAGCTGGAGGACGACTTGTCAGCATCCTTCTCAGCCACCACCCTCTGGACAGAAGCAGGCAGCTGTCCCTAGCTCCTGCTATCATGGCCCGATTCACAGAGAGTGGTTGTGTCTCTGTTCTCCCCCGGGGTCCTTGGAGAATTCCTCTCCAGGGAGAAGGAAATATGGAGTTTGGGGTAGGAGGCCTGAAGGTTCTGTTGCTTCCACTTGCTTTATACACAAAGTTCTTCGTTGGCTTCAACTTTTTTTTTTTTTTAAGATTTTCATTTTTAAGTAATCCCTACACCCAGTGTGGGGCTTGAACTTACAACCTCGAGATCAAGAGTTGCATGCTCCACCGACTGAGCCAGCCAGGTGCCCCTGGTCTCCAACTCTTGACTAGGTAGGAGCAGAATGTATGCACTCCCCAGGCTGGGTGGGCAAGGGGGCCAGGCTGCCAGGATGCCCACCCTGGAGAGGCCAACAGGCCCACCCCCTCCCCTCTGTTCAGTGCCATCCAATCCATTCTGCTGATTAAGGCCTCCTCCAGGGTCAACCCATCGATGCCCTTCTCCTTACCACGGTCCTGACTTGAATTCATCAGGTTCCTAGTTTTTCATCACTGATCACATAACTAGGTTTTGAGTCCATGTCTTTTTATTGCCCTTAAGACCTCTCCCATCCTACCTTCTCCAACGGCAGAGGTGCCTTTCCTCCATTAGCCCAGCCACCCCACCACTGTGCTGCAGCGAAACTTCCCATGCTCACCCAGAGATGAAAAAGTGGGAGATGTTGGGGGTGGGGTGGGGTGGGATCCTCAGCTTGGGCAGAAAGACAATTTTTCTGCTTGCTCTTTTCTTTCAAGATACATAGTAGGATCAAGGGAAAGAGAGGCAGGAATATTCTTTTAGCTGGGTTTTCTCCAATCCAAATAAAGTTGTGGGGGCCAGGTAGAAAGACTGGAGCGGGGGTGGGGTGGGGATGAGTGGGAGGAGCCAGGGGTACTGAGCAGCAACACAGCTCACCCACCCCTGTGGATATGAGCCCTGCTGGAGGTCAGGCTGGGTGGGCAGGGGGTCCTGGCACCTCAAGGAGGGAAGAAATGATCCTCTTCCACACAGAAGAAAAAAATAACGACGGACTTTATTTTGGTGTTGGCCATAGGAGTGCAAACAGCTAGAGGGTAAATGTGTACTCCACCACACCAAACCGAAGAAAAGTTACTACTTGTTTCCCTCGTTCCTTCCCACTCAAGACTCGAAACTTCATGAACACGGTGGGCAGGACTCTTCACACACACAGGCCTGAACTCAGTATACATGTCCACGTCAACCCCTGGATTCAGCTCGGTGGACACACCCCTCTCCCCACGTTCCTCGGGCACAGCATTACAGAAGACTTGTCTTTTCTTGATGGTTCTTCCAAATATCTTCCCATAGGAAATCCTGGCAGGGTCCTGGGGCTGCTCTCTGCATCTTCCAGGAACAGGGGCCGAGGCCATGGCGGGGTCATTCACTCAGAAGAGACACTCACTCTGGGGTCACCACCCCTCAGGAGCTAAGGCTCTACCAACTCTGATGCCCGGGGCTGTAGATGAGGCAGCAGGGAAAAGAAGAGGTTGTCTCCCCAAGTTGAGTGCTAGTTTGTTCCCAAACTGGCATAAGGCACCAAGTGCTGACAAGGTCAGCATCTTCTATCCTCAGGCACAACCCTCCCCACCTGACCCTCTGGCCTCCCCACCCAGATTTTTACAGGTGACCTTAACAGGTGATGAAGACTTAAGACATTAATTACTAGGGCCAGAAACCGTATTCTGTCCCAATATGAAAGCTGGCACCAGCAACAAGTAAGTCTGGCCCTGGTTACACTTTAAAAATGGTACTTAATTCTTTAAAAACATTTTTAAAAAGCGTTAAATAAAATGCAGCTGGGGAAAGGGGGCTGTTGGCTGTCAGGTGCTGCTTGTGTTTTTCTCCCACAGTTAAGACCTGGCATTCAAGCTCTCGGGGAGACAGCCTGAAGGCCACAGGGCCAAACCTTGGGTGTTCATCTGGGCCTGCCAAGAAACACTTTTTCTCGTTGCTTGCTGTGCCAGTTGCCTCTGGTGTGTGTGAATGAACTGGTGTTCTTTTGGCTCTCGATCAGCACCGTAACACTAACATACCCTAGCCTTCACCTGGATGAAGCCCTTATCCTTGATAATGACTCTGGAGGACCAGGGACCCATTGCATGTCCCCCGGAGCCCCTGTGGAGAGAGCAGGTTTGGTGGAGCTGCCTTAAGATGAAGGTGGAGGTGGCTGGTGGCTGTGGGCTATAGAAGGAGGCAGGAGGGAAAAGTTGGGGTGTCCCCTTGCGCTGAGTGCTGGCTTGTTCCCCGTAAGGCACTGAGTGCTGATTCAGGCTCGGCATTGTCCAGCTTCAGGTGAGCACCCCGCCGCGGCCCAGCTGAAGGTTCTGTGAACACTGCCTGTCTGTAGCAACTGTACTGGGTAAGTTCCTGAGAGGAAACAGAAGATTCAACCGAGCATTCTGAGTAATTAAAAATAAACACACAACTCCGTTGACTCACCAGATAGATGTGAGATGAACTTGGGTAGAAAGGAGCCAGCCCCTAGAGATGCCGGGACCGCCTTCCTTCAGTCCTCCTCTGGTTTCTTCAAGGGCAACATTAGTTACTATCACGAAAGATGTCTGTCCATCTACAAAGGCCCTGAGTCAAGAATCTCAAACCCTTCAATGTTTTGCCCTCCCGTGGATCCCGTGGGTTGGTTAACAAGGAGGGAGGCCCCGACCAGTTAAGTGATAAGCCTCAGGCTTCCTCTGAAGTCAGGGAAAAGGCAGGAACAGAGTCTCATATCTGAATGTTAACCTTAATCTTGTCTAACTCCCTTTCCTTACTGCTCTCTCACACGTGGACATGGGCACCAGCAACCTCCTTCTCATTCCACAAGTTGTGTGAGGCAGCGCCACACCTGCACTGGGCACTCCAAACGCCCCTTCCCCTGGATCTGGGAGAATGCTCCATCTGCCTACGACTGTTCCATACAATTGAAGTCTTCCATGCTCAAGGCTATTTATTGTTATAAGATCCTTATCTTGGATCCTGCCTTAGCCCGGAGCCTGGACCACCACCACGGCTGGTCCCTCCTGGGTCCAAAGGCTTTAAATTCAGCCAGATGTCCACTCTGGTTCAGAAAGGCCATGCTGACCATGAAAAGGAAGGTGCTTATGTGTGCGTGCACACATGCGTGAATCGTGCGTGCACTGTGGGACACTGTCTCCTCTTCCACGTTGGCCTTGGTAACAGGTGGCTTCTCAGGCAGAGGCAGCCGGCACACATGGCCTACCCCCAGAAGCCAGGACTCCGGCCTCCCTGTTTAAGCCCCACCTGCAAGAAGACCTCAGGGCAGGGGACACAAGGAATGGGGCTGTCACAAAATGCTACCTGGTGAAGCTCGGCAGCGACAGGTGGTCCATCTGGGAGTGCCCGTGAAAGGCCTGTGTGACCTTGGGCACCTCGTTAACACGCTCCTCAGCTTAGCATCCAAGGTGCAGCTCTGGCCCCCAGGCTGATGTCTCAGCTAAGAGAATGGTTTCTTACCCTCTTCACTCAGCACTGCTGGGAGGGGATCTTCTGAGCAGGTAACACAACAGGAGGGGGTGAGTCTCCGCCAGTCTGGCCAGCTCATCATATAAAATGGCACATTCTCTCCGTTTGCCATTTTTCACTCTGATTCCTGAGAAGGGACCAGGAAGATTCAGGGATTGCGGAGCCATAAGAGATGGTAGTTTCTTGGAAGGAAAGAGGGGATGTGCTTCTGAGGGGGCACTTACTTGGGGGCTTGGGCAGTCTTCCTTTCCGGTTACCTGCCTACAAACAGCAATCATCATTTCCTGCCACCTGGGGCTGCTGTGAACTGCCTGTGAAACTGCCTGTTTCCAGCTCTAACCAAAGCCCCTCTGAGGAACAAAAGGTGACTGAGATCAGCACAGGTGATGACTACTGAACTCCAGCCTTCCCCAACAGGCACGCACCATAGCCATAGAATATTCACTCCAGCTAGTTCTGTTTTTTCTGCCTGAGATGTCCATGTCTGTGTCAGAGAGGGATAGCTGGCAATAAAGCTGAAAGGCTCTGGGAACCAGCTTCCATGGGCAGTGATCTCTAGGCTGGGCAACCCTCACCTCCACCCATCTAGTGCCATTTTGTCTCTCCCTGCTGCCTTTACTGTGCCGGAGGAAGACGTGTGCCTTTGCGATTAGCTGTGTGGCTGATGACAAAGTCATCACACCAAGGGAGGGGAAAAGAGTTGGAATGTGTCTCCATTTGGAGGGAAACCCAAGAGGCTTCTTGTAGCCAAGAAAGAAGAAGAACTGGCCAGGATTGTTCCCTTCAATCTCTTGGGGATTATTCCAGTCCAAAGAAGGGTAATATCATCTCTCCAAAACCCTACGCCGAATGTTCTTGTAGACACGGACAGATCTAAACGATTAAGGCCTGGAGGCTGCCGACTCCATGCTACTGGGCTCCCTCGTCAGCTGTGTCAAAGGACAGACGTCGGGGTGGCACGGAAGCAGGGCTGGCAAGGAAGGCTGCCAGGAGCACAGGACCACGCCGACTTGAAGACTCTTGCTTTCACAGAACATGCTTCTTCTCTTCTAGAGGGTACTGGGGCCTGGTTCTGAAGAATAGCATCAACCACACTAAGTTGTTTTAGGCATTTTCTCAAATGACAGCAGTTGATGGCTGAGCCAGGATAATATGGAGTTGTGTTCTTTCAACAAGCTTATACACACACCCACACGTGTGCCCAGACATCTAAATGACTTGCGTGGACACCATGTACGTGAAAAAGGCAGGTGCTGGAACGTGGAACTGCATTCCAGCTCACGGCCAAGTCTGGTAAATGACTTAAGAAATACACTCTGTATTTCTTTGAAAAACTTTTATTGTGCAGAAAATGGCCCATTCCCTTTTGCCGCTCAGTTACTACCACCCTTCAAATGTTTTTCTTTGAACTCTACCTCCTGCCCCACTGAAAAAATTCTTTTCTTTTGAAATGATAAAGAATAATCTATCACTGCTGGTCAAAAGCAACTGGGAGGATGGTTTCTGGGGGCAAAGGCCCAAAGACATCACTGGAGCAGGGCGAGAACCCCCCATGAAGGCCCGCAGACTCAGGACTGGAGGTGCCTGCTGCCTTCCCTCTGGTGATGCAGGACTGGCTGCCCACCCTATAAGCCTTGTGTTTGGGCTCACTCAAGCTCTGGCATTTCATTTCCTGCGTCCCCTGCCTTCAAGGGGACTTCAATCTCGGGAAGAACAGTTGCCTGGAGCTGCATGCATTTCCAGAGTTGGAAAACATTTCATGCAGCACGTCACCAGGACACTAAAATAAACTGCAAACTAGTGGTTATAAATGGGAGCTGCAAAAGAAAGGTGTGCTGCTAGAGCCGGAAGGAACACCGTGGCGAGCGGAGAACTGGGGCATGTGTTGGAGGCTTGTGGATTTTGGAAGCTTCTCTGCAAAGTCTTCAGTCCCCTTCCTAGTAACCGCAGGTCGCCAGGTGTGCTTCAGAGGGACGCAGGGATGTTAAAAGGCTGACCGGTCCCAGCCGGCAGCGAGGGTGCACGGTCCCGTGTGGTGCTCCTGTGACACGAGGTCACTCAGCATCTCGCCGCGGCCACGTCCCGCAGCAGCCACTTGGCGCAGTGCTGCCTTGTTCTGGGGTTCGTGGGAGCCACCAGGGATGGAGGCGGCTCTCCAGGGGCTGGGCTAGTTCCGGCCGCATTCGAGAGGCGAAGAGGGCTGGGGACGAGGCCACACAGGCGATGAAGGTCCTGTCTCAAGTCCAATTTTACTGAAAGGTTGAGGTTTAAAGAGAGAATCCAGAACACCCTCCTCTCGCCTTTTTAAAAAAGAGAATAAATGCGGATACTCCACCTCATCGGAAAACAGGAAGTGAAGGAGTCAGAGCTGTGACGGTTGCTAGCAGCAGCCCTCCTGCGTTTCCACAGGAGAGACATGGCAGCTTTCGGACAAAGTGAAGAGTGAGACAGGTTCTCTGTTCCTTTGTACTAGGAATGAAGGTTCAAGTTGAGGCATGGTGGGGATCCCCATGGAAGTGCCAAGGTTGGCCCGGATGCCTGATCTAGGCTGCCCTGACGAGCTGCTAGGCCTCTGTTCGCCCTCCACCGGCCCCTCTCCACCGGAAGTCTGCCCAGCTGCCCCTTCCAGATTGGCCCGGCACGGGCAGGAATCCTCCCTGGGCTGACTGCGTGTCAGTTCTGTCGATGCCCCAACCAGGTCTTCCCCGACTGTGGCTCTGTGAGCTGGCCGGACGATGTCAGTCTCTGGCTCAACTACGAGAAACAAGCAGTCTGACTCAAGGAGTCAGTTCCGTGGTGCTCATTATCCCTGGCCTTCCCATGGAGATTGGGGTACACAGGAGGTATGGAGTGGAGTCAACTGTGAGAGACCCACCTAAATTCCGACACCTGCATCTCTATCTGGTTGGCTGTGAGGCTGGGCTGAGGGAATTCTCATCAGCCAGATGGATTACAAGTTCCGGCACACACTGCCAGCCTGGAAAAGGGCTCACCTTTCATGATAAATGTGCTGTGGGGAGGTGAAACCCTGGCACCAAAACGGAGGGAAAAAATGGGTTCTTCAGAGCCAGGGTTCAACAGGGAGAGGGGAGTGGCATCTGTGCCCTTTGGCCATGCCTCCAGCAGTGCTGAAATGTACCCTTGACAAATGAATGGTGCAGACACAAAGTTTGGTACCACAGTGAGGGTGGGCCGGGTGAAGGAGCGGGGACCAGATGCCCAGTACAGGAGGGGAAAGGAGAACTAGGAGCAAGAGCCCACTCAGGGGTTTCAGCTGCTCCCTGATGCCAACTGGGTCAGTGACACTCTGAAGAAGGCTAATAAATAGATGGCTGGAACAGTGCTCAGTCAGGTGGGGATGGGACTGTGGAGGAGGACGCGGCAGACACCCCCGTCACTCCTACACTGGGTGCCAAGTGATCAGTGTCTCTAGTAAAGATATAAAAATGAAGTTACTTCAAGTATTAAAAAAATAAGTTAATTGACAAAAAGGATCCGAAGCGGCTGAGCGTCTTGCTAGGCTGACGGCTTCAATGTGCAAACACAGGAAAAACGTCAGAGAAAAAGATAATCTCCCACCCCGACGTGAGGCGCCGGACAGGAACGACACCTGTCTGTCAACTGGGGGCTAGAAAGGCAGGGCCTCATCCTGTCCCCCACAGTATTTTCCAGTGTCAAAATTGTTGTGAATTCAAAGCAGAATGCAGCAATCCACACGCCTCAGGTCACAGCCAGGGAGAGGCCTGGGGCATTTGGCCACGAGGGGTCCAGTGTGCGGTACAGGGGGCTAGGCAGCAGAACCCTCCTGGGTCTTCCTTACTTGCATCATGAATTCGGGAGCCAGCCCATCTCCAGCTTCCCCTGCGATGCTGGGGTAGGTGCTCACCTGCGGGCCGCTGCCCCCCTCCTCGGGCTTGCTTCCCATCTTGCCCACCCCCCCCCCCCCCGGGGTGTCCTCGTCGGGTCTTTGGTGGTGCTTCAGGAAGCATGAAGAAGATCGCCGCCCCCTCTGCTCCGTGGAGGTGCACTCTGGTGGCTGTGGTTTTGACGGACGGGGAGCAGCTTCCTTCTCTTGTCTCCTCCTGGGGAAGAAGGAGCACCAGCCTTGGGGAGCGGGCAGGTTTTCTTTTTCTCCACTTCACATGTCAAATGCTCCGTATTCCTCTCTCTCTCTGGAGCAGGAAGTCAGGGTGGGCGCCTTCCAAGGAGGCTGAGCCACCTCAGATAATCATCTTCACCTGGGGTTCCCCAGAGCACAGACCCTTGACCCATTTTTCAAGAGGCACATAGACATTTGCATGTAAACTCCCAGGAGGTGCCAGGCCTTCTGAGATCTTTCATCCGGGTAGTTTGGGAGAACCCAGCCTGGGTCAGGTGGATGCCACAGACCAGCCAGCCGGAGCACAGGTGGAGCTCAGGACCAGTTCAGGCTGAAGCCCTTGGATAGCATGACGGCCTCCAGGTCCTTGTCCTCTTCTTTTTCCCGGAGTCGCTGCTCCTCGAGCAGGGCCACGAGGGCGTCTCTTTGCTCCACCACCTCCAGCATCTCGTTCAAGATCTTCTTCTCCTCTGACAACTCCTCCTCAGTTTTCAGGTGATCTGGGCAGTGGCCGAAGACATTAGGTTTCTAGGGCCAGGAGGCAGCAGGCCCACAACCAGCTTTCCCGGGTGCCCCCCTGCCCTGCTCCCCGCTTACCTTCCACCGCCATCCGCTCCCGTAGTTCCTGCTGCAGTCGGCTCTGCCGGTCTTCCAGTTCCAGCTCCCGGGCACTGGCATTGGGGATGGGGGGGAGGAGAGAGGGAGACAAGCACAGTGGTGACTCAGGGGCCGTATTTCCTCATCCCCTAAATTATTATTATTTTTTAAAGATTTTATTTATTTATTTGACAGCAAGAGAGAGATAGCGAGAGCAGGAACACGAGCAGGGGGAGTGGGAGAGGGAAAGCAGGCTTCCCACCGAGGAGGGAGCCTGATGCGGGGCTCGATCCCAGGACCCTGGGATCATGACCTGAGCCGAAGGCCGACGCTTAACGACTGAGCCACCCAGGCGCTCCTCTCATCCCCTAAATTAGGAAGCAGTTGTGCTCCTGCTGTGACAGGGGCTGAGCCAACGGCCCCCCTTGGCTGGTTCCCACCCGAAGGCCACTCACAAGATCATCAGCTCCGACTCGTAGCGCACCATGGCATTTTTCTCTTGCACCAACTTGAACCACTCCTGCATCAGCTTGGGGTCATCTTTCTTGCCCATGCCTGCCAAGAGAGAAGGTGCGTCAGGCACAGCAAATGTCTGTTGTCTACCCCGGCCGGCAGGAGTCATCACACAGGGGCAAATGTGCAAAGAGAGCCGAGCAGGATGCTGCCGGAACACTCCCAAGCCAGGTCCAAAGTTTGCCTACAGCCATGGAAGGGGGGCACCATGCCCCAGAGCCTAACAGAGTCTATGCTCTCCACCTGTCCTTCCCAGGCCCAGCCCACACCCCCTCAGGAACCTGGTCACAGTCTGTTTGGACCCTTCCTGGTCAATGGATTGCTCTTGGTAGGTCTGAAGTGCTTTGCCCTCCTTTTCTCCTTTTTCCCCCACTCATTTCATATGTTTGGTACTTGCTGGGTACTAGGTCTGCTTTAAGAAAACCAGTCTCATGAACCAGGCAAATGCAAGTTTATAAACTGCACTTATCCCTCCTTTGAAGGTACCCTCACTGACCCAGCTCCTGCCCGGGCTACTGCCCCTGTCTGGGCCGCTGGTATTGATGCCTGCCCGCTTCTTTAGCTCCTGGTCAGGGAGACAGACGGCTTTTCTCAAACTGTTGCTTTATCAGGCTTCCTGACAAACACTCCCCCGAGGAATCCTGCATGGTACGTGCAGTACCTCCCAGGATGGCTGTCAGGCTTCTCACCAAGGGCAGAGAGAACACCCACTAGGAAATTGAGCAGTGCCCTCTGCTCTGACCCAACCCCAGCAGCAGTTTCTGGGGCTGGTGCTCTGCACTAACACATAGTTGATAACTCAATCACCATCAGGGGCAGCCTGACCCTGCTGGGCTTAACTGAGGCAGCAGAACAGGAGGAAGAACTTTCCAATGAATCAGACCACCTAAGGACAGAACAAACTCCTTTTCCTTGGAGCACAAAGAAGCTCACAGCAATAGTGTGGTCCTGCCTATAGCAAATGACAGACTCTATCAGTGGTCTTCAATATTTTTGGATTTCAAACCGTTCTGAGAATCTCAGGAAATCTAGGGACGCTTTTCCTAGAAAAATACATGTCTACACATCCAACAATTTTATATAAAACTTCAGGGTGTTCGTGGACTCCCCAAAGTCCACCCGTGGGCCCCAGTTTAAGAGGCATTGGACCGGGAGATCTTTCCAAGTGCCTTCCATTTTAGGACTCACTTGGCTGGATGTCCTATCCCGGTAAAGACCAGACCCAGAAACATACGGAATATACCCTCAGGTAGAATAACGCTCCTCTGTCAAGCTCCTTACTCACTGTTTTCCTACATTCTTCCCACCTGACTTCCTTGCACACTGTTCAAAGACAACTCTCTGCTGTGTTGATTGCTTGACACGCAGGAGGCCCAAGCCAGTTAGTCTTTCAATGGGGGCCACATTCTGGAGAGGCAGAAACGAATAGCATTCACACAAGCAGGGGTTAGTGTGTGCATGGTGCCCAGGTGCACGTGCGGCTGTGCTCCCAAGGTGGAGGCCTGTCCCTGAGTCCTACTCTGCAAGGCAGAAACTCCCTCCTGACCAGCCGAGCCTGCCTCCGTGGAGTGCTGGAGTGTCTGGGGACAAAAGCTCTCCTTACCCGACCCAATAGACTTGGTCCTTTGGCTTTCAGAGCAGCCCATAGCTCAGTTCCATGCATTCCTTTCTGAGCGTCTCTGCACAGTGTGCCCACATGGCATGGAAGATGGAGCCCTGAGGCATGCAAGCTGTCCAGTGCGGCAAGCTGGGAATGCACTGGGAAGTCTCTCCCTCCTTCCCGCCTCCCCATGAGCAAGGACAAAAATTCCACTGGGAGACATCTGAACACCGCTCATGAACTATGGGTAGAGACTGTTCACAGCCGATGAGCAAAGGTATATGGCGGGGTGGGTGAAAGTCAAATGTGAGCGCCATGAAGAGCAGAGTTAAGAGGTTAGCAAGGGTTAGTCATGACCACACTCCCCTTTTCCCTTCCCACATGCCTTTTCAACAACAATCTTATCACCACAACAGACTTCAAATCAGACAAACTTAAAAAAAAAAAAAAATACACACACACACTCAGCAAGACACAGGGTAGAGAAGTTTGCATTTAGTGGTTTTTTTTTTTTTTTTTTTTTTTGGGAAAAGAACTTGGGGCATTTGTGTAGACCAGTCTTTGTAAGGACAGTATTCCTCGACTCCACCGATACAAATCTCTGCCACACAGGTAGGAGGTTCCTCACCCGTGTGTCCCCTCTATCTGCTCGATTTGAGTCTGAAAAGTCCCACCATGAATGGTGGCACAATGTCATGGGATGCTTCAGCTGTAGCCTGAAAGGCCTGGACCTAGAGGCTCTCTGGTTTCCCTCTGTACCCCAGTCCTCCCCGAGACAGTCAAAGGGATACTGTACCTTGTAAGAAACTGCCACATACTCATGGAATTTTGTAACAAGGCTATTGAGTGTCGGAGAAAAAAAGAGAGAAATAGCTGGGTTTTGGGTCCCTGTTTGACTAGTGTTGCTACGACCCCTGAGAGGCAGTGGGGATGAGGTTGGGAGAGTTACGTTACCTTCCTGGACACAGCAAGGGCAGAAGGAGAGAGGTCTACGCCGTGGAGTCCCGCCACTGGGCTCAACTTCAAAAAGGACCAAACAAGGAAAAGGAGGAGGAGGAGATGAAGAAAGACAAAAAGGAAGAGGAGGAAGAGGAGGAGGAAGAGGAGTTTGGAAGTGGAGAGGGACAGGGAGAAGGTGAAATAAAAAACAAGCAGAGGACAAAAAGCATAAGAAGTGAGAAAGGAACAACAGGAGGAAAAGAAAAAAATACAAGAAATGGAAAAGCAGAAACAAGGGAAACAAAGTCTACAAATGAATTAAGTCCTTTTTTCAGCACGGAAACTGAACAAGAGCAGACCCAGGCATTGGGCGTGCGGCTTAAAAAAGGAATGCACGTGTTTCCTGGCAATAGTGGACGGCTCTGGGGGTGAGTGGGCTGCGCCTTCTTCCTCTGTTCATTACTTTGAAGGTGGTGACATTTGGATATCATCATGTGGTGGCCTTTGGGTTTTGGGTGTTGGGTTCCCTCCTCAAAAATGCCCAAAGTCCCTGGGACTGGTCTGCCTACCTCTGTGGAACAATCCATGATTAAATCTGTGCCCAATACTGCTCCTAGGTTTGCAGATGGTAACTTCAGGTCACCAACCAAACCTGTGTGAAACATTCTACGATGTCACCATAGACGCATGCGCTCCACATACAACTGGCCATGGAGAAGGCTAAGGGGTGAGGAGTGATCTGCCACCACTGGATTCCCAGGCCCCCAGAAAGCAGCTCTTCGTCTACGGAGGCAGTGCCTCCTCTGGGGATGGGCTTCCAGGGCTGACTCTACAGTGCTTTGAATTCTGAGCCAGGACAAATTGAGGGAAACATATCCACACGGAGGCGACTCCCCCCAGTCCATATCATATCCCCCCCCATGTACCAGGGAGAGCCAACCACCCCCTTTTCTTCTGCCCCTCCATCTCCAGAGAGGACTCCAATGGCACAGCTGGGGGAAGGCTGTCACACTTGGACTGGAAGATCAAAGGGGTGAACTGACAGGACGTATCAAAAACTCACAGTGACAATGCTGGTAAGAGTCATGGACGGGGCAACCAAGAGAAGACAGGGCGCAGAGAGACATGTCTGGGACTGAGACCTGACGGTTACTCAAGGAGAGGGAGGGGAGCCCAGCAAGGGACCATCACAGAACCACCGGGGCGCACACACAGGAGACACAGGCTCAGAGAAACGGCCTCAGGACTGTAGGGAGCAGGGGCAGTTTTAGGATTGGAACAGGGTTTAAGAAATAGCTCTGTTTCAGTCAACAGGAAGGCCCAACAGACAAGCTATTGGCCGAGGGGCCCTTCTGCTTTGCAAACACAGGTATCACATTTCCCTTTCTTTTTAACCCTTCATCATAATGCTTTGTGCACAGTGAATCTGGTATCGGGTAAAACTTCAAAACTAAAGCCAGAGACTTGTTTGTGCGTGTGCACGTGTGTGTGCAATGTTGATTACATCCAGGGTTCTAAACAGACGTGGCTGTGACCAGCTGATGTGCTAGGGGAGGGAAGGGCTCCTTTCTCTGCTTAGGGCTGATCCACATTCAACCTTCCTTGTTTCAAAGTGTAGACTCTATGTTGGTGCTCAGAACACCTGGATAAATAACACAATGTCGATGAACAATCTCTGCTGCTTCCTGGTACTGACGTTACGCAAACAGACTGGTGTGGAGTGGAACAGTATCCACAGTTTTTGGCAAGGGACATGATTCACAGCCAATACAGTGGAGCCCATGTACTTGCACGTATGTACTTTCTGGATATCACAAAATGTAACTTTTAGTTCCTTTTATATAGACCACATCCTCATGCACCCTTTCCAATACAGAAGAAATACAAGATAACAGGATATTCACAACAGAAATTAGAAAATGAAATTAGTAAAGGGGATATCAGGGAAAGCAAGTGTTAAAAAAAGTATAAAAAAGAAAAAGAAAAGGCACTGTAACAGACAGAAGGCAGAATGGGAGTGGGCTACCCCTCTGAGAGGAGCTGGGCTGAGCAAACAGGATGCATGGTTAGGACTTTGTTCTCCAGACTTTCCTTCGTGCTCCAAAGTCTAAGTAGTAACGTGTACTACTTTTATAATCAGAAAAAATACCCAATAAATATTGTTTTAAAAATAAGAAATCAAGGGGAAAAAATAATTTAAACGAGGGGAGTTCCACCCAGACTTAAATCTGAAATGAGCATGCCAGGGAAGCACAGAGGTGCTGATTTCGAGCATAATTTCTTTGCCTTTTTTGGAGATGTGAGAAATAGAGGATTTGGTCCACTAGTTCTAAGAGCAAAGATGTCATCAAGCTTGTGGCGAATATAAGTCTTTAAAACTTTTATTATGATTATTTTAAAATGCTAGGGTGGTAGGTTTCTGTGTCTTTGCAATGGGCACCAAAGTGATCACTTCTGCAACTAACCCTGTGTCCCCTGGACCTCAAGTCAGCACGTCTGAGCAAACCCAGAATCTGGTCCTGGTTGGAGGCTTCTCACCAGCAGGTCTACACTCTCATCCCGGACTGCTCTGCCTGCCTTCGAGATGCTGCAAGCTCACCTGCCCCACCTTCTACCTCAGCAGCAACTGAACGCCTTCCTCTGCCGCAGCGCTTCCTTCTGCCACGTTCTCTAGCCCACTCATCTTGATGTGGGGGCAGCGGAGATGGGCCAGTGACAGCATGTCAGATTCAGTGTGCTGCATGTGATACGCATGTATTCTGCTTTCATTTCAAAACATGCTCACAGGTGTTATTTCGTCCAAGCCTTATCCTGCTCCCGGGTGGCTACGTGGCCAGGCGTACCAGCTCTATTTCCACACAAGGGATCTGAGGCTCCGAGGAGTTAAATGTGGCACAGCCTGACTAAAGCCCACATCCTCCTCTCCCATTCCGAATGAAGAGTCTGTCTGCCCTCTTGAAATGGCCCACAAAGGCTCGAGGCAAAGCTAACAAATGGTAGCTCCTGGAAGCAGTCAGGAGACGAGGAGTCCTACGTAGACCCTACTCAGAAGGCCAGGCCTGGGAAGGCAGCAGCATCAGCCCTTTCTTCCGTTATTCAGCAGAGGCCCAGAAAGGATAAGTGAACTTGCTGGGCACAGGGTGAAGCTAGGACCTGAATCCTAGGTTGGGGGTGTTCCCCACACTATCACTTGTCCCTGCCGGGACACCTCAGTCTAGGCCCTGCCTCTCATGTGGCCCAGGGTGAAGCTAGGACCTGAATCCTAGGTTGGGGGTGTTCCCCACACTATCACTTGTCCCTGCTGGGACACCTCAGTCTAGGCCCTGCCTCTCATGTGGCCCAGGGCTGGTCTGGGAGCAAGTTGGTGGGCCAGTCTCAAGGATTCCTGGACAAAAATAAAGGGGATGTTCAGAAAGAGCTGTGGGCATCTGCCTCATTCCAGGTACTTATCTCCTCCCACCATACAGGCTCCCAGTTCCTGTTGTTGGACAAAAGAGCCCTTGCCCGAGGCTTAAAGCTTGAGTCTCTACTGCCAGTGCCTGGTAGACCAGGAGGAGGGTCTAGACAGACGAGCTAGGGAGAAATCTACATTCCAGAAGTACCAGCCTGAAATGTATTTCCGATGGAATCATGGTTATGTTCTAGAATGTCATAGCCTGGTACTGTGCACTAGAGACATTATGAGGAAAATGGACTTTTTATAAGCTGAGCCACCACCTGTAACTGCATCTTCACAGGAAAAGGCAGAATTCCAATCAGCTCACAAACATCATAGAAATATCATCCTTTCATAGGCTCAAAATTGCCCCCTCATCCCAACACCTTCCCTTTTGATACACTGTAGCTTGTTTCATGTATAAAAATCCATAAAGTAGCCCTGGGTTAGATTACTTCCTTTCCAGCTACATTTTTTGGAAAATCCCACATAAAGGAAGAGATCCTTTTTCACTTCCTTTTGGCCTCTGACCAACAAGCTCCAAGGTGTCCTGGATAGGACACAGGAATGCTTATTTCTCATATTTCATGGTTCATCTTCCTGCTACAGTAGCCCTGGGCCTGTCTCTGTGGGCCAGCCTGTGCAGCCATCATCTTGCCTGGATGGGGGCTCTCATTTCTCACCCTGGTTTTTGGCAGTAATGCCACTCTGTCTGTGGACAGCTGACCCAGCACTGCAGCAGTAACTTTTTATACAATACATGCTTACAGATACTATCAGAATCTTGTTTATCTTTTGGTAAGGGACATCGGGGCATCACCTTTTAGGTCCAAGCTCAATCTACCAGATTAAACCTGCAGAAAGCCCAGGACTGAGAGAATTTCTTGGTGATTCAGGTATAAGGAACGAGGCTTTCATTGATTTTCTTTTCTGTGTAGTTCAGGTTATGTAGCTTGAAGCAAGGGGAGACTGACCAGATGTTTGGCTGTCTATTCTGACTCCTCAGCATCAATGCCTCCTGACTTGAGGCAATCCCAAACCCAGGGGGAATCAAGTTGGCTAGTTTGCAATGCTGCTGAGTAGTAAGCACACAACATGATAGGGTGGGAAGCCTTCTGGTCTAGCAGGCCCAGTCTATGTACACAGACAGGGCTAAGACGTGCCTTGTGTTATAAAAACTCAGTGTAGAATGAATCTCTAGGTTGGGGAATAAATGAACCCCCACCCCCCAAAGAAAAGGAAAAAAGAAGGTAAGAAGGAAGATCTGATACATACACTTGCAAACACACACACAGACACACACGCGCGCGCACACACACTAGAATGCTGGATTTGAAATCTTAAGAATTTTAAAGTTCCTAAGCAAAAACAGAGCAAGGCTAATAATGCTCAGACCAAACAGACAAATAAAAAAAATGTATCAACATCAAGTTAAGGCAAGCGAATAGAACAGGAAGGGAAGGAAGTGAGCAGGCCTGGGTTAGGCCTCCCTGTACCTCTACCCCAACTCACCAGCAACAATGAAAGACCACTTTTCAGGACTTTCTGTTACATTTCTAAACCATTCATGTTCTTTCAATTTCCTTTGAGACATACAGGTGGGGAAGTCTTCAAAAATGAGAAATTAGGGATATATTTTTAATTGAAAGTTCTTTTGAAGAGAGAACATTTTTATCTAAAGATTTCCAGTCATCTATCTGTCCTAGTGCAACAAAGCATGGTGGGTGGACCAGTTAGGGAGAGTATGCTCAGTGTCTGGCGAAGAAAAGGGAAGGGGAGCGAAGTCACTTGGGGACAGTTCCTCTCTGGTCCAGGGTTCATTATGTATCCTTCTAATGGTGTCTTTTGAAATCACAAGATTCAACTATGTGAAGAAGAGATCTTTATTTTCTATACTCTGTGGCTCAAAAAGTGACTTTTTTTGTTCTTTTGGAAAAGAGAGAGTGTGCATGTGCATACGAGGCTAGGGAAGGGCAGAGGGCAAGTGGGAGAAGCTTAAGTGGGCTCTACGCCCAGCATAGAGCCCAATGTGGGGCTTGACATCACGACCCTGAGATCACGACCTGAGCTGAAATCAAGAGTTGGACACTTAACCGACTCAGCCACCCACGTGCCCCCAAAAGAAACTTTTAATACAAGTCTGGAACCTTAAAATAGTTAGCTGAGAGCCAATGAAAGACCCCTACTAAAGCAATACAGTTTCCTGGGCAGAATGAGGGGCAGAGATCAGGAGTCTGGACTCCTCTGGGCAGGGCATGGAATTTTCAACACCTGGACACTGCCTGGAGCTTTGTTTCACCCAACTTGAGAACTTAGATCAGTGCTGGGCCCAGCGATGGGGTTGCTCTGTGGCCTTCTGGGGATGCAAGAGTAGAGAAGCAATCAGGCTCTACAATTCAGGTACCAGATTTCAAAAGGGGAAACCTCCCCTCCCCCAATAATGAATATTACCAAGTATTTTAAGAATGAAGCATCAGTAGAAACCGAATAGGGACCCAATTCTGGCACCTGTTTTCCTCTTGGAGCTGGGCAGGAACAGGGGCCAGAAGGTCCTTGCTCTGTGCCTGGGGTATAAATGACTGCCTTCAGAATGGATGATTCTTTCCTGCTTCATTGGCTGGATAGTAACGGCCTCTATGTGGTGAATGGAACCACAGAGAAGTCTAAATTTAACACTGAAATCATAATGAACTGGCAAAAGAGGAAGTGATGAGTTGATGAGAACCAAGTAGCAGGGGCTAGAAGGCATTTGGTGGTGGGGTATTTTATAACTCAGAAGATACCCTGGGGCTTATTTTTTCTATTTATTTCCTTTTTCCCTGAAATTTGTTGGAATTCTAAACCTGACAGGCTAGTAGCTATCAAGGCAAGGACAGAGAACTGAAACAGCCAAGTACATTTCATCCCTCAAGCATGGGGGTAAAGAAAACAAAACTTTAGGCACATGAGGTAATCAGTGTGGCAACAGGATCTTGAGCTGGAGGGAAGGTGAATATAACTGTAAAGAAATGGGTTTTGATAGTTCTTCCCAGGAGATTTTGAATTAACGAGATTCTCACACACTGGAGATTCCTTTAGGATTGACATAAACATACCTCCCAGGGCATGTTAGGAGGAGATGGGAAAGGAGTTGAGGCTATTAGACAGGAAACGGGATTTGTTAAGTGGAACGCAAGCAGCGGCCCTTTTACAACATCAGTGGCCATGAGTATTAAGTCTGAACACACGAGAAGTTCTGGGGCACTGAGGGGTTTTGCAGAGGGGTGGGAATCTGTGGCACCTTGGGGATGGAAAATAGAGAGGAGAGATGAGCAACAACCCAACCCACCTGAGGCCAAGAGCCTATTCCCTTACAGCTCGAGGTTCTCTAAGAATATGGCACTGTCATACAGTAGGAATCACAGAATTAGGCCCTTTGTTTATAAATGAATGGACCACAAAGTGACTCTTAAAGGACAGGATTATGGCAAAAAAAATGGCAGAGAATAATATTTGCTGGTTCTTCTGTTTTAAGACCACTTCTTAAAAGGCTCTTAAAGAGCCTGCAAGGGGAGTTGAAGAGGTCAGACTGCCCATCCAAGGATGCAGGAACTCCAAGAAGGGGCCCGAGGCTCCCCTCAGGAGCTGCTTGGCACTCCTCTTGACAAAACTGCCCAAAGTCTAGAAATGAGACTCATGGATTCATTATTACTCTAATCTAATACAAGTGGTGAGCTCTGTACAGCCAAGACATCAAAAATCGTGAATTCCTTTAAGGTAGTGGTTCTCCTGCTTTAGGGGGCATGAGAATCACCTGGAAGGTCTGTTAAAACACAGATAACCAGGCCTCACCTCTAGAGTTTCTGATTCGGGAGATCTGCGATAGGGCTGGGGAGTTTGCATTTCTAGTAAGCTACCAAGTGATGTTGCTGATGCTGCTGGCCCAGAGCCCACACTTTGAGAACCACTGCCTTACACTTTTCCTATGTTCACTGAAAAGAACAGCAGAGTAAGTTCCATGACACAGCGAGGAGGGAGGGACATTATTATAGGCATCTGTCAACACAGCCTCAAGTTCAGTGAATTTGGGAGGAAATTACAAATGACACCTTTCCCATGCACTTGGATCTTTTAGGGGAAACATGAACACACCCTCATGAAAATGGGTGAGGCTGAGTTCTTAACATATTCAGTTTCTGAGTGATGACTGGCAGGGAGAGTCCTAATGGATGTGATGTCTACAAGTTGTAAGGAATGAGGTCAGGGCAGAGGTCGCATTTCGGTAGGGGGCAGAGAGAGAGAGAGAGAGAGAGAGAGAGAGAGAGAACGAAAATGAGTGCATGTGAGTGCGTGTGCATGTGTGTTACTGTCAGAGGACTAAACAGTATTACAGGGACCGGGACACAGATGTGGTACGGATGGGTAAGGGCAGGTGAAATTCCATGATAAAAAATTAAAATAATGCAGGGAAGCAAAGCCTCTCTCAACTCTCCCCCTGGACAGTGTGGAGGATCCAGCATGCTGCTCTAGTATGAGCTGGAAAAGGGCCTGTGCTTTTGCCGGTTGGTTATCGGGTTGATTGCTGCTTCTTGTTTGTGAGTGGGGACTGGGGACCGCGGGTGGGGAGAGGGGGTCAGCAAGGTTAGTGCCAGCAACAGACGCCGCTATACATACCACCCAGATGCAAGTCGATGAGGTCACTGTAATAAGACTCTCCCCAATAGTCTACAACAAGGAATTGGTGAAGAGAGAGTTACTGGATCAGATTACCCTATTTGTGCCCCCAGACCCAAAGCAACCAATGACACAAGGCATAAGAAACAGAGATATAGCAAGAGGGCGAGGAGAAACAGTTGGAAAGCATGCATCTCTCTGGCAGTGCACTACACACACACGTGCTGCAGCTATATACTCTCTGGTGGTGGAAGGGAGAGCTCACTAAAAACCACAGGTGATACAGTTAACAGCCAATTAACTACGTGATTGCTGTCTGTACCTCTGAGCAGTTAGGACGGGACAGAAGGCCTTGGCTTTGCTGCGAGTCCTGACCCTGCTGGAAGTCAACTGTATCTAAGAAGATTTTTTAAAAATTCAAGGGCAGATCAGGGGCTACTTACTGATTTCGAATATTAGAAGCCCCAGCCTGAGCAGCCAAAGGCAAGATGTGAACATCCTAGAAAAGCTCTGCAAGGTCACCAAGCCTTGGGTTTAAAGGCAGTCAGAGCTCTCCCAAGAATTCACCTGTGACCCCACTGCTGAGCATATCAAACTCCTTACAGAACCGCTTTTACTGGATAGGTTTGAGATGAAGGAGATCCTGTTTCTTCCAAGGTTAGGCCCCAACTTCAGCCAGGCTTCTCTTTAAAATAGAGTCACTATTTGCCCTAAGGCTCTTGGAGATCTGCCGGCCTCAGGCACTCCTTGCCTTTCAGCTCCACATGGCTGTCCAGCAAGGAGGTTGCGTTCTGCACATGCCTGAGATGCAGAGCCTGGGCACTGCTGAGGGGCTGGGCTTGGTTTGGCAGTCCTCGTCCTCCCAGAATCATAAACAAATACAGAGTACAACAAAAGGCAGCTGCACCTTGTTACCCTTTGCCTCCAGATCTCTCAGTCTGCATGTGGATCCTGGCGGCCTTTTGTTCCACATGAGGGATCCCCCTTTAAGAACGGCCATACCACAAAGCAGAATGTAATCCTGGAATGGTTTTTCAACTCATGCTCAAGGCTGATGCAGTAGATAAAACTTGCACCATGTTCCAGAAACAAAAAGGGCTTCTCAGGTACTCCAGACTAGAAATCACCGCTGCCTTAGGCTTGCAGGCTCTGAACCTAACCCTTATGGTCCAGATATACATGAGCCTTAGAGAGATCGAGATTAATAGGATGGCAAGTCCGTATCAGATCTCTCGTCTGGAAGGGCAGCCTGGCTAACCGCCTGACCCCTCAGAGAGCTATGGAAGCTCGGGTCCATCGAGTGAGGCAGGATGGCAGGCTCAGTCAACTGTGCACCCTTGGGGAAGGGGCCAGCTAGCATGGCTGGAAGACTCTGACCTGCCATGCTCGGCGGAGATTACCTCCTTAAGGGCTCAGCCAGGAGCAACCAGACTAACAAGAGGAACGGAATGCAGAAGCAGGAGAGAAAGAATAGCCAATGGTCACGATTCAGCCTCAAAGATGATCTCTGCCAAGTAGGAACAGGGCCACTGGGACTACTGACAAGAATCGAGTCTTAGAAGGGATGTGCTTAAAATAAGGAAAATAGTATGTTTGGAAAATATATTCTTATGGTAGGAGCCGCTATATCCTGAGAATTTCCCATGCATCATGGGGAAATCTAACGGAGCTACCAAAGTCTGTCTTTAATAACAGGGCAAACCTGCATTTGTATGAAGGTGTTTTGATAAAGCTTTGCTTACCAGAGTTTGGACTAGAACAGTGGTTTTCAAACCGTTCTGTGCGACCCTAGCGCTCTTTGAGTGGTATTGCAGTGGTCTCCCAACTACCTGATTCACAAATACTTTGAACTCCTTTAAAACTTACACAAGACACATTACATTCAGAAGTCTGATACGCCGACGTTAACCCACTGAAGACCATCAACACATCCACCATCTGTGCTATAAGGTAAACTTGCTTTTGTGAGGCTCTCAGGACCAAGTTTCTTCTGCCCTCCATGTGCAAGTGTCTGTACTCTCCAAAAATGTGTTAGGGACAAGGATATCGTACGTATTTATTTCAGTTCTTGCCTGCAAGGAGAGTGCTCATGAACAGCTGTGCAGGGCAGCACCCTGGGGGGCCACCACGCAGGGAGACCCAGCCTGTCGGAGCAGTTCCTGTCATAGCGCGGTCCTCGAGGAGGGTAATATCCAGGCACAGCAGGGATGGCTTTTCTGCTTACCACATGCTTGGGAGCTGTTCTCTGAGATCTACTCTTTATAAGGAATACGAATTGCTGCTCAATTTAGTAGTGAGTCAACAATTCCTACCGTTCCCACCTTCAGCTTGTGGGGTGGAGGCAATTTAAACCACATGTATCCTGAGATTTCCAAGTGAACTGTTCAAACACTATTGCCATTTCCAGCAACTCCCTCTGTGTGTCAGGATGTTCTCACCACTGGGCCCTGGGGATGGACCAGAGGCTGAGGCCTATTACCACTTGCAGTTCTCTACTCTAACCTGTATTTCCAAATTGGTGCTCATCAATATTCTAGAGTGGTTCTTTTTGATTTCAATTTAAACTCACAATTTGAAACAAGTTTGAAAACCACTGACTTAAATGAAATCCTGGTTGTATATTTTTATGGCAAGGTAATTACCGAAACAACTAGAAAGGGGAATTTTGGCAAGCTCGCACACCAATCTTCAGGGGTAGAGTATCTATGACCCCCTGGCAGTCCGCAGCTTGAATAACATGGCCTGTTCTAGAAACACCGAAGCAATGCCACAGTCTCGAACTGCATGGCCTCCGACAGGTACACAAGTGCTTTGTGGAAACCATCAGCCCTGGGGCGGCCCACCTGAACCTCAGAACCCCGTGAAGAGGAGGCGCAGACTGTCTTCCTTGAGGACTTAGGCTAATAACGAAATGGAGGTACACAAGCCTATTGAGTTATTCTGACTATGTGCTGGAAGATCTATCCCTCATTCTCCATCTTGGCGGGAGTAATCTGTGGGGAATGATGAGAAAGCTCCCTTCTGACATCTGCAAGAAGAGAAAGCAATGAGGGTAGGGCCCTGTGAGTCCTGTAACAGCTGGGCAGGGCATCTTTGCTGGGCTTAGGCTAACTCCCTCCGGGTGGTGAAGCTTAACTCAGGAAGCCAAGGAAGCGCATGCAGGGCACGGAGCCAAAACAGGGATGGTGGGGGACATCATAGCTTCATTTGGAAGCCTGGAGACCCTCTAAGGTGAACCCGAACCTCCACTCATTGACACGGGCCAGCGCTTGCCTCGCAGTCAACACGTCCCAGGCTTCTGGCTTAACAGGCTGCTCAGCGGCTCGACTTTTTGCATCTCATTTGGTGGCCCAGGCTTCAAGCAGTAACTCCAGCATCAGGTAAGGCACAAATCCAAGAACATCACATCCTCATCTTTCTCCCCATCCCATCTCTTCACCTGAAGGTCATCACTGAGTTAACTGTTCAGCTGCAATATCTAGGCCTTGAAGGGCCCAGAAAGATCTTCTATGCCTGAACCCTGATTCCCCCCACCGCAGATCCCTACGAATTCATCTGGACATCCGGCACATCCTGTGAGGTCAGCTCAGCAAGATCCGACGGCGGCAACTGGCCCCATTCCTGGCTGCCTCTTACTGGTTCTTCTTCAGTTTACAGAGAGCCTGCCTGCCAGGAGATGTAGCGCCCTGTCCCTCTGCCACACTAGGGTAAGGGATAAAGGGTTACTGCAAAGTTGGGTCACCACCTTTCTTCGCCCCCAGCCTCACAGCTTGATTGCTGACCCTGGAGGCCTGTGCCTTCTACAAAGACAGGGAGGTTTCCCCATCCATAGGCTGGACTAAGACTCATGGACTCTTGAGAAAGCAGAGATCAGAAACTCCGTGCCTGAGTCGGGCCTCTAGCTGGGGCTGGCCCAGTGGTTTGAAGGCTCTGAACCAACAGGGCTTCTTCCTGGCCCTTGGGACCACGGATGACTTCTTCCTTGCTTCCTGTGGGCCCTACTGTGCTGAATCCACCTCGCAGGCTCCTTGGATGAACAGTGGGGGTGACTGCACTATATTCCGCAGCTCTTCCCTGAGCACGGCAGCTACTGAGCATGTGGCCCTCACAGCCATTCCTGTGTCTACCTTGTGCTGGCTCACCACCATCCCCTGAGCCTGTCTACCCTGCCCCAACTGACCAGCCGCTGGGAGACACAGAGCCCGGGTTCGCACTGGAGGAGGTGGTGAGGGCTCAGCAGGGCACGTGTGCTCCGATTCTCTGTGCGGTCTGAGTGGGAGAGGGAGCCCACAAAGCTAAACACAGGAGGTGGCATGTGGGGAGCAGGCTAGGGGCCCCGCTCGTGCAGTTCTGTGATGGCTCCTTGTGGTACAGTGTCCCTTATTCCCAGCTATTTTCTTCTAGAGGAAACAAAGGCAGGGAGCAGGAAAGGAGGAAGAAGAGAGGAGGAGGCCCAGGGCTTGCCATCAACACATGAAGTGGACTCAGAGTTGGTTCTACAAATAAACGGCCAACCCTCCCACAGGGCGGGAGAACAAGTCCAGGCCTCGGGACAGTCCCAAACCAAGAGGCTTTTCTTTTCTTTTGCTTAATAGGAAGCCCCAAACTCAGTGGTGAAGGGCCCCAGAGAACCCTGCTGGAAAAGCAGCTGAATTCCACATGAGGTGACACAAAACTAGCCTACCATGGGGGGTGGGGGCAGGGCCTTTCCTTTAGGAGCAAACCTCCTTACAAAGGAGACCCGGACAATACCTGCTTCACCACGGAGCGCCTTCTCCACAGCAACCCCTCTTTCCTCCAGCTGCCTCTGCTTCTCCTCCACCTGCTCCAGCTGCCGCTGGATAATCTACGGGAAAACAGAACAGTGTGAGCGCCCCACTTTCTCTTGTCTCCTAGCTTTTAGGAGGACAACTAAACTGTACAAACAGGGAGAAAAACAAATTAGGTCTGAAAGCTGGAAGGGCTTTGGTCCACGGGCACTAAGCCCAGAGTGGGGTGGGAAGACCCCTGTGTCGAATCCCCCAGGGCCTGTCGTTAGTAAGCACACAGTGTGCAGTTCTGGTCTGGCCCTCAGCGGGCGGCTCTGACCGTGGAAGTGATGTCAGCGCCTGCAGCAAGGACTGAAGTACTGCATTCTAAGTACCGCCAATGGTGAGGTTGCTAAAGCACTAGTAGGGGTTCTTGGAGCGCACTGCAGAGATCCTGCCTCTAGAAGATAAAAAAAAAAAAAAATCTAGAATGGGGCAGTGCACTAGAATCCGTGTGGAAGCATATAGTGAGAAGTTTCCCTGTGCTATGGGGGGACTAATCATGGACACTGGATGGACATTCAACTCCCAAAGCAGCAGCCCATGACATATATCTGGAAAATGGCAAACAGAAAACAAAATAAAATCCAGGGAGTCAATCAGTGCAGAGAATGTGGTACAGAATAATGTTCAAGAAAAGGACTAAAAGACTGGTGGTTTTTGATGCTTGCTATACATGAAATTCAGAGAAATATCTTGGCATTTCGGTTTGCTCTTAATGTTTCTCATTGTTTGTAGCTTTTGATTAGTGTACTAATATGAAAACAACTATATATACACAATTTCATTACAAAAACATATTGTACTTAGATTATGTCTTAATACTTTATATAAAGAAATTATTTTTTGTTTCAGAAAAAAAATCTGAAATGGTCTAGGTCTGTGAGGCCTTAAGACAGAGGCTAAGGCCTGGAGGACAGCTCTGACCTGAAAATCCCAGGCCCACCAGAGGCTGACGGGTCACAGAGGGCCTCTCAATGACAGTCCTCACAAATGAACTAGTTGACTTTACAAGGATTACACCAGAGCAAGGAATTTAGGAAACTCAAAGACCAGCTCTTCCTTTTCTACCAAGAATTTCATAAAAACAAGGCTTCTACAGTTGCATCAAGCCAGAGGCTCGTGGCCTGACATGTTGGGGCTGTCCTCTCCAACATGCTTGTCCTTGTCCACGATGCGGAAGGGTAAAGAAGACAGAGACAGACACCCTGTCTACCTCTGCTCTGTCCTCTTTACCCTCCCGCGTCGTGGACAAGGACAAGCATGTTGGAGAGGTGGCTCTTTACCACTCAGGAGCTGTGGCCCCTCCAGTGATCTTACCTGGGCTCGGTGTAGCCGCTTCAGTTCCTCTTGCTTGGCCTGTCTCCGAGCTGCCTTCTGCACACGCCGTGTCAGCTTGGCGTTCAGTTCCTCCTCCGTGTAAGTTCTTGGCTGGAGAGAATGAGAGAGATTTCCTCAATCCGGTGCAGCAGGCCTGGGCACGGAGAGCACTTCCCCTCGGTCGGTGCTGCCTTTCAGCACAGTGCCCTCGGGGCAGACTCCCAGGCTGCAGCTCGGCCAGAGGCTTCACTGACACCTGTCCTTGCCAGAGCCCTAACTGCTACAGGGTACAGCTAAAGTGCCACAAATGAGATACCTCCCTGCTGTGACAGGGACAGGAGGCTGAGTGGGGGCCGACTGTTAGGAAGTTAAAAGGACCAAGGGTCATATGCTCCTTTATCACAGAGATCACCTATTTCCGATGGAAGGATATCTGCTCTTTTTAAAAGTTTCTGGGTGTAAAAATATGATAATTATTTCCCCCAAGCCTCCCACTTCTCGGAGGTATAGGTGAAGGAAAAAGAAAAATCAGGATCCTTTTATTTCCTTGTTTAGTATCAAATGCCACCTCCTTCAGATGACTGATATTTTTAAGGTCCTCTAAGAAGTAACATCTAAAGTAGAGAAAATGGGGACGCTTCTATTTTTAAGTCTGAGTGCACCCCAAGCTAACTAATGCGGTCTGAAGAAGGGAGATCCGGAGGTGAACTGGGACTGCCCCCAGGGTCTGCCTGGAGGCAGCAGTCGGCCGCTGAGAGGAGGGAGGAGGCGGTTTGGCAGGGTGATTCCAGCCCCTGCTAACAAGCCGTCGGGAGGCAACAGGCCAAACCCAGGGCCAATCCGAGGACACAACAGCCTGAGCAACTCCACCTGCAAATGTGGGCATTGAGGGCGCCAGGCAGCGTCAACTCAGTTAACACTGAGCAACCACCAAGAGGCAAATGCTGAGGGGTCTGCCTCTGTTCCTAACATCTTCATTTCCTCTGAGGGAAACAAAAGAGAGAGACTTTGACAGACTTTAAAAGAAACTCCCCAATTCAATTCAGGAGTATGGTCTAATAATCTTAAGAGCTTAAGGACAGTGGAGGGCCAACTGAGCAGCTAAGTCCTTAAGGAACATCGTGGTGTTCTAGCGCCCTAAGTACTTCACCTTGCAGTTCATGGAGCTGAGGGCTCGTGAACTCCCCACTCCTGTGGAGCCCAGTCCCCAAGGGGCAGCCCTGGAGTGAAATGACCACATGCACTCCAGCCAGTCAAGAGCAGGGTGTCTCCGCCATGACACAGCTAAGGAAGGTTCTGCTGCCAGTGGTAGCTACTGCTCCATGCATGTGTGACCAGTTAGTGAGGATGTGGCCAGAGGGCCAGGACCGGGCGCTGGTCCAGGCGGTTAATCACAGACACGCATGCAACACTGACCAGCCATGGGCACGACACACTACCTTTGATGCATATGATCTCCTGAATGCCAAGGCGAGTGGTACATAAATCGACTTTTAAGGGGATGGTAACGAAAACAAAACAGAATAGTAATAACAATTAAAAAATTAAAAATAGAACACAGAAATGGAGCAAAATCAGTTAGAAGTTTAAAACAAACAGGCGAGGCTAAAGACTAAAACACGTGCTTATTTTTCACAATGTCACACAGGACTGAGTAAGTGAGGGACCTGGGGGTATAGATCCTAGCAGCAGAGTCTCCATGAACCTGGGTTCTGAGTAAGGACTGGGTTCACTTTTCTACTGAGAAGACAGCTTCTTCCTTGTTATGCCCCAAATCTCTCTTCTTTCTCCATTCTCCCTTGTACATAATAAACTAAAGCTATTTAAGTGTATGGTTATAGATGCCATTTCTCCTTTAGTAACCCATCTGCCTGTGGAAATTCAGACGACTTCTTTCAGCCCACTGGTGGTGGGAAATTCCACTGCCGGGCACACAAAGATACAGAGCAAACTTCAGTGTCAAACCGAATGTTCTCTTCCAAAAGGCTCTCTCCTGGCAGTGTGGGCCAGGTGGATTCCTAATGGGCCACCCAGAAATCCTGGATGGGGGTGGGGAACCTTTTCTTGATCATGCCCAGTGAAAGGGGCCTAAAATAGCATAAATAACTGATAATCACCAAAAATATATCAGGCACATATGTCCTGCTTCAGACTGACTCATCTCTCCCACAAACCAGAGTGAGAGAATGAATCTCATTATTAGAAAAAATCAGCTAAAAAAACAGAAGACCAATGAGTTCCCCAAGCCGCATGTGAATTGCTCCACAGGAACTATGTAGCCATGGCCTAAGGAGTAGCACTTAACGTCTGCACCTGTGGCTGCTGTAAAAAGTAAAGGGAGTGGGGGGCAATCCTTGACTGGCCTCTGGCAGGGGAGGGCAGGTACCGACTCAGCAGAGGCAGCGACTCGAGGAGAGAAATCATGACACATCTGTGGTGTGCTGAGAGAAGGTGCTGCTTCTGCTGCGACATGGGGCCTGGGGCCTGTCCCAGAGCAAATGCGCACGTCTGAGGTTAAGACCCGTGCATCACTCATATTTAAAGTCAGGCTCAGGGAAAGAAAAGAGGCGAATGTGAATTATCTTTTGTTGGCAGGGTGACAGGTGATATATAGATTTAGTCTGTATTATCTTAATTTTTCTAAATTAACACTTTAAATAAAAATAAGCATATTTTCAATTTTAGGGTTTTTTGTTGTTTGTATTTTATATTATTTTTTTTAATTGTGTTATGTTAGTCACCACACGTGTTGTAATGAGCGCTAGGTGTTATATGGAAATAAGGAATCACTGAACACTACATCAAAAACTAATGATGTACTGTGTGGTGTTTTTTTTTTTTTAATGAAACAAAACTAAGCTACTTGTTTCCCAGATGCCTGACTCAGAGATGGGTCTGTGACGCAAGGGGAACCATTTCCCCCAGCTGCTAGAGATGCTCCCTCCTGACCTCCCCCCCATCCCTTTAGGTGTCCCCATTCCCTTCACTTCCTGCTCTGAAAATTTTCAAACCTAGGAAAAGTTGGAAGAGAACAATGAACACCTTTGCCTAGATTTGCTAAATGTTACCATTTTGCTATATATTTGGTATATATAATCTTTATACGTAATCTTTTTTTCTGAATCATTTGTAGGCATTTTTTATGCCTACAAATTTTAGCATGTACTTCTTAAGAACAGAGACATTTTCCCACATGACTACAGTACTTAATGTCTTACAAGGAACCAAGCACTGATTAACACTGTATATCTACACGTTATGCTATCTGTGATCAAATTCACTTAATTATTCCAAAGTGTCCGGCATGGCTGTTTTTGTTTTCCTGTTTTAGCTTCCATCCTTGAAAATACAGTGTCTGCTCTCGCCCAGGCCGACCCCACACTTCGGTAGGATTCAGGTCAACATATCCTAGGCTCAGCTTTGTCTTTAGTATTCCCTGCTCAGCCTCCAGCAAAGGGCTCTGCCTCTGTGGGGGCACACACGGGACATGAAGCCCCCCACGCCTGATTCTGGGAGTCTAGGAGTGGGGGCCATGACTCGTTGGTCACGTAGAAGGGGAAGAGCTCCCTGTGTGCCTCAGGCCAGCATGGCCACAGGGGAGGCTGTCCTCGGTGACACATACCGGCGAGAAGAAAGCCTTGGCATGGCCAGCTTGGGCAGCCCGCCATTCTGCACTCTGCCGAGATATTTCATTTAATTGAGAAACAGTGGAGAAACTGACCACAAAAGCAACCACAGATGGGAGTTTCTGACTAACAGGAGACGAACCAGTTGAACATCTGCATATCTATGCAGAGGCAAAGTGAACCCTGGACCACATTCTCCTTCACAGACTGCCCCCCCCGCCCCACCTTGTGAACCCCCCAAGACAGCGCCAGTCCCCAGTGTCAGCACATGTTGAGGGACCCATGTCCATATCCAGAAGCAGTTCTTAGTCCCAATGTTGTACCAATGCTGCTGCCTGGGAAAGTACAATAGGGAGCACTTGATAGGAGACCCCCGAAGCTAGGCTCCTGGGGGAGAGCCAGCACACAGGGTCCTTACTCTGACTCAGTGCTGGCCTGGCCGGACAGGTGGGAGTTGGCTTTTCACAACGCAGGGCAGGATGAGAGGCCTGACTATTCAGGTGTCCTTCTAGGAGAGTGGACAGCTAAACAGCTGGCACGGCCAGGGGAGGCCAACAGACCAAGCATGAGAGGAGAACTAAAAGATGGGTTTCCTCCAGTGTGCCAAGTTGTTAAAACTGGACCGGGCTGAGGGGAGGAGACTGGCCATAGCTGCAGAAGCCACCTTTACTGAGTAGACATGTGTGAGGCTCAGGTCTGCCGTGGCAACTCCCTGGAAGCCAACAGAGAGGCAGACTCAAATGAAAGCCCTGCAGAGCCTTGTAAAGAAGGCTGTATGACATTCTGGGGACACCTGTCATTCAGAAAAGGGAGCTAAAGATAGCCAGGCTTTCGCCTGGGACAGGAGGCTGCGTGTGTGTCCCAGGCTGGACAATGAAGATGGTGCAGTGTCAACTGCCCAGGCCTTTCTGGATTGTCATCCCCACCCCATCATTGTCTCTGTGATGCTGATGCCCTGCTAGAACTTTCTCTAATCCCTCTCCCTCCTCCAACTTCACTGGATCTACAACAGAGCTACAAAAGCCCTTAGAAATCATAAGACTGAGTAACTATCCAAGAGCTCCACATTGCGGGTTCGCTCTCAGAAGAGCGGAGTAGCCACCTCAGCTCCCAAGCCTGGGGCAGTAAGAGGGACCAAGTCAAACCCAGAGTGTCCTACTCAGCACAGAATCCAGGTCAGTTTCCTGGACTGGTTCTTTAATAGCAAAAATTACTCTCTAACCCACACATGTACAAAGCAAGCAGGATGACAGGGCGCACTCCTTAGTGACTCAGCCTCCATCTGCTGCCTAAACCCATTGTCCCCATCCCAACCTCCACCAGATCTGGGCACGGACAACCCTTCTCCTGTCACTCTGGACACTGGCGGATGCTATTCCCCATGGGATTTCTGACGACAAAAGAACAAATGGACAACGCCAGCAGCTTGCTAAAAATCAAGTGAATCTTTGACCATGGAATGTCTCTGTCTTCTTCCCAAGAAAGAAACACAGGAACTCTTGCCATTGAAACAAAAAGCCCCAGCTGTTAAAAAAAAGCCCAAGAGAAGAACTCCCTTTATGAGCATTCAGCTGTGGGTCTGCTGGGAGATCAGAGGAGGGCGCTCACGTTCCACCCTGGGCTGGAATCTCCAACACTATACAGAGGTTTGGGCTGGGCTTGACCCCTACATACCTCTCGCCTGGATTTCTGGGAGGACCTCTCAAGGATGTCGTCACTGGAGAGGTCCGAGTCCTCCGAGAAGCTCAACTGGCGCCGCAGCTGCAGCTCTAAGGGGATGGAGAGAAGAGGCAAACCGAAGACACCACATGCTTTCCCGATTTCTGCACGCACATATGCCGGCCAGGGGAATCGGGGAGAGGGTGGACTTCTTCCCAGTTTGAGGGGCTCTTAACCCAGGCCGGGAAGCCAGGAGCTTGGAGGCTGACCCCTGTGCCGGCAGGGGCAGTGCGACCACTGAACAGACAGTGTCCTGAAGACAGCCTGCCTGGTGCCTCCCCGCGGTGCCATGCTCCGCCATGCTCCGAATCAGGCCCTGCTCTGGGGCCTAGTGCACACACCGCCCAAGTGTCCCTTACTCAGTGCCAAGCTGGGTTTTAGAATGATTCCATCACGTGGAATATGCCCTGTGAGCCCATAGTTCGGCTTCCTTCTTGCTTACCCCATTAGCATTGCTCCTAAGAACCCCCAGGGAAACAGCAGGAGAAATGGATCTTTTGGGAAGAACCAGTGGCTGGAGGACACATCCCTTACCCCTGCCCCAGAGGGGGTCCCCTGATGCTGACATACCTGCTCTCACAATGGGAGACATCCTGTGCTTGCCCGAGTCCACAGTGGCACCACTGGAAGGGGTGCTGGAACAGGACTTGTCATCGCCCTTCTTCTTCTTGTCCTTCTTGTACCCAGAAAAGACTGACTTCCACAAGGACTTAGGTTTGGCAGTGGCTTCCTCCAGGAGGTTTGGGCTGGGCTTCTCTGGGGGCCGGCCCTCACCTTTGGACTTCTTCTCTTTCTTGTTTCTGCGGGGGGAGAAGAGTGACGATCTCTTCTTGCTCTTCCCACTGGAACCCTCAGACGAGGTGACCGAACCATCGGGGCCCCCTGAGTCCGATGGGGGGGAGAGGACCTCCTCACTAGTGGCTTCGTGCTTCAGGGTGGGCTCCCTGGGGCCTTTGAGAACTGGGCGTTTAGGGGACTCGGGGCCGAGGTCTTTGCCTTTGGAGAGAACTGAGGAAGCTTTGCGGGAGGTGTCTGCTGGGGGCCTGGAGGTCCCAGACGCCATCTCCATCTCCTTCATCCTACTCAGCTGCTTGGCCATAGCATCTCTCAACACCTGGCTCTTCACAGACTTCTCCCTGGCTCGCATGCGCTCCTCAGCCAGCTCCTTGGCTTCTGGAGAGACTACGGGCAGGCCCCTCTTCTGTGGTTGGACCCCACTCTCCAGAGTAGGCAACCTACCATTCTCCTTGGCTAGGGGTGGGTGGAGGGGCCTCTCTGTGCGGGGCCAGTAGGAGGGGGGTGTGAAGAACTTCTCCTGTAGACTCGAGTCCTCCGTCTTGTCATCATAGGTATCCTCCACGTCATCGGCAAAGGGGATCTCGTCCACACTCTCCACAAATGACTTCCGCACCTCCTCTCGAAGGGGCTGGGCAGGCTCTCGGGGGGCCCGCATAAAGGAGGCAGGTGGTGGGGGTGGGATCACTGAGGCCTTGGGCTTGGTCTCCTTATGCTCATAAGTCTGATATGGCTTCCTTCGAAGAGTTGCGGGCTCCTCATCCTGGGGTGGGGGTGGGGGTGGGCTTGAAGGTGGAGTGAGCATGGTGGAGTCCGAGGTGTTGAAGCTCTGGCTGCCCAAGGTTTTCATGTTGGAGGAGCTCCCATGAAGGCCCAGCCCAGAGCTGCTCGACAGATCTCTTCTCTCCTCATGGGAGCTTTTCAGCTCTCGGTCAGATGGGGACTTGGGGGTTGGCAGGGAGGGCTGGTCACCATCCAACTTTGGCAGGCCTAGCCTCTTAGGAACAGGTGGAGGTTTTAGAAGCTGGAGCCCCTCACTCTGAGGAGACTTCTCAACTGAATAGGATTTTAGGGACACTGGTTTAAAGGCAGGCGAGGGGAAGCTGGACTCGGACACCTTGCTCCGATCTACAGGTGTAAGCCCGAGGCTGCGGCGGATCTCGGCGCTCTTCATCCAGAACTCTGCCACCAGGTCGTTCCGTTTCAGGGCCTCATCCACAGCGAGAGGGCTTCCCAGTCTATCCTTGGCATCCCCTTGGTTCTTCAAGGGGAGGGGAACCACAGGGATGGTTGTTTTAGCTGGAACAGGCTGAAAGCATATGGGGGACTTGGTGGGGGATGGGACAGTGGCCTCAGAGGAAGGCTGAGGCTGGGAGCAAATGGGGAGCTGGGTAGTGGTGGGGGTGGAGGTGGCCAATGGTGACAGGCGCTGTGCGCTAACTGGGGAGGTAGGCGTCCTGGCTTCCGGCAGAGCCACTGGCTGCGATCGGATAGGAGAGCACAAAGCTCTCTGGTCAGTGGGCACTTCCGCTTTGGGCTTCACTTTGGGGAGCAAAGGTTCGGGGAAAAGGCTGTCCTCGGGCAATTTCACCTTGGTAGCAATAGAGACAGGTGGGATTTGGGCCCCCTACAGAAAAGGAAGATAGAAGCTGCTTAGAAGGAAGGGCTCAATGGTCAGAAGAAACCCACTGGGGAGCTCTCTCTCAAAGGGCCTGTCTTTATGAAGTAAATTCCTCTCTCTCTCCTTTAGGCTGTCATTCAAATGGCTCCAGGAGACTCTTTCTCACTTTCCACTCTATTTGTTCAATTTTAAAGCCACTCTACTTTGCTCAACAGACTCAGCTTTCCGGGTTTGGTTCATCTCGAACACATTCTGCCTTCTTTGTGCACTGAAATAGACACTGCCCAAAGCACATTGAAGGAATCAGCTCTCCTGACTATGGACCCCAAGAACTCAAGATCTCTGATGTATGAAGACAGGGACCCACACCATAAGATTTAAAACAGTTTTTTTTTTTTTTTTTTAACAGTCTACACTACAAATTGTCCTTCCCAGGAAGCTCAAAGATCCATATATTCTGGCACAAATCCTTGTATTACCCCACCTGTTAGTCTCAGCAAAGCTCCCCCAATTTCACGAATGAAATCACCAAATTCATCTTGCTTCTTAGAATCTAAAAGACCAAATCAGGCCAACCCAGATCTTGAGTTTGGCCTCCTTCCTAGATCTGTCCTCCAGATAGCATTTCCAAAAACATATTCCATAGGATGGACACACTGTGGCGATCCGCTTACATACCATTCTCCAATGTGTGGTTCACATACCACTGGTAATCTGGGTGAATGTTTTTAATTTTAAAACTCAGTCAGACGTTCATTTTAACATAACACTAAGAAATAAACACATCTGTCCTATCAAATCAATGATTCCACAAAAACTATTGCTTTAACTTAAAAATAAATTTACTTTTAAAATGGTGTGATATGATAGCAGAGTGACACAGTGGTGGGATGACTCAGGTCTGGAACTGCTACAGCGCCGGGTTAGGGAGATGCTGCCCAGACTGCCTTGTCCTCATGGTGAGGACTGAGCTGGATCCCCAAGGCCACCCCTGTTTTCAATTTCAGCAGCCCCGCTTAGCACAAGAAGCAAAAAAATGGGTTCACAGCAAGGGCCCTAAGATGAAGAAATTACTATGTCCACTCAGGGTGCCATCCGTTCTGTCCCCCACTATGAGCCCTGAGCCCTTACCTCTGCCACAGGGCTGTGGCCTGGGGAGAGCAGACCAGCTTGCTCCTCTGGGGACGGGGCAAGGCTGAGGACTTGGGTGGGACCTGAACAGAACAGACACAGGGTTTATAAGAGGAAGCACCATCCCCCCTCCTTCCTGCCGAGGGCTCCTCTTCCAGACAGCTCTGCAGGGGTCACTGTTGGCCAGCAGCAGGAAAGTGCATTCCCAGAGTGTCCCTGGATGCCACCTCTGCTCACGTTGGAAGTGTGGACTTTTGTTCGTGTGTGTGTGATCTGTGTCCAGCTTGGAGGTGCACCTCCCACCCTTTCCCGGCTCCAGAGCACACACAGAAGGGGCTCTTGGCCGAAGCCATGCGCAGGGTCCATGCATGGGGCAGGAGGACAGCAAGCAGAGCTGTTTGCCATTTGCAGGCTCTGCTCCAGCTCTGCTCTGGCTCCAGTGCGGTGACCTGTGGCCCGGAGGCTGCTCTCATCCTTGTAGGCTCTCAGTGGGAATTCCGGAGGCAGCTTCTCCTGAGACAAGAGACTTACTTCTCTCCTGGTGCCCTGGTGTGGGGGCGGGTTGCTCGTCCTCGTTTTCGGATACCCTCAGCTCCAGCTCTGCCTTCACGGCTGCCTGGTGCTGCATGCGAAGCTCCGTTTCAGCATCCGATGGGATCTCATCAGACCAGTGCTGATCTGGCAGAGGGAAGGGAGAGCACAGCCCACCTGAGTGAGGCCCTGCTTCTTTCTGAGTCTCCTGCCGTCCCCAGAAAGCAGCCAAACCAGCATCATGGCTTGAGCTCTAGACCCGGCTCTGTGCCCCAGCTGGGCCCTGCCTACTGGTCCCCACCAAGCTTCTGAGAGACTCGGCCCACAGCCCCTTATTCTCTGCAACATGGTGCTCTCATCAAAGCCTGCAGTGCTCTGTTTTCTTTTTAAATGCACAAGATGGCACCCGATGGACCAGAACAGAAAGAAACCCAGGGCATGTGCCTGTGAAGGGCAGGCCTTGCTTTGTGGACTCACCAATGATCTGCGTTTCCCCCAACATCACAGCGATGACCGTGCTCCCTCACAGTCTTGCCTGGACCCTTCTCATTTCTCCCAGGCTAGTCCCTGCCCTCTCTTCCCCAACCAATGAGACTATAATTCTTAAAATACCATCTCCTTGTAGCTACCTTTCGGAGGACATCGACTGAATTGGAGCCCCTGTCTAATGCACCCAGTCTGTTCAATTTCTCAACCACAACTTACTGAACGCAGGCTCTGCCGGCTGCTGGCTTAGGGGAAATGACACACATTCCGGTTAGTGCCAGAACAAGGAACGCGACCAGGAGACCTAGCGGTGGCCTCTTCTGAGTGCCTTGCTATTGCTTTAACGTATGTTATCTTTCCTGAGTTGCAATCACACAGTGGGGAAGAGGGTGGTCAGCACAGTGGAGAGGGGAGGCTCAGGGGTCCCCCGTACCATCATCCAGCTCAGCACCAGTGTCCCCTGTGTCCCCATTCTCCGCTGCCTCCCCTTCTATCTCTGCTGGCTCCGAGTCCACATCTTCCTCCAGGTCATTCTCATCAAATGGGACTGTAAAGCAGAAACATTCAAAGGAAGGAAGAAAAGGACAGATGGACAGAGACTGCCTGTGCGGGTGTAAATGGGTGGTGGTCTTCCCAGAGCTGCAATGCGAAGACCCCAAGAAGGGGGGAGATGGATTTAGATGTGTCAGGATTTGGACCCCATGGCAGACGTCAGCCAGACATGGGGGAGCTAAAAGCAGTGTGGGCGCTGGCGAGGGCCCGGGGCCCTTCCTGAGCACACGGGACTAGCACCGCCAGGTCTGGTCATCTCCCCTCCTCCCTGGGGCTGCTGTAAGCTCCTCGGTGTGAAGACAGAGGGGAGACGCTGCTTCTCCAGGCCCGGCAGACACCCGCTGCAGACCCAGCAGCAACAGCACTCTCTGGACCACGTCACATGGCACGAGGCACTGAGTCCTCACAGTGGTACACTAGAGGGACTGGGGGAAACTGAGGCCACCTGCTCACAGCCACACGGCCTCATCTAGCAGCTGCAGTGCTGTCGGGTGAAATCCTGAGTGACCAGCAGGACTGCTGAGGGCACCTACCTCCCACTTCCGATGGCAGGGGTGGCAACTTCATTTGCGATCATTCAGAGAAATTATTATTATTATTTTTTTAAAGCATGAGGGAGAGGGTGAGGGATATGTAAAGTTCATTTTCTAGACTCGAGTAGCCCTTCAGTGCTGCAGAACGAGGCAAAGCACTCGTTGACTTCATTTTCCTCAGGAGGAACCAGCCCATAAACACACACACACACACACACACACACACACACACGCACACACACACACACACACACGCACACACACACACACCCCTCTGGACACTTGGAACTCACACTAACAGAGCCTGGAGTAAGAAAAGCAATTAAGAAAGCAACACATGCTGCTTTAAAGGGTGCTGTGAGATCCCTGTGGTCCCTGAGACTGACACTGCCCGCCTGGCAGGGGTCCCTAAGGGCTTCTTCTAGGGTCTGAAGCACAGCCAACTCCACAGTCCTAACGGTTCTCGCTTCGGGAACAGGGGTTATGCTTAGATCTGCATATCCAAGAGCTGGAGGCTCCAAGCCCAAGGGGGTTGGGTGGGCAGCAGGGGCACTGGCTGTGGCAGAGCTGGGGAGATTTCTTCAAAGGTGGTGCCACGAGAGGCCGTAAGGACCAGGTCATCTCAAGTTGCTGGTCCAGCCTCATGAATCTGTACCCTTGCTACGGTAAGCATGTGCACGGTGAGTGCGGACACCAAGGTCTGAGTGTGAGAAAAATCAAGTGACTGCCCCTGGAAGTGGGGTGGGAAGACAGGGAAGGGGCACTCTGAAGATGCTGGCTTGCCCTAGTCACAGGAGTTTCTGTTAAAAATATTATATATATATATATGTATGTATGTATATATATATATATATATATATATATATATTGAGGCATCTGGGTGGCTCAGTCGGTTGAGCGTCTGACTCTTGATTTTGGCTCAGGTCATGATCTCAGGGTGGTGAAATCGAGCCCTCCACACCCAGTGTGGAGCCTGTTCAAGATTCTCTCTCCCCCTTTTGCATGTGCCCCCTACCCTTGCTTGCTGGCACAGTCACACACACACACACACACTCTCTCTCTCCCAAAAGACAAAAATGAACAATAAAACCAATTCCTTAATCTATATAATAATCTTACCACCCCTTTGGTACACTCAGCTTATTAAAAACAAGGTGTGACTTGCATCTAATTCCGGAGAACCATTCAGAATAGGTTTGGAATGGACTACGGGGAAAGATGACAGAGTTCCAGAATAAGTTCTAGGCTGACAAATAGTTAATGTCACGCTCCTAGTTTGAGATACCAGAGCAGCCCATAGAGCTGGTAATGCCAAGATGCTTTCCTGTGATGGTGGCATTTGTTGGGAATAATACTGGGGGTAAAACTACTCAATTATTTCCACAGGTTTAAAACCTTTGTGTGGTAACATTGCCGTTTCAGTTCATCAAACACCAAGAAGTGGGATTTCTGAGGATCACAAAAGTCTCTGTGCCTCCTCAAACCTGAGCTTCCTGTCTGGATAACGAGATCATGGTTTCATGACACCATTTCTGAAGAGAAGGGAACACAGATGCCTCTCTTCGTCCAGCATTTTCCTCCTTTGGCTGTCACCGTTAGGGCCCACTGTGCCCAACATGCATGCTCAGACAAATCTATGAGTGCCTGGACATCAAGACAGTAATTTATACTTCTGTCGGCAAATGCACTGGATGCGAGCGCAAAGGAGACCACGACAGGACTCCCCAGGCTGGCACTGTTCCAGTCACCCTGCCCCAAGTCAGCCTGATCCCAGCCCCGGTCCCTTGGCCCTCACGTGGTTCTCTGACTCACAGCTGCTACTAAGAAATTGTCTGTTGTAGAGTCAGAAAGGTACTAAGTCTACAGTTCTCGGGAATACCTTGAAAGGAACAATTGTTACATATATTAAAAAACAAACAAGTGAGAAATATCAATGCAGCAGCAGCAGATACTGGAGGAACGCAGCTCGAGGGATGGAATTGGGAGATTAAACCCAGGTTACAATGGAGTGCAGAGTGCTAGAAGCTGCCACACACTACGGAAGCTGGGAATCATAGACATACGTAGCTTTTGCTTTATTTCGGCTGCTAGCGAGGAACTCCTGACACCTCGGCCTTCTCCAACCATCCTGGGAGACATGACTGACTAACCAGGAGGGATGCCCGGCAGCTCTGTGCACAGAGCTAGGGTCTGGCTGCAGGCCCCACTCTCCCTGTGGCTCTGTGACTTGTGTGCCTGTGTCCACTTCTCCTGCTGCGAGTGAGGACAATGGGCTGGGCTGGTAAGAGGCTGGTGGTAAAGATCCATGAGCTCCAATCCTACCACCCCAGAAGCAACCTCTAGGACCAGAGTTCTCAACCAAGGGGGCCATACTGCCCTTCTTCAAGTGGTATTTGATATTGTGTAGGGCCTTTTTTTGGTTGTTGCCTGGATGGCTGGGGCAGGAGCTGCACAGCTGACGTTTCGAGAGTCGAGACCAAAGAAGTTAAATGTCCCACAATGCAGAGAACTGTCGTGCCCTCGCTGAGCACTGCTATCACCCGCATTGAGAAACACCTCTCCAGAAAAGGTCAGGAAGGACAACCAAGGTTTCTGAGCTATCTCCTGGCCTAAGTATTTAAAGAGATCTCGCACCTCGGTAGGCAGACCCAGTGGGCGCTACGTCTATTTATACCCAGCCTGTCCTTCTACTTCAAGCTGGACAACATCCACCAATCCTCTGTTCCCCTCTCTTTACTGAGGAGTCTTCCACAAGTCCCTGAATACTGAATGTCTCCTTCTCTGTACTTCGGTAGGTTTGTGGAATATTAACTGATTCCTCCGCTTTCACACCCAACTGCTACACAACTTAATTCCTACAGACCTTAAAAATCACTGCTAAATATGTCTTCTCAGCTTTGGCCTTTACTCAACCTTTATTAATAATAACAACAATAAAAGCTTAGTTAGTTCTGTCTATGCTATCGCTCTCCTCCAGATTTTCCCTGAAGGGCGTGGGGTGCGCATCTGGTCCATGCAAGGATGGGCTGCCTGAGTGAGGCATGCATGTGCCCGCCCCCCACCTTGGCATGCACGAGCAGCAGGACCAGAATTCTAGTGTTAAGGTACCAGCAGAGCTGCCGAAAGAGAGTGGTTATGGTGAGTGGAGAGCAAACAAACATCACCAGACTACCTCCGGAGACTGTCTCCAGCCAGGCCTGCACGGCTGCGCGGCGTATGGAGGGAAGGTCAGGCACTGAATTTAAAACAGACGATAGATACAAAGTTACACAGGAATGCGTGGTCCCCGTGAGGAGAGCTGAGGTCATCCTAGAGCCCCCAAAAAGGAGAGAAACTGAGAGATGTTATATAAGCCAGAGGCCTGTCCGGCACCGATGAGGGCTGAGTCCTGTTGTAAGCCTACATGATGGGCATTCGGGATGAGAAAAGGAGAGAAAACACAGGGAGGGTCAACGGCGGCTCCAGGCTGCGGAGCCCATGGCTGCAGGCCGGTGTGATGTCCCTGGTCAGCAGGGTCTCTCTCCTCACTCCCGCTGAGTGTTTATGCTGCTGCAAAAGTAGTTAACAAGGGTTGGTCTTGCCTATAGGTGAAGACTTGGGCCTGGGGAGGATCAGATGTCCCCGTAAAGGGCTAAACTTCAGGAAGACAGGGAGCACCACTTCTGTCTACTCAAGAGCCTGACAGGGTGTGTGGCCGTCAGGCGCTGAATGGAAGCACGAAGATGAGTTAGTGAGAGACAGAGGCTGATGACACCAAGGTTCCATATTTGGACGATGGGTATGCTGAGGTGGGAAGGTGTGGAGAATGACATGGCAGCCGGCATATCCCTCACCAGTTTCCATTTTCCCCTTTTATTGCTTGCTATTCCTAGAAAAAGTCAGGCTAAAGTTCATCTTCACCCTACTGTAGAACACAGACCATCTCACCTGAAACCTAGAGCTGGACATTACGCTGTCTACTCTAAAGGCCTCCTGGATCTAAATCTCTTCTTAAAACTTCATTTCAGTTCAAAATATACTCCCCCACCCCGTCCTGCCAATGTACATTCACACTCAGACACACACCACATGAGGAAAAAGCACCAGAACATTTTACCAACTGGACAGAGTAACCCTGTCTGGTCATATAGGGAAAGAAAGCAAATTCTTGTTTTTTCCAAGGTCAGGTTCATTTTACTATTTTCCATCCGTGGAGAAAGAGCTCATAACCTCTTAACCCACAGAGAACTTTACATATCCTTAAACAATAGCTAAGGGTAGTGGTCGCAATTAACAACAGGAAAATAAAATGGTTCGTTGGCTCTTGCATTTCGAACAAACTGATGGCTTTGGTCCTAACAGAAGAGTCCTCTGCAACAATGAGAGGGGAAGGTGCTCTGAGGGGCATTGGGATCTTGGATCTTGAAACAGTTACCTCTAGAAGTGGAGGACTCAGAGGTTGGTACCATTCGCTCCTCCTCCTCTTTCTCTCGAATATGTGTCCAGTGCACATCAGCCTGGATTTCCAAGGGGTCGGCTGGATTTATGATCTGCTGTAGCCTCTGGCTCCCGACTAGTGTACCAGGGTCGGGGGCGGGGGAGATGAGGAAGGGAGAGATGATGGAAGAAGGAAGCAGAAAATAAACAATCAAGGAAAGGAGGGGATGAAACACCACAGGAAAGGAAACAGAAAGAAAAGTTACTGTATTTGCCAGGATCAGTTTGAATCAGAAAGAGGCAAAAATTGAGAACACACACGTGCATGTGCGCGCACACACACACACACACACACATGATTTCCACTTGTTCAACTTGATTTAGTTGTTTCAAGCTTCACTTATACTGTTAATTTCAATGAAGAGAACCATACATTACAACTCTGAACAGAAAGAACTCTCCTTTCTGATGCTCTTTTCATCTCTGCATTTGATAGACCCAAATGCCAAGTCAGAAAAAAGAGCAGGTTACAACTGCCCACCAAAGGGCCATCCCTCCAGGTCCTGAGTACTCAGCTATGTTACCCATCACAGTGTGAGATCCTAGAGGATGCACACCACTCATGTCCCTTCTGTGTCACACAGCATGGTGCTTACCGCCACCTGTCATGTGGACAGCTTCTCCTTTGAGATTCAAGCCAAGTGACAAGAGAAAAGTGGGATGGAACAGTATCATTCAGTCATGAACCAGCTAACTCACGCAGGACAGAAACTTACTTTGTTGGTACTTTAGTGTTTATCTTTTGCAGCTAGAGAGAGAGAAAAAAAAATCCCCCTTCCATAATAGGTTTCATGCTGCATGCTGGTCTGTGGCAGGGGCATGGCTATGGGGAAGAAATGGGAGTTTGGGGAGGCAATGGCTGGGAGAGGAAGCAGAGCTCTATCCTGTAAATTCCCAAAGCTTTGGGAGTTCATGGCCAGGAATAAAACAACACCTCTTTGCTTTTTCTGAGGTCAAGGCTCTTTTCTTTAAAACTCCATTTGGTGCCCCACTGCTCCCCTCTGGACACAAGACCTGCCTTTTCAGCTAAAGGAGAGCTCACCAGCAGCCCCTTCCAATGATTCCTGCTGCCAGAGCCCAAGGACTATACGTGCAGCCCCTGCCCTATAAGCTCCCTGTCATCAGAGCTTGGACCATGCTATACAGCTGAGTGAAAATAAAGGGATAGACAGCAACTTGGAAAGGGGACACTTCGGGAGGGAGGGTGGCTTTTCAGGCAGCAAGAGCAGGTGCCACCTGATCTGAAGGACTCTGGGATTCCTGATGGGAGCCCACTCTCAACAGTCTACCTGGACAATTCGGCTTTGGCTTCACTACCACACTATCTCTTCATTTTTAAGCAATGGAGAACGTGATCTGGACAGGAAGTACCAGTAAGAGCAGCGCATGTGGGTGTGGGCACCGTGCTGTGTTAAGTGTGGGGTGGGAGGCCCACATGCACGCTCCTGTCGAACCTGGTCTCCACAGATTCGTTTTCCTTAGGTCAATCGGCCTTTATGGTGTTGGAGGGGGCTAAATCACAGCAAAGTCACCCAACAGCTCGAATATCATGACTAAAGAAGATAAGTCAAAGAGAAAAGTGGACCCTGTCTTCACTTTCTAAGCAACAAAGAGAAGACAGTGAGTCTTCTCCCCAGATAGTGTGCTGCTTCCTGTCATAAATGTAGCCTTGGGGACCTAGCAGCCAGTATGTCCTCCTTTTTCGGGGAAATGTGACAAGGCACAGTGGCGGGAGGTTCTGGGGACCTCTGCTGGTGACGACACCTGTGCCGGCTCCACCACTTACAGGTGCTGTGACGGCAACGTGAGGTTCTCTACACTGGAAGAGGCTAGTGTTCGTTAGAGTAGAGGGCCTGTAGCAAAGTATATGGGGGGCACAGATGGGGCCACATTCGTTAAGGCTGCTTCTGGAGTCTTCTCCTCTGACTGCCCCTTGCCTCTCCTTTGTCTTACATGCTATTGTGTACGGGACCATTCATGAAGGCTGGGCCCTGGGACAGGTGCCAAGCTAGGCACGTGCCAAAGCCTGTCAGCACAGATTTTTTCATGTGGGACCTGCTCTTGAAGGCAGATTCTGGATGACTGCCAGGGAGCCAGGGTAGAAGGTGGGCAACGGGCAGAGCGGGTACCTTTACAGGCACCAGTAGCTTCTTCCTTTGACAGTTGCTGGAGCCACTGGCCTTGCAGTTCTCTGTCCCAGGGGCAGTACTCCCCTTCTACAGCAGGGGGAGCCAGATACCCACAAACACAGCATCAAGAATCCCACATGGGGATAAACAGAGAGAAGAGAGAATGGAAGGGAAGAAAGAAAATAGAGAAGAGTTATCTTCAGGTGCAAGGCAAGCACATCCTGTCACTGTCTATACAGCCATCGAAGGCCACCGCCCAGAAGATACACACACCACGAGCTAGGAACACAGGCCCCAGGGCTGGGCTGAATTTGTCAGTATGTATTTCTCCAGTTAAATCCCATCCCTGCAGGCTGGGTCTTGACGCTAGTTCCAGATCCAGGAAATTAAGTCTGTGGGGAGGAAAGCAGGGCTAAACTCTCCTGCGAAGGGTACAGACTTTGACCCTAAGCTGTGTCTAGGGCTAAAGCCACCAAACATATGAATCGCCAGTTAGAGATAATGACGTCTGAAATGACACAAACAAAATACCTGTCCCCTGGATGCACTGTGAGCCTGATTGTCCCCCTGACTAACAGGGACGCAGGGGTGGCCCTGAGCCTACCTCCTTCTTGCACAGACCTTACTCATTTCTCATCAGATGGAGGAGGGAAGGACAGGCCACCAAGGGCTGCCTCTGTGGGCCTGGCCCCAGCCTCTGTCTTTGGAGGGAAGAGCACAGGAGAACTAGGTCTAGAGAAGCACCTTAAGGGCTGGAGACAGTGCCTTGCCTCTGACCATTCACACTGGCGTCAGGCACCTTGGGGGAGGAGCTACATAGGGTCTGCCTCACCAGGGTCTCGGAGCTACACAGCTCTCAGGACCGTCTCAGTACTGTGCACCCTTGTCCGGGAAGGGCTCTGCATCTATTCAGCACTCAGGCCTTCCCTGTGCCAGACTGCGGGATGGGGTCTGGGCTGCCAAGCACATGGAATTCCAGGAGGAGCAGAGGTAAGCAGAAAAGCGGCAGAGAAATCTAGTACCAAGTTGACGAGGCCCAGAGCTTTCCCAAATTTAATGCGCTCCCTGACAACGGCTGGGAGGGATTGGTGCTTTAAAGGCCCATGTCCTTCCCTTCCACCATGTGCCCTGGAGTGAGCATGCCATGTGCCCTGGAGTGAGCACGGCCGTGGTTTGACATGGCGCCGCTCTCAGGGGGACTCAGGTCTCTACCCACCCGACTTCTGGGCAGCCAGGGCAGGGAAAGAATGACCTTCTCTCAAGAAAAGGAGGCCCAGCAAGTTCTTCCTCATCACTCCAGGCCACACACAGCCAGAGAAAGGGGCAGAATTGAAACATTTCAAGTCCGAGGCAAGAGAACACTTCAGAGCCAACCAGACTAAGTGTTGGAACAGATACTCCTTCTCAGGACACTGGTCCAAACACGTTACCACCTGCCATCAACTGAACCCTGTCTAGTGAGCGCCTAACCCCTCCTCAGTGACAACAGCTCCGAGCAGAATGAGAATCCATGCTCTGCAGCCTCTAATATCCTGGACTCTGAGTCCAAGACTCCTCTAGAAAGTTAAATTCCCTTTATTAAAATAAATTTTTTTTAACAGAAACTAAAGGAAAAAAAGAGAGAAAATGAGGGCAGGAGAATGAGTAACCTAATTGGGATGAAGTCCGTCCACTGACCTTCTGCCTTCCACTTCCAATTTCTCTTCAGAATTGCACAAAGGACATTATTTCCACTGCCAAAGGCTTCCTCTGCCCCCTGAAACTAAGGTCAGAGAGAGGCAGGAGAGATGGTTTCTGGGGCTGTGGGAGGCACATGTGTGTGCCAGACCCCAGTCTGTGTGCCACAGAAAACTTACTCAGGCACAGAACAGGCTGCCTCAGGGATGGGACAGGGGCAGAATCAGGAGAATACATTTTTTTCTGACCTTCACTAGACTCTTCCTCTTCCTCCTCATATTCTTCTTCCTCCTCCTCCTCTTCATATTCCTCCTCCTCCTCCTCCTCTTCATTCCCAGGCCCGTAGCTCTTTGAGGCTTCTAGTTCCTCTTCACTCTTTCCTTTCAGAAGAGCGTGGATCCTCACAGCCTCCTTCCAAGGAACACCTCCCAGATCTGAGGTGGGCAGAGGGGGCTCCTCTTCCTCCTCCTCCTCCTCTTCTTCCTCCATCTCAGACTCAGAACTGCTGTGGGGGAAACAACCACACAACCAAAGTGAGGAGACAGTTAAAAGTCACAACCGGAGGCAAAAGGTCCCACCAAAGCAAGTGATGGGCAGGAAGGGGGAGAGGACAGGCGCGGAGGAGTGCAGTGTGCTTCCCCACCCAGGTACGACACACGAGGGGAAGGAGAGTGAGTAGAGGGCCAGAGAAAACACACATGTATGAGTTACCCCTACATAAAGCCACATGAGCCAACAGCCTCATCTGGCGGGGCACTCTGTTCAGTGAATAGCAATTCCACCGAGTTCAGTCTTAGAGGCCCTCAGGGACAGTAGGGGGCACAGACTCATTCTGGTATGAACCCATGACCCCGGGAATCAAGAATGGAGAGAAAGTCTCCTCTTATTGTGATCTACTGTTTGGTTTGAGGACCTCAATTCTACTTGACTCAGGTGGGCTGGAAGGCTCTCAAGGGAACCACGGTGAGAAAAAGCTGCTTCCAAGAGGCCTGAACTGAAGTCTTAGCCATAGACAGGCTGGCCGTCAAGGTGCGTGTACTGGAGCGAAGGCCGTGCGTTCAATTCCACAGTGTTCCCGAAGTCCCCCTGATGTGCCACGCCCGGAGCACCATACCATACCACGAGGAACACGCAGTTAACAAGTTAGCAAAGGCACCGTCCGCTGAAGTTACAGAACAGGGACTAAACCAAATATACCAAACAAACCAAATAAATAAACCAAATATCGCATCCCTGGGGTCATGACCCTTGACCACCAGCCACGTTTTCCACCACCATTCTCCCTTGATGGCACACAGCCTAGAGCTCAGCTTGAGAAAAGGGAAGCAGCACTAAATGCCAGAGACACTAGCCATGACTTATGCAAGCCCAAATCCTGGACCTCCACCCTCACGGCCACAGCCCCGGAGCACGTGCACCCTCCTCCCCGGCCAGTAGAGTGAGCGGTCAACAGGTGGTACAAGAATAAAATTCAATGCCCTACCACGGGGCTGTGGAGCAGGAGAAAAACCCCAAACATCACCACACAGATGAAGCTCCTCAGACCTATTTCACAGTTCGATAATTCCCCGAAAATCTTTTTCAGGAGAGGCTCTGCCCTCAGTGAGAAATGTGTAGTCGACTGGGGTGGAGGAAATGTGGCTTTTACTCAAGCATGGGCCAACCTGTGGCATGAGAGAGCCCCAAGCCCCAGAGGCATCGTGCATGGGGCTCACGTCCGATCCCGTCTTCCTGCAATGGTGGGCTGCTCTCTCCCCGCCCAAGTGGGGCTGTGCATGTGGAGAGGGAATCAGTGAATACAGTGCGACAAGGTCCACGACACCCCACTCCCAAAGCTATTTGTACCTGTGCAGTAAAGAATTTCACCTTGCTCGAAGAGATGGTCTGGCCTTTGTCTCGGGGCCTGGGAGGTCAGCTCTAAGCCCCTGGGAGGTTCTGCCTGATGGGAATGTCCTTATTTCTCTGGAATCCTTGGGTCATGGTGGATAGTCTAATAATGTGATTTAGGGGGAGGGCTGACCACATCCGAAAGACCAATAATTTAGGGTGGAGGCTTGAGTCATGCGGTATTAGTCGGCCTGGAGACTGAAATCAATCATACCACATAGAAAATCAGTCAATCAATGCCTAGGTAATGGAGCCCCAATAAATCTCTGAACATCAAGGCTTGGGTGAGTAATACTATACGGGCTTTGTCACACATTAATATCAAGAAAGTAACACGGCCCTGACTCCACAGGGAGAGGACGATGAGAGCTCCACGTCTGTACTTTCTCGGACTCTGCCCTGTGCACTTCTTCACCTGGCTGATTTCAATCAGTATTCTTCCCAGTAATTAAACCATAACCATGAGTATAAGCCTTTTGGTGAGTTCTGGGCATCTTTCTAACAAGTTAATGATCTCGAGGGTGGTTTTGGGAATGCTCATACTTCAGCCAGGTCAGAAGGGAGGGCAGTCCAGGAGGCTGTGTGCCAACGACTTCCCAGGTGGCTGATTCTCACAGGGCCACACTGGCTCTGCTCCTCGCCAGCTGTATGACCTTGAGTGGACTACCAGCATCCTCATCAGTAAGGAGGCAATGTTAATGCCTGCCTCGGAGAAATGTTGTGAATGTCAGGGATTTTCCTGATTTTCATGTTTGTGTTACACTCTGGGATTCTGGCTATTCATGTATCTGTTTACTCGTTTATATGTTCCTTCATTCATTCAATGAACATTTTTGAGTACCTATTAAAGTTCACCCAGTAGGTACAAAAATAGAGTCCGCTCCTTACTGCAGCAGCTCCCTTTGGTGAATACTACTTCGTTCACTCATTCATCATCCACCCTCGAAAACTTACTGAGCATCTTTTACTTGTAATGCACTTCCTAGACACGCAGAGGATACAAGGGTGACATAGAAAAGATCCTTATTCTTCAGGGGAGATAAGATGCAAACACGGCAATGATAAAAGAAGGCAGAACATAACTATAAGTGGGATGGAGGGTTGAGAGGAGGCAGTTGAAGGTGAGTAAACGTAAGAATTTGGGCCATGGAAAGCTTAGCATCTGGATTTTGCCTGTTTTTCATGACTTACTTAGGTATTATTTTTGCCTTACTTTTGTATTTTCACTTGTTTACTTTCTTACTAACAACAATGTGTAACCCAACGTGTATCACCTAACATTTTTCCAACGTGAAATAAGGATAAGAATGCCTCCTTTGCTCATCTTAAATCTTGTATTAAAACTTCAGGTGGGCAGAAGGCAGGCCAGCTTGTCCTTCCTTGATAGCCAGGCACACAAGGTTACCCCAGGAGTCAGCAGGCACAATGGGCCCTCACTGTAGCTTCCCGGCTCCTTGTACCCATGCCCTGCCATGAGGGCAGTGGCACTGGGCATAATGTGAGCAATGAATGCTCCATGATGAGGGCAATGGGGCCTCACTTACAGCTCTGAGTGCCACACTGGCTAGTTTTATGACAGCGCAAGGACCATGGGAAAATAGCAAGTGAGGCAAAGAGCATAAAAAATCGGGTGGAAAGGTCAACCCTTGCCTCTCTTCAGAAGCTACCAGCTCTCAGTCCATTTCTGAGAGGCCTGGCTACACTGGTTCTGGAAATCCAAGACAGGCAAACCAGTCTTGCTCCCTTTGTGAAGCACAAAGGATAGACTGGACAGGTGTTGCCAACTGTTCTTTCCTAGGCCATCATCTCCCTGGGACCCTGAAGCCGTCCTCTGAGTCTCACCAGGCTCCTTACATCATGCAAGATTCGTAGTGTAAATTCAGTAGGCCCATTCTACATTTTCTGGCTGTCTCCAGTGCCTGAATTTCTGGGTCTGGGCTTTGAAAAGGCTAGGAGGAGGGGGGAAGAGGAGGAACATATAGTGAGGCTGACCACCCCCCAGCACTTGGATGTCAGCCTAGAAACTTTTTAGGTGGGGAGAATTGTTACATCAGAACAAAATACAACACAGACAACCAACTTCTCTGTCCTTTTGGGAAGAGAGGGTGACCTCTCTCTCAATTTATAGCTTCCTAGGAGAGATGAGGGCCAGAAAATGTAGTCCTCAAGATCAGCATTCCATCACAACAGGTATCTGCTTCTGCACTGGAAACAATGCTTTGTGTGACTGCTCGATGTGGGTGGGTCTCCCCTGGACTGCGTGCTCTCTGAGAGCAGAAACAGGTTGCTCGGCTCGCTGCAGGGCTTACCACGGGGCCTTGCACAGTCCAAACAGACAAGGATATGCAAGGGAGCACAACCAGGCAAAGCCAGGGCAAGGTGCTGCCTAAATTTACAGGTGTCACAGAGACGAGACCTCTGAAGTCCATCAGTAGGAGCAGACCCTTTCAGTTAGAAGAACATCTTGCAAAAATCCTCCCTGCTACGATACTTATCCAATCCCTGATCTCAAAGCACTTTCCCTGAGTTTCCTTTCATCGAGGCTATGATGGAGCCTGGGAGGAGGAAGCCAGACCAGCAGGCATGTGGACTAGATTCGAAAAAAACAAGATTTGCTCCACACTTAAATGGGCTGAGCAGAGATTCTGCCATGCCAGGAGGTGAAGGGCCAAGGATACTAACAGTGATGGTGAATGCTCCTTGAGCTCTATGAAGTGCCATGTGGCAAAAGGCACTTCACATGAATTAGGTTATTTAATTACCCATTGACTCTAGGACACGATAACTCTAGGACTCTAGGACATATTAATATCCCCATTGTCACAAATGAGGCTGGCGAAGCTTAAAGAGGTTGGATCATTGGGGTGAGAGGTCAAGATTCCCACCAATGTCCACACCATTGTCACACTGTGCCTTCTTGGATGGTTCGCCAAGAATCCAAGAGTTCTTCAGCCACTAGCAGCTGTCAGGGTGGCAAACCCAGGACTAAGACCATGACCGTCTCCTGACTGCCTGGGTCCAACTTCAGAAAGTGGAGACTGGAAACCTGGGCAGGCCCTACAGTGAATGAGGCAGACTGCTGTGTGAAATACCACTTGAAGTTCTTGGGTGGTTTTCAAGGGAAAATAGGGAATCATGGCTTTCGTTTTTAAATGAATCCACTCTAGATATCAGAGCATTCACTCCTAGATCTCATCCACTCTGATGACTGCGTAAATAGTGTCTACACTGCTCAGCACACTGCTGGAGAAGATGCGTGTTGTCCAGCAATCGTTGCATGATGGAAACTTAATCCGTGCTGAAAGCGGCATCCTGCTCAGCGACAGCTCCCATTTCTGCCTCTGCTGGAGAAGGAGTGAGGGAGAGAGAGGACGAGTGGGGAAGGGGTGAGGGAGAGAGAGGACAAGTGGGGAAGGGGTGAGGGAGAGAAATTCCAGTCAGGAATTTCCACTTATTTATGGTCAGTCTTGAAGGAGGGGCTTCTCCTTATTGAGTTACTCCGAAGGAGGGCCAAGCCCCTTCGGGCTAGCCCATCACGGACTTTCAGGGAGTCCTCTGTGACATGGCTGCCCCATCTGGAAAGGGCACCTGTTTGCTCTAGCCCTCACTGACTTTTTCCTCAGGGTTGGGGATGTGCAAACAGTGGAGGCCCTCAGCAGATGGGTGCTGCCCAAGCCATCTTCATCGCCTGGGGCAAAAAGTTGCCCAGCTAGGCAATTGGGAAAACAAAACTAAAATCATAAAGCTAGTTTTCGGGGCGCCTGGGTGGCTCAGTCTGTTAGGCGTCTGCCTTCAGCTCAGGTCGTGATCTCAGGGTCCTGGGATGGAGCCCCACGTTGGACTCTCTGCTCAGCAGGGAGCCTGCTTCTTCCGGTCTCTCCCTCTGTGCTCTCCCTCTCTCTTGCTCTCAAATAAAATCTTAAAAAAAACACCTAGTTTTCTTTTGTCTTCAGGCACCTGTTCTCTCCCATAGAAAATAAAAGTACTATTTCCAGGGTCTTCTTTGGAAGATCCTCCTCCCTCCCCCACTCCAAGGAAGGGGCATGGAGCTAATTAGGTCTGGGCCAGTAGTCTCTGCTTGGGTAAACTAAATCAGGACACCATAAGACTCATGCAAGGTGTTTGTTCAAAACAGGTACTCCTGGTCTCCACCTCAAGCCCACCAACTCAGTTACTCCAAGGGAGGGTCCAGGATTTACCTTTTTATGAAGTGTCCCAGGTGGCCCTTATCATCAGCGAAATTTGGGAAATTTAGAGCAGTGGTTTGAAAAGTGTGGTTTCTAGACAACGGCATCACCTGGGAACTTTTTAGGACTGCAAATCTTGGCTACAGAGAATCATCCAGCATGTATTTCAGTGTTAATGCAAAGCCTCCACCAGTCTGGGAGACACTGTAGATGCTCCCACCCCAGAAGCCCTGTAGGACAGTCTGACTGATAGTGATTTTACTCCGTCTTTCATCTTGTTCTCTTTTGGTGGCACTGATCATCTTCCATGGAGCACTCTGAATCCTGTACTGACCCTGGCAGACCTGGGCAGCAATGAACACGAGGCCCTGGGGCAAAAACAGTGGACTCGGGAGGCCTGTGGGGGCTGGAGGGTGCACGTCCCCCTCAGGCATCACTCAGTGAGACATCATGAAAACGCTGGCATGGCCACGCAAAAAACCACTGGCTGTGTGTAGGGCCCCTGGGATGCAGGCTTTCTGCTCCTCTCTTTACCTAGAGGAGGAAGGAAGAAGCCTGGAGAGGTGAGGTGGCTTCCCCAAGACTGCCGGGAGACCTGGGGTTATAACAGGAGCCCCTCATTCCAACCCTGAAGCTCCTACCACTGACCCAGTACACTGCTTCAGGCCTCTGGTTGTCCCTCTGCACATGGCTTGTCCCTTCAGTAAAGCTGTTAACGACAGCCTGAGGGCAGGACCTGGGACTGTCATTTTTGTTCTGTTACCTTCTCAATGAATGGCAAAGTGTTAAAATACTTACTGAAATCTCTGAATTACGTCCCATGGGTTGTGATTCTTACTGGCTAACGAGATGAAGAGACAGGGAACTGCGTGGAAAGGGGGACATCAGCAGGCAGCAGAGAAAACAGGAAGAATCCTGGACTTGGATCCAAGAAACCCGAGTCTGAGTCTTAGTCAACCCTCGATCCTGGGATTAGTCACCAGCAGTCTCCATAATTAGAGTGATAAGACGTATGTTGTGGCCTACTTCACAGGACTCCCTCGAGGACGGCCAAGCGAGGTGATGGACACAGAAGTCCCTTGGAAATGGTCCAGCGCCATGCAAAGGGGTACTAAAGGCAACTGCCATCGACGGGCACGCCATGTACTGTTTCCAACACTTCTTACTATTTAATCCTCACACCAATTGTGTGAGGCAAGTCCTAGTACTGCCTTCATTTCACAGATGAGGAAATGGAGGCACAGAGAGGTTACATGACTTGCCCAGTGTCACACAGCTGGTAGGTGGCACCCAGGTCCTATGCCGAGGGTACAGTGCTGCCTCCCCCCAGTCGGACAGTACATTCATCTAGGGAAGAGGCTGGCAGGACAAACCACAGGCATGAAGCAGCACACCAGAAAATGGGCTGCAGCCCCCGGGCACAGGCTGACCTGCTGGCCACGTCCTCCTCCACGCCTTTGTCCAGCACACTGCTCAGGTTGTGCTCAGCCTGCGTCTCCTCGGGCACCTCCTCCAGCTCCTCGGCCTGTTTCACAGACAGGCGGTAGTTCTCCAGCTCGATCCGTTCAGGAGTGCCCCTGAGTCTTTTGGCAATGCTAGGCTCTTCCAGACCATTCACACTTGAGCCTGCAAGACAAGCAAAGCAGCAAAGTTCCATGACAAGTGATGGGAAATGACCACACGCAGTGGGGGATGGAGGGGCTGTGAGGGGAGGGAAGAGACGACAGAAGGATATCTAAGCATCCAAGGCAGCCACTGCTCATTTAGAGCAGAAACCCTTCCCTGAGCAGGAGAAACAGGAAGACAGCACATCTGCCCCGAGAGGGGAGCCCAGGCTGACTCTCTTCCGTCAGTACTGAACCCACGCACAGTGGAGGGAAGAGGTGGCGGTGACTGGGAAGGAGGAGGAAAGGGGACTTGGGTTGGACTCTAAGGAGGTGCTTCTCACAGACCACGCCCACCTCAGGTTTCACTGAGAAGGGGGTTCCTGCCAGCTGCCTATCCCCTGATGAACCAGGACCCAGTCAAGGTCCATGCACTGCTTCTGGCTGACCCACGGAGGTGTCCGGGCTAGCTGCTTGCAGAACTTGTCACGTGGTGGGTTTGTCTGTCCCCTTGTGATTAGATTCATGGTGAACACTTCCCATCTAGGAAGAACACCACATGGGTGATGCTGTGCCCCTTCCACTGCACATAGGAGGAACAGGGTCGGGCTGCCTCATTCTTCTTTAAACTTTTTTTTTTCATTTTTATTTATTATTTTTGAGAGAGAGAGACAGACAGACAAAGAGAGTACAAGCAGGGGGAGGGGCAGAAGGAGAGGGAGAAGCAGGCTCCCCGCTGAGCAGGGGGCCTGACGCAGGGCTCAATCCCAAGACCCTGAGATCATGACCTGAGCCGAAGGCAGATGCTTAACGACGAGCCACCCAGTTGCTTCATTCTTGGTGACATCAGGTTACTGCTTGGTTAAAGTGGTGCCCAACCATCTTTCTGTTGTAAAGAGGTATTTTCTCCCTTTGTAATTAATAAGAAATCCATGGGGTGATACGTAGAAACCATGGGACTATCCTACCCCACCATCCTTTCATCCAGGGGTTTTAGTACCCATTGATGAATGGGGGATTTTAAAAATTTTATCATTCCTTCTCCACTGTCATTCTTTATAAAGAACTTTTCCCATTTCTCTCTTTTTTTGAGTACCACCATGACTTACAGATTTTTAAACACTTAAGTGTTATATTTGCCGTGTTTTCTTCATCTCTTTTAATGTGGAAATTTCCCAGTCTCTCTCCTTACTATCCCTTTCATCATTATTTTTTTTATTATGTTCAGTTAGCCAGCATATAGTAAGTACATCACTAGTTTTTGATGTGTTCAACAATTCATTAGTTAGGTATAACACCAAGTGCTCATCACAACACGTGCCCTCCTTAATACCCATCATTATTTTTTTTGATGTGCCTTTTTATCCCAAATTTGGTCAGAAGAAGTTGACTGTATTTATTCTTTACTGTATATCTTCGCTGTAATATGATGTAGGTTTAGATTTAGAGTCAGACAAATCCAGGCTAGGCACCTCCGACCACTAGTGACCAGCTGAAGGATCTTAGGAAAATTACGTAACTTCTGAGAGCTCATTTCCTGATCTATAAATGAGGACAACCCTCAATTCCTAGATTAAGAATATGGGATGGAATTATATACATATATACATAAGTACGTGTGTGTGCCAACTCTGCACGCGCCCGAACCCATCATCTTCCTCTTCTACTTAAACCCAGCACTTGGGCAGTACCCAGCAAATACAAGTTAAGTGCTATAACTGATGTCCAGTAACATTCTTAACACCGGTTTGTGTGCATTTTTGTGCAGGTAGGTTGTATCCATTTGCTCTGGACTGCAAACGAGAGTTACCTGACAAAGATGGGAAGGGAGTTCTGGGCAGAGGGAACAGCGACAGTTAAGGTACAGTGACCTGTAATGGCAGATTGGTATTATTAGATCTTCTAGTGGCAGTATTCTTAAAGTGGTGGAGAAGAGGAAGAGACCGGGGTGGGAACAGAGCCCACATGGCCTTTGGTGACATCCTAAGCTCTAAGATATGACACTGGGCTTTGGTAGGTGACATCATACCAACCCGGTGTTGGGTGACAGATGGGCTATCAGGGGAAAGCCAGAATCTCTGTAAGGACTAAAGGAAAGTGGTGGGTCTATTGAGTTAGTAATTTTTGTGACACGACAGGTGCACAGAAAATCTTCTGGAAGCCTGGCACTTCTGTCGTGTACAATGTTCTGGACCTCTCCGTATTGTCTTTAGAAAGAACTTTCTACGAATCCAGGCAGTCACAGAGTAAAGTCTTAGTGCATCTGTCAGATTTATCTGTATCTTCCACCAAATAGCATCTTTCAAATTTACTAGACAGTCTTTACTAAAAAGCAAGACCCAGGGCACGTTCATCTACAAAACTAATGATGGGGGTCACAGCATGAATCCTTGGGCTCCCTAAGGCCCCGTGCAATGCCCACCTGTCCTAGTTTTTGTAACCCCCATTGGGTCATTTTACACATCCCTGGTCCATTCTTCAACACGGACCTCAGGGCCCCCAAAGTGTAAGCTATGATGCGGGATCAGAGCATCTGGAAGATGAGGAAATATGTGGACTCCAGGTAATAGCAAAAAAGGGGCAGGGAGCACAGCAGGTGGAAGCCCCCACAGCAACCCCCACATCTGGCCCCCGGCTCTAACTTCGCCAGTTCATCATTTCCAAATAGCCGTCTCCCTGTCCTCTCTTGCTCCTTCCCTTGAGCAAAACCCAACATGATAAACACGAGAAGGTTAAGGATCTTCAGACTAGAGTATCATTTGATTCTTTCCTTCCCGTCATGTGTTTTTGACTAATGCCCTTAAACAGAAAGCAAATAAGAAAGTGAAATAAGGGGCGCCTGGGTGGCTCAGAGGGTTAAAGCCTTTGCCTTCGGCTCAGGTCGTGATCTCAGGGTCCTGGGATCGAGCCCCGCATCGGGCTCTCTGCTCAGCAGGGAGCCTGCTTCCCCCGCTCTCTCTGCCTGCCTCCCTGCCTACTTGTGATCTCTTCCTCTCTGTCAAATAAAGAAATAAAATCTTAAAAAAAAAAAAAAAAAAGAAAGTGAAATAAATGTGAAGCCACTATCCAAGTATAAAATTTGGGGGGAACTCCATAGATAAAGAATAAAACCCAGATATATACACAATGGAATACTATGCAGCCATCAAAAACCCAAAATCTTGCCATTTGTAACGACATGGATGGAACTAGAAGGTATTATGCAAGCGAAATAAGCCAATCAGAGAAAGAATTATCATATGATCTCTCTGATATGAGGAATTTGAGAGGCAGGACAGGGGTTGTGGAGGGAAGGGAGGGAAAAAATGAAACAAGATGGGACTGGGGAGGGAGACAAATCATAAGAGACTCTTAATCTCAGGAAACAAACTGAGGGTTGCTGGGGGGTGGTGGGGGAGGGATAGGGTGGCTGGGTTATGGACATTGGGGAGGGTATGTGCTATGGTGGGTGCTGTGAATTGTGTAAGATGATTCACTGATGATTCACAGACGTGTACCCCTGAAGCAAATAACATATTACAGGTTAATAAATACACACACACACACAAAGAATAAAAACCAGTCTATCTTTTAGCTAGGGAAAGAATAGAACAAGAATGACCGTTTCAGGGAAACAAACAACTAACACTCGTCAATTCAGATACAAGCAATTTCAAGGTAGAGTGAACAAACATATTCACGGAGAGAAACATTCCAGAAGTGATGTCTGTTTTTAGCGGCTAAAAACCATACTGTTTGCCAGAAATTTGACCAGAACCTTGGGAAACAAAGCAGATTAAAACACTCTCCTCTTAAAGAGCTATAGGCTAGTCACAAAAGAGACAGTCCCACGCAGGAATCATTTCAGTATGCTGTATCCTGTATCACGACTGTATTCCATATTTCAGTGTGCTGTACCCTGTATCACAGCTATATCCTGTATTTCAGTATGCTGTATCCCGTATCATGGCTCAAGCTGCACAGTGGTACTATGGGAGTGCCTAAAAGGGCAGCTCCACCCCACCAGGGGAGTCAAGGAAGACTTTCTGGAGGAATATGGAGTTAGCCTAACTGGCTTTAAAGAAAATTCCATGAGCTAGGTAATAGTTTGCAAATGAGGTAACTGAAATTCAGAGACGTTAAGTAACCTGCCCAAGGTTACAAAGCTAGTGGGCAGTGGAGCCAAGATCTGAGTCCAAGGAGGACAGTATTAATTCAGAAGACTACCATGCTGTTCCTGGATTTATTATGTGAAGAGAAGAAAAGGAAGGAGTGTTTCCATACAGTCCTGTTCTGCTTTCTCCTTTGGGACTCCTCACTGTTATCTTCATCCCACTCTAATTTTCGAGATGAGGGACACAGAACTACATGAAAGCATCTTAGAGCACAGGATCTGGCATTTGCAATGACATTCTGTCCTCCTTCCAGAGTTATTTCTCTGGGGTTTCTATAAGCTCTGCGGACTAATAGATCATCAAGCAACAGAACTTGGCAGCCCAAACCCAGAGTTTGGGGCTTTGGGGAGGGGAAATGTTGACTTAATTCTGGGCTTGGCCACAATCAACAAAAGAGAAACAAGAGGCTCTCAGAACTATTCAGATCATTCACACGTCAGTCCCACAGAGAAAGGATGCTTTTTCATGAAAACTGTTAGAAGGGTCCCACTGGAGATTTTGTAAGAACTGAAGTGGAAGGAAGAGAGTCGCCTTCCTACGCCCACTGGGTCCACATCCACGTGCAGCTAGACACACCCAGAGCTTTGAGCAACATGGGCATGGCACTGACATTCCCCTTAGGGCCGAGGCCCCCGGGAGGTTCCGTTTTCCCAAAGGGAACATGGCACTTCAGAGGATACTCGGCAAGTATCCAAAATTCACCAACTGCCAAAATATGCTTAACATTCCTAGTCCATGACCTCAAAACGCCATGGGGAATTAAAAAAAAAAAAAAAAAAATCAACAAACTCAGCATGCTTGGTTCTCTGTGATACGCAAGGGGCTATGTGCTACGTTAACCAGGTGGTGATGATAAACTACGATATCAAAGAAGGAAGAATGGAGGGGGCCCAGGCAGTGGCTGGAACAGTGACAGACACAGGACCTTCCCCTCTCTACGAAGAGAAGGGCAGGCGGGAGCAAAGGCTATCAGAGCACAGCTGTAAAAATAGCTGATAGATACGGGTTTGGGAAGTGAGAGGATAAGCAGCGGGGTCAGGCTGGCTGCCCATCGCCCACCTGGCCTCTGCTTCACACACTTCGGCACAACAGCAACTACACAGGGACTTTCCAGCTCAACGTGGATGAAAGATTTGGAATGATTTCCAAGGCCGCGTCCTCACAAAGTCAGATCTCAGGTCACGGGAGGCCAATTCCAGCTTCACACATACCAAAAGGAAACGGCTCCCAGGATCTGGGTCGTATCCTAAATAGGAAAAAGGCTCTGGGCCTGACCTAAGGGCTCTGTTTTGGAACAGTCACTGCCTGCACGAGCTCCATACATCATCCCGAAAGAAATATTTTCCCTAACAGGACAACCTGCTCTCAGCTGATGTGCAAGAGCTGCCAAAAGCCTTTATTTGTGTCTGTCCGATTCCTGAAGGGATGTGAGGGACGCGGATGACACTGAAGAGGCGGGCCCTCCCAGTCCTCCCCAGGCAGCTCTTCTTCCCCCTTTCCCTCCTGCGGTGGTAGCCCACGGCCCAGCCCACTAAAGGACTTCAGGTGACTGTGAAGGATGTCAGCTAAGAGACTGGAACATCCGAGGGCTTTTCTCCTTGCGCCATATTCATGTCTGGCCTGTTTCCCCATTCCTTTCTCCTTTCCTTTACAAGCTTGGGAAAGCTTGAATGAAATCTGAAAGTCTAAAAAGGACTTTAGGAGGGGTGCCTGGGTGGCTCAGTCGTTAAGTGTCTGCCTTTGGCTCGGGTCATGATCCCAGGCTCCTGCGATTGAGCCCCACATCAGGCTCCCTGCTCTGCGGGAAGCCTGCTTCTCCCTCTCCCATTCTCCCTGCTTATGTTCCCTCTCTCGCTGTGTCTCTGTCAAAGAAATAAATAAAATATTTTTTTAAAAAAAACTTAAAAAAAAATAAAAAGGACTTTAGGAAAAGGCACAGTGAACTGAGATTAAGGATAGGTTTTCATATTTCCCACACCCGTAAGCTGAATGGATGCTCGGATTCATTCATTCAACTGTACATTAAACAATTATTTACGGAATATCTATTTCCAGCCAGGCACCGTGCTAGGCGCTTGGGCGTACCAGTGGACAACACAGGAGAGATTTCTGCCCTTGGGGAGCCTGCACTCTGATGGACTATGGGTGTCACCTATCTGCTGGGAGAGACCAATGACCCAGGGTATCAAAAGGTGTCAACTGTGGCCATGTTCTAATAAGAGATAGCCCTGTGATTTGAAATGGTTGGTACCATTTGAGGAGAAAAGCACTCTTTGCCATTTTGGAACACAGAGATTCTCCCTTGAGGTTGCTCTTTCTAACTTCTGTTTCCCTTAACAAGTTACTGGGTATTTTTTGGTGATTTCTTTTTTAAGGAGGATGAACTAAAGTCATTTCAGATGGCCTCCTCACAATCTGCCCAAAGCCTTGCCTGTCCATGATCTTGCATGAAAGAAAGCACCAAACCATGAACTAGGTCTGAGCTACAAGGTCTCATCTCAAGGAGGTGTTAAGGAAGATGAAGCCTCCTGAAGAAAGAATTACCAGGCTGGCAGTATAAATCGAAATTCCTGGACCCACTGCAAAATTGGTCAAAGTGACTTTTATGTTGCCTTGTTCACTGGTCTCAGAAACATTCACAAAATCACCCTGGGAAATTAGCGTACTCCTCCTCACACAGAACCCTAATCCTTACAAGGCTATGAGGGGGAATTTGTGCCTTAATTATGTTTTCTCCCTGCTTTTGTTAGAAATGATCCAGAAACTATATTCTCCCACGCTTCCTCATATCCTGGGGAAGATGGATGAAGCTATTTGAAGTAGTGGCTAGTCAAAAACAACCACCGTCCAGCCCAGACACATTTTCCTATGTGGGACAAAGCCTGGGTCTTGGGCCCTGCTTCCTTTTGGAATGTATTAGGCTGCAGTTGGACTCTGGTAACTTGAGCCGGGCTGGTCATAATTAGGAGTCACCGTGGATATTAATCCACTCCTTCCATCTTGCTTTGAGCTATATATAGTTCCCATATGTGTTTTTGCTTAGTGGCCTGAAAAGCAGGCAGAGCACGCACCATGCCAATTCAGTGTCATCCTGGCTTAGAAACAGAAAATAGGGATGCCTGGGTGGCTCAGTTGGTTAAACGGCTGCCCTCAGCTCAGGTCATTGTCCCAGGGTCCCGGGATCGAGTCCCGCATTGGGCTCCTTGCTCAGCAGGGTGCCTGCTTCTCCCTCTGCCTACCTCTCCCCCTGCTTGTGTTCTCTCTCTCTCTCTCTGGCAAATAAATAAATAAAATCTTAAAAAAAAAAAAAAGGAAAAAGAAACAGAAAATAACAGAATTGGTCACCTGCCTCAGGGATCTCCTCACTGCTCTGGTCAAGCTGGACAATGCGATCTGGTATCTTTGGGAGGATCAGGAGGTCACTCCCAGCCTAGAATCCGATCTAGGGAGGAAAGATTTACTAGGGCTGATAAAAGGCCTTTCTTTGCATGTTAGCCGGTGCCTAGAACTACCAATTGGGGCTCTCTCCCTCTTTAGCCCTTCAGTTCATTTGCCTAAGCAGACCCTGCCGGACTGGGCTCATAGTTTTTTATACCTTTTACAGAGATTTCTCATTCTAAGGGGGCACGAACCACTCTGCATGCCCTGTAGCTGTCCATGGAAAGGGACCCTCTTGCTTTGGAGGCCAAAGAAAGGAGTGTCCAAGCCACTCTTAGGGCAAAGGGGCTTTTGCCCCTACACACTCACCCTCCGACAGACTCTTCTACAGCTTCCTGGTGGCAGGCAACAGGAGTTCACAGAATCTGCCTGTGAAGCAGGTGATGGAGGAATAAAGAGAGCTGTCTGTGTCAAGCACCGGAACAGCTGTGCTGTACACACTGGCCGGTGCCTGTCACATCACGCTGGCCAATCACCATTGTTACCACCATGACACCTGAGTCTCTGTGATGTTAAGTAACATGCCCAAAGGTTCAAAGGAGGCAGATCCAAGACTAAACCCAGGGCTCTATTACTCTGAAGCTTGGGCTCTTTCCACTAAACCATGCAGGATGGAATTGTTAATTGCCCCTTACTCATGAACAATTTATTCTTCATTTGGGGTAACTGTATTTTTATGTGGGGCACAGAGAAAAGTAGGTTATGTGGATTCAAGGGGAAGCTCAGTTGTTCTGGAGATATTTGATGACCAAGAGTTGGGAAATTCTGTGCTAAATATTGCACAGCAGAAGCCAAGAAGGGAAAAACCCAACAGGGAACAAATCAGAACAGCACCAGAAAAAAACATCCACATGAGAATGGGGATTCCTGCAGACTGGGACAGTCTCTCAGGAATGCTGAGGGCACGGGCCTCCCTTTAGCAGGACTGAGCGGCCCTTTCTCCACCAACCGTAACCTTTGCTTTTGATCTGTGTGATCCCACGAAACTTTTACCCTTAAGTTCATTTACTAATGTTAAATTATTCTTCCTGCTACTATTATGGTATGTCCCAAAGGCACCTTTTTGGCAGATGGAAATCCTGGTACATGTCATATCTGGCCAAGGCAAAGGGGTTTATTTTAAAGTATATACCCTACTCTTCATTACAAAAATTCTTACCAGTGCATCGTGTAGCTCTCTTGACAATGTATTTTTCATGTATTGTACTATCTCACAGATAAAACTGACTTGCTCCTTCATAGTCAGCTAGGTCACCCTACTAACTAGCAACCTCTTGGGTGCTGGGAAGTTGTGGGCATGTCTAAAGCACAGGGGTCTGGCTGTCTTTTCTCCTAAGTTTTGGGAGAGCTGTGCTCTAGCAATATTCTACCTTCCTTCTCTGGCTGCCCACCTTCATATACCTGAGGGTGAAATCTCAGAAGGATTAACTGTTGTGCAATGGGCCTTGAGCAAACTATTTTAACCTATTAGTTTAAATAGTGCCTCATAACCCAGGAGATTCTGTACAGTTATATATATAATCTATGAAATCAATCCAGCTGTGGAGCTGACCTCCGAAATCCTAAGAGGCAGGTAAAGAGAAGGATGGTTCAACAAGGTAAGCCAAGACCATCCCTTCTCTCCTACTTCTGCCTATTGCTTCCCAATTCTGCCTACAGGCACTACTTCTCTCCTCCTGAAGGGCTCTTTCATGCATCTATCTCCTGTTCACTGGTCTGAATGCACCCCATAACCAGACGCTCTTCTAGGGAGGGGAATTATTCCAGTCATCTTTGTGTTTCTGGTGTCTGTTGGTATGTCAATAACATGTTTGAATAAATGACCAGCATAAGAGGTCTAAACTAGAATATCACACTATAATTTTAAGAAGTCAGTTGAATGTATTACATACGGTCTCAGTTTCCTCATCCTAATGCAGAAACTTTAAGGTCTCTGTCCCCCGAGTAGCTGGATGCTGTGCAAGGCCCCAAGAACAAATGAGAGATAGCACCAGTGAAAGGGGGAAGTGTAAAAGACAGCAGCTCTTCCCTTAGCACTGGAGAAAGAAAAATTCCTATGAGGTCGCCAATGTCTTTAGAAGACCATGCATTAAGGCTGTGAAGAGTCTACCTCAAAGAATCGGATGTCTAAAAGTGATGGCTGTACTTCCCAGTAGAGAGTGATCTAGTTCTGGGAAGCAGCTTGCTTACCAGAAGAGCAGACCCAAGAACAAGAGGCAAAGGGGAGAGGTGGAAGGCAGAGAAGGACTACGAATCTACAGGCGAGGCATTCCAAATTGGTGTGCTTTTCCCAACACGCCAGGTTGAAATTCCAGTCCCTCCTCCTCTCCAGAGCACAGTGCCAGAGCCCTTCAGTCAAGAGTGTGTCCAAAGCTGGCTCCGAGGTAGCCTACACGTGGCCAGCTGCTCAGCCAGGAAAGCGATTTTCAACTTCTCGTGGCTCTGCCCATCATCAAACTATCAATAAGGACAAACCCACATCCCCATAAAACCCTCTCTCAAATAGGTTCCCTGTTAAGGATACAAAACCTCATAAACAGCATTCCCTTAGCTAGCCAAATATACATTTTTGGAAAGTAACTAAAATCCCCTCCAGTAATGCCTGCAACTACCACTTGATATTCGTATCTACAAGTTACACCTTTCTTTTCATCCGTTTGAAGGTCACGGAGACCTGGCCTGCAAAAGAAATATTAGTGCCTGGGGACAGAGGCCGGAGAAGGCTGATGGAATAGGAGCACTGAGCACTGAGCCAGTGCTCAGAGAGGGTCAGAGAACCCCTACTAATGACCAATGCTCTCTGGTCACCCATAAAATGCCCATCCGTGCACTGATTCCTAGAAGAAATCAGACCCTCTCTCCTCTAAATGGGTCACAACATAGCACTGAGGCCCGTGGGGGGTGGGGATTGTGGGTCAAAGCAGCATAGATGCAGATAGTGCCTAGGACCACGTGTAACCCCAGCTCTGTCTAAGATAAGACTAACTGACTCCTGGTCAGTCCTGACTTTTGGGTTAGATGTTAAAAATTTAGTTTAATGTAAACCCTATGTAGGATTGTTTTTACTTTCGTTACTATAGTGAAGAGCCCCCAGGGTATCATGGAATTAGTAGGTGACTTCACATCCCATCCATGCAGGCTGAGAAAAAAGCCATGCCAAATTTAGCCAAGCACTTGCAGAGCCTTAACAATGCTTCAAAAAACCTGGCATTCGGTGCAGTCAACTCCCCCCAGCCCATTCTGCTGAAGACCAGAGAGAGCCAAGCCCTTCTTACTGTTCTGTTCCCCTAAGCCTCTGCTGGTTAGAACACAACCCAATGGACCTTCTTGCGCTAACCTCAAAGGATGCACAGGCCAGAGCAGGAAACCGTCAGTCAGTGAGTAGAAACAGTCCTAACTCACTTTCTCACTCCGATTACTCCAGAATCTTCTGGAATCCCTACCAATGATAATAATACTTGATATTCCTGTAATGCTTTTAAATAAACAAGTTTGCATATATTTTAGCTTATTTGATCTTCACAACAATCTTATGAAGTAGAGAGAAGAAGGTTGCATTTTTTTTCATTTTATAATTTCATAAGTTAGGGAAACGGAGGCTCCCTAATGGTTAATGACCAAAGATGACACGAATAACAGGCTGCAGACAGACTTGGAACTCAAATTAGCATCTTCTGTTTTTAAGAACTCTGCTTGTTCCACTTAGACCCAGGCCAGTGCTCTGAGCCTATGGTCTCCACAGAAGGATGAGTACATTCTGAGGATTGCAGGGACAATTAATTCATTGGAGTAGAGAAGAGAAACACTAGATCTTCCTTCTTAATTTGATTTTTACTCTGCTTTCTAAAATGTTTTGTAAATGTCCAATAGCACACGCAATGTTAGTGGGGTACCACATGTAAATAAGTACATTGTTGGGGACACAGATGCTCACGATTTTCACAGGGGGAGGCAGTAAGGTTTAGAGGAACTCCTGTAAGGCTCCAACATGGTTCTGTATTACTTTCATTATTCTCACTCACTCTCTTTCCTGATCTCTTATTGGAAACAAAATTGATGTTAATTGTATGTCAATGTCATGCCCTTTTTTTCTCAGTGGTGATTTCGCAATGGCTGGAGACAGCTTTGGTCATCACATCCTTGGGAGGGGGAGCGTTCTGACATCTAATGGGTAGAGGCCAGGTATATTGCCAAATATCCTACAACGCACAGGCCAGCCCTCCACAACAAAGAGTTGTCCAGCCCCAAATGTCAACACTGATGAGCCTGAGAAGCACTGGCCTAGAAGTTACATCAAACTCTCCCTAATCTCTCCCCAATAGGCCAACCAATCCACCAAATATTCTGACCGTGGCTTGACTGGACGGGATGCATGTAGAACACAGACTAGTGAGCTCACGAATCTTCATGTCTGCTGTCAAGGTAAGACATCCTGACCAATGGAAGTGTAATACATGAAGGACCAACTGAAAACTGCCATGCTGAACAGACAGCTCTTGGCATGCTGCGCACAGAAAGGGAGTCTCAGGAAGATGTTCAGATGCTTAGCAGAGGTACCGTAAGTCACTGCATGAGACTTCTGGACTTTTCATCTTATGGTACAACTCTACTTACAAGCTAACCCTGCTCACCCTTGGCAATGCCCCTCAAGGACAACCTACACATGACCCCACACGATCCACACCTGTCTTGGGTGTGAGTCCTTCTATCAGGCCAAAGTAGGAATGAAAGGAGACCAAAAAATGCATTTGATTAACTTCTCCTTTCACCCACTTTTCCCCAGCTAGATATAGCAGCCTGCTGATAGCTGGAATAGTCCTATGACACATTATGGGCAGACCCCTCACTAAACCCAGGGAAAAAACTAGACTCGAAAACACGTGGAAAAACCCATCTTTTTTCTTTTTTCCCACTCTCCGAAAACATCCTATCTACGAGCTCTAAGAGCTCCCTGTCCTGGCATGCCTTTCCAAAGTTATGTCTACACATGCTCAGATTTCCTGAAATCATTTCTGTGCCTAAACCAAATTTTATCCAACAGGGCAAAACCAAAACTGCTTACCCAGAATGATAAGCACATTTAGTCCAAAGACTTAAAAGTCAGTCATTTTACATGTAAGTTGAGTCCAAAGTAGCCCAAACTTGGGTAGGTAAGAACTTCCACATTTCTCTCTGATGTCACAGGTGACTCTGCTCAAACTGTCAGTACAAAAGGAGGTATAAGATCATGTCTCTCTTCTCTCATACCCTAACTCTACCCAGGCGCAGACAAGTGTTTTCCTACGAGGACTGTGAATGACAGTTATAATGAACACGTCTGGCAGCTCAACCGTCATGGGGCCTTTTTAAAAAGTACAATCAAACGAGATAGCAGAGACAGAAGATAAGCTGAAAGATCTGTAAGTTAGAAGCAGTTACACTGGGCCCAGAGAACAACAAGAAACATCCCCCCTGAACAGAATCCCATCTCCTCTAGGTTTTTGGCAGGGTATATTCCATTTGGAGGGACACATTCCAGATCTGGGCTTACTCTTAATAATGCAGCTTTAGGCTTGATTTTATTTGTAATGAGCAATGAAAACTGACATGGGGAAAATGAAGAGGGAGTCCATTTCATATTACTTACAGTTGATTCAGTGATTATTATGCTCTTCCTCAATTTCTTTTGATGACTTTCTCCCCTCACACATCAGCGATGAAACCTTTTTCTCTTTAATCTAGTATCTTTTTTTAACTTTTATTTATTTTATTTATTTTATTTTATTTTTTTAAGATTGTATTTATTTATTTGACAGAGAGAGAGCAATTACAAGTAGGCAGAGAGAGAAGGGGAAGCGGGCTCCCTGCTGAGCAGAGAGCCCCATGTGGGGCTCGATCCCAGGACCCTGAGATCATGACCTGAGCTGAAGGCAGAGGCTTTAACCCACTGAGCCACGCAGGCACCCTCTTTTTTTTTTTTTTTAAAGATTGTATTTATTTATTTGAAAGAGAGAGAGAGAGAGAGAGAGTGTGTGCACGTGCAGGCCAGGAGGGGCAAACAGGGGGAGAAGAACAAGGAGATCCCACACTGAGCACAGAGCCCCACGTGGGGTCTGATCCTACGACCCTGAGATCACAGCCCGAGCAGAAATCAAGAGTCAGACACTCAACTGACTGAGCCACGAGGCACCCCTATTCTAGTTATCTTTCCAAAGACACGTTCCTAGCCCTGGGATCGCTGCCCAGGAAACTGGGGGCTCGGGGGGTTATGCTTCTCAGAAATAATCAAATGCATACTCATTGATTTATACAGAGCATTCACCTATGCTTAAAAAAAAATCTTATTTGTGGAGTGAAACAGTGTCTTTCCCTCTTATCAAGTACTGACAAGGGGAGGTTCCAGAGCAGATTAAGGGCAGCTGTAGGGCACAGTGTGTGAACAATGCTCTCATATCTTCTGTATGATTCTATCCTGACTCTGCACTGATTAGCTATGTGGCTTTGACCAAGTTTGCTTGACTTCTGTGTGCCTGTTTCCTCATCTGTAAAATGACACTTCCCTCACAAGCTCCTGTGCAGATTACATGAGGGCTACACATAAAGGTCCTGGACAGTGCCCAGCACATAGGAGGTGCTGTGTTATTACCACTCTTTATTATGACTGCGTGTCTTCCCACATTATTTTCTATGAGTTAGTACAAAACTACGATGGTAAATTGGCCAGTATTAATCACAGAGGGGAAACGACAGGAGTTAGCATACTTTGAGTTTTAATCTTTATTTTTATTAAAGGAAAAGACTTCGGAGAGAAGGGGGCTCCCTTGATATAAATATAGATGACCCTTTGGCACAACATTTCCAGCAGCATAGAGGATGGTTGCCAGCTCTCAGCAATACGGCAAAGCCTTTAAGACTGGCTATTAACTCCTGCAGGCCATCAAAATTTCCTGTTACCATAGTTACCCCAGACACCCAGTGCCACGTACTTCTCTGAGGTTACAAAGCCCTTCACTGAGATTTGGACAGCCCTGGAGCCTCCTTCCCTGCCCCCCGTGTCCCACTGTTCTAGGCTTCTCTACCAGTACTGATTCCCCAAGAAAAGTGAACCAGGTAAAAGACAAGCAAATAGCTGGTTTAGAGTAACTCACATTAGACTAAACTCCAGGAGAGAATATGTACTTTCTTTTTTTTTTTTTTTTTTTTTTAAGATTTACTTATTTGAGAGAGAGCAAGAGAGTGAGAGAGTGAGCATGAGCGGGGTAGGGGGCAGGGGGAGAGGAAGAGAGCATCTCAAGCAGACTCTGCACTAAGCGCAGAGCCCAAAACAGCCAACACAGGGCTCAGTCTCACAACCATGAGATCATGACCTGACCTGAGCTGAAACCAAGAGTCAGATGCTTAACTGACTGACTGAGCCATCCAGGTGCCCTGAGAATATTTACTTTTAAAAGAAAAATCTACTAACTCAAATATGTCTCTTGTTGGTTAAATGGTGGGAGGGATTTTATAGCCGGTCTCTCTCTAATCTGATTTTTCTAGATCCTGACTTAGTTCTAGAAAACAGGGAAACAAGAATAAGTAAGCTGTTATAATCCTATTATAGTCAGTATCAGCTATTCTTTGGTTAAGGGGTTGAACTCAGTCCAAGAAACCCACTGTGGTTTAGCTTTAAGGAGACAAACTCTTCTCCCTATGGTTCCAAATACAGTCTACCTAATCACACTTTTTACTGTCAGGTCTGATCTCTGAGCAGCTACTAAATGTCAAGAGGATTACCTTCCCTGGAATTTACTTTCATAGTATTCCTGGCTTTGTTAACCTTGAAAGAACATGAGGACAGAAGGAAAATATATTTATTTAGGTCTCACCAGTGAAATAGCTCTGGTTTTGTCCTGTTTGTCGCGGAAACCAAAACTCACTGAGGTCCTGAGTTCTGGTGCCTGTAGGTCCTTGCCTGGTAGTGGCAGTCTTTAGTAACTGAACTTGGGGTCCTTACCCTTTTAACTGGGTTCATCTTTTTTCAAGGAAGTGGCTTTGGTAGAGGCCCAGGAACATGAGGACACAGGGTACAGGGAAGGCAGCTCTTGAACTTTAAGAGAAGCAGGTGGCCCCGGGTGTAAAGTTCTTCTGGTAACAGGGTGACTTACTATGAAATAATTATGAAAGACCTACAATGCCAGGCAAAGGCCTAAACAAAATGAGGCTACACTATGAAATAAGTGATAAAATGGCAATAATCCTGATATTTTACAAAAGTACCGAAGAAGGAATTCAATCACTTAATAGACACACTTGGAACAGTTTCATGTGATTAATACACAATCACAACAAGCTGGATAAGTAAGCAAGAAGAGAGGTGGAGGAAACGTAAGAGGCCAATAGAAATTTGATTCAATTGTTAAGAATTTTTCTAGTAATTCTCCTAGCATGGCCCCAAGAGACTCTGTTCTGTAGCCAGGCAGAGCTGGGGCCCTGGATTCCCTTTCTGTTGAAGTGTGTTCCCCAAACTCCCCCTTTCATGCCGATGAGGGACCTCTGGGAGGGCTGGGAGCCTTCTTCACATTTTCGGAGCCCTCTGACCACACTTGTGCATATAGGTTGGGAGGAAAAGAACAACATCAAAGGCAAGGTCGAGTTTAGTTAGCCTGAGTTAGGGTTTGGGTGTTGGCAGTGACTCAACCTTTTGCCCATTGTCCTTCTTGAAGGCCCATAAAACTGCCTCAGAAATATGCAAAATGTTCGTAAACTATGCAAAGCTATGTGGGAGTTGACCCACAGGAAGTAAAAAAGGAAATGGTGCTCACGTGGCTGGTGAAACCTGGAAGTAATTGAAGGAGAGTCACATATGCCGGAGCCCCGCCTGTCTTCTCGGGTGTATGGAAGATGTTTCTGCGCAGAAGCCTACCCCCTCCAGAACGTATGTGTTGAAGAGACAAGGAGCAATTGTGAAGAAAGATGCATCAGCAGCCAACACACACAGCTGAGAATTGTGGGCAGCGACGAGAGAGAGAGAGACAGAGAGAGAGAGAGAGGAACACGGCAACCCCATGGCTGAACCTAGACAGGGAGTGCCAATTTGACGTCCCTCCCCCTCATTTCATTATGACTAATCTACTTGTTGGCACTTGCTGGGTGGTTGGCTGGATCTGAGTTCCAAGGTAAGGACTGGTTTTGGAGTCTAGATAAGTAAGGTTTTGAAGCTTTGTGAAAGGAACTGGGATTCAGGGAGGATTCTCCCTGAAATCTCTGCCTGGCTGTTACATTTAAGACAACCCTACATGGGGATTTTTCTTCTATTTGTACCTCAAGGGGGACACTTGTAAGACCTGGGTCCTACATGGCCTTATCTTGCCCTATTTTTGGTATGAAAATAGAGTGGCCCATTTTTATTGCCTGTACTGCTTCCACGTCTACACCACAGGATTCTCCTAGGGAGTATCTCAATTAGGGACATCTCCAGGAAATTCATAAAAAAAAAGAGAGAGAGAGAATGGAGTTCAAGAAGTTTCAGAAAGAAACTGGGACCCAAAGGGAATCATCCAGGGTCTTTACAATGGGTGGCACAGAATCATGTCCGTTGTCACCGCCTTCCTGTTAGATGCTTCAGTATACTGTTCTAAACAATCTTGGCTCTCCTCCCCTTTATTACTGGGGCATGGGACAGACGACAGAAGCAAAGATCTAAAATTTGAAAATTACATACGTGATCTAGCCTTATCAATTCTTAGTCAATGTATTCACTGTCGCTTATTGCATCCCCCACATCCCGGTTCTCTTTCTCCCAGGCTTTTGCAGGCACCAGGATACTGACGGACTTATTTCAGAGAAAGGGGAGCAACAGATTACAGACTTGGGGGAGGGGCTGGGAATGAGGACTCAAACTCTCCGCTGGGATCAATTCTGAAGCAGCAATGCTCTGAGGATTAAAATGGTACAAACCGTGTTCTGACAGAACAGGAAGCTATGGAAGGATGCAGACCCTCCCTGACAGGGGAGTCTGATAATCTAGAATGCCAAGAGAACCCAGCACTCTGTTTCTCTATTCTGTGGGTAAGCCTGACAACCTGGAGTCCTAAGTGGGCTGCTTCTGAGTAGAGGCCAGGCAGGCCTTTTTTAACAACAGACACACAATTTCCTAGAGCCAGCGAGAGCAGAGCCCATGCTGAGCGCTCCCCCACTAGGCGCCCTCTTTTGGCCCAATTTCGCACCAAAGCTGGGCTGTGCCACTGTGGTCGGCGTGCCAACACGGCACAAGAGGCCACCACTGCTAAGGTCACAGCAGTGTGTGGGAGAAGGCAACAGGCTCATCTCTCCTGGCTTGAGGGTGAGTGGCCAAGCAAAACTGGATATCCTAGCTCAGCGTGCAGGTCACAGCAGAGACAGCATGAGAGGGACCTCAGCTGGACAGAACAGAACAAGAACCTTCAGTGTCACCAGGAGCAAGGTCACTGTGCCTTAGGCAAAAGCCTCAAAGCAGAGGAGAGACACGTAACTGCTCCCGGTTCCCCGAGCAGCCCGCCAGAGGCGGGAACAGGAAAAGGCAAGCATCTGGCTCCGGGTCCCCATGGCAGACATGGACTCTGCGTGAATTTCTATCCCTCCATCTGCTCTAGCCCTCAAGTCCCTCATGCTGCCTGACTGGCTGTGGGGCATAGGTGGCACCTTTTCGCTCTTTTCTACCTGCAGCTGCTACAGAGCAAAATGTCTTCCACCACACCAACCCCCAAGGACACAGGCCCTTCTGCTAACGACCATCTGTATTTTAGGTATAAACACCCCATTTCCCCATTTTACTACATCCACACTCTCTCCTGACCCCACCTCAGAAGTGACAGTCCTTAGGCACAATGGCCTTCAGGCCCACACTTGAGACCTGCCTAAGCTAACCCCTTTCCCACCCTCCAAACAGGAAAAAGGGAAGGAAAAGAAAAACTCAGAAACCTGAAGATTGTTTGGAATTTATTCTCTTAAATAAGAATGGTAACATTTGTTCAAAAAAATTAAAAGCACAACACCTTAGTTTCACAGTAACGGCAAAAACAAAGTTACACAATTAAATTAAAAAACTCACAAAGAAACACACCAAAAACTCACAGCACAGATTAAAAACAAGGACAAAAGTAAAGGCTATAGAGAAGGCCAGAAGCAGACAGGTGATGTGTTCCTTGGCACAGCACATCTTCCCTCGCTATGGCAACTTTGTACCATGGCCGTGGGAACCTGGCTGCCTGCCACTCCCCACCTCCACCCTGACCTCCACCCCAAGCTGAATGGCCCAGGAAAAGGGAAGCCCTTAATCCACTGGGCAGGCCTTCAAGGCCATGCTGAGGCCCATTTAGGAGGGACTAAGAACAGTCCACGGCCCTACAGAGACACACTGAACACCAAGAGACAGAAGGAAGCTGCAGTAACTAAGCCAGTGGAACTGATACACACACCTGGAAGCAAAATGGGGGGCAGGGGGTGGTCTGCCTCTTTGTGGTAGTCCACGAGCAACAGAACCCCTGCTTTCCTAGTCTGCTCATGAGTCAACTTCCCGAGGTTGGGGCCGTGTACGGCTCATTTTCTGAGATACCCACTCCCTACCCCCAAAGTCTCCACTGCCGCACGTGTGCTGGCCTGCTCTGTTCCCTCCAAACCCTGACCTGACTCTAAGCCAGGCCAGTGGCACGGTTCCCCACTGGAAAAGCTCCCTTGGTTTTCAGAACCAAGGAGCAAGAAGCTTCAGAAACAGCTTCATTATTATGGTTATAATTATTTAGAACACGATAGATAAATATCTACTTGTATATATGAAATTATACCTATATAAATATACATGTGTATATGTATAAATATTTACACCTCACCATCAAACTACGACTCTTGGAGGAGGGCTGGGGAGTTAAGCTGGACTGCACAATTCTCTTTGCTCTACTAAGAGGTTTTCCAGAAGTGACTATAATGGAAGAGGGCTTAGGAAGCAGTGAGATTCCCTAACTTCGTCCTGACGGGCAGGAACCCCAGGATTGCACGGCATTCCTTGTATCACATGGCTATTCTAGCCCATTTAGCACCCAAACTATAGAACCTAATGGTGATCGTGCAAGGGTTGTCTAGGGACAGGGAGCAGGTGCTTGCCTCTTGTTAATTGTTAGGCAGCTTTTAAAGTTAAGCCTGTCTTTTCCATCCCATCTCTGTTGTCTGTACTACAAGAAAAGCTTTCTTCTCTTCCCTTATGATTCCCCATAAGCTTTAAGTTTCATTTTTTATTATCCTCTATATGAAATGTAAAGGGCATTCTTCTAAACAAAGAAAGAACCCAAAAAACCTAAAATTGAGGGTCTTATGTCCAAGGAGAAAATATCTCATTTGGGGTTTTTCTTTCTCTACCTGTTGTTGTCCCAACTTTTCTTAAAGTCAGGGCAGGTACCAGGAGGCCAGGATAGAAAATCTTTGCCAGGTCCACTAATCTATAGCAGTTAAGCATAAGAAGCTTGGAAACAAAGCATTTACAGATTTGGGGAACAGAAAGGAGAGTTATATGAAAAGCACATTATAAACGACAGTACTGTAAACCATGTCCTCCTCCAAACACTAAATTAGCAGCAGTTACCGATTAGGTTACCAGAGAGAGATAACACTGCAAAGCAGGCCTGGAGTAGGTTCTTTCAACTTGTGAGTTGTTTGGATTTTTTTGGCAACAGCAGTAATTTTGGCATAAGGGGACAAGCACATAAGGGAAAAAAGGCATTGCCACAAACACAGAGGTGGCCCAGAACAAATGCACAGTAGAGTTAAGTGCCAGCTATGGCCATAGCTTTTCCAGCTCTGCCTTCTGGGGGATATGGGTCTAGGAGGATGGCTTATTTATACACAGTGAAATCAAGTTCATTAATTTACAGCTTCTTCTTGTCTACAGTGCAGGAGAGGAGATGTACCATGGATCTGGGTTAATGAATTATCGAGGACACATATTCTGATACCCTAAAATACCTGAGTTTTTCTGAAGCTTTTCAAAAGGAAATTCCAGTTAACCAATCAAAGCTTTAGTGTGGGATTTAGAGGAAGACATCCCTATCAAAAGAAAAAAAGAAATCTACTTCATGCCAACTATAAAATACCACCCATAATTCTGTTCCTTTTCTATAGAGAATTCGACACCTTATAGAAGTGCTGGGGCTTTGGAGCACATTCAGACTCAGTGCTGTCATTTCCAAAAGCCCAAGTCCCCAGAGGCAGATATGAACTGAACCCCATTAGCCCTCAGCTGCCTTAAAGTGGGGGGACAATGCCTGCCTCATTCATGTTAGGGGTTCAAGTAGGGATTCCTTTGGGATGCACATCTTGAACCCCTTGTGCTAGAACAGGCAAGTCACCTTCAGAATCATGAAGCATAGGGGCTTAGACATCGTCAGGGACTTCTTTCTTGGTTGAATCTTTAATGACATTGTCAAACTCTCATCTCCTCTCCTTGCTTTGTAGAATATTCTCCTTCTCTACAGAAACTTTAAATCCATTACGCTTTCAAACTAGACAGTAAGAATGGCAAACAACCACACGGGAAAGTGAACAAACTTGGCTTGCTCAGAAACAACCTGAACTTCACTGTGTTTAGATTTTTTAAAAAGAATGTTCTGTACTTGATACCCAAAAAGAAAGTTTCATTTCTCTGAGTTGTTTTACTAAGTAGCCAAGTTCCTTGTGAAATCCATCTCTGCTGGAACAAGGCCCAGATTGAGGAGGGGGTGCTCTCACCTGGTCAAATGCACATTCTAGACCCCACAGCTGAAGACTCTGTCTAGATCCCTTCGGTGATTTTTCGCTACCAGCACTTCCCCTGGTGCTCAAAGAGTGTCAACTACAAACGGCTGCCAGCATTTCATGGGAAAGACAGATTGTAAAGGTTTTCGAAGCTATACGTTTCAAAGTCATTCGTGGCTTTAAACATTGCTATAAAATGTTGGTCCAATTCGCAGGGCACTTAAAAAGCTTCCCTGGATTATAATAAGGGCACACACAGGAGCAGAAGCTGAATTCACCTTGCTCAGCTGGGGTTTGCTGGGTCTTAGCCTCCAAATCACTGCCCTCTCTGGGCACATTCTCCCTTTCTCTAATTCTTAAGCACTTGGAAAGAAGCAACTCTGAAAACCTCTCATTTGAAAGTGGAGTGGATCATTCTCTTTTCCCATTATGGAAATTTCACTACCAACTCCTGCTCCATAGTTTCTAGCATTAGCTGATAATCTTTAGTTTTTATATGGTAATTTTCATGAGTTTGTAAATGGCTGCTTGAGCTCTATCTGCTGTGAAAGAGAAAGTGTAAGAAGCAGAAACATGGCCCCGTAGACTTCCTCTCTCACCTACACAATGACCCCGGACTGTATACAGTCTGTGGCTTCACTGGGGGTATTGGGACCACCCAGCAGTTTGTGGAACTGGGGACACATCTCAGAGGCTGGCTTGACACGGAGCAGAGAGAGGCAGTTTTAAGAGAAAAACTACAATTCTTCACAACAAACCTAATGTCCATGAGCCCATGAACTAAAAACCAAAATAAAGGTGTTTTCAGAGGTAGGGATAGTGTCATTCACTTCCTGACACAAGGAAATGATTAGTGGAAATGGAACAAATTAGGGTTTGGTCCTCATTAGAAGTTCAAATGCCCCAAAGTGATTAGGACAGGGCATGGCCTATAGTAGTTACATGTCAAATGGAAGTGCAGCGCCAGCTTATGTAGATACCCAAATAGGGAGTGGGATGCAAGAATTTCAAGTTTAGGTGAACATAAATCCAGATCATGGGGCCTTATTACAATTTCATGCTGTCCAAGGAGTCCAAAACAAGAAGGCCCTGTGACTCTGGCAAGCAGCCTGTTCTGAATTTCTGTCTACCTGGGTGGGGCCTCGACGGACCACCCCAGTGTGTCTTAGGGGTGTGGGCAGCCTCCCGGGCCCCAGCAACAATACTTTGAGGTTGTGAACAGACATTCCTGAAGCTCAGGTGATCCCACTTACCAGACGGCGCCCCTACTGGCTCACGGTCTGCCAGTGAAACTCCCCTCTGATTTGTACCAGCACCTCCGACAGGCCATAGAGAAAGGGGACTCCGAATGCAAGCAGCTGGCACATGAAAAAGGAGTCCAAAGGGTTTTGGGCCACTTGATGCCCAATCGAAGAAATGTTGCTTTGGAGGTGCTGGCTCATCCCCTTGGCCTTGTCACAGAGGCCGAGAGAGTGACGCACCACCCAGCCAAACAAGGAAGTGAGGCTACCTGGAGTTCTCTCAGCAGGGCTGGCGATGGCGCTGGCCCGTCCACTTGTGTCCACAGTGGGGCCATCCTGCAGGGCTTCTCTGGCCTCCTAGGAACGGAGGAGGAGAAGAAGAATGAGTGACTGAAGCACTCAAATCTCACAAGGTGATGGCCCCTGCCTGGCTAGTTCGCTGCTCTCACCAGTCAATCCAGACGGTATTTCTCGCACAGTCAGTCTTTCTTTAAAAACCCAGGACATAGTTCAATGGAGAAATCACCAGGAGTCAAAATCTAGGTCCGCCTTGGAGTGAGTTTCCTTTCCCCACAGGTCCCTCTGCAGTCAGTAAGAGCCCCTCCAGGATGGGTTAGTGAGCCTGTGTGCTGACAAGGGAACACCCTGTGGTGAAGGGAATACCCGGGTTACCTGGACAACGACAAGCGGAGGAGCTACTCTCGTTCAAAAGGAAAAAAAAAAAAAGAAGGAAAAAAGGTACTTTGATAAGTAATTCACAGAATAAAGAAAGTGAAAGGAATTGACAAGCAGAGCATATTATTTACAGCCAAGTTCCTATGTAGGGTGTCCTTCTCTCAGGAAGATGCTTATTTATAATGACCGAAGTCTCATATAGAGTAAACAGAAGGGTCTAACACAGTCTCTCAAATAAATCCGACTCAGGTGGTGGATGGAACATTACCTTAGTGAAATGCAGTATCAAGATTACATTTGAAAAGTTGGTTTCCTCCCAGCTGGACTGTGACCGTCTCGTAGGCCCTTCCCATTCACAAGAAAGGCAATTTAGTGGCTATTTAGCAAGCCTGGCTAACCACAACCTCACCTGTGACCACGCTAAAATGCACCTGCTGCTTCTCCCCCACTTACAGATGGATGCCATTACCTTTCCAGAGAGAGGAGCCACTGCCGGTCTCTTCCTCTGCGCGGAGCCTGAGAGTCGATAACAGTAGTGTGGTTTGCAGTAGAATTTACCTGTAGGCAGCAAGAGGCAGGGGAAAAGGAAGTGATAGAGACTCTTAATTCTGAACTTAACTCCTTGGTCTCAGCACACTCCTGTCTATCTCTTCTAGCCACAAGGTGCTGTCACCATTGCCCAGGCTTCTTGTCCAGGGAGGCCAAACCCTCCCTATAAACTTTGATTTCAGCCCTCCTCTCCCCTTTGCTTGAAGGGGGAGGGGGTTTCTTTTGGATATGTGAAGGCCATTGAGTTATCATCCAATCAGCGTCCACAGCAAAGATGTGAAGCCTGCATGGCAGGGCCAGTGAACAAAGTGGCAGTGTGTGCAGAACAAAGATGTGGTCACATGGAAAGCTGGGAGTAGCATTTCTGGGGAAACCAAGAATGAACATAAGCGCAGGGTGGAGGCGTGAAGGCTGCAGGGGGTGGGGCAGCATCGAGAACTGGCTCTGACAGGACCTCCTCTGCTGCTCCCTTCTCCTGCAACCATCCACAAGCCAGCCTTATGACCCTGTATTGGGTCAGGATCATCGTTTAAAAAACAATACAAAACCAAACCAAACAATCCTGCAATGGACTATGAATAGAATGAAGCAGAATAACATGCATTAAAGTGCATAGTGGCATAATCAGAGTTAAGTATTAGTCCTTACAGCTTTTAGTTGTGTCTATATGTGTTACCGAGTCCTAATGGAACATGTATTTTCTTTTGCAGGTGTGGGCCAAAATTTGAAAAACAATGATCTTGGCTTTTCCCATGACACCGGTAGTGGGAGTCAGTCACAAAGGGTCATTTTTTTCCTGGCTCTCTCCTTACTCCCACTTTAAAGAGCCAAGGTTTTTGAAAATTAAAGGACAGACCCTATTATAGAAACTGTTGAAACAGGAGTAATCCCATTTATTCTTTTCATTTGCAGAGGGTACTCCTTTGACAAATGAACTTACCTGCTCTCAAAGTTAAAATAAGAGATCCTAACCAGAAAACCAATAAAAAAGGTCAATGGAAACCAAGGGCTGGCTTTTTGAAAAGATAAACAAAATTGACAAGCCTTTACTATACTAATTCAGAAAAACAGAAGACTCAAATAAGTAAAATCAGAAATGAAAGAGGAGACGTTACAACTGATACCACAGAAATACAAAGGATCACAAGAAGCTAGTACATATAATTATACACCAACAAGCTGGATAACCTACAAGAAATGAACAGAGTCCTAAAAACATGTAACATACCAAGACTGAATCATGAAGACAAAGAAAGCCTGAATAGACCAATACTGAGTAAGGAGAGTGAATCAGTAATCAAAACCCTTTCCTAACAGAAAAGTCCAGGACCAGATGGCTTCACTGGTGAATTCCACCGAATATTTAAAGAAGAATTAACAGCAATCTTTCTGAAACTCTTCCAAAATATCAAAAAGGAGGGAATACTCCCAAACTTATTTTACAACACCAGCATTACCCTGATACCACAGCAGATAAGGACATGACAAGAAAAGAAAATTACAGACCAATATCCCTGATGAACACAGATGCAAAAATTCTCAACAAAATACTAGCAAACACAGTTCAACAGCACATTAAGACAATCACTCACCACAACAAAGTGGGGTTTATCTCTGGGATACAAGGATGTTTGAATATACACAAATCAGTAAATGTGATACACCACATGAACAGAACGAAAGATAAAAATCATGTGTTCTCAACAGATTCAGAAAAACATTTGACAAAGTGTAACACCCTTTCATGATAAAAACACTCAACAGACTGGGTTACAGAAGTAGCATACCTCAGTACAAGAAAGACCATATACAACAAACCCACAGCCAACATCATTCTCAAAGGCGAAAAGTTGAAAACCTTTCCTCTCAGATTTGGAACACAAGGATGCCCACTCTCACCACTCCTATTCAACACAGCACTAGAAGTCTGAGCCAGAGTAATCATGTAAGAGAAAGAAATAAAAGGCATCCAAATAAAACAGGAAAGAATAAAACTGTCTTTGTTTGAAGATGATATGATCTTATATGTAGAAAATCCTAGACTAGACTCCACTGAAATTCCACCAGAACTAATCAATAACTCAGTAAAATTGCAGGATACAAAATTATTTCTACCCATCAACAACCAAACATCTGAAAAAGTAAAGAAAACAATTCCATTCACACTAGCATCAAAAACATAAAATACTCAGGAATAAATGTAATCAAAGAAGTGAAAGATCAACACACTGAAAACTACAAGACTTTGATAAAAGAGATTGAAGAAGACACAAACAAATGGAAAGATACCCATGTTTGTGGATTTGATGAATTAATATTGTTAAAATGTCCATGTTACCCAAAACCATCTAGAGATTCAATGCAATTTCTATCAAAATTCCAAAGGGATTTTTCACAGAAATAGAAAAAAATCTTAAAATTTGTATGGAGCCACAAAAGACCCTGAATAGCTAAGGCAATACTGAGAAGAACAAAGCCAGAGGCATCATACTTCTTGATTTCAAACTACATCGCAAAGCTATAGTAATCAACATAGTATATGGCACTGGCATAAAAACAGACACACAGACCAATGGAACACCCAGAAATAAACCCCAGTTTGAGAAGAAAGCCGAGCCTACTTGATGGGGAAAAGGATGGTCTCTTCTATAAATGGTGTTGGGAAAACTGGATAACCACATGCAGAAGAATGAAACTGGACCTCTATCTTATATCGCTCACAAAAACGAACTTGAAATGGATTAAAGATTTAAGTATAAGGCCTGAAACCACAAAACTACAAGAAAACAGGGGAAGAGCAACTTGACACTGGTCTCGGCAGCGATTTCCTAGATATGACAGCAAAAGCACAAGCAAAAGAAGTAAAATCTATACAAGTGGGACTACATCAAAGTAAAAAAGCTTCTGCACAGTACAAGAAACAATCAACAAAATGAAAAGGCAGTATTTCTCCCTATGGAATGGGAGAAAATGCAAATCATATATCCGACAAGGGGTTAATATCCAAATGTGTAAAGAACTCATACAACTCAACAGCAAAAAAACTAACAACCTGATTGAAAAATGGGTAGAATTGAAGAGACAGTTTTCCAAAAAAGACATGCAAATGTCCAACAGGTAGATGAAAAGGTACTCAACATTACTAGTCGTTAGGGAAATGCAAATCAAAACCACAAGATATCCCCTCACACTAGTCATAATGGCCATCATTAAAAAGAGAAGAGTTAAGTGTTGGTGAAGGTGTGGAGAAAAGGTGTGTAATGAACATCTGGTAGGAATGTAAATTGGTGCAGCCCCTATGGACAACAGTATGGAGGTTCCTCAATAAATGAAAAATAGAACTACCATATGATCCAGCAATTCTACTTCTGGGTAGATACTCAAAGAAACTGAAAATCAGGATCTTGTAGAGTTATCTGCACTCCGATATTCATTATAGCATTAAAATAGCCAAAATATGGAAATAATCTGTCTGTCGAAGAATGAATGGATAAAAAAGATGCGGTACATAGACACAAGAGAGTATTATCTAGCTATGAGAAAGAAGGAAATCTTGCCATTTTTAATAACTTAGATGGACCTTGAAGGCACTATGCTAAGTGAAGTCAGATAGTGAAAGACAAACACTGTATGACCTCACTTACATGTGGAATCTAAAGAAGACAAATTCAGAGAAACAGAGAGCAGAATGGTGGTTGCCAGGGGTTAAGGGGTGGGGAACATGATGAGATACTGGTCAAAGAGTACAAACTGCCAGTTATAAGATTAATAAGCTTGGGGATCTAATGTACAGAATGGTGGTTATAGTTAATCATACTGTATTATATACTTGAATGTTGCTAAGAAAATGGACCTTAAAAGTTCTCACCACAGGGCACTTGAGTGGCTCAGTCACTTGGGCATCTGACTCTTGATTTTGGCTTGGGTCGTGATCTCAGGGTCATGAGATCGAGCCCTGCACTGGGCTCTGTGCTCAGAGAAGCACGGCAGGGGGGTGGGTGGGGAGGTGTGGTGGAGGTGGGGATGGGTGGGTGGGTGTCTGCTTGACATTCTCTCTCTCCCTCCTCCCCACTAGCGAGCACACGTGTGTGCATGCGCACTTGCTTGCTCTCTCTCAATAAATAAACAAACAAATAAATAAATAAATCCTTTAAAAAAGAAAAAATTCTCACCACAAAAAAGAATTAGGAACTATGTGATAGGATGCAGATTATACCTAATACTACAATGGTAATAATTTTACGGTTTATAAAAGTAGAAATCAACACAGTGTATACCTTAAATTTACATAGTGTTACATGTCAACTGTATCTCGATAAATTTAGGGAAAAAAAGGGAAGGATGTAAAAGTCAAAGGAAATAAAGGTGAGATGGCCTTCTTTCTTTTTCAGAGCTGGTGCTCTGATTACTGTATCTTTCCTCTTTTCCTTCAAAGTAATTTGACTTCTGTGTTCTCTTACCTGTACCCGGCCTCTCAACACTGATTAAATCTTCTAGAAAAATGCAGTTATGGATTTCATAATTTCAAATAATATTCATATATATAGCATGTTTTCTGAAATAGAATTTCCCATTAGTTCTTGGCACGTAACCAGAACTCAGAGACACTACATCTATTGTCAGGAACACTGAGAGCCAAAGGACCATCAATCTCACTGCTGATTTCTTGATGAGGGGACTTGAATCATCAGTTATTTTTTTCAGCTTAGACACAATCTCTTTTTACAATCTGTAATAAACCATTTCACTTTTGTGAATTTTTAAAAAAGATTTTATTTATTTATTAGAGAGAGAGAGTGCATGTGCAAGCAAGGAGAGCGGCAGAGGGGAAGGAAAAGCAGGCTCTCCACTGAGCAGGAAGCCTGACGCCGGGTGCGATCCCAGGACCCTGGGATCATGACCTAAGCCTAAGGCAGATGTTTAACTGACTGGGCCACCCAGGCGCTCTTCACTTTTGTGAATTTTGGCTAAGATAAAATGTAATTAGGGTAAGAAAGAATTTATTAGTGCTTGGATCATATACTACTCTTTTGTCTGTTTTGTCTTTCTTTCATTTTTAAATCTATTTATTTGAGAGTGAAAGAGAGAGAACATGAGCAGGGTGAGGGGCAGAGGGAGAAGCAGACTCCCTGCCAAGCATGGAGCCTGATGCGGGACTGGAGCCCGATGTGGGACTCGATCCCAGAACTCCGGGGTCATGACCTGAGCCGAAGGCAGATGCTCAACTGACTGAACCACCCAGATGCCCTTATCTTATTCTTTAAAGAATGCTCCTGTGGTGCCTAGGTGGCTCAGTCGTTAAGCGTCTGCCTTCAGCTCAGGTCCTGATCCCAGGGTCCTGGGATGGAGCCCCGCATCAGGCTCCCTACTCAGCGGGAAGCCTGCTTCTCCCTCTCCCACTGCCCTTGCTTGTGTTCCCTCTCTCACTGTCTCTCTGTCAAATAAATGAATAAAATCTTAAAAAAAAATGTTCCTTCCTCCTCCACGTGATTCTGATGGGCTATCAATGTGTGGCCTAACATTATCCACCACAGGAATAAATATATGATCCATATAGATCAATCAGACTATCCCCTTTCCTTCTATCCCACTCCAGGATAGAGCATGTGGCTAAGTCAGGCTAACCAGAGCCATTCTGGGGGATGCTTAGGGATGGTAAGACAGAAGAGACAGCCCTTCTCTGAGAATGCTATCTACAAAGAAGATATAAATCTAATGCTTCCACTTTAATCTGACTTGGGTTTCTATTACTTATAATCAAGTCTTGTTTTATTACAGTATCAGAAAACTATAGTTATAGTTACTTTCATTCCTTTCTTCTATTTTTTTCCTCATTAGTTTGCTTTTTTCTACTAAAGTAGAATCCTAGGTTTTAAAATACAACTCAATAGGCTAAACTCTAGGAGTCCTCATTGAATTCTGCTAGACTACCCTAAATTAATAAAGAAAAGAGGTTTAGGTTTTAAAACAAGTTCCAAACCTAACCAAAAGGTAATTTTCAGGAAAAGTCCAGAAAATTGTTTTCTCTAAAAATGCAGTATCATGTGATGGATGGAACATGAGCACTGAAGTCAGATCTCAGTTTAAATACTGTCTCAATCACTCAATAGCCATGTGAACTATTTAGCATTTGAAACACATTTCTTCATGTAGAATATGAAGATAATACTCACAGGGTGAGATAAGTAAATGAGAAATCACATTATGTGTTGCAGGTACTCAATTAATATATCTCCTCAAACTCCTTCCCAAGCTCAACTTGATGGTACTTTTTGCTTCTTTGATTAAATAACAAAAAGAGCTATTTTTTATCTAGCATTTACCATGTGCCAGATACTATCATAACTATTATAACATCTACCAACTCAGTTAGTCCTCAGAACTCAATAAGGTAGATATTGTTACTCTCCACCTTTTTCCAGGTGAGGCACAGAAGGGTTAAGCAACCTGCCCGAAGTGTCCCCCACTCTGTAAATCTCACTGAGGATTTGAACCCAGGAAGCTTGGCTCCAAAGTCTATACCTTTAGTCACTACTCTACGATGTCTGTCTCAATCAGTGAATACAGCTGCGCTAATGTTATAAACTAACCACAAATTATGGTGGCTTCTGTCAAGCCACTGATTTTAGATGGTCCAAATAAATTAAATCTTGATAACTAAATATGGGAGTGACTGGAAAAAGAAATTGGAGGAAACAAATGGCTAAAAGGCAAGTTTAAGGCATAATGGGCCACGACTCATTCATTCAACAGCTTATTGAATCGGTGAGCTGGACAGGTACTAAACACTGAGAATGTTCCAGTCAGGAAGACAGACTAGTCTCTGCTCAGAAGAGCAGACGATGTGTGAATAAGCACCAGGTAGTGATGAGTACCACAGATCAGGAGGTCTGCAAATGCCTCTCTGGGGAGGGACTATGTAAGCGAAGCTGTGAATGACAGGAAGCCCACCCTGTAAAGATTAGAGGGAAGTGCATTCCAGGAGAGGAGACAGCTAGAGCAAAGTCCTAAGGTAGCAGCAGCCTAATCAGGCTTATGAATGGAAAGAAACCAACGTGGCAGGAGTAGAGCGAGCTAGGGGACAGCTGGCAGCAGAGAGGAAATGTAGGCCGGGGTAGACAAGTGAAGCTCTCAGCCTGAGCGGATTCTATGTGTACTGCAGCGGACCATAAGGGTACAAAGCAGGAGGCTGGAAAGATCTGATTTACATCTTTTAAGATCCCTCAGTTGCTCTGTGGAAGCAGACTGTAGCGGGCAATGGTGGAGGCAGGGAGACCAGTAGTCCTGGTAGAGGATGCCGAGGGTGGTCAGGGTGGTTGGTACTCGAAGAGACGGAGAGCAGTGGACTGTTTCAGGCTTGTCGCTACCGATGGTGGCCCTTCACAGACCATCTTAGCAGGTAGTGGGTTTTCTCTCCCTGAGATGACAGGGAAAGACCTGACACAATGTCTGATTTAGAGTCCTTGTCTTAAGAGTTGGCAGCAGTTGAAAATAAGCTAGTATTTGGCAATAGAAAGAGGAGCTTAGTTTTAGGGCAGACTGCATCCTTTTAAAAGAGCTGAAGGGAAGACTAATCAGGGATGAGGGCAGAACATGGATATTTCTTGAAGCATAACATTCTCAATTTGCCAGTATGGAGCTGACACGGGCCCAGAGTCACTAATCCCAGAACGCCTGACCTGGAAGGGATCCCAGAAGTCATTTAGTGCAAACCAGCACTTACTGGTTTTGTGTGAACTTGAACAAGGAACTCTGAATTTGCTTTCCGGTTTTGTAAAATTACAATAATGTAACTAGTTACTGTATAGGGTTGTTGTGAGGACGGAAGGACATGGTATGTGTTAGAGGGCCCACCACAGTGTCTGGGTTACTTCTTTTCTCCTACAAACGACCTATGACTTCCCCATCTTTTTCTTATCTGAGGCCCTTCAGTTAGATTTCTGAGTCACACAGTAATGTGGATAAAGACCAGACTAAAACTTCAGGATCCCTAAAATTCCATCCTTTTCTCTAGTTCACCTGTCCTTTGTGGAGGGGCTGAATTGATGAAAAGTTAATTTGGGCTAGAATTTGGGGAGCTGGTTTAGTTCTGTTGTCCTCCCTGCCCCAGTGTCAACAACAATGCCCCCGACCAGGCTAGCCTGCCTCGTCTGCTCCCAATGTCACAGTCATTCCCATCTGGGCTCCTGTCATTCTGCCATTCTCTTGCCTGGTATGCCATCTCTTCCTCCACTGAGACATTTTATATTTACTTACTGTCTGTCAGAGTCTGGACTAAGGTCAGCGCAGTCATTCCTAAAAACTGGGGAGCTCCATTGATTTCTTCCTCTTCTGAACTTCTGCAAAGTTAGAATCTATATTTTGTCTCTTAGCCCTTAATTATATACTCTTCATCGTCAGTTGTTTCTCCATGTGCTCTTATCAGGTCCGTCAGAATGTAAGCTCCTTGAGGAACATTTTACCTTTTGTCTGTGTCCTCAAGAGAATGTGGCAGAGATGAGTACACAATCAATGGGCAAAAATACTTGAGGATCTATTGGGTAGACCTTGAAGGATCTTCTTTCCAGACAGACTTCAGTAAAAGGCTAACTAAAATAACCCAAGCATTAAGCACAGTTAAAAGACACTGGTTAAAAGACCCCTGTCCTTGGAGATCAAAGGCATTACCGAAAGAGCACATGTGTGGGAATGGTGCGAGAGAAAATCTAATACCTAAAGATATACTTTTGTTATCTAGACAACTGTCTTAACTCTTCCCTCACATGGTGGTGCTTTTTACTAATTACAAAAGGCAGGTACCATCATGGGAAGAGTTAGCGTTTCTCAGTTCATCACTTTGGCTCCTTTGTTGCTACTTCTGACAGAGCTACCTGTTTATCCATTATTAGCAGAGCCTGGATGACTGAGGTGGCTATTTCATGGCGTCCCTCTCCTATGTGACATCATCTGTCTCCTCAGTCAAAAATTACCTACCCACCCTGAGGTAAGAAATAAGTGTCTGTGAAGCCAGGGAAGTGATTTAGGTAAACGCACGCCATTCTCATTACCATCACTGCTGAGTAATTGTATGCTACAGCCTGGTGACTTTAGGGAAATATTTTTAAGAAAGAGTCTCAGAGAAAAAAAACAAAGAGTAGAGGGAGATGGATGGGAAGGGTTAGGCGAGGCAGAAAAAATGTATATATAAGAATGCAGGGGTGCCTGGGTGGCTCAATGGGTTAAAGCCTCTGCCTTCAGCTCTGCTCATGATCTCAGGGTCCTGGGATCGAGCCCCGCATCGGGCTCTCTGCTCAGCAGGGAGCCTGCTTCCTCCTCTCTCTCTGCCTGCCTCTCTGCCTACTTGTGCTCTCTCTCTGTCAGATAAATAAATAAAATCTTAAAAAAAAAAAAAAAAAGAATGCAGTAAGAGGCCCTAAGATTGGCTCACATGGAAAACAGCATTTGTAGGCCCAGTTTCTAAGTATGGCCTCAAGTGCAAACAGGCTTACCGTCCTCGATGTCATAGGCGTAGGCGGAGAGGCGCAGGGTGGTGGCGCAGTATTCGCATTTGAAGCAGCTCCGATGGAAGAACTTGCCCTCAGCACTCAGCCTTTCCATCACGTAGACCCGCTTCCGGCAGAAATAGCACGTGTCGCTGCCTCCCAAGTTCTGTGGGAACTCCTTCTTTATTGAGCCCTGTAATGGGGGGCGGTGGGAGGCATGTCGGGGCGATACTTCTCAGGCTCACCTCCGGGAGGTGCATGACCCTCTCCATATGTGACACCAACCCTCACTAAGTGACTATGCTTTGAAACAGACTAAGCTGGCTCCCTCTGCTACTGGATCTCCCCAAACACAGAGGCAGTAGGGCAGTGACTGTCACACATGCCTTCTGTGCAGCAAGCCGCAAAGCCAAGTTCTGAATTGATGTTAATCAACAATCCAGAGGAAACCCCAGTTGGTTTTACAGAACTGCACAACAATCAAACCAAATTATTTTGACAGAATTCTGTTTTGCAGGTAGCATAAAAATACCTCTTCAGCGTTCACATGGTTTACAGGGATCTGGGTCCCCCGGACTCCAGAGCAATCCCTTCTAGAGATGCTAAGTATGTTTTTCCACATGACATTCTAAACAACCACTCAGTCCTAGAAATTTAGTTACAAAACTCAGACAATCTAAAAAAAAAAAAAAATTACCACATGGCAGATATTGGCTATATATGTTACTAAGCTACCTAAAATTAACCAGGTTTATTTACCACAGCTGTGCTATATCTAGATAGACAGTGCCCTTAACACATCTCTTACCAGTTCCTTCTTGTCTAGAAGGGTTTTGGGCTGTTCTTTCCTTTGAAGCTGATTGGCTATCTGCTCAGCCAATGAGCTCACTCCGCCCGTGTACATCTTTATATACTTCTATTGGTTGGAGATTATAAAATGACCAGAATGAAGGGAAATGAGAAGGAAAAAAATAAATAAATTAAGAAGACAGGGAAAAAAATCTTTGAAAGGTATAAAATGAATACAAAGTGCAGCAGCAAACCATGCCAACACAGTGCCCACAAGCAGGGAAACTTGGTGGTAAGAAAAACGAGTGTCATTGTCCACACAGACGTATCAGCATTGGTAAGAATAATGGCTGCAGGAATAATTAAATTCAGTAAGGCAGAACTTAGTCTTTCATGTCTTTTCGGAATATATAGTTCAGGGAGGTGGAAGACAGGATGGATAAAAATACAGAACGGAATTAGAAGGGCCCATATCCTAGTGACTCAAATTACACATAAAGAATACAAGAGGAACAACTCGTACCAAGATGGCAGATGTCCAGATGAACAGCTTGTTTCAAGCTGGGTCTGGGGAGGGCTTGGGAAGTTATTTCCTCATTTAGAAAGAAATCAAGCTTACTCTTACAAGGCTGACTCTCAACTTGGGTAAAAGATGCCAACAGCCTAGTATTACTAGTGATGATCACCTTCCTCCTATTAATGCTTCGCTCATAACCCCTGTCACATGCATCAAATATTCCTGAGCTTTATCTCAAAGAATCATTCTTGGCCCATTCTCCCTGTTGATACTTATGTGTTCTAGCCGGGCACTACGGCTAAAACCTTCTAGACCGAGCTGGGCTTCTTAAACTCAGCTGCAGGATGGAATACTATGCAGCCGTCAAGAGAAATGAAATCTTGCCATTTGCAACGACGTGGATGGAATAGAGGGTATTATGCTAAGTGAAATAAGTCAATCAGAGAAAGACAATTATCATATGATCTCTCTGATATGAAGAATTTGAGAGGCAGGGTGGGGGGTTGTGGGGGGTGGGGGAGGGAAATGAAACAAGATGGGATCAGGAAGGAGACAAACCATAAGAGACTCCTAAACTCATGAAACAAACTGAGGGTGGCTGGGGGGTAGGGGCAGGTAGGGATAGTGTGGCTGGGTTATAGACATTGGGGAGGGTATGTGCTATGGTAAGTGCTGTGAAATGTGTAAGCCTGATGATTCACAGACACGTATCCTGGGGCAAATAATACATTATGTGTTAATAAAAAAAAAGAAAAAGAAAAAGAATCTGCTCTTCCTCTGAGCCTCACTTAAAACTCAGTCTTACGGATTACTTGGGAGGTAGGTTGAAGCATCACACCCAAGTATGGAAAATATAGCCTCTGAAATCTAAAGAAGTTCAGGAATGGTACAGATAGTTCAGTAAAATACATTAACTTTAGAGATAGGTAGTAATGTCCATTATGTCAGTCACTCTGAGAGATGCAGGAAAAAAAAATGAAAAGTGGATTCACGCTTCGAAGAATTTCCTGTAGTCAATTGCATAGCAATATGATCCAGGACTATGGCTCCTTGTGGACAGTGCCACACTGCACTTATGTATGAAGTGCTACGAGCATGCAAGGAAAGAGTCATCATTCCTACCCTGGCAGGCTGAATAGGAGGAACAGGCAATATCGGGTCATACTAAACTGAGCTGATCAACTCAATGAACAACAAAATATTTTATTCTGGCCAGATATGAAAGGTGTTAAGATATCTCACGACTCTGAGATTTAAGCTGTTCCTAAGTATGTAATTTACCTATCGGATAAATTTGTTTTCTGGGTTTACAACCGAAAAAAGCAATAGAATTATTTCTATTTCTCTTTTATAAGAGGAGAATTTAAAAATAATTCAGATAATTTCTCATTGATCTTCAAGACTAAATCTTCACCGTAACCACTTTCTGCTTATAGTCTAGCATTGAACAGTGACAAACAACTGCACACTTAGTTATAAATCATGTGCTAAATGGGTGTTCGAAGTATATTATTGGACATAATAATATTGGTATCAAATTTTGAGACTTGAGTAGAGCCATTCTTTTGTCTCTTAATGATAAATCAGATGGAAGATATCAGAACATCCTAGCATTAATTCTCATTCACTATTTCTACTGTATATGTATGTGTGTGTGGTTTAAACTGGGAAGTCTTCTTGGAAATAAAGTCAGGAAATGTTCGGTAACTCAGATCAACAGTCTGTATGTGACATCTTGTATCCATGTAAGTCAAACGTGATCAAGATTGAATGGGTGTGCCTGGGTGGCTCAGTGGGTTAAAGCCTCTGCCTTCGGCTCGGGTCATGGTCTCGGGGTCCTGGGATCAAGCCCCGCATCAGGGTCTCTGCTCGAAGGGGAGCCTGCTTCCCCCTCTCTGCCTGTCTCTCTGCCTACTTGTGATCTCTCTCTGTCAAATAAATAAAAATAAAAAATCTTAAAAACAAAACAAAACAAAACAAAACAAACTCGGCTGCAGGAAGCTAACACCTGCAGCCATGCAGAAAAGTGGCTCGGTATAGTCTTGGGAAATCAGAATGCATTTTTAATCCAGGAGGGATTATTTTTTCATAGGTTGAAAAAAAGAGAAAAGAAAAAGTCCAACTAATTCAATCCTCTTTCTAGCACTGCGGAAGAAGGAACAAGAAACTACCAAATTTCAATTGTAACCCTTCCTGCTAGGCGGCCTTGCTTTGAGCCTTTCCCCAGGGAATGAGGTCAAAGCCTTGCTGGCCACCCTTTAGAGACTCCACAGTCACCCTTCCACATGGAAATGGTCAGGACACCCCATGTGTGCAACACTCCTCTCATAAACTATGTGCAATAGGACAGCTGCCGGCCGGGTTTGAGGAGTCCTCCCATTCTGAGAAACACACCAGGGCCAATGTCTTGGGCATGTCCACAACCCCATTAGGAAGTGTTGTGAATGGACAACACACACCAAGCCATGTGTAAGGGAGTTGCTGGCCTGAGCAACGGCATGGCCTGGGCTGGGCAGGGACAAATAAGGGAAGTGCTCTGGGGGAAAACTAACTTTATGTGAACTCTATGGGAATAACATAAGCACAAATGAGCAAACAATTCTCCAAGGTTCTGCTGGAACCGAGGACTCAATTCTGTTTTTCAATTTAAAATAAGGAGATTTCCAAGGATTGGTGCCACTTGCTCATTAACTCCACAGCTTATGCCCATTAGTAGTCGAGAAAAACAAGTGGCTCTAAAATCTAAACCTTCTTTTGCTGAGAGCGATCAGGGAAGCTCATGCCTGGAACAGACTGGCACCAGGCAGAGCGGAGCAGATCGTCTAACAGCTGACACTGAGGGTGCAGGAAACTGCATTCTGCAGAAAGTAAGTGAGAGCATAGACCAGATGTCACACATGAGGCTGGGATGCCGAGCAAGCCCAGGGTCCTCACTGCTCAGCCAGGACCTTTCCCTCCTACCAGGAACCGGCATCCTCAGCAAATACAGCCCAGGGCTGCCCACGTGCAAAGGCACTGGTCACATTCAGTTCTCAGTGACGTGGTAATATTGACAAGCATCCCCCCCGAGAGAGGTGGAGACTCAAGCTCTATTTTTTCTGGTGTGAAAAGCAGATGGTTTCCTTCTCCCCGCTCTTAAGAAATAGACTAGCTGTAGCAATTGTTGGACTTACACTTTTGCCACCACACATGCATACGCTTCTGCACACACACCGCATAGACTGCTCGAGAACAGGAAACATAAACAGAAAGGGCAGAAAGACCCGCCAATTGCTCTCTAAACTACTCTATAGCTGGATCCGTTCCATCATAGGAAATAGCAGGGCTCATTCTTCAAATGATTATAATTCAGGAGGCATCCAGAATACTGCATAATCACCGTTTCGCTGAAGAGATTTAATTACACTATGGTTCATATTTTTTTTTTTTTAAAGATTTTATTTATTTATTTGACAGAAAGAGATCACAAGTAGGCAGAGAGGCAGGCAGAGAGAGAGGGGAGAGCAGGCAGAGAGCCCGATGCGGGGCTCGATCCCAGGACCCTGAGATCATGACCTGAGCCGAAGGCAGAGGCTTTAACCCACTGAGCCACCCAGGCGCCCCTATGGTTCATATTTTGTCATACAGATTAATATGAGGACACCTGGAATTTAAAAAGCTAATGGCTGAAAAATATTTATTATTATTGATATAATTGAAATATAATAAAAGTGGGTTTATTTGACAGAATTTGATGCAATGAAAGCTAGCAGCCTCTGTAACTTTGGTGTATGCCTACAGACCTCACATGCAAAACAGACAGACAGACAGAAACACACACACACACACACACACACACACACACACACACACACACGTGGATTCCCACAGAAGAGAGGCCAAAGTTAAGAGCGCTGCAACCTCATTGGGCTACACGACATCTGTATAGGTGAACTGAGGAGAGACTGAAGAAGAAAGAGCTTTGCCAAGTTCCAGGCTGTGCTACCTGTCGGAGGGAGTCAGAGGAGGGAGAGGCGGGGCGGTTGGAGGAGCGGAGACTAAGAGAAAGCTCCCACTGGTCAACAAAAAATCGACGAGAAGGTTCAGGCTCTGGCTACAAAATACAAGATGGAGAAAAAAAAAAAAAAAATCAAAGGAAACATTAAATAAAAAGTTACACACTGACCTGAGCGTACGGAATTTGGGAGTTTTAGACCTTTATCTAAATAATAAATTAAGTAAAGAAATATTCTTAGTTCCCAAAAGCATTAATGACTCATTCGAACCTTCCATTCTGCTTTTAGCTCACCCTTGCTTCATGCTTACAGTGAAGCTCACTCTGGAACACGGGTCACTGCAGTTGTGAGCCTCCTCTGAAAGCTTTGTCTTCCCTTGCTTGGTGGTTTTACTCAATCCACCCCAACTGGAAAACACTGTCAGCCAGGAGGCGGCAGAGGGCAGAGGTGGTGTCCTGCTCTCACACACACACACACCCTTTATGCTCCACAGAGCCCCTTACTGGCGTGAGCTGGGACTTCTCCTGGGCAGAAGGAGATTCTACCACCTTACAAATGGCAGAGACAGCAAATCTAGAGAGAAGCTGACTCCTTCTCCATAAAGGCCAGAAATGTGGCTTTGCCTCTTCCTATTGCCAGTGCTCAGAGAAACTCTGCCTGCCAAGGAGCCAGCCAAATCTCAGCAATGATCAGGAGAAAAGATCCCAAGTCTCCTGCAGACTGCGTGCAGCACGTGTAACAAAAGTAAGCCAGGATCCTCCATGGCCCATGCAGCCAGAAGCTGTCAGTCCCCAGAAAGGAAGAAGGGGGGTGAAAGCACTGGCAAGTGATAACTGCTTAGTTTCCTACCAGGTTCAGGGTGAAGTACTTGCAGGGCGGAGGGAAGAGGTACTGTCATGGTAAGAGAAGCCAGCCCTCTGTCCCTCTAGCTCCAAGCAGATCCACTGCACCCCTAGTTCAGTGCCCCTGCTAACTTCAGAGCTTGAACGGGTGACAACGTGGAGTGTAACCACCCCTGCTCCAGACGCTCAGCCAGCTCACTGGCCCTCAGCTCAGCAAGAGGGGCAGGCTCAGAAACAGACCCAAGGCGGGGGTGGGGTGGGGTGGATATTTCTGTAGAAGAGTACCACCCACCAGAGAGAAACAAGACAGAAGGTAGCTCCCCCAGAGACGGCAAAGCACTGAAGCCGATGGGAAAACCAGGGGTGGGAGGGTGAGGGAGCAGGTGAGTGCACAGGCAAGATTATGGAATAGTGGAGAGAAAATCCTGGAAGAGAGTATAAACAGTAACCCCTAAAGGTATCTAGACAGGAACCCTGCAGTGAAGAATCTGGAAACCAGCTCATTGGGGGAATGCTACCTTTCCTTCTGGGCATTGCAGCCCCAGACATCTGATAGCTTCTCCCTGCCCATCTCTCCTTTTCCTTGACACGCTTCCCTCTGTTCTTCTTCGCTTAGGCAATGTTTCATGAAAAATCATCAGGAACTCATTAAGTATGCATTCCCTGAAATGTAGGGCTTGCCCTTCTCCAGGAAAATGACTACTTTTCTTTTTGAGAGGAATACAGCCTGGGAAGAAGAAAGAGGCTGGGCACACACAGTGCTCGTGGGAGGAAGCAGCCCCAGCAGAAGGGAAGGAGGCAGAGCAAGGCTGTGCGTGAGAAGATGAAAGGGATGTCCTCTTTCCACGTCCACCATGGCCTCTTCTCCCTCACCCAGCACTGATACACGTGTGGTCCTGGTAGCACAGAGCCCACCTGCTTCTCACGTGGTGACAGGGCCTAAGGAGACAGCACTAGCTTCCTTGGCTGTGACTCTATTTCTCAGAGAGTAAAAGCAGAAAGAGAGGTAAAAATAAAAGAAAAAGGCCCATGCGAAATTAAGAGATGATTCTTCACTCTTGCTGCAGAGCTATACCCACTCAGGGACGGGGTTTAAGGGTAACAATAACAACCCCAAAAGCTTCATAAAATAAGCAGGCTTTTTCAAAGGGGCATCTCTGCTATTTGTCAAATGATATGATGTCCAGGTGTCATCAGTAACTGCCCCTTCAGTTTTTCAGAAAAGAGTAGCTGAAGCTTTTCATTAAGCATCTTGTCACCGCCTTCCTTCCCCTCCATCCTCTTCATACTTCTACAAAACCCCCACACCAGTAAGAGCTTTGGCTCTCTCAGTATTTCTACTTCTAGACCCCTGAATGTAAAAAGATAGAAGCAAATGTCACCTGCTTATTGATCTGAATGCTGGGCAGATGAATGCTCTCCTGTGAATGGTATTTACATGGGTCAACGTGGTTAGCAACAAGAATTCTTGCTCTTGGCTGGGTGACAAGAGTGTGCAGAAAGCAAGAGGAACAGGGACCATCCCCACCTTCCCTCTGCCCACCACCACAGCGTGCCCCATCTGTTTGGCCCTCAGCATCCCATGCCATGGTTCATGCTTTTACCCTCTCCTGATGGGGACTCTGCTTGCCACGGCTGTCAGCATCAAGATCCCTGTATGTCTGTTGGCAACAAAGTAGAAACTTAAGCTCCATCCACATGTTCTATGTGGACCTACTAAGTAACAGTGCCAGAAATTCAGAATACATTTCAACACATATCCCTGCCCCTGATAGATCCCCACCCCAGGTAACCACAATCCCGTCCATATCAAATCCCATGACCCTAGGACAACTCCCTCTCCAGCACTCTGCCCATCTGGCCTCCAGTGAGGTCAGCCACAGATATAAAGAACTATGGTTAGTACCAAAGTGGAACAAACGTATTTCTTTCACACAGTGGCACAAAATCAGAGGCATTAAATGGAAGGCTTAATAGGAGAGGCCGGTTAGGAAGGTGAAGCTTTCCACAACAAGACATTAGAAAGGAAAGGTGGGGAGATGGAAACTGGCTGGAACACATGGCCGTTACAACAGTCCAGAGGAAACTCCAGGGTGGAGAGTTTTTGTTTTTTAAAGGTTCCTGAACAGGAACACGGGACCAGAGCATTATTTGTTAAAGGGAGACGTGGACAACGACTGGAAGCATTTTCAGTCAACAGACAGGAATATGTACATGACAGGGACGGAAATCTGGAAGACAGGCACATGGCTGCCGCCACCGACCTGAGGGAACCACTATCAGCAATCACGTGGGGAAAGGGAAAGCTCCTCTTATCACTCTTTGGATTACTGCTGAGGATTCAGCTTATGGCCATGTGCCGGTGGAAAAACTAACCCAAAGCTGGTAATGGGGCCCATGAGCATATTGTCTCCACAGGCAGGATGAGGCCAGAGCCTGGGCTCAAGTCACACCACCCAGATTCAACTCCTGGGCTCCATTACTTACCGTGCGAACTTGTACCAAGTGTTTGGCCTCCCTACCCTATGCCTCAGTCTCCTCATCTGTGAAATGGAGACGATAATAGTACCTGCCTTGTAGGGTTACTGTGAGAATTGGTTGAGATAACACAGGAAGAGCTGAGAATACCACCTGGATCTGAGTGTTAGTTCTCATGTAGAGAACTAACAAGGCACAGCATAATCGCTAAATCTACAGTGGCTCGGTTCTTAGACCCACGAACATACTGTGGGTCTTTAACAATCAGACACATTACTAGCGGTGACCTTTTAAATAGGCCACCTTAGTTGAGAAAATGTCTTTCCACAGTTCCTGCCTTTAAAATTAGCATTTCATTTTATAGGGCTATCCTACAAAGGTCAATTTATATTCTATAAATGTACTTTATATAAGTATCCTTGTTGTCCTCTTTAATCATGTCTGTGGTTAACTGCTCTATAAAGCATTTTTCAAATGATCTGCCTGGAGTGTGAGCGGGGTAGATGGGAAGGGCAGGGGTTTGCTGGCACAAGCTGGATAAGCAAGAAGCAGGGCTCTCAAAATCAGAAGGAACCAAACTCACAAAGCGAGGCCCTATAAAAGCCTTCCAAAAGCCCATCTTAATTATATCTCCTTGGGTAGCAAGACAAAAGTGGCTGCTTTAAATGAGGTTATATAAAAATGTGCTGCTCTCCAGGGCTTTTGGACCTTGCATCTGTGACAAATACAGTTTTAGTCTGTGCTTGCATAGTTGTTTTTCTATGATGTGGGACTAGATTCAACCAGCCAGGGTTTGAATGTATTATGTGCCATCCTGGGGTCTGATTGGGAATTGCTCATTTGTAGCAATAAGGTTGCTTCTGCTACAAATGGTCTTTCTGTTTTTTAATTGTTAGTTCTGAAAAGAGGGAATCCTGATGTGGTCTCTACCCTAGCCACCTACACAGCCAGGCAGGCAGGAAGACAGAGACCAGGACCATGGAGCATGCAGAGAGGATCACCTGCTGACTGCCACGCGCCCGACAGGGAGGTGGAGGAGGGGGAGGAGAGAGCGTGATCACTTTTTTGGGGCAGGTCCGAGAACGCTCCTTTTCCCGTCGCTTTTACACCAACAGACACAAACAGAGAGAACACTGGTGAAACAGGGGCCACGTTTAGGCTAGTTCTGGAAGGATTAAGAGCATTCGCCAAAGCCATCCCTCCCACGCCTCTCCATCCTCCACGACAATCGCTGTGTGGTTAGGGAGGACAGCTGGTCATAGTCGGCGGCTGGCCTCCAGGCCATACTCGCGCTGTCTGGTAAGCACAGACCACATGGGTCATCTCTGCAGCCGGTCTTGGGGCAGAACTTGCGTGTAACATTTTCTAAATGCCAGGGATCAAGGATATGTTCTTTGTTGGTTTTATCAGGGAAGTTGAGGATAGAAGAAATGAGCTCGGATGTAGGTAGAGAGAAAGGGCACAGAGGCCGACCATCATGAGGGGAGTGTGGAGACCGCCTCTAGAGGGCTCAGTCACCTGTACACCCACCAGCAGCTGAGCGGCACGCTCCCTGAGCGCGTGCCCGAGACAACACCCTGCCATGGCTTCCCTTGCCTCAGCCCCTGCAGCGCACTTAAAAGGTTCTGGAAAACCACAAGGAAAATATAAGAAAGTACAGGAAACAAAATATAAGTACATCTGTCACTAACTGAACACCATATATATCCATGGATTATTTCCCCATTTTGCCCCTCTCCATTGTATATGAATCTGTGAATTAGAGAATTCCTGTGAATCTGTGATTTAGAGAACTCTTCGGTACTTAAGAAACAATTACTTATTTCTAGGCCAGAGGAATCCTCCATTTCCTTATGCCCGCAATGACCATGTGGGGCAGCACACAGGGGAAGCCTGGGAGGGAGAAAAAGCTGTGGAGATTGTGAGGCCAGGGGAAACAGCCCCCCTGTTTGTTCCAATCTCTCAGGACAATTTATTTCCAAACCGAGGCTGGTTAGTGGGCAGAGTTTGCCTGCCGGACACATTTCTGAGATCAAAAGGCAGAGGGGTGGGGAGGGAAGAGCCAAAGTGTTTACACAGGAAGCTAAAAAAGAGAAGCCACTGGCAAGCAAAGTGTTATTCATTTTCCCTCTTCCATACCATGACCAAAGTTAAAACTGATCCTCGTGCCACGTCAGCCACCAGTGATTGCTTTGCCACACCCTCCTGCCTCAAGCCAAACCTCTTCAAGAAAAACAAAAAGTGAGTCACGGTAAGGTATGGCTGGTAAGCCCCTCATTCCTAAAGGGAGTTAAAGAAGGCCATTGTCAGGATGAGTCAGAAGCAGAGGGCCACTGGAGCACACCACCAGAGTTCCTCTGTTCCCATGTTTCTGAAGCACCAGTATGTTCCTGTTCTCTCACGAGATAAACTGACAGGGCCAATACTCGTGAGTCCCTGATCATGACAGGGCCAAGACTCATGAGTCCCTCACCATCCCTGATTTGGTGCTGAGGAAAAATTACATGTAACTGTGAGTTACAGTTCTTTCATAGCCAAGTAAAATTACAATTCCCAACTCTATCTAGCAACGATCTAATAGGATTTTCATGGCTCATGGTTTTTCACTTACCAAAATCTACCCAGATACTCCTTCCAACTGTAATCTCTGGTGCCCACTCCACAGAACCCAGGTTTGACTTCAAGGGCTCTATTTTGCTGCCTGTAGAGCCTAGCAATATTCTACTTCATTGACTGTGATCATAAATTATCCAGGTGACAACCTAGCTGTTATGTCTCTGGTAGCACCCACACAAGGTCAGAGGCTATCGGATGCTTCATGAACAGGGGAAACACAAGCAGGCCCACCAACACCAAGCTCCTGATGCCCCTTCAGTACAGCTCCATCAGATGATGAGCTGACATGCCAGTCTTCACCAGGACAGAGGCTTGGCTGAGCCAGGCTCCTCGGGTCACACTTACTGCCCTTGAGACTTCCCAGCAAGCCAACCCAAAGCTGCTCTGGGCACGTGCCATTTAAAATCATCTGTTCATCCACTACTACACGTGTTACAACTGACTTCCCTTCCCCTTTGCTCCTCCGTTCTCAGGTGACCTTGATAAATACTGTCAGAATCTAGAGTTTGGGAGGAATCTAGTTTAGAGTTCACTTTCTCCTTCGGCAGACCCTCAACTAAAAATTACCTTTCAAATCGTACATTCCACCTAGACTTCAAGGCAAAGGGTAAGAAAATAAAATGGATTTTCCAGTGAGTTTCGTTTGTTTTCCAGAAGACCTCCTCCAAACACAGAGAAAGCAGCAGCCTGGCTTCTGTTGTGAGTTTGGACATTTCTCCCCAGCTTCCATCTCAGTCTCATGGAGCCTGCCTTTAATGTGGCATATTATTTAAAAGAGGTTAGAAAGGAAACTTTTGCCCTGAATGTAATTCAAATAAAATCCACTTGCCACTCCCCAGCACCTCCCAGCAATAGCTGGTACTCTATAGCACGAGAAGAAATCAAGGGTCAGCTCATCTGACCTCTCAGAATCTTGGTCCTAGATGATACCAAACCATAAGACAGAGAATTCAGGCTGCACTCACTAGAGCAGGAACTTGCTCAACTGTGACTTGGGAGAAAATACAGTAGAGGCCCCATTCCTTCCAATGGGTTTTCTATTATCAACCAGGTGACAACCCTCCACCCACTTCTTTCTGTCCTATCCAATACTGCTTAGACGCAGCTTTCTAGGAGATCCTGTAAAAACTTTATTGAAAATTTTCAAGGTGCATTTTAAAAGGAGACAAAATGCCAAGGAAATGCCCATGATCATCTTTGTCGAGGGTCTGAAAGAAATAAAAATCATAGTTCAAGATATTTCTTGGCTAACATTATCCTATTTAACATGAAAGGCTCCACTGCCCCAATTCTCAGCCTTGCTGAGTTCAGGATTCTCCCTCCACTAGTTATAAGAATACAGGTAAGCAAAAAGTCAACTTGGGTCAAAGGTTACAATGGTAAAGCCAGAGAAGCTAAGGTCCCTGGAACAACTTCCCACAGAGCTTCAGCTAGTTTCAACACCAAATTACCACCTACTCTTTTAACTGATTTCTCAAATCCCAAGGAGTTAAAGAAATCATGCAATACAATCAGCACTGTCTATTAAACTTTTCCCCAGAGCTGCTACTCAAATGAATACAGAAGCTTCCTGCCCTTGGGAGCCAGTATTCTGAAGTGTAGGCCTCAGCCCTGGCTGGCTCAGAGGGATGAGTAGGGTGGGAAGGCCCAGGGAAGCAGCACCCATTCTGACCCCTGGGCAGCTCCTTTACCTGTTTCCACTGGGGGGTGGGAGCAGGGCGACCCTGCTCGGGTAGGCAGCAGAACGGCTGGCTGACCCCACGCTCTTGTGTCGGCTGTGACACACAGGTCAAGTATGGGTGGGGACCGGACATGGAGACAAAATAAAATAAAATACATTAAGGTAGGAGAAGACACAAAAAAGATACTCACGGTGGACCGACACACATCTATGAGCAGGGAGTGGGGGCAGACACAGAATTAATTCTTAGAAAGTTACATTTACAAAGGAAACAAAACACCCCACCCCACAAACCAAAAGCAAATGCAAAAGGAAAAAACGAAATCGGAAACTGTAATTTTCACTCTCCTCTTCCCTAGCTCAAAGCTCTGAACCTAAACTATTAATTCTGGTTTGGAAAACTAATTTTTCTACTCAAAATGAGGAACACAACCTTCTCTTACGGGTAAACTTCCTCCAATGGAAAGCATTCCAGACCTCCCGAGATAGGGCAGATCCCACAGTTGCCAGAGTTGCCAGGCAACCTCAGATGTCTCTATGAACCACAATACATATGACTGGAGTGTAAAAATTAATAACCAAAGGCTAAATGTGACAAGAAGTTGATTCTTGCCAGACTCCAAGCAAAGTCAGTACCCCCCTCACTCTGGTCCTTAGAACAATGCCAGATATGTATGAAAAAGTTGAAGAAAGAGAGTAAAAGAATAAAAAGAATGGGCTCCCTTTCCTGTGGATGTTCTCTCAGGTCATTAGGGAGCTTTATAAGAAACTTCCTGTGTTAATCTCCAAATCCCAGCACCTCCTCTTATGAGAAGTCTTAGTGATTTTCAGATAAGCAAGAGGAGAGACAAGACCTAACAAAGACATCTCAAGTCAAATGCTCCTGTCTAGCACTCTCAAGTTAGTATCCATGATGACTCTTTAAAATGTTCGTAACTCCTGACCTAGGTCAACGATAGCCTACGAAAACCATCCACAACACACAAAAGAAGATTTATCACAAGAACATTTATTATCTCTATACTTCATCATGAAAGATGAGCAACATCAAAAACATCCAATACTAGAGGAAGAGTTAATAAAAGCATGGTACACACACATCGGATGATGCTTGCAGAGTTTGGAACAACATGGGAATATGGTGAACAAAGCAGAACAGAAAGTGTATCTTCCAAATGACCTCAACTATGAAAACAAAAATGCACTGAAAACAGACGAGAAAGAAATATAACAAAATGTTAACAGAATTAGAGGTGTCTTGATTGCCTTTATTATTCTCTCTAGCATTTTCCTCAATAGGCATCTACCTCTTTTTTTTAAGCATCTACCTCTTAATAATTTAAATTATGCATGTATGTGAGCATATAAATATGTATGGACATTTATACAACTTCAAATCCCTCTTCTGAATTTTTTTTTAAAGATCGTATTTATTTATTTGACAGAGACAGAGAGAGATCACAAGTAGGCAGAGAGGCAGGCAAAGAGAGAGGTGGAAGCAGGCTCCCTGCTGAGCAGAGAGCCCGATGCGGGGTTTGATCCCAGAACCCTGAGATCGTGACCTGAGCCAAAGGCAGAGGCTTTAACCCACTGAGCCACCCAGGTGCCCCCCTCTTCTGAATTTTTGCCACAGACACCTCAGGCATGAATGTTGAGGTGAAAGCAGTGCTGAAAGCATGGGAGGAGTTTATAAAACGCTTTTCTCTGCTGTAGTCAAACAAGGAGGAAACCATACACCGTCTTGAGCGCATGAGTGCTTGGCTGAGACACACCCCATCCCACTTCATTTGATTGAGAAGATCCCTCCTTCCTATATGGCCAGACCAAGCGTGGGGCTTACCTGTCTCCTCATGCCAGTGGACTGTGGGGGTGCATTCTCTTCAAATTTGGCCAGCAGCTGGGTCGCCATGTACTTCACTTTGTTCTGATTGCCAAGGGCCACATCCATCCTCCTGTCTGTCAGGGTGCTCACCAGTGTGGGCCTTCCTCCTCTGTAGCTACGGGGCACATCCTCCTGACAAATATCAACACCCAAGAACTGGCTATGGTTAGAGAAGCTTCCCACAGATGCCCTTCCCTCAAAGAAGAAGTGCAGCCAGTGCCTGGCATGGCGGCTGCTATTTTTGCTTTAGGTTAAGCTTTACAGCTCTCTTCAAGGTTCTAATCTCCAGATGCAGTCAGCAAGACTTTGGTGCATGGGGCAGTATAAGAGGTACTCGGACTTGGGCTGGTGGTGTCCTATCTCACAAAAGCCATCACCCCTGGCAAAATGTAAAATTCTAAAGAGAGAGGAAAGCACCAGTGCAAGTTTGTGTATGCTCTCTCAGATGCTCTCCAAAACACTTTGCAAAAGCAAGAGCTCACAAAGATTCTCATAAAAATGAGTATGACAAGATCTAGCAATACCAATTTGGAAATTAATTTCAGCCCCAAAAGGCAATTCAGTATGACCATTCTAGCAAATCCCAGATAATTCTTACCTCTTCTGATTGACTGGTCTTTCTCCTCTTTCCAGCACCATCCAAGTCCTTTTCCTTTTTATCCTATACCAAGAGAGGAGGGAGACTGCATTATCCTAGCCACCATACCTCACCTTTAAGTTTGTAGCAGGTCAAAAACCGCTTCCATTTACCTTGGGAGAACGCTTCCGAGATATGGTCTGTCCAAGTTTGCTGAGGAAGGAGATGGGGGATTTGGTGCTGGCTATAAGAACTGCTTTCTCCTCGGCATTCAGGTCCAGGGCATCTGTGAACAGGAAGCAATGTTGAGCACAGCTCTGGAAGGGGCTTCAAAGTACTGATCAGAACTACACTCCTTGCACATGGCTCACAGAACCTCAGAAAACTCTAAAGGTTCATCTGCTCTGACAAAAGCAAGAGGAACTCAGCAGGAAATTCAACCACGGAAATGCACGCTATGGTCTGGATGTGGAGCTTTCTCTTTTCCAACCACGTTAACAGAACCAACTCTTTTTTCCAACCCATTTCTGTCACAAAACCCTCCACTTTCGCTTTTCAAAGGGTGGAATCTGCCTATGATTGTTAGTTACAACAGACTGCTAAAGCCTCACCTTCGTGATAAAAATTTCAAGGTAGAGGGAGAACGGGAGGAAGGATATGTAACTCAGGGTCATTGGCTTTGATTATGCAGACACCATGTACACAGGCGCACATAACAGGAAGGCTCTCCCTAAACAGGTATATTGATGTGAGAGTTGTGGATTCCTGTTGTAAGAACCGCATATCTAATCAGAAAAACCGCAGCTATCTGTAAGAGTACACAGGCTAGAAGACACTGGAGAACCACAAATTCTGTGGATTCTAATGTTTTATTAGTAACAACAGTAATTTAAAAAGTAATTGAAACTAATAATATACTGCTGATATTAAATGCTTCTGTTTGCCAAACACTCTCCTTAGCACATCAGTTTTATGTTATACGTACATAAAATCCAGTTTATGGATGGCAAAACTGAGGCACGGGGAAATTTAGTAACTTGCCTAAGGTCAAACAGGTGGAAGTACTGGGAAGTAAATCCAGGTTGGGTACCATGGTCAACACTCTAAAGCATTATGTATACTTACTCGAAGGGACAATAAATGACAACAGGAATACTTTTTTTGTAGTGTTCTGGTAGACTGAGGCAGCAGGCTGAGGGCCAAACAAAGACTTTGAAAAACACTAAAAGGTTGGAGAAGAGAGAGAGGCCAGAGAAGGAACAGTTACAGAAGAAAGAGAATGAAGCAAACAACTACAGGACCACAGAGGCCAATGAGAAGAGAGAATTTCAAGAAAAAGAATATCGTTCTATAGTGCTGAATAATGCAGAAAATCCAAGTGAGTGAGAGATGCAAAATGAGAAAAGAATGCAGATTTGGTGATTCTTTATGACTGTAGAAAATAGTTTTGGCAGAGCAGTAAAAACAGAAGCCGGGTTGCAAAGTGTTACAAAGTTTAGGCCTTGGGAGGTAGAGGTCCTACTAAGTACAAACCACTTTTTCAAAAAGGCTGGCTCTGAGAGGAAGGGTATGAGAAAGTAGTAGAGTCAAGGAAAATATTTTGCATAGGAATGATTTTTGCATACTAGACTTAGTGAGAAAGATTTGGGAAAAGAAAGAATAGCTGAGAACATACTAGTCGAAAAGGAAAAAATAATGGAGCAAAGTTCCAGGGCCTTACCCGGACAGCTAACCAGTAATAACACAGAGTAAGTGCAGGTTTGCTTTTGGTGGTACTGACGAAGGACATGGTTAGAAGCGAAGAAAGAAAAGCCAGGCAACAACAGAGAAGAAATGGAGGCCTTCCATACCCGTGCCCGCCAGCCCTTACCACTGGAGGGGAGTGAGTCCTTGAACATCTCATAGAACTGAGTCAGGTACATCACCATAGAAAGCTTGTCAGGCTCCCCCACCGAGGCCATTTCTTTGCCTGTCATGATGGGAGAAATGCCCAGTTCCTTCTCGGCAATATCAAAGGCCAGCTGGTTATTCTTCTCCACATTTTGCTCATCCAAAGAATCAAAATCTCTAAGAAACAGAAGGAGAAAACCATATCAAGAAGAGTTGCTTGTCCTCAGGCCAGAAAATACAGTATCAGTGGAGTCATCATCATTTCTTAGTCTTTCAGCTAAAATCCAGGGTGCGGGGTCTCACCACAATCCGAGAGCCAACCTGTTGATCTCACCTGTTGGTCTCCTCCCTTTCACTAAGAAAATGCAAATCATCCTCAAGGAGAAGAAATGAATAAAGATCCACCCAGAAAGGAAAAAAGGGGGGAAAAGTTTAAGAACTACTCTCATTTTCCCAATAACGTAAATTTCTTACTAAAAAGTAAGCTCAAGAATAGGAACTATCTTTAATATGTATCCTCTTGTACCTTGTATGTGATCTGTACATATTAAACTAAGGCTCAATAATGATAAATATCCTATTTGGATCATACTGCTTCTAAAGGCCTATGACCATCACTCGCTGTGTCATTCGGACCAGACAAGCTGTTGATGCTCTAAATCTTATTCAGCCTTCTACTTGAAGGGAAATTCCAAAACCTTCCTCAAAAGAATTTTCCACTGCTAAATTTCCTGAGTTTTCCCAAGTACTTAAATTAACAAACACTTCCCTCTGGGTCTCAAACTTCTTGCCATTCGATGAAGTAAAGACTGATAGCATTCTTCTTTAAGAGGTGATTTCAGATCAACTGGGCAGGCCTTATTTTGTGCTAACCTACTACTGACTCCATAGCAAGGTTTTCATTTTTCTAAATGCTTTTTCTCTATAGATTAAGTCTATTTAACCGGGAAGGCCTCATCCTGAATGACATCATTGTAGTCTAAACAGTGCCAAATCACCTTCTCCCACGGCTTTGTATTCTGTTACACAGCACTTCCCTAGACCTTCTGCAGGCAGCCTTCTCCCTCTACCACCCCCCACCTCACCTGCTAGCTTCCCTTCAGCTACTTTTGCCTCCATCTCCTTTTCTTTCCTGCCTTCCCTTTGGAAGAGAACAGATTCACCCGGTGTTTTGCCATTCGTCACAATCCTTCTCAAACTACTCCCTCTTCCTCTCCCGTCCTTTCTTTATTGGGGGCGGGGGGGGGGGGCGGTGGCGGGCCTACTTTCACTTACCATTTACCAACCTCTGCATTAGCTATGGGACAGGAGCACTGGAGGTCACTTAGCTTTAATCCAAACAAATCAGAAATTCCCATTCCTAAACCATACTATATGTAAGGCTGTTTCTACTAGCTCTGGCCTCATTGATTTATAACCTAATATAAACAGGAACTATGTTTCTCAGGTTTCCTTAAGCAATCATTAAAGCAAATGCACAAATTTGGGCCCTAATGATAAAAAGACAGCCAAAATAATTCAACAGTCTTTTCTTCTGTTTCTGGATCTTCTTGTTTGGCTCCTATGGTAATGAACGCCTATGGGGGAAATCTGAGGGCACTGGTCACTGCAGTTGACCTAGGGTCATCCTATTGTAGTGATTTTGCATTTAGGTGAGTAAAGAATGGCCAAAAGAGAAGGTGTCACTGATATAAGTGGGTAAGGTGGCCTGAATCTTATGGGCCTGAGCGTAGTATATTTGCAAAAGGCTCAATTCTTAACAGAGAAAATACCAATGAACCATGATAAATCAGGTAAGTATTCATTGCTTTCTAGTTTGTTGGTACTGACATATTTGCCTTCAGCCAGCCAAATATTCTAGTGAGGTTTTCCTTATGACCAACAGCATCTGAGAAATAGCTGGCCGAAATGAAGAGTTCAACCTGAGGCCAATAAACAGAGTTTTCCTTTGTGTGATGTTAATAGGCCCAGGTGGGTGTTAAAACCGGTTTTTGACCTTCTGAGTGCTGTGATTTTTAAAACCTCAGCTGGATTCAGCTACATGATGTTTGACACAAGTTTTAAATATAACTAACTTGAAATTAATCACTGCCTTCTAGAAAAAAGTATCTTGCTTTGCATCTCATTCTAGGAAGAAATGCAAAATTTCGCTACCTGATAGCAAAATACTCTGAGGTCCTGAGGGAATACAAAATGAAACACAAAGTTTGTCACGACTTACATCAGATCAGGACGGTATCTATGGATGATCGCACATAAGGCCAGTCCACTTTTCCAAGACATAGTGAGATCTGTCACATTTACCCCTGCATAGCCATCTGTCTGCCTTTGGCACCAACCCAGCAGTTTGCTTGAACGAGCTACAGACTCTAAAACAACAAAAAAATCATCAAAAGTGTGGTCACCTGGTAGCACTGATGTAGGATCCTCCTTGTAGTACATATATCGAGTTTGAAAACTTACTAAAGGCAGGAACAAATTGTCGCTGTTTTTCAAAAGTAAAAAGCTATGTAGGGGCGCCTGGGTGGCTCAGTGGGTTAAAGCCTCTGCCTTCGGCTCAGGTCATGATCTCGGGGTCCTGGGATCGAGCCCCACATCGGGCTCTCTGCTCAGCAGGGAGCCTGCTTCCCCCTCTCTCTCTGCCTGCGTCTCTGCCTACTTGTGACCTCTCTCTCTCTCTGTCAAATAAATAAAGTCTTTAAAAAAAAATAAAAAATAAAAAAAAATAAAAAGCTATGTAATTGGTATCACGATAGTGGAATTTAAGGTAGATAAGAAACTACCAATTTACCCAGCCTCTGATGTCAACACCAGTCCCTCTAACAGAATGATAAGTCACAAGAGAGATGATCTGGATCTGCTGGTCCTGAAGCCCAGGGTCCCTGCCCCACTCTTGGATACTGACTTAGATGGAAGAGTGCCATCTACTGACCTGTCACCCCCACCTGCAGAAAGCTTGGCAACTAGCTGAGGAAGCTCCTTCCCTTCAAATTATATTGGGAGGAGTAGAGCAAAAAAAAAGAGTCTGTTCTCTCTAGCAACACATTAAACCAATAACTAACAAAGCCCACTCTTACACGTTCGAGGGTATAGAGTGATTTGCCAAATGAAGAAACTCTGTAGGATTACACCGGCAAGGCCAAGGACCCCAGACCAGAACAATCCCCCAGGCCAGGATTGGCACTCTATATTATAAATGATTACATCTTGAAAAAGTGAACACATCAACACATACACTTGGATGTTTTCCAGTTCACTGCTGTGTCTTCTTAAACACAAATGGCCTTTCTAACGACTGAGCCACCCAGGTGCCCACGAATGGCCCTTCTAAAAGTCCGTTTTTCTTAACTGCATCAAAGGAGCTCTGATATGGAGCATTTAGAAGAATCTGTGAACTCCTATTTGTGTCTGTTCTCTTACCTTTGGCAGCTGGAAATATCTAACCTTGTATGAAGTCATTTAGTGACGGGAACATAAGATAAAAACTGCATATCATAAATATCCTGTTTCATTTAAGTCTTTTGGTGAAAATGTATTCTAAAACTATACAGAGAAATACTCCCACTGTTATCATCATAAATCGGAAATTTACTTCAGAAATTAACTTTGTTCAGATGCCTCCCAAGTCTGTATATCCACCAATTCAACATGTACTGGGCAACTTCAATATTCCAGGCTCTAAAATGATAGTGACGAAGGTATACAGTCTGCTTTCAAGTAGATGACACCCGACTGGACAAAGACGAAAATGTTTCTGACTGCCTGTTGGGTTGTGAAATCCACCCTGATATTGCAATAACATGTCAAACTCAAAACAGACCCAAACCTTCTAACCTCCCATTTCCTTGTCCAAACTGATGGCAGCACCATTTGCAACCATCTCTTGACCCATGCAACCAAACTGCCAATGCCTATTGGTTCTGGCTCTTTAATATACTCTCACTCGCAGAATTAATAACAACAATGACAAAGTGACTGCCATTTGTGACCACAGTGGAAGCAGCTGTTTCTTAACATCTATTTTACAGACAAGGAAACCAAAGTTCAGAGGTGCAAAATAACCTGTTCTAGCCCACACACTTCATAAATGGCAAAGCCTGGACTGGGACCCAGTTGCACTTGGCCCCAAAGTCAGACTATGCTCCAACACCCTTGTCCATCCTTGACATGAGCATCAGATTCAGGCCTTCACCGTTAGCTTGACTGCTACAGTGTATTTCTAACTAGTGGCCCTGCCTCTCGCATTTCCCTTCTCCATCCCATCTTCCATGTAGCTGACCAGGTATATTTATGCTGCTCTCCTTTTAAAAAAATCTACAGGGGGCCCTTCAGTGAACACAAAATATGGAATAGCTTTTATCTCTATAACTGTATCCTGGCAATGTCATAGTACTCAGCTAAAATGCCACTGCTTTTTCCTAAAGCCTCCCCCAGAAACTTTAGTTGGTGTGTGTATGCACTCACTTCTCTCTCAACAGCATTTGTACCTCATTTCTCTGGGTTCTCCCCTGACATTCCTGACATTTCTGGCTAGGCGATTCTTTGTTGTGGGAGCTCACTTGTGTACTATAGGAGGTTTAGCACCCTCCCCCAGTCATGACAATCAAAAATGTCTGCAAACACTACTAAATGTCCCCTGGGGGGCAAAATCACCCCTGGTTGAGAACCACTGCCTATACAGTACTGTGCGCAGTAACAACTCAATGAGTAAGAACAGACTTCTCTGAATAGGGTACTGGCATTTAAAAGGTCATTACCAGAACTCACCATTGCGAGTCAACTTTGGGGTAGTTCGGGGATTCACCAGGTTCTCCATTTCCAGATGAATATCTTTTGTTTCCCCAGTATCGTATAAATGGCGCACCTGGCAGAAAGTTAAGAAGGAAAATCAAACACCACGTAACAAGTTCCCACCTGAGAGCAAAATGAAAGACTAAGATAGCAGGTTGGGCAAAGTTCAGATAAAAGCTATGACAAATACCTTTAAATCCTTTCTGGAATGTGGTGGGGTTACATGTAAACAAATACATGTTAGTGTAAAAAAGTTGTGCTAAAAATTAGCTACTCAGCCAAGGAGGGCCCTCTGATAGTCACTGTTGGACCATTAATACTGCCCATTGACAGCAGGTCTCAAGGGCCCCTTACATAGAGGTACACAGAAGGCTTAAAGCCATAAACTTCAGATAGAAAGCGAATAAAAGGGGCACCAGGGTGGCTCAGTGGGTTAAAGCCTCTGCCTTCAGCTCAGGTCATGATCCCAGGGTCCTGGGATCGAGCCCCACATCAGGCTCTCTGCTCAGCGGGGAGCCTGCTTCCCCCTCTCTCTCCGCCTGCCTCTCTGCCTACTTGTGATCTATCTCTCTCTGTCAAATAAATAAATAAAATCTTTAAAATAAAAAATAAAAAAGAAAGCAAATAAAACATTATACAAGCACAGAGGCAAATATGTTGAATGGACTGCTCTAAAAATTGTTGTGTTCTTCGGGATTATTGCACTTTGTCAAATGTCATTCTCAATGCAATTATAAGGCTTTAGACATTGTGAGAAATAACTGAGCCCTGTAACAAACTGACCAACGGTATCTTTAACTTGCGCAGAGGGGTCCTAACTTTCAAAGTTCCTTCAGGTGAACAATCTCATTTGCCCTCACAATGGTCCTGTGAATAGCACAATTATCATCTCCACTTTATTGATGAAGAAACTGGGGTTCAGAGAAGACGGGATGACACAGCCACATCAAAGTGACCGGTGGCAATAATGCAAGAAGTCCCATTTCCTGAGTAGTGAGCAAGTGCGCTCTCCCCTACAACATGCCGCTTGAATGAGGAAGCCCTGGAGAAAATCCTGGATCCACCATTTTGGTCACATGGGATCTACAGGCAAGTCATTCAACAACTCCCTCCCTTAGCTGCTCAATCTGTTGAGGGAAAGTGATACCATTCCAGGGAGACATCTACTTGAATTATGAAAGAAGTGTGTGTATATGGTATTAATAGACACATTTCAGTGTTTCAGAGGCCTGATCCATCCTGAAAATGGGCCCAGATGTATATAACTGACTAGAAGGTTCTTACCTGGCTAGGGCGGAGGAAGTTGATGTTAATATTGGGATATCTGGTGACAGGGTCGATGCTGTATTGGCTGAAGTTTTTACTCACATTCTCAGGGGTGGTCTGAGGCAGCAACCTATAAATGCTTTCCCTGCAAGAACATATGACAACTTACTCAGAGCACTGACAAGCACCACACATATCTCCCTCTCCTTTGATAATATTCCTATTTTTTGACAGTGTCCCAAATAATCTGAAGGATATGACAGATCCTCATCCTTGATCATTTTTCTCCAAACCTTCATCAGCCCTTGCTCCCATTCCCACCGTGCCAATGATTCCACAGGCTGGTTGAGGACCAGTAGACTGGTTAAGGACCAGTAGCAAGAGCAAGTACACTGTAGTGGGCTGGGATAAAAAGCCTGATTCTAATTTAAAAGGCAAATAATTTACTTCTTTGTTTTTTCAAGTAGGCCAATATTTAAGACAACCACAGACGAAAAAAGAACTTGCCACCAAACTTGCCCAGAGTACCTTAAGTAACAGACTTAAAATGCTATCAACCACCAATTACACCCAGGAAATCTTATTTCTCTAGTTTTTCCGGTCAAGACATTTGTTCTTTATTAGCAAACAAATCCTAGGATTCTTCAACATATCTGACATTTGAAGGTTTCAGAAGTGTTTACAAGCAATTTGGAGTTTTCTTTTGAATCCAAAGTCACTTCGTATTTTCTTATGTTACAACGTCCCCTGCTACCACACTGATTTCATTAGTGTAAGTCTTTCTACTTTAAGGACAGGAAGATTTAATGTACTATGCTTATATATTTGTTCATGTGACTGTCATAAAGGAATCAGATACTGTTCTTTAATGGAATACAGAGATTCGGATACCATTTGCCAGTAATGAATTTAATTTGGAAAGAAATAAGAGCACTTAAATTAGATAGTCTTTACATATCTATGATTTTATTAATCAGTATCTTGCTTTTCTTCTCTTAAATATGAAAACATCTTTAATTAAGAAAGGAAGAGAGAAAGAGAAGGAAGAAAACCTGTACTCTGCCTGAGGAGCAAACCACTCATCACTCCCAGTTTTCTCGAGAAAGGGACCCCTGGCTCCTTCCCATTACCTCTCGGCCAGGACCTCCAAGGGGCTTGTTCCTAGAGACCAACTTCGTACCATCCAGGCTGAGTCCATAGCAGCTAGAAATCCTCGGGCTATTCCTGTTCCCATTGGCCAAAAAGGCTATGAAGGAGACAGAAAACAAAGAATTAAAATAAATTACCTTTCAATAGAGGGAAACTAAACTAAGAGAGAAAGTCTGCTGTTGATAGTACTTTTTGGCCACTGTTCAGATACTGGGCTTTCCCACTTCATAAACCGGTAGAGGAGCAAATCACAAAAGCTGCCGAGCTTCCATCCATACTTAGCAACTTCCCTACTTCCTGGTGTATCTCCCGCAGGGAGTCTACCTCTGCCGCACAATGCTGTAGATACTCTACAACCTGGCATACTCACGTTTATTCCTAATTATTACTGCTTCCTTACTACTGCCTCTACTATAAAGCGCTGCCATCCTTACCACTCACCTCTAGGAGGCTGTCCCCAACCAGGGCCACTAATAACTGGTGTCCATTCTGCTCCCGTACCAAGGCAGCATTCTCGGAGGCGTACATACAAGTGAAGTCGAACATGGCCACATCAGGCTGTCCATAGTGATTGATGGCAAAATCCAGAGACGGCAGCTGCTGCTGAGTGGAAAAGTCGGCCGCCTCCCTGGCGTAGTTCAGCAGAGCCTCTTGGTCCACATTCTCCCGGGAAAGCAAGAGCTCTGTGTCGGTGTAATCCTGTCTCCAGAGAGAGAAGAGGGTCGAAGGAAAAGCCCCGCTAGAGCCACACTACACATGTCAGATGTAAGCTAGTTTCACAGCCTTTCCCTTCTTCCTAAAGTGATTTTACATTCCAAAACAAGTCTTCTACACAAATTAAGAGAAAAGAAGGAGGCTATTTCTTTTTAAAAATTTTTTATTTATTTTTTAAAAGATCATTTATTTATTAGATAAAAGCAGAGAGAGAGAGCACATGAAGGGGCGGGTGCAGAGGGAGGAGGAGAAGCAGGCTCTCCACTGAGCAGGCCAGGACCTTGGGAGCATGATCTGAGACGAAGGCTCAGATGCATAACCGACTGAGCCACCCAGGTGCCCTTCTTTAAATTCAAAAAAAAAAAAAAAAAAAAATTTATTTGAGAGAGAGAGAACATGGGGGGGAGGGCAATAGGGAGAGAATCCTAAGCAGACTCCCTGCTGAGCATGGAACCCGATGATCCCAAGACTCTGAGATCATGACCTGAGCCAAAATCAAGAGTCAGAGCTCAACCAGAGTCAGCTCAACCAACTGAGCCACCCAGGTGACCCATGGGGGAGGCTGTTTCTAAAACAGCACAGGTTTGCCACCCGGTGTTTCCATTTACTTGGAGCATGTCACACTTCTTTAATCTTGTCTAATCCAGCTCATGGGGTTGTTTTGAATACCAAATAAAATAATTTATGTGATGGTACTTTCTAAACCGAAAACGTATTTTGTAATTTATGTTATATTGGCGATCATTATCTTCTGGGTAGCAAATAGCTTCTGGCAAATGGGAACACACTAAATACTCAGCATTGTGTAATTCATCAAACCCGAAGGAAGCACCCAAAAGCTCTAGTGCCAAAAAGATGTGAAGTGGGAGCAATAGCAGTCCAGGGGGTGGGAAGAAACACACTAAAAATGGAACAGAGGTTTTCAAAATAATACATAAGATTCTGAAAGGCACCATAGAAACCCACCAACAAAGAAAAACAATAATGAGAGGAAAAAGGGCTTTCCACATAAAAGACTGAAAAACTTCTTTTTTGGAGATTCCTGGCTGAGCCAAATCTTTATTCTCCTAAAGTGGGGCCCAAGGTTTGTTTCCAAGTGTCCCTGATGGTACTTTCAGCTACCACTGCAAGATGTTAACAGTCAAAACACAAATACTCAAGTTGGTTCTCGAAAGCATGTTTGTTCAACATCGGGTAAGTGACCACAACCGGTTTAGTATTTAGCAGCACACATAGAAACATGGCCCCTGCCCTCTAAAAGAATAAATAAAAAGCAAAAGTAAATCAGGTCTTGGCATTCTAGATTGTTCCTACATATAGGTATGCCTTCGAGATATTGCAGGTTCAGTTCCAGACCACTGCAATAAAGTGAATGTCACAATAAAGTGAATGTCACAATTTGCAGTCAAATGAATTTTTTTGGTTTCCCAGTATATACAAGTTATGCTTACACTATCCCGTAATCTATTAAGTGTGCAATTGCATTATGTCTAAAAAAACAATGAATTTACCTTAACTAAAAAATACTTTATTGCCAAAAAATGCTAACCATTATTGGAGTTTTCAGTGAGCTATAATCTCTGAGTACAGATTACCATAACAAATATAATGAAAATGAAGTATTCTCAAGAATTATCAAAATACGACACAGAAACATGAAACGGGCAAATGCTGTTGGAAAAATGGCACCAACACTCTTGTTCAGCACAGGGTTGCCATAAACCCTCAATTTTGTAAAATGAATGAATAAATAAATAAATAAAAGCACTAACTATGAAGCACAATAAAACAATAATTTCAACTGATAACCACTATTCTGCCTAAGATGGTGGATTTGTCTTAACTTAGTCCACAGCACACCACCGGCTTCACTGGCTATGTCTTACTGACAAAGCATCCAACCAAGTACATCTTGCTTATGCTTTTGGCAGAAAGGGCTGTATGAACTGCTCTGTCCTGTTTCTCCTCATGTACATAAAGGAGCTCAAGGCTGAGAAACAGGTAACGAGGTCCGTGACTGGGAAGAGGCTGTGCGGCAGGCACGTGCTCACTGGCTTGCCCCTAACGCTGCTCTCAGATACGGCAACGGTATAACTCAGTCCTGCAGAGACAAAGCCACCCTGAAATTCAGCCACAAGTCTGTCGTAAGAACTGTAGAGGCCTGAATCAGCACATCTGGTGCCTCTTCTCTCTAGCTCATCACATGGGAATAGTAATTCTGATTCAGACTGAGCACCAAATAAGACTTAAGAGATTCTCCTTAAAGAACCACCTATCCTGTGGTTCTCTGATTTCATATTCTGTTCATCATCTCAAGGAATGTCATACAATTATCCACCTGGAAAAAAGGCTGAGCCAGACCTCTCATCCTTGTTAGGTCACGAAGAGGTCTAAATATACCCTGATCCAGCCAGTGCTTCCCTAGACTTCTGAGAGACATATCTGCAGTAAAACCAGAACCATTCTCAGACTTCCAGATCAAACTCCCTTCCCCTTACCACCCTGTCCCAAAAGACGACCTACTAACCAACTACTAATCACTCATATGTATAATGAGATACCAAATCACCTAAAATTAAGCTGGGTATCCGAGATAACTGAGATCTGAGTTTTGCTTTAGAGCAATCCAATGGAAGGAGTGGGGAGTGGGGTGAGGTACTACTGAAATAATACTGGCCACATGTTGATAATTGTTAAAGCAAGATAATGGGCATGGGGTGGGAATCACTGTGTGATTCTCTCTACTTTTGTTTACATCTGAAATTCTCCATAACAAAAGATTTTTTAGAAGTTAAACTAAAAAACATTAGAGTACATGTTTCCAGGAGATGAGTTGGGTGCTCATTTTCCTTCCCTTGCAGGAAAAACTCATCAGAAAATAAAATTCTTTCTCTTAGTGGTCCCATTACCTAGTACAACATAAAAAGAGGTTTAAAAGAAATTCATTACTCACGCGCAGTATCACCCCTTTGTCTAGCAAACTCTGCTTTTTGGCTGTCATAACAAAATAATGTGTGTCGTCTTTGTAGTAGACGATATTCTCTAAGTCGATACCTGCAATCAGAAAACAAATCTGTCACATGTGGGCTTGCTGAAATGAAGGTACATTAGGGCAGCCAGAAAGTTTACACAGGTCCACAGAGACCAGGGCTGTAACATTCCACGCAGAGAAAGTGAAAATAAAAAGATGTCTGAGCCCAGATTCTTACTTCCTGCATATTCAGTTCATGAGAAGAGGGGGAGCTATGTTCATACCTGCACTGCTCTGTAATTCCCTTGATACCCTAAGTTATCCTAAAAACCATGATCAATAGTAAGCAGAAATAGAAGGATTGGAAGAAAAAGAAAGGTCAACTTCCAGTAAGAGGTCAGGGTTAGTTCTCAAGTTAAACGTCATCAATGCAACTGGGAGAATCACCTCTGCTCTTAATAGGACAGATAACTACGTGCCTGGAAGCAAAGCATGAACCACTAACTTTTTAACTCAATAATCTAAAAAACAGATGTAATGGAAAGCAGTCATGTTCTAGAAAACAGAGAAATGAAATCTGAAGCACATTTTTGTGGCAGCAAAATAAGCTGATTTATTCAAGAGCTATCATACAACAATCTCATTCCTATCTAGCACATGGTTTACTTCACACCCAAACTGGAACACCAGAAGACTGTATACTCAGTATCTAAAGTCAGGTTCTAGAGAACCAGAGAATTACCCATCAGTAGCTTACTGTATCGAGCACCATCACTTAGAGCCACAGCACAGGGGAAAGGGTTGGAGAAGAGTTGGTAAAAGGCAGAATGAACACTTAAAAACAAACAAATTAATAGAAACTGAGCCCAGAGCAGCCCCATCACTGTAAAGAGGATAAAGAACTCCAGAGGAGGAGACAGTGGTAAGGAAAGCACTACAAAAAGAAAGAGCAGCAGGGCAAACAATGGCTATAATGCCAATGACCACCCACTCTACCAAACCTCTGAGAGAAAAATCACAAGTAGTTATTTAAATTTCTATCCTTCATTGCTTTGGAGGCAGCTACACCAACCTGTGGCTTCTCTCAGTTCCTGGAAAAATTTTTGGTTGAATATAAAAGCCACTCCACTGATCTCTTCCACTTTGGCTTCCGCTGTTGTATTTCGGTTAATAAAATTTGCTGTAATGGCAATGGCCAGCTTGCCACGAAATTCCTTCCGGCGAAATCCTGGAAGGAAAGAAATTTTCAGAGGTGACCATAGCTCGCTAAAGAAGGAAGATCACTTCAAACAGGAACGGGTATTGATGAAGACATTAGGGAACATGTGGGATGGGAATCAGTGGGAAACTTTTAGAGCAATTCTTCTCTAGCTGAAAATAAGGTGTTTACCTGCCAAAAAATATATGAATTTCAAGAAAGAAGTCAAAGTCTCCCACACACTAACAATTTGAAATCTAACTGACCAGAATACTACTCAGTGCAAGGGATTCCACTGAAAGAAAGAAAGAAAAAGAAAGAACAGGAAGCCACCAGTTTACTAAACATAGATATAATCCTGCAGTGTCAACCAATTAATTACCTCTTAGTGCCCTAAAAAGAGTGCCCTGTAAGAAGTAACCCAAGTACCAGCTGGCTAGTGGAAGGCTGGGCCTGTCATTTAGTTAGAATAGATAGCACACATAAGCAGATATAAGGAATGTGGATTCTGATGATACAAACTCTCCCCCCAGGGTTGGGGAGGGTCACCGTTCACTCTGTTATGAACCAGGCAAAGCAGCATTGACCAATACCTTCCAAGGTGTTCCTACGGCCATCGCCTCCGATGATCACCTCAAATTCATATTCTGACACGGGATGGGTTTTGGGGTGGACCAGTGCCCGCCAACCTATCCCTGTGGACCAAAGTCAAAATGGAAGTCATTACCCAGACTCTATTCACACAACTAAGACACCTCTAGATACAAACTGCACAAAACCCCAAACCGAAAACACTAGGAGTAAAAGCATGGGATACAAAACAGGAAAAGAAGCCTTGAAGAAGGCTCACAAAAGAATGTTCCCCATGCCATGATTTGTTATAATGAATACAAGTCTTTGCAACATCTAATACTATGTCAAAAGCCTCTTCATTAAGTCAAAAGTTCTTTGAAAGAGATAGGCTGTACAACTGAAGAAACCTCTTTAACTAGTTCTGAAAACAACCCATAGATTCTTGTACTTTTCTCCCTTGAGCTCATGTTTTCTCACACACTCCGTGCCCTTTTATCCATCCTTCGTTTGTCCAATCCAACTCACGTTCATTTTCTTGGTCCTCAGGAGGCTGTACAAGACCTTGGAATTCCACATTGACATGGATCTCAATTCCTAGGATCAGAGCTACTTTCAAAAGTATTAGCTGAAGCTGACGGATACCTGGGGTAACAAAAAGGTGATACTAGTGAGGGCACACTGAAAAGAGAGTACTAGTCAGCAATTTCTGCTTGGGTTCTCACCTGCCCACCTACACAGTTTATCCAGTTTCTCAAAGCCTCCTGTAGCTGGAGACATTTTCCAAGCCATGCTCTATAGCTTCTTTCTTTCTTTTTTAAGGGCAAATACAATTCAGTGCAAGAAATGTTCTAGAAAGACATGCAAGGCCACTCCCACCTCTTGGGCTGGGCGTTCAAAACAACCAAAAGCTCTGAGACAACACGGATTGTGGCCAACAGGAAACCTTCTTTTCCATCTTCCCCTCATTCCGTCAGAGCCATAGTCATCTAGCGGAATCCATAATCCTGACAGGACATGGGGCTTACCATAGAAGGCAAAAAGGTATGCATCCTGAGGTGGGTTTTCCAGTTTGATACAAAGGGGCTGCACTACTTCCTGAGATTCCCACAGCATCTCCCTTTCATCCTGATCTTCGCACACTCTTATAAAGTGAGAAGGGGAAACCTTCATCCAACCTTAGTCTCTTACCATTCCCCCTCCCACCACTGGTTTACAGGTGCAGAAACTGAGGCTCGAAATGAGTGAAAATCTTGTTCATTATCACAGTGAGATTTACTTATTCTGTGTCCAAAGAGTGACCACCAAGTATCAGACACGGTAGCAGCCCCAGGACTACTGAGATAAAAATTAGTCCCTAATGTAGGACCCTCTCAGCTCCAAGACAAATTCCACATTAGGCAGACAAATCCAGACAAATCAAATGACCCTTGGTTCTCTCTTAAGACCCATCTCACCTGCAGCCTCTGACTAATGTGGTACATGCAGATCCTCACCTACGTCATCTTAGTTCTTTTCCCCAGCTTATCACAACCACCACCCTTCTGAGTCACACTCCTAGAGGCTCATTAAATCCCATTCTAGCACACATTTAATATTTGCAGACAACTGGATTCCAAGATGCTTTACATATTATAGCCCAACAGATGGTCAGAGTGCTTCCTCTGCCAATGGAATGTGGCAGCTGTCGGCCAATGTTTGATAAACTGGCACAACCACTACAAAGAGTAAACAGTCCAGCAGTTTGATGTATTTGTAGGACACATCTAGAGGAGCTCAGAACAAAAGTTCCTTGATAAGAATCTCCTGGAATCATTAACGATGATCAATAAACAAGATTCAAAACTCCATAATGTAGATATCGTCTATTCTGAATCACTTTTCAGATAGGCCACTTAACAGTCACGGAAAGAAAATCACTGTCTGCATTGACTTGTATGTACTCTATAGGATCTCAGAGAAGCAGAGGCCCAAGCTGAGCTTGGAGATGACAAAATTACAGCAAGAGTTATCCAGGCTGTAGACCTCATGACAATCACCTAACCAAATGAATCTCATTCCTGATTTGCCATTGGTGACCAAACTAGGAGGCTGCTTCTAAAACTGTGGTTTCCCCAGTACTGTCCCCATAGCATTTTGTTCTTACATTAGTAGAGTTATCTATCATATCACATTAGAGAGAGCCTCATGCTTTGTGCTTCTTCCACCGGACTAAGAACGACCAGAGGGTCAAAGCTCAAATTGGTAGTGTTTCCTAGCCTAGCCCCAATGCCCATCCCACCCACCACAAGTGCTCAGGAAGAGTTCAAGACCTAACTTTAGAAATCCTTAAGTTAGGGGTGCCTGGGTGGCTCAGTGGGTTAAGCCTCTGCCTTTGGCTCAGGTTATGATCTCAGGGTCCTGGGATCGAGCCCCACATCGGGCTCTCTGCTCAGCAGGGAGCCTGCTTCCTCCTCTCTCTGCCTGCCTCTCTGCCTACTTGTGATCTCTCTCTCTGTCAAATAAATAAATAAAATCTTTAAAAAAAAAAAAAAAGAACGAAATCCTTAAGTTAAACTCATGTCATAAGAGGTAACACTTGCAGTTAAAAGTCCTAGGTTATAGACCACCGCATCACAGGTATTTTGACTCCAAGCACATTGGACATTAATGATATCAGAACAAATTGGGTTGCTGAGTGTGAATTCCTCAAATAATCTGCCTCCTTCTACTGAACAAGTGGGGGTAGGGGGCAGACGTGGGATCCTTCAGGAGGAGTGGTTTTACTTACTGATATGGTCAATAGCTCCAGCACAGAACTTGCCATAGAACTTCTTGGCACCCAGACCTCGCAGATCATGTATGGTGAATGGCCAGAGATGCAAGACATTGTTGCGGGAGAAGGCATCTCGTTTCTCAATAACGACCACCTTGGCTCCCAATAAGGATAAGTCAATGGCTGTACGGAGACCACAGGGCCCAGCTCCAATGATGAGACACTGAAAAACAGAGCTGCTTTCAGGGCAAAGGCAGCACCTCTTAGGAAAGCTCACATTTCTATAACAGTTTCATGATCTTATAACCATCATTCCCTAAAGCCCCCGAATAAGGTATTCTCCTAAGAAATCTTCAGACCCGTCTGGGTCACAAGAGAGCATCTGCAGGGGTTTGAGAAAAAACCTGGTGATTGTTATGGACAGAGGAGACTGTTAACTGTTAGTGCTGCACATAACCCAGCACGTGTTCATCTTGTAGGTCTGCAATATATTGAAGTGGTCATCATTTCAACAAATTACTCGAAAATCACATGTCACCTTTAATTAGCAAGAGAGGACCTTCTGAAAGGTTTCTAAGTCAAGCAGATTTCTGTCCAAGGAGACATAGATTATTAAATACATAGTTCAGACAATATTGAGAGTCCTGAAATGAATCTACCACTCAAGGATTCCGAGAAGGCAACTTTCAAGAGCCAAAGTATTATGTGCTGAAAAGAGTTCTAAAAATCACCATCTTAGGACTGAAAGTCTGGGGAAATGATGTTAAAAACCCATATTCTAGAGAAGTACTCAAGGTGAGAATGGACACTTAACTAATTTGTATTATTCTTAATAAAATACCACAACTCATTCATAAAAGTCATGCCTCTCTGAATTTCTTGAATTTTGCTGATGAGTATCTACCCAGGGGCAAATCTGTAGGGGGGAGGGTCTCTAGGTCTCCACGCAGAGCAAATTAAAGCTCATGAAAGGACAGTAATAATCTAGTCATGAAGTCATTTGCAACTTCGTTTCCCTGCTAGTTTTTTCCAAACTTCTCACAGAAGGTGTTTTCACATAAGGAGGAAAGCAGGAAATATATTGTGCCTTCTCACTTCCCTGTACCTATCCCCTGCACAGGTGACTGAATATCTCACCTGTTTCATGAAAACTCTATTTCCCTAGATTGTGAAGAAAGCAAAAGAAATATTTTGGCTCACAAGGCCCTTGCTTATCAAAACAAACCTTTGGAATACGGATGAAAAGAGGTCTGAAGCTTGTGGCAGATCCCCAAGTTAGCAAATACTGTCTAGACCTTATTAGTCATTGCGTTTGGAATGACGACTTTATAAAGATGACATGCCAGGCAACACGAAGCCATGTTCAGACAAGATGCTAACGGGGCATGGCTTCTTCTTTGCTAAGCAACCTGCATCCTCCTAACAGTGTGAGATTCAAAATAGAGCCCTCGGGGGGAAAATAAAAGTTCCTATACAACTTGACTTCAGGGTTGTACTTAAATGGCTGAAACCCTGTCCAGTGTGAATACATGAAATAAGAACAGGGTCTGGGACATGGAACAGTCAACTCAACACAGGTAATGGACTCACAGAGTTTGACTTTCTGTACTAAGTCTCTGCTAGACTCTGCCTGGTTCTCACCGAGTCTACCTCTACTCAATCCCTTTCTTTGGCCTACTTGTCCTCACAATCTTTTCTTTTGCGGTTAAATCCTTAGGTCAGTGACCCAAGGCCTGGGAGAAGCCACAATACCTTGGTATTAGTGCATGCTTTTCCCTTTTTGTAGTCTTTGTGGCTGCCCCGCTTGTCCAACTTTGCCCACAGGGCTTTGGCTTTCCAGTAGTTAAGCTTGGACTTGAGCTTGTGATAAAAGGAGCGGTAGTCCTTAGGCTTCAGTTCTAGGTGGTCACAGAGCTCTTGGAAGGCCTTGAGGGTCCCCTTGCAGGTGGTGGCCTGCACAAACCGGTCAAAGAGGACGTGAGCGCGATTCATCGTTTCATTCTTACTGTCTTCCATGCTTCTCCACTCTCAGCAACCCCCAACAAAGGGGGCAGTGGGATGGCTGTTGATCCACCTGATTCTGTCACATTAATCTAACAAAAATAAAGAAAGGAAAAGGAATGGTTAGCAAATCCAAATTACTACCTACAAACATTTTCTATGAGACGTTAACTCCTTCTCAAATGGAGTTCTGAAGTATCACAGTCATTCATTCAACAAATGTATATCCTATACCTTCTGTACTCCAGGCACTATCTGTGACACTGGGGATGGAAAGATGAGTAAGACAGTGTTTGCTTTCAAGGATCTTACAGTTTAGTGGGTGAGACAGACTCATAAATAGAATGTTAAACGTACTTTGCTAAGTGTCATTAGAGAGCAAGAGGCATAAGGGATTTGGGAACGTAGACGATGAGTACCTAATTGTAGTGGGTCCTTGTTGTAGATGACCCTCAAAGGTGACAGCTGAGTCTTTCAGGATAAGTCAGTGTTAGCCAGGCAGGGAAGAAGTGTGGAAGGTAGGAAAAGAAATAAACTAGGAAGGCCTGTGAGTGAGTGACTTTTACAGATGAAAGACTCAAGAATGATTCCTGGGTTTCCAGCTTAGGCCACTGAGTAAATAATGACACCAGGCCAATGAATTAAAAAAAGAGGAACTCATTTGTGAGGGGAGAGCAGTGAGTTCCCTTCTGGCTTGTTACATCTGAGCTGCCTTAACAGAGGCAGTCAGGTATGTATTTGAAGCTCAGGGGAGTAGCCGGGGACCCAAGCCCAGATTTAGGAGTCATTAGCATACAGATGGTAGTTGCACCTTCAAAAGTGGTACAATCACACAAGGAGAGCCCATCGGAAGAGAGAGCCATGGGCCCTGGGTGAGATCTGGGACTCATCAACTTGTAGGGAATTGGCAGAGAAAATGAGCTCTCTAACAAGACTGTGAGGCACAGTGGAGAGGGGTCTGAGGAGAAGCAAAGGGCAGTGTCACATCAGTCTAAGAAGCACAAAGTCCAGAAGCGGCCAAGTCTGTAGGGTTTTAAAGGACTGCAAAAGTCCTGCTCCTGTGTGTGGTACATGGCAGGGTGGGAAGATTTTATAGCCATTTCATTTTGCCCACAAACATATCTGATAGTAAGGATAATGTCTACTTCCACTTACCAAAAACATCTACACATCCACCACCCTGTGTTTGCTGGACAGAAGCTTTAAGATGGGAGAAGGCACCTTACATGCTCCTTTAATGCACTCACTCCCTTGAGTCTGTTTCATCATTTTTGTACCACGTTTCATGCATGTATCATCACTACTTAGCACTCTTATTGGGAGGTAGGAGGCAAAGGGCAAAGAGCGAAAACTAAGGCATAGTAAGAACAGAGAAGCAGGTCAGAGCAAGGAGATGAGCACTAATATTGCTCCGAGCCCCCTATGCCAGATATTGGTTGCATGACCTTGGGCAAGTCACTTTGCCTCACCAGGTTTCGATTTGCCCTTGTTAAGATGAGGGGGTTACACTGGATGGTCTCTAAACTCCTCTTCCAATTCTGAAGTTCTCCGAGTTTAGTGCTGAGAAAATCCCCACAGTCACGGTGCTCACTCCTGGTGTTCTAGTCAGAATGCTCCATCATAGGCATACCACCCATTTGTTCCTAGTGTTGACAAACAGGACTGCACTGAAACTTTGCTTTAAAGAAAACTTACCCTTAGAGGTGGGGGGCAGAGGTAGGAGGGGGGTGTTGATCTACTGTAGTCAGGATGGGTACAGAAGTAAAAAGTGACTCATTCACTATTTAGTGAAGCAACCCAAGAGTACTGGGAACCACCAAACTGTATGTGCTGATGAAATCAATTGTTAGAAGAAGGCTCTGGACATGGACGAGACCATGTTCTGTCCCGAAGCTCTTACACTGGGTAAGCGTCTGTGCAACAGAATCCCCCTTTGTGAAGCAGAAGTAATATCGTGCGCCTCTCTACACCTCACCATGATATTATAAGGCTAAACCAAATCAACAAGAGACCTGTCTTAAGCTTCGCGGGAGAAAGCAATAGCTATCCACGAAGAACTGACATTCTCCCTTTATGTCAGCACACCCAGCACTCTTCATATACTGTGGTGGCCGAGTTGAAGATGGTAACTCTTCACCCAGAACACACTGACTTGGCTTATCATCTCAGATATATACTTACTCAACAATCTCTCCTGGCTCTGGATAGAAAAACTACACTGCTACAAAAGACAGCTTGTCACAATAGCCACTTTGCCAAGAGTCCATCAAGAAACTGAAGTAACTGGAACTAACCTCCAGTTCCCCCTAAATAAAAGTTTATTCTAGGAAACAATATGCAGCAAGAGAAATATTTTAAAGTTCCTAAAAAGAGCCCATTCTTTTTCTTACACGCCAAGGCTTATCTTAGAAATGGTACGTAGTGAAAAGAGGTCTTATAGAAACAGAAAAAAGATGTGTCTATCTAAAGGCAGAAGGGTGACAGGTAACAACCAATGACTAGAAACAAAGGTCCCAGAGTGACTGCCTGTTGCCTTCCTTGTGTAGATTTCTGTGGTTTTATTTGCATTTTTGGCAAACAGACAGCATTTTGCAATCCTGATCCTGCACACCTGACCTGTGTTCATATTCGACTTTGACTCCATCAGAGTCATAATGTTTGGAAAGCTTTGAAGACACCTGGTCTGATCTCTCTCCTCTTGTCAAAGAAGAAAATGATTTCTTTTTGTTCCTAAACAGCAGTCACCTTCCACTCCTTGCCAGGATTTAGAGCACTCAGTAGCAGGATGTTCTTGCTGAAACCAACGCATTAAAAATTCTGCAACTTTGGGGCACCTGGGTGGCTCAGCTGGTTAAGCATCTGACTCTTGGTTTCAGCTTGGGTCATGATCCCAGGGTCATGAGATCAAGCCCCAAGTTCGGCTCCACGTTGAGTGTGGAGTCTGCTTGAGATTCTGTCCCTCTCCCGCTGCCCCCCCCCCCAACACCCCACTTGCATGCATGCAGGCGCTCTTTCTCTTTCACTCAAATAAATACAATCTTTAAAAAAAAATCCTGGGGGCGCCTGGGTGGCTCAGTGGGTTAAAGCCTCTGCCTTCGGCTCAGGTCATGATCTCAGGGTCCTGGGATCGAGCCCCGCATCGGGCTCTCTGCTCAGCAGGGAGCCTGCCTCCCCCTCTCTCTGCCTGCCTCTCTGCCTTCTTGTGATCTCTCTCTCTCTGTGTCAAATAAATAAATAAAATCTTAAAAAAAAAAAAAATCCTGCAACATTATTTCTAAAAAGCCTTTCCCCTGTCATAATGCCTGTCTTGTGCTTACACCTCCCTAAAATGTCTTGGGCATTTATTTTCAAAGAAAAATTCTGCTTTGTACGCCAACCGCCCCCCCCTTGGTTGGCTGTCGCCCACCCTGTTTGAAATATTCACTTCCACAGAGCCACTAACCAGCACAAAGAATTCCCAAATCAACCTCCACCCCAGATGAACACCTTCATTAATAACCGGCCCCCAATCCTTCTGCTAACTTTCGGGTTTCAGCCACAGCTCCCACACAGCTGCAGGCAGTCTGCTTTCAAGCAGCAGTCAAGTATTAAATGCCCAGTCTAAGGGATTTCAACCTGCAGGTCGCTAATGACAACAGATAAATAGAGGTAAGTTGGTTCCTGGAACAATGCTACAAGCACCCAAGGTAAGAGTACACAAGATTAATTCCCCTGGGCTGCCTCACTTTTCCTACTTTGCAAGACAAATGATCACAGCAGACACTCCCAAGTGCTACAGCATTACCCTGTAACTCTGCTGGACTGGGACTGTGTCATGTAGCAAGGGGAATCTGGGATTCTGATTCATTTTGAGAGCAGCTGGGGAAAACTGCAGAAGGGCCGTTCCTGTTGTCACCCTCATTTCCCTCCTTCCTGAAGGTCAACTCAGATCCTGCTCTTCCTGGCCTCTCCTGGACCATCCCTGTGTGCCAAACATCCTAGTATCCTGGGAAAATCCTGTATTCATAATTACAGGAACCTAGAGACCAGGAAACCTGGGAAGGTGCCAGAAATCCTGGGGACTGAAAAGCCAAGGTGTGGAAGGAAGGGAAAAGGGAAGCGAGGAGCCCAAGGAGGGAAGAGGAAGAGGAGATGATGCCAGGTTTCCAGGGCACTGGTGCAATTTCTGCCAGTGGACAATATCCTGCATGTTTTGTCCCATGGCAGCTGACTGCTGACTCAGAAGCCTTGCACATTCCTTGGCTGTGGAGGAAAATGCTGGAGAGGCAGCCTATGAAGTATATGCAGAAACAGAATTTATGTTTCTATTTACAACGAGAGTAAAAGGCTGTCACTGACTCATGGCTGGTTATGAGAACACTCAATCTCTACCTCTTAGAATAGGTGGATGATTATTTGTAGGAGGGGAGAACTATCTTTAAAAATAGAAAAGGGAGGGGCACCCTGGATGGCTCAGTTGGTTAAGCAGCTGCCTTTGACTCAGGTCATGATCCCAGGGTCCTGGGATCGAGTCCCACTTCAGACTCCCTGCTCAGCGGGGAGTCTGCTTCTCCTTCACCCTCTGCCCCCTTCCCACCCCCCACTCATGCTCTCTCTCTGATTAATAAATAAAATCTTTAAAAAAAAATAGAAAAGGGAAAGGAAAACAAAACAAGAAACTAGTGATTATACTTTAAGAGTATGAAACCAGGGGCGCCTTGGTGGGTCAGTCAGTTAAGTGTCTGACTCTTGATTTTGACTCAGGTCACAATCTCAGGGTCGTAGGACTGAACCCCGTGTCATGCTCCATGCCCAGTGTGGAGGCTGCTTAAGATTCTCTCTCTCCCAAAAAAAAAAAAAAAAGATTCTCTCTCTCCCTCTCTAAAAAAAATAAAGAGTATGAAACCGGAGTCAAGTTTAATTTTCTCCCTAGCCACTGCAGCATCAATATGCCAGCAGATGTGTAAATCTCTGAATCTTATCAAGGAATCGATGAAATGCTTCTTTCCCTAGCCCATTCAGTCAGAGGTGTGACCTGTCTACACAGATCTTAGGAGTAAGTAGATCTATAGGAAGGAAGGTTTTGGAATGTGATTAGGAGGAAACTTAGATGAAAACTGCACTTCAGATTATAGAGATTCCTTTGTGTTTTGTCTCAGAAACAAAGAACAAAGTTGCCAAATGCCTTGAGTTTTTCATCAGTCTTTCTGCGACAAAGGCCACTCAGGCTACTATCATCTGTGGATGGGAACACTGAGGCCTTCGCCTCGGGAGGCAGTGAGCTGACTGAACCAGACAGTCTGGAAATGAGACTCCTTGTCGCCTCCTACTGCTTCCCATCTCTGGCACCAACAGCTTATCTCTCACAGCCTTACCTAAGGTTCTCTGGGTACCCAGGAAGCAAGTCCAAGATACAATAAGGAAAGCAGTCTTTCTCCTGCATTCTTGTTTCTGCACTCTTCCATCCTCAGCTCGTTTCTGACTTCTCGTCCTATTTAGCATCAAACTGACACTCAGCAAGATGCTGAGGACAAAGGAAACCAGCCCCCACCCTACCTCTATGCCCCTCCTCAAACCCTAGATCTGCTCTTTAGTCATACTGTATTACTCACCAGCAACTGTCAGTTCGCAAAGTCATTATTTAAATGGTTCTCTCCTCCACTAAGCGCTTCCTTAGGGTAGGAACCAGGTCTTTGTAGCTATAGCCTGACCTGTAGTGGAAACACTATGTTCATTTGGAGCTGATGAGGGGAATAGCATCTCCTCAAGGGATTCTGTATGGGATCCCAGAAGCTCCTCACTGGAAGGACCAGTCCTGGTGAAAAGCACTGGCCTTGGCCTGTGTGTCTGGGGAAGGTAGAGGAGAACTGGATACATGTTACAGAGATTTCTACCTTGCTACCAAAAAAAGTTGTATCTAAAAATGCAAAGGTAAGCCTGGACAGGGAGTGATGTCTTAAGAAGAGCAACTAGTAAGAATGTAGCACTTTTCAAGATAGGGAAGCAACCCAAGTATCCATCCATAGACGACTGGATCAAGATATGAGGTATATATACAATGAAGTATTATTCAACCATAAAAAAGAATTCAAAAATCTTGTCATTTGCAACAACATGGATGGTTCTAAAGGGTATAATGCTAAGTGAAATAAGTCAGAGAAAGACAAATACCATATAATTTCAGTCATATGTGGAATTTAAGAAACAAAACAAATGAACAAACAAAAAAAGACAAAAAAACAGACTCAAATACAAAGAACAAACTAGTGGCTGCTGGACAGGAGGTGGGTGGGAAGATGGGTGAAACAGATAAAGGAAATTAAGAGGACACTTACCTTGATGAGCACTGAGAAATGTATGGAACTGCTGAATCATATTGTACACTTAAAACTAATGCAACATTGCATGTTAATTCTACTTGAATAAAAAAAAATGTTTTCCCCTTGTTCAATATACTGCATTCTAGATAATCCGTTAATGTTTAGATTTATTCATTTTCTCTAATCAGCTGTTCAGTTTTTATCTTCAACATTTTTAGATCTCACTTCTGAAAGTTCTTACTCATATTTTCCTGCCCATTTTTATAGTCTCTTGCTCTAAAAACCAGTATTTATTCAGTTTTTTGCTTATAAAGTGTATTATACTAAGTTATATTATATTCTATTATAATTCCTGGGTTTGTACATGTGCTATTTTTTTTCCTACTGTCACTCATGTTTTTATTATGTTTAGTATTTTCTTTTTTCCAGAGGGGATGTGAGGAGATGGGGAAGTAAGGGATGGGGATTAAAGAGAACATTTATCATGACATAAAAATAAATAAAATAAATAGAAGGGGCACCTGGGTGGCTCAGTCGGTTAAGCATCTGCCTTTGGCTCAGGTCATGATCCCGGGGTCCTGGGATCAAGTTCTATGTCGGGGCTCCCTGCTCAGTGGGGAACCTGCTTCTCCCTCTCCCTCTGACCCTCCCCCCTGCTCATGCTTGTGCACTCTCTCGCAAATGAATAAAAAACCTCTTAAAAAATAGAAAAAATAGATTTAAAAATTTTTTAATTAAAAAAAATAAGCACTTTTGTTATGAATTCTCATACCACCTTATCCTTGGCTATGACCCTCTCTAGAGAGATCTGAGAAAGAACCTGGACAACATGATCTCTGTGCTCTCTTCTAAATCTCTAATTCTGAAGACATGGTTAAGACGCTAACCCCTATGTTTTATCTTCTCTAACTTTTTATTTTACACCAGAAAAACAAGGAGTCAAAAAGAACGATGTCCCCCTCCAATCAAAAAAGAACAATACCAGGGGCCGGTTTCTTACAAATAGTTTCCTCATCTACAAAATGAAGTAACACCCATGGAATCACAGAGTTTTGCAGGATCCGAAGTAATGAATGTAAAATGTTTAGCAGTGGCAGGCACATAGCAGGACCCTGTAAGTGGCAGGAGTTATTATTAACCAATCATTTATAATCCCGGCAACAAAAGGTTATACTCCGGCTAAATAAATGGCTCACACACCAGGACTCGAGTGCTCAGATAGCTTCGGTTTTTGAAAGAAAAATGTTTCAAAACTTTCTTTGTTCCATCATTGCTGTGTACCCTCTCTATTCCATCTGTTCTAGAAAGTGTGATAATGGTGGAGGGCTCTAGGAATAAGATTTGTCTAAGTTCCTGCCAAGCTTAAGTATTAAAACAAGAAAGATGGACTTCCATCAATAATGGTAAAAATAGCCAACGTACTGAATGAGCAGTTACTAGCTGTCAGATGTTTCATCTTCACCTCAATCCTCTGAGGTAGAATCCACTCCATTTACAGATGGGGAAACTTCAAGTTGAAGAGCTTTAAAGGCCACACAGCAAGAAAGTAGTGCAGCCGTGTTTTGCATCCAGGGCTACTTCAGAGCCCAAAGCCTCACTATTACGAGAAACCACCTGAGAATACAGCTGGACAAATAAGGGTGCATTGGAAAGCATGCTCCCAGCCCCTTGCTGCCAGAGAGCCAGAACCTGCATGTGTACACACAGACCACAGACAGACCCTGCCTGCTACGAAGGAGCTGCCCAGCTACTGACAAGGCAGGCAGTTCCAAGTAAATTCAGTAAGGATACACAATGCACGATTCTTTTTCTTCTTACAAGTTATTGCTGCATCTGCTCCTTTGAAATGGAGCCCTTTCATAAATGGCAGTAAGAGCGGTCTGGTTTCACAGTAATTCTTCCCATTGGCTGCTGAAGGGCTAGGTAACTAAAATAGTACTAGCAGAGTTCTTATCAGTCCACACTCTTCAGGAGGCTCTAGCAGCCCAGCCAACAGCAACACCTTTGAGGAGTCCATTACGAAGAATGAATCCTCTAATGCCATTCTATGCATTGTAAGAACTCAGGGCAGGACAGGAAGTGAACCTCAACCTACCCACTACCAAGAGGACAGCACTGAGTTACAAAGCCTCCCAGGGTGATGAAGGGCCTCTGACCGGGAGAAAGGCTCACTGAGGTTGTGGGAAAGCACAACCCAAAAGCTGCTCTTCTACACAAGGGTGGGCTCCCATCTACTTTGCTCAGTTCTATGTACCAGTTCTAGGCACACAATAGATGTTCAATGAGGTTTCGTTGACTAAAGGGACACCAAGCCACCTACACCCTGTACAGGCTCAGGAAGTAGTCCGGCTGACAGCTGGGCAGGGTGCTAGGTAGGGCCAACTAAGCACAGGGGCTCAGAGAACACCAACGCTGCAGCAGTCCAAAGGGACATAAACACCCCCATAAAGATGACTGTAGAGCTGCTGGGAAAAATTCGAGGTCCCGTAAAGGCACTCACTCTGTCCCATCTTAACAACCTGACTTTCCCAGGGGCAGACCTGCAGCCAAAGCATTCACAGAACATACAAACAACTGCCAAGAGATTAACCTGGAACAGAATTTGGGGTTTCTCAGTTGTCCAGTCTGCCTACTACCAGTTACCATGAATCACAAAATACACAATGGTCAAGGCTGGGTAGGATCTGAACGATCATCTAACCTAGCCAGCCATCCCACACTTGCATCTTCTATATACCATCCACAACACAGAACACCTCCAATGACAGGCAACTTTCTTAGGAAGCAGTCTTCACAATCTTCGATCAGCTTGAAATGCTAATTTCCCAAGGACTCAATTTCTACATAGACCAAAATCATTCTGCCCATAATTTTTTATCCAGTGGTCCAAAATTTACCTCTCAGAGGTATCCAGGACAAAAATAATTCCTCCCTTTTTTACACAACAACCTTCCAAATATTTGCTATCTACACATTCTCCTTCAACCGTTTCAATTTTGACATGGTTTTCAGTTTACCTTCTTTAGCGTTCTTCCACAAGCTCCCATCATTAATGTCTATACCCATCTCATCTGCCTTTCCTCCTGTAACAGTGAGCAGACAACTATCCACATGCCTACCTGAAGCAACCCTCCATCTGTGTACCCAATCCCATCCCCTCCTACTCAACTGCACGGCCTCGTGAACTGGTCCCTCTCTCCTGCATCAACCTCCTCACCCAAACTGAACTCTTTTAATCAATATAACACCTCTCATCTTTAAAAACCATGCCCTGTCCCCATCTCCTCTGACTAGCTTACTCCACTCCCAGAAAGAACTGCCTGAGGTCACAACTTTTTCTTCTCCTACTCTTTTGAACCTACAGCAATTAGCTTCATCCCTACCACTCCATGGAAATATCTCATCAAGGACATGCATCATTTCCCTACCGGCAAATCTAACAGCCAATTCTCAATCCTAGTGTCCGCAACCTGTCTGCAGCATGAGTCATAGTGGATCAACCCTCTTCTTTGCCTCTAGGACACCACTCTCTTGGTTCTCCTCTTGTCTCACTAGCCACTTCCCTGTGTCTTCTGCTGGTCCCTTGCACACTGCCATCTGCTGCATGTTGAAATGGCCAAAGGATCACCTTGTCTTTGGGCACTCTTCTCAATCTACATCTACTCCCTAAACATCATTGGTGGCTTTAAAATTTTTAAATTGTACACAGTTATCTCTCTGTAAATATAATTTTTTAAAACGTTCACATAGTTACCCTTACTACTGAAATATTCTGATGTTTTGTACTCTATTTCACCAAAAAAAAAAATTACTAATCCCCACTGTATTGATTTCATGACCCATTAATGAGACACAATCCACTTTGAAAACCCTCCAGTCTCATGGCTTTAAGCACCATTTCATAGTAGAGATAGTTGGTGGTGCTCCAATATTTATTTTCTCTCTTCTAAACTTGTATAACCAATTGCTTATTTGACTCTTTTTACCTGGACATTTGACAGGCATCTCAAACTTAACATACACAAAACCAAGCTCTTGGTTCCCATTCCTACCCTCAGCCTGCTTCTTCCTCAGTATTCAGCATCTTAGCAAATGACACCACCATCCACCTAGTCACTCAATCCAAAAGCCTTAGAACTATCCTAATTTCTGTCCCATCTCATGGTCAATTTCTCAGTAACTTTGGTCTACCTTCAAAATATAGCCCAAATCCAACCACTTTTCACCATCTCTTCTTTTGCCACCTTCACCAAAGTCACTATCATCTCTTAGTTGGACTACTGCAATAGCCTCTCTCCCCTTCCACGGTCCAAATCCCGCTCCCCAATCCCGAATATTTTCTATACAGCAGCCCTAGCATTCACTTAAACGTGAGTCAAATCAGGTGATATACCTCTGCTTAGATGCTCCAATGGCTTCCCACCCTATAGCTAAATCCAAAGTCCTTACAATGGCCTATAAGGCCTTGAGTGACCTGCCCCCACTTCAGTATCTCCTTGTTTATGTCCTACCACTCTCCCTTATGCTCCTTAGGCTCTAGCTAGACTGGCCTCTTCCTGTTCATCAAGCACCCTTAGCAGGCTGTGCTCCCAGAGTCTCTGACCTTCCTTGTCTCTCTGCCTGGTGATCTCCACCCAGACAGCTACATGCTTTCTTCCTCACTTTCTTCAGATCTTTGCTCAAATACCACCTTATTAGTCAAACCTTTCCTGACCACCTACATGTAAGAACACCAGTCTCCTATCACCCTTGCTTTATTTTTCCTCTGGCATTTGTTACCACTTGACACAGTATGTGGTTTATTTGCTTATTGTCTATCTCCTCCAGCAGAATGGAGGCCCAACTAAAAAAGTAAAGAGCTTGACTGAAATGTACCCTAAACTGTTGATACATACTGTATAGTACAGCTCCAAATTCTTATTATTCTAAAATATGTCTCCCTCACCCTATACTTATGTGCTTTGTTTTCAAGACCCCTCAGGACCTTTTAAATACTTTCACTAAATTTCATCTTATTTGACTCAGCCAGAGCCATGGCTTTAGCTACCATCTTAGGGGGAAAAAATAAACATTTTTAGAATGGCCTACAAGGCCTTGAGGAAGTATTTCACATAATTTTGGTCTCAGGGTTCCTTTATACTCTTAAAAATATTGAGGGCCCAAAGATCTATCCATATTTATTGTATTTGAGGTTAAGAGAGAAAAAATTTCAGTAGTTATTAGTTCATTTAAAAATAACAATCCATTATAGAGCCATATAATTAACATATTTTATAAAAAACAAAAATATTTTCCAAAACAAAATTTAGTGAGAAGAGTGATGCTTTTACATTTTTGCAAATCTCTTTAATGTCTGTCTTATGAAGACAGCTGGATTCCCATATCTGCTGTCTACATTCCATCTGTTGCAACACACACATATCATGTAGCCTCCAGAAAACTCCACTGTACACTTACAAGTGTAAAAGAGTGGAAAAGGCAAATAATATCTTAGTATTATTGTGAAAGTAGTTTTGACCTAATGGACCCCCTGAAAAGGTCTCAGGGAGCCCTAAAGATCTACACCCCGTACATACCTTACCCCTCTCCTATCCTCTTCATGCTACCCATCGTGCACACGCCCTCAGCCAGACTAGCCCCTCTGCTGTTCCTCATACACACGAGTCACACACACCTCAGCCTTTGCACTAGCTGCTCCTTTTGTCTGAAATACTCTTCCCTCAGATCATTCATGCATTTAAAAAATACTGAGCATCCATTATGTGCTGAGTACTTTTCTAGGTTCTTGAAACAATACAGTGAGCAGAGGGAAAAACACTCTCACTTCCAAGGGCAGAAGTCTTCTAATGGAGCTGACATGAGCACAATTTATTCCCTCACTACCCTTGGGTATTTGTTCAAATGTCACCTTTTTAGTGTGGCCTTCCCTGACCACATTATTTAAAACTGACTCCCCACTCTGCATATCTTCTTTCCTGGTTTTCCCTGAAGCACTTAAATTGTTATTTATTTACTGTCTGTCTTCCTCTCTAGAATGTAAGCCCCATGAGGGTAAGGATTTTTGCCAATTTGTCCACTGCTGTTTTATTATTACACCTGGGACAGTTCCTGGTTCATAGCAGGTATACAATAATTACTTCTTGAGTGAATATGTGGATAGGTAAATAAACTTCTCCAGCCTGCCCAGGCAGAATTCTGTTAAGATTTGAGACGTTAGTCATATCAAATGAAAATGGATTGAGTATCTTTGGGCAAGTGCCATCAGGGTGGGAGAAGGAGTACACATACAGAGATCAGGAAATCCCACAAGGTGAATCCAGATGGTTTCTACCCTCTGGTCTGCTGGATTATTTGGTCCTTCTGCATGACCACTACCTGCTCAAGACCTGCCTTATCCAGGCCCTGCCTAGGAGGCAATTGCGCCCAGCTCAGGACCTGCCAGCAGTAGAGGAGAGCAGGACAGGAGCCAAGACCTGGAGTTACCTTTGTTTCAACAGCCAATAGGTTCAAAGTAACTGTCCCCTATAAAAAGAAACTGAGTTCTAGAAAAGAAGAGTGGTATTAGTGGCAAGAAATGCTATACATCAGCCCCAGCCCACTTCCCTAAGTGAAGCAGCCATAGTATTTCTAAATCCAAGCTATGAGTGTATTTTTTAAATCTGCATCAGAAAACCACGAACCTGCCTTAAACCCAGGGTGTCTGAAAAGGCAGCACTTTTTCATTCAAGGCGGGATAACATAGGGGAGCCAAAGGGTTATTGTGCATTTCACTATTCACCAGCTTCTCTGATAAGGCTGCCCAGAGATTAGGTGGAGAGGTAGGGAGGCAAACACAGACAGATAGCATGACACTTGAAATACCAGCTTCAGAAGTGGAATAGGGATGGGATAAAAACAACTTTTCTGAGCTGCTGGAGGGAAAAATTAAAAAGTCAGCCATGCAGACTGATGTGGCCACACCACCACCATCAGCTCCAACCACGGGGGGGCCTCAATCCTACCCATCAATTCTTTCACGGAACCCACTCTGGTTCCTGTACCCCTGGCTCTGTGTTCTCAGGTTCCCTACTCCACACCCCCTTCCACTCTCAATGCCCTTGCCTCTCACATGGTCAAGAAGAGAGTAAAGGATACCCTCACCATCCTGCTCCCTCATCTCAGAGAAAAGTCCCACCAGCCAGAGGCTGTCCAGCCCATCCATGTGGTTCTCCTCTGAATCTGGGTCATTCCCCCCCCCCCCCCATTTTAAGCATTTGTAAGTGTACGGCTTGGTGGCATTAAGTACATCCATGTGTTGTATAACCATTACCACCATTCACCCATCATACATTTTAAACTTCTTCACTACCAGCTTACTTCTCCTTTAGCCTGCCAATATGCTGGAGTCTCTCCATCTTACACACAGACACACACACACCACTAAACCCGTATGCCCTCCAACCTAACAATCTCTCCCGCCTGCTTTCATAACTGGGCTTCCTCGAAAAGCAGTCAACTCTTCTGTCACCACTTCATGACCTCTTAATGACTCTTCTGTCCATCTTTTCATTCCCTCTCCAATCTGGCTTCTGTCTCTATCACTCCGCCGAGGTTGACAATGGCTTCCTAATTGTGAAACGCTCAGACACTTCAATCCTTATCTTATTTGTTCCCTCTCAGTAGCTCTTCCTAGAAACTGCCCCTCCCCTGGCTCTATCTCCCGCTTCTCCTACTACTATTCTCATTCCTGCTCAGCTCTCATTAATGGCTCCAATGATTTCGTCTGTCCCTGTCTTTCATAAAACTGGATGACCCCTAACCTTTTATCTTTTGTGACCTTGCTCCTGAGGTCCAAATGCTGCTAAGTATCTTCACCTAGACATCCCGTATTACCTCAGACTGAGGAATCCAAAATTTCTGCTCTCCTTCCTAATTTACACCGTCTTATATAGACTAATGCCACAACCATCCACCAATCAAATGGAAATTTGGGGTCATCTCAGACCCTTCTCTGTCTTCACCTCTCAATCTAATCAACCAAAAGCAAAGTCCCACTGATTCTCTCTAGGACTTCTATTTATAGAGTTCATATTCACTACTATTATCTTGGTGAAAGTATCCACAATTCCTAGCTTGGACTGTATTATAACAGCTTTTTAATCTTTTTTTTTTAAATATTTTATTTATTTGAGAGACAGAGAGTGAGAAAGCAAGCACAAGTGGGGGGCAAGGGGAGAAGCAGACTCCCCGTTGAGCAGAGCTTGATGCCAAGACCCTGGGATCATGACCTGAGCTGAAGGCAGACATTTAACTGACTGATCCACCCAGGTGCCCCAGCCTTTTAATCTTAATTCCCCTCTGATCCACCTTTCACGAGTGCCAGAGTGTTCTTGTTTAAGAGCAAGTGTGATTCTTTGCCTCTAATGTGATGTTACAGCCCTCCACTATCTTTAGGAAATAATCCAAACCATCAGCAAGGTTCAGAAGGTCCATCAAGATCTAGCACCAGGCTTTTTTCCTACACTTCCAAACACAAACCATTTTCTTCAGTCACACTTGCAGTTACTGGGATGTACCACACTCTTACAAACCTCTTCAACTTTCTTCATGTCATTCCCCTTTGCCTAGTATGCCCTTTCTCCCCGTCCACTTGAAATGACCCCACCTACCCAACCCCCCTGCCAAAGTTCATCACTTCCTCCTCTGTGTCTCTTCTCACCTTGGTACATATCTCTCTTTCAACACTTACCAATGGCTCTGGAATTATGTCCATTTCTGTCTACCCATTACTCATGTGATGCTAGTTAGGAGGAAGAGTAATTCATTTTTATTGCACGTAGTACACATGTCAGTGGAAAAGCAGGTGCCAGGAAAGAAGAAAAAAGATAAATGAAAGGCTTACTAGGGCCACAATGTTTAATGTCACAGAAGTATAGAAAAGGGGAAAAGGGAGGGTGCCTGGGTGGCTCAGTTGTTAAGTGTCTGCCTTTGGATCAGGTCATGATCCCAGGATCCTGGGACTGAGCCCCAAATTGGGCTCCCTGCTCGGCAGGAGGCCTGCTTCTCCCTCTCCCACTCCCCCGCTTGTGTTCCCTCTCTCGCTGTGTGTGTCTCTCTGTCAAATAAATGAATAAAATCTTTAAAAAAAAAAAAGAAAAGAAAAGAAAAGAAAAGGGGAAAAGGTATTTGTGGGATGATTAGTTTGTTACTGACTTGTTATTGATTTAGGGTGTGAGAGAAAGACAAGGAAGTGGCCAAGCTGAGGTCCCTAAGGCATCTCTGGACAGTTCCTGATTATAAAAAGAACCACTACTTTCAATTCACATTCCAGAATGGTATTTAAACCTTTTTCTGATACCAAATGATCCCTAAGTCATTGGAATTGTGATTTTGAAGCTCCCAAAGTTAGAGCATCTAAAGAAAAAACATTCACCAGATGCCCCCTAAGGTTCTTGGAGACGGGAAAGGGGAAGGAAGGGAGAGACAAAGCAAGTGAAGTATGCGCTCTTCCGAGAAGAGTGGCTGTAACTCAGGAGTGCTAAGAGAAGCTGTTTCAGGAGGCTGACAGCTGACAAAGAGATCTTGATTTCCCAGCAAGGTAGATGTGCCCCATCCACCTCAACTCCGTGCACCAAGCAAACCAACTAGATCTGCCTTGGCTCCAGGCCACAAGAGGTGGGGCTACCTGGCTCCAAGGCCTGGTTTCTTCAACAACTTTTATAGAAAAAACTTCGGTTATTCTCTCCAAAGCAGAAATAAACCGAGAGGCCTAATTTTAAACCAGCTCTATAGAACACACTTTCCCTTCTGAATTAGCTTAAAAGGGTACAGGACTGAGGCATAATTTCCCCAGCGAAACAGAAGTCTTCTCTGTATCAAATGCTCAAGGCCAACCCCTCACTCTACTCTGAGTCTTGTTGAGCTCTTACATCAGATAATCACTCCCACAGCTGTATCTCTAACTCCTTCACATGGGAAAGAGTCCATTTGGTTAGAAATGAAACATCCAAAGAAAGGGAATAACAACAAACTTTTCTTTTTTATGTTTAAGGAATATTAAAAATTCCCCAAGCAACGCTCTGGCAGGGTCTTGAAAGTGTACAGCCCACAGCTACTCCCTAATTGCACCACCCCTGGCCCCTGGGGATGACCCCCCCACCCTGTCCAAGAAGGGTGCTGAAGTCTGCCAAAACATTAGCTTCTATTCTCCCAAAGACCAATCATCAAGAACCAATTGATATGAGACCTTTGGGCTCCAAAATTCCACTACTCAGGGTTCAGAGCCAGCAACCTACAAAGTTTTTCTACAGAAGATTAATCTTTACTTATTTCAGTGCCAATGAATTTAGGTGATATAGCCCTGAAAGGGCCTAAAAACTGTATTCCCCATCCATTCCTGTCCTAAAACGCCAACACTGGATAGCCAAGAGGCCCAGGGCCACCACCAGGCAGCCTTTTCTGGTTTGGCAGCAGCACAATGTCAGTTACAAAAGCCATTCCTTGCCCACCGCCTGATTTTCTAAAACCTTTGCCTAATTTATTACAGACATAGGACAACTGGTAATTGACCTGCTGGCTCTGGCATACAGAAGGTAAACACTTTGGCTTGCTCCATGGACTGAAATCTAAAATCCAAGAGAACCCAAATGCTCCCTAGGGACTATTATAAAGTGTTACTTACTGCTTGATCCTCTCACCATTGTGGCTTAGGCAGGTCCAACTCCAGGGAAGCCATCCTTGGGAAGAAGGCACCAAAGGATGCTACCTGCCCTTTCACGAACTGGAAGACTTCTATGCCTGTAGCCACGAGTCAAGACTACTCAGTAGCAAGCTTTACAAGCTGAGGTAGGCGCATCTCACCCTCTAGGGTTCCCCTTTTGAGTATTAAGTATACCACCTTGAGAAATATCACTGACTTTGGGACAGAAAAAAGTGAATGCATTCTAACTTAAATATATATTTGATCCAAATACTGGGCATGACAGACATAAAGACTTTGTGTTAAAAAAAGACCCTTAACTAACAACCTTGTATTTCAGAAGGCATCTGACCAGAAGCACCAGAGCACCTCCAAGTACAGTGTGACAGCAGCAGGAACTCAATAGTTTTCACACTAGGATGACATCAAACCGGGCAGCCTCTCTTTGTGCTCTGGCTGCTCACCTCCTGCGGGGCAATTTAACCCACCTGTTTGTATTAAAGCTTCAATTCCCGCTAGTAACAGTGAAAATGGGCAAGATCATTGCCATCATGACTTATGGCTCCCGAAGAGAAAGTCAGTCTTCATCAAACTTGACTGCTATCCAACTGCGTAGAGTGGCATTTGGGGTGAAGGCAGGAAAACGTTTTTACCTCATTTTCAGTCATCTAGACAATTTGGGGAAGAAAGCAGCAGAGGATAAAGAGGTTAGAAAATATACAGACAACTGGAATCATTACTTAACCTTTTTACCCACTGAACCTTCAAATGGAACTGCTGCAAAATGGCCATACTGCAAGGTTCTAGTTGCACTGAAATAGACTGCTTACCCTGTAACCTGGGTGTTAAAAGAGCAGTAAAAAGCCCAAACAGCAAGGGAAAATAAGAGGCATCAGATCAGAACAGACCACAAACTGAGTAATTGGCCTCTGGGCCCTAGAGAGCCTGAACTTCTCACCTTTTAGCCTCACAAAAGAAAAAGAACTGGCTGGTAGTCCAACCAGGTTGGGTGCTGGATGCACTGGGCAGAGCAAGTGGAAAGGAGCCAGGTGAGGGCCACAAGCTGTGCCAAATTCCTGAGAGAACCCTCCGGGAGTTGGCCAAGAGCCAAGAGGACTTTGAGTAGGACTTTGGTTGACCAAAAAGAGTAGCACTTAGGCAGGAGAAATGTTCAGGATTAGAGGGATGTTTTTCTAAACAACTTTGGTGAGGTGTAACTTACATACACTAAGAATCACCTGTTTTAAGTGTACAATTCGATGATTTTTAGTAAATTTACCAAGCTATCCAACAATCACCACTAAACCTAGTTTCAGAACATTTCCATCACTTCAGGGAGACTTTTTATTAACTCCAAACCTAAAGACGATTATGGCTTAGTCAGGTTTAAGAGGCTAAAGGATAGGAAGAAAGACGTTAGTATTCATTTGCTGTTGCTGCCAATTCAGCACCTGGAAAGGAACTCAGAGCAAGCCACAGAAGGGAAGTCACAGCCGTCTTGCCTGAAAAGCACTTGGCTGGGCTTGGCTTGGGGGACCTGGAAACTTACACAATTTTTTTTTTAAGAAGTAACAAATGCTGAGAATAGTGATTCCCAAACTAAAAGGAAGACTACCTTAATCTGTTTACATTTTCTGGCACCCTCCCCCAATGATGTCTCAGTAGTACTACTGCAAAAATCTCTTTTCATCAGGACGGATTTTGAGTACTAGGGCAAAAGAATCAAACAGATTTCAATTAAATCTTGAAGCAGACACTGTCACTTCCCTCCTGACAGTTGTGTGCTTTCAAAAGCACAGTGTAAAACAAGAGGTTGTAATAATTTCCCAAGTCACCGATCAAACAAAAGAAATGAAATTTATGAAGAAAATGTGTTAACCTTTTTGAAAAACATAAATATACAGGCATCTTAATTTTACTCATGGGATTGTAGGGTTTTACAGATGTCTTTTATCCTGAGATTGATGTTGGTCAAAAGCTATCAATTTTTCTTCATAAGCAGAATAAAAAACAAAAGAAGCAATGAAGGGACAACTGAATCAGAAAATTAGGAAAGGTTAGAAGACTACAGGTCTACAACTTCCCAATACACAACTGAATTGCTTAGACATGAATACGCTTCCCTGAGTGCATTTTACTATACTCACCTTCAGTACTCCAGATGTGTGGGCCCTCCGAAGGACAACCTGGCTTGCTGAGGGAATATCCCAAGAGAGAAGTATGACTCCATTAAGAACAATCAGAAAGCCAATCCAGCAAAAGACAGAGGACTACCCAACTGAACTCTCCTCCCCTGCTTTCTCTTATGTTGCTCCTCCGACTTCTGCCACACCGAGAAATGAGAGCTCCCAGGACTCCGCCCTTAGCCTTTTTTTCCTTTTATTTCATTCTGTACCATTTTTGTAATTCCCTCCTGAACATCTCCATCAGAATATGTCAGGGCGCCTCCAACTCAGGTACTCAACAGAACTCTTCATCTTCTATTCCAGACTTATCCCCCTCCCCGCCTGAATTGTAACTCTCATATAAAACTGCCACCCACCAGAGCCAGAATTCCAGGTGTAAGCCTCCACATCTGCCTTACTTTCCAAGTTCTTCTCATTGGTGAAAAAAAGGGAGATGGGGATTATACTATGCTAAGTACTGGAGAGAACACAGGATAGTACAAGATACATTCATTCCCACTTGGTCTTCCTAAATTTCTCTCATATATCCGTTGCTTTTCAAATTCATTGCCTTGAAGTTTGTTATCTCTACCTTGATTCCTACAACAGTCAAGACATACCGTTAGATCTCCTAGATGTAGATCCTGCCTCGAGGTAGGTTTTTTATTTTTTTGTGGTAAGATATATATATAAAATTTACCATTTTAGCCATTTCTTTAGGCATACAATTCAGCACCATTAAGTAAATTCACAATGTTGTATAACAATTACCACTATCGGGGCGCCTGGGTGGTTCAGTGGGTTAAAGCCTCTGCCTTCGGCTCAGGTCATGGTCTCAGGGTCCTGGGATCGAGCCCCGCATCAGGTTCTCTGCTCGGCAGGGTGCTTCCCCCTCTCTCTCTGCCTGCCTCTCTGCCTGCCTCTCTGCCTACTTGTGATCTCTCTCTCTCTGTGTCAAATAAATAAATAAAATCTTTAAAAAAAAAAAATTACCACTATTTTCAGAACTCTTTCATCACCCCCAACAGAAACTCTGTAAGCCATTAAACAATAACTCCCCATGTTCCTTCCCTCCATCCCCTGGTAATCTCTATCCAACTTTCTTTATGAATCTGCCTATCCTAAGGTACCTCATATAAGTAATATTTGCCCTCTTCTTCCTGGTTTGTTTCACTTAGCATAACGTTTTCAAATGTTTATTGACACTGTAGCATGTACCAGAACTTCATTCCTTTTTATGGCTGAATAATATTCCACCATCTGTATACATTCATCCATCGACAGACACTTGGGTTGTTTCTGTCTTTTGGTTATTGTCAATAATGCTGCTATGAACATGGGTGTACAAGTTTATAGACCCTGCCTCAAGTTTGAAATTCCAATTCATATACCACATTTCTATTAAAGTGATCTTTTTAAACAAATCTAATCATGCCACTCTCCTGTTTCACACTCTGAAAGACACCATTTTCCTGAAAGACTAAACTCCTTGGCTGCCAGCCCATGCTGGCCCCAGCTTCACCCCCATCCTCATCACTCTCTACATCTGCTGTCATGTGCCCCATGCTTCAGCCATTCACATCTGCTGGCTGCTCCAGGAACATGCTATGCTCTTTCCTGTACATTTGTTTTCACAGCTTACAACGTGCTTGCCCACCCATGCACACACATTCAACCTCCTTCAATCTTCTCTAAACCAAGGTAGATGAAGAATACGAACCTACTCGTCCACCACAGCTTCAATTTCACATTTTATATGAGCGCTTCTCTGCCCAACTTTGCTCTTCCCTTCTTCCTAGGTATAGATCTCTCCTCTGTTCCTCAAATACTTCCCACTGGACTCTGTGCTCCTAGGGAATAGCAAGTTTCAAAGCCAGGTTTCTACCCTCAGCTTTTAGCTAAGTCAGATCCACAACTAACATTCAAATCTTTATGGAATGAATTAAATTTTTGGTTTGTGAGTATATATTTTGAGTGTGCAAGATAAATTGTATTTTTAAAAAGCAAGAGAGTATATATTTTGAGTGTGCAAGATAAATTGTATTTTTAAAAAGCAAGAGAAATATTTGTGGGTCCAATATTTTATTTTTAAAACCACATGTCGGTTGGGTTGCTAATTTCTAGTCCTGCACTGCATTGATTCCCTAAGAAAAGAGCAATAAATAAACACATTTTTCCCAAAGACTCTCCTCTTCCTACCTATTCACTGTTTCTGAAGGAACATGCCTCCTTAAAACCAAAGGGCTACCTGTAACTGAGAAAAATCTCACATCCAGAAGATGTGAAGGATTTGTACAAACCAATAAGAAAGATGCATACATCCAATGGAAGAATGAGCACAAGATCTGACCAGGTACTTCACAAAAGAAGACATCTAAACTGCCAAAAACCATCTGAACAGGCACCCAATATCATTAGTTATCCAGAAAACATCAAGCAAAACCACAATGAGATACTATTACACACCCATTAGAGTGACTGAAATGAAAGACTGATAATACCAGGGGTAGAAAAGGATATGGAACATTTGACCTCTCAGACACTCACAGTGTAAACTGGCCCAACCACATTGTAGACTGTTCAGCACTAGTTCCTGAAGCTAAACATACATTTAACCATAAGGCTCAGAAATTCTATTCTTGGAGATACATCCAAAAGAAATAAAATGTCTATGTTGATCAAAAGATAAATACGAGAATGTTTATAGCAGCTTTATTCATAATACTCCCAAACTGGAAACAACCTAAATGGCCAAAAATAGCAAAATGAGAAATAAGCAGCAATTATACTCCTATAACGGAATACTACGCAGCAGTGAAAAAGAATGAACCACTGCAACGTGTAACAATACAGATGAACTCATAGATCAATGGTGAGCAAAGAAGGCACACATACAAAAAGATCATATTGCATGACTCCACTTATATAACCTCATCAGTGGGGAGTCTGCTTCTCCCTCTCCCTCTGCCCACTCCCCCCAGCTTGTGTACTTTCTCCCAAAATAAATAAATAAAATCTTAAAAAAAATTTTTTTAAAGGTGCCTAGGTGGCTCAGTCGCTAAGTGTCTGCCTTCAGCTCAGGTCATGATCCCGGGGTCCTGGCATCAAGCCCCACGTCGGGCTCCCTGCTCGGCAGGAAGCTTGCTTCTCCCTCTCCTACTCTCTCTGTTTGTATTCCCTCTCTCACTGTCAAATAAATAAATAAAATCTTTAAAAAAATTAAAAAATAAAAAATATTTAGCTGCAAAAAAAAATTTCAAGTTGTATACTTTAGATATGTGTCCTTAAGAACATATATTATACCACCATTAAAAAAAAAAAGTCAAAAAATAAACCAAAAAAGGGCATCTCTTCAGGGTCCTAAGAGAACAGCAATCTGAGGGGCACTCAGCACCATATATGAACGAAATCTACACTATGCCTCACATACCAAGGAAGAACCTGACACAGCGCTACTTGGCGTAAGATGGGGACAGACTGCTGGGAACCCAAGGGGTGCGGCGTCTGATCAAGAGCCAGGATGGAACACTTTATAAATAGTAAATAGGACACATGCGCCCTGCCTGGCAAGCTCTCAACTCCCTGGAACCAAGTTCCACAGTTCAGAGTGAGTTTTCCCTTTCCAAGGGACAGAGTCACCAAATTCAATGTGCACATGAGTTTAAGGGTCTCTAAATGGGTAGAAAGGGACACGTGGGGGAAGAGGAGAGATGAGTCACAAATCCAGCCTGAGGCATTTAGAACCTGCAGTTGGGAGGTGATACAGTAGTCTCAGGCACCGACACCCTGCCTCTGGTTGTACCCACAAAAGAATGAGATATATACCTGGGCATTCCCAAAGTAGCTGTTTTCCAGGCAGAAGACCAAGAGGTCTTTTTTTTTTTTTTTTTTTTAAGACCAAGAGGTCTTGTCTCCCCTTTCACTTCATTCATCAAATTATTTCTTGAGTGTGCAGTATATGTCAGGCCCTAAGCTTGGCATTATATTTACTTTGGTGAATGAAAACAGTGCCGAGAAAGTTTACTGTTATAAAAATTTAGTTGCAGGGGTGCCTGAGTGGCTCAGTTGGTTAAGCGTCTGCCTTTGGCTCAGGTCATAATCCTGGGATCGAGCCCCACACACTGGGCTTCCTGTTCAGCAGAGGAAGTTTACTGCCTAGTGGAGGATATGGACAGAAAACAAGTAAGCAAACAAGCATATAATTATAAAATATGAGTGCGAGGAAGAAGATGCAGATTCTTTGACTTAGAATAATAGAAGGGGCCCTAAAATAAGTTGGTCATGGAAGCTCTTCTGAATAGGTAACTTAAAGCAGAGGCCTGAAGGACAAGAAGAGGGAACAGCATGTGCTCAGTCTTGAAAATTTGCACAGGTTTCCTCTCTGATTCTTTTTTTTTCCCCCTCTCTCTAGCTGCTTCTCAGTGCTATCTTCCTCTATAAAGAGAATTGAGTCTTGGAACACTGAAAAAATAAAATAAAAATAAAATAAAATAAAGAGAATGGAGTGATGTCTATGTACTGCTCTCAACCACACCACCATGTAGGTAGCACTTCCTGCTTCTTAAAGCACTTTCACATACATTAAGCTACTTACTCCCCGCACAATTCTGAGTACGGAAGGCAGATGCTAATGTCCTCCTCTTGACAGAGAAAATAAGAGTTGAGAGAGATGAAATAACTTGTCCTGAGTCACACAAGCTACAAATAGCCCTGCAACTGAAGGGTTAAATTCTCTCCATTATCTCCCTCTGCTTCTTTACATCATACTTTTAAGCAAGCCAAAGAAATACCCCCTAATTCATCTACTACAGGTCCTTCCAAGGACTCGTCAACCCTCCAAGGACACCAATTTAAATTAGATAATATAAAGGCTAGCTTTCTCCCCATCTACTTCAGTCATGTACTTATTGTAAAAAGGCAAGTTCAGCCCAAAGTAGGGGGAAAAAAAGGATGCTCGCTATCAAAGATAGATTGCTTACTTTGCCACATCCCATACTGACTTCTATCATGACACCTAGAAGGTTTAATTATTCTCCAATGTAACCAGTTTATATGACTGTCTCCCAGATTTCTAAGTTCCTAGGGGCAAGGAGCATGTCCTATCCCCAGCATTAAAGCAGTTAAGGTAGGAGTAAACCAAACAAACTTAAAAAAAAAAACCCAAGCTGGAAGAGATTATGCTGAGTGAAATAAGTCAAGCAGAGAGAGTCAGTTATCATATGGTTTCACTTACATGTGGAGCATAAGGAAAAACATGGAGGACATTGGGAGAGGGAAGGGAAGGGTGAATTGGGGAAAATCGGAGGGGTAGATGAACCAAGAGAGACTGTAGACTCTGAGCAACAAACTGAGGGTTTTGGAGGGAAGGAGGGTGGTGGGTTGACTGAGTCTGGTGGTGGGTATTGAGGAGGGCACGTATTGCATGGAGCATTGGGTGTGGTACATGAACAATGTACCTTGGAATACTGAAAAAATAAAATTAAATTAAAAAAAAAAACCAAAACCCATATATTCTTTCCTTCCTCTTATAAATGGTTATAGCAATCAGATTTCAAGCTAAGAGTAAGACTTTACGAATACTCTCTGCTTTGGAAGGAGGAGGCTTAAGAAGTTTGTTGGCCATCTCTTGTCAATTATAACAACTGTTACCATTTACTGAACTTTCCTATGTGCCAAGGATTATATCTTGGCACCTCACAGAAATCTTTTAATTTGGTCCTCACAACAGCCCTATGAGACCTCTTATGATTCTCACTGCGCACGTGAGAAAACTGAACATCAGAGGATAATTAACTTGTCCAGCTAATAAGCTGAAGATTGTAACACTCAAACCCAGGAGTGCCTTACTCTGAAGCCCAAATGATCCCACCTCCTCCCCAAGAAGTCTAAGGCATCAAAAATGGAATACAAATGTACACCTTTGTAGGGAGACCAGAGCACCCAATGGGAAAGGGTGTCATTCCGAACCTTAGACATTTAATATCATGATTTATTATACCACCAAGCTCAGCAGGGTTCAGCTCCAACCACTCCAGAGGAAAAGATGGGGGGTGGGGGGGACAAGTAGTTTCCTTACAATGCTGCCCCTAACGACATCAAACCTGAGAGGTAACTGTGCTATAATCTGGTGCCAAATACAATTTTGGACAAAAGATTTGTATGTCAAGGTGAATTAGAGGAGTCCCTTGGTCTAAGACGATGCTTTGAGAACCAGACAACTGGAATCTAAATGGACTAAATGGAAGCTGGGCAGAGAGTGAGGCTACTTCTCCCTTGTGTTCCCACCTGTGCTCCTGGCTGTAGCTGAAATTTCACGGACATTAAGCACTTGTAGCAAAAACCATTTGGGCAACACGTTAATGAAGGATAAACATCCATCCATACAGTCATTAGAGCTCATGATTCTGAATAAACACCAGGCTCCTGCTTCCCAACCCCTGGCCACCACGTGGAACACTGCAAGCTCTCCAGTTAAAAGGGGGAATGGACAGGGGCTGAAATGTGGCCTACAACCCCACTCAGTAAACTATACACCTGGTGAGGAGCAGCATCCTCACATTGCTCACACCAAGGCCCTCTCAGAGCCAGTGGTGGCCACGCACCCCTGCATACATCAAGGAGAACAAACACCAGGAAGTCGGGCATAAGTCCATGAGTGCTGATCTGGACTATGGGCAACGAATTCGCCAGGTGAAAGGGCTCAGTGTACCTTGTCAAGACAGACCTATCTGTCTCTGCAATTCTGAAAGACGGCATCACACAATCACTCCCAAAGGAGTCAAATACTTCGTTCCATAATTAGAAATGAAAAGTCCTTCCTGGCTGGAGAGAGACTTGGGAAACTAGGCTCCTATCTGTATATTAAATTAGAGCAACTGCCCTCTCCTAAGGCAAACAGTCCCACCCACTACTGCCTTGTCTACTACTAGAAAGTTACCTCACTTAAGGCACCATGGAAACATGTGACACCCGTTCAAAAACATCTGGAACCACCAACCCTACTGCATACACTTTAAGCAGACATAGGAACACGTTACTATATTTACTGAAGGTATTAATATTCCTCCAAGTTGCCCTAGAAGTCATGTCATCACAACTAGCAATCCTGTTCTGCTCCTAGGTCAGAACATGCCTGTAAGATCGCCGCAGAAGGCCTTGGGTTTTATAACTCAGAGGCCAAGGACAAAAGCCTGGCAAAGAAATGCCAAGGTCTAACAGTTCTCCCCCCACCCCCGCCACCAAACATACAGCCAATTTTTCTTCCTTTATTAGCAAAATGAAATAACCAAATTATAAATATATTATTTGCAAAATACCTTAAAGATTTTCACCTTTGCCTTTTAAATAAAGGTATACATATGTGCTATATTTTCAAGACAAAGGAAATAGAATAAATTAGTTTAATCACAAGTTATAAATATATGTATCACTCGGCCATAAAAAAGAATGAAATCTTGCCATTTGTGACAATATGCATGGACCTAAGAGGGTATTATGGTAAATGAAGTAAGTCAGACAGAGACAAATACCATATGATTTCACTTATATGTGAAATATAAAAATAAATGAACAGATTCTTGAATACAGAGAAGAAAGTGGTGGTTGTGGGGGCAGCAAGGTGTACCTTTGACAAGCAAAACAGGTGAAGGGGATTAAAGGGATTAAGAGATACAAACTTCCAGTTACAAAATCAGTAAGTCATCACCTAAGTAACCTATTCCTGATTACAATCACTGAATTTATTGATTATCAAAATAGTGTTTCAGGGAAAATAAAATAGTTAATGCTATTTCAAAAGATGTTTATAGGTTAACTTGACTTCTGGGCAAAAGGAACTAACTGAATATCCTCAAATCATTAATTAACAAAAAAAGCTGGGACAAATGAATTTTATAAAGAATTTGATAACACAGGATATTGAAATTTTCTGCATTGTCTTCCAAAACATTGTAAATATGTTAATCGGTGATATTGAGATGATATTTTTCCAGGAAGCCTATAAACACTGGAATTCTTTCTGCTCCCAGCCGCCATATCCAAAAAGTTCCCAAAGACCATATATGAGAGGTATCCAATTACTGAGAGGCTAATCATCTTTATTAACATATTTTGCATCCAAATGCCAATATTAATTTGGGCTAAACCATGTCATGAACTTCCTTTTCCTGGACTGCACGCCAGATTAGGACCCCAAAGCAAATAACCAGGCTTTCTTTGTATTCTCTTAAAAGACTAATATGTTAATATATTATTTGATTACTGAAAACAGGTAATAAAATGAGCTAAGAAATTTTAAAAAAGAAAATAAGTCATGGAGATGAAAAGCATAGCATAGGAAATACTGTCAATAATATTGTCACAATGTTGTATAATGACAGATGGTGATTATTACTTATCAATAATGGTGAGCATTAAGTAACGTACTAAATTTTTCAATCACTATGTGAAACTAAATATAACGTTGTATGTCAACTATACTTTAATAAAAAGCATATAATATTTTAAATGTTAGGACTGTGGGTGACTGACTTGCTCTAGTTAAGCTGATCTACCTATTTGATGAGAATAAAATATCGTATTTAATGATTAACCAAAATAATCTAAAACTGGCCACCTTATATTTTTCTAATATCAAAAATTTCAAATCCTATATACATATATCTATTCAATAAGGGATTGTTAATACTGATGATCGCTCAACTTGCTATGGCTGGATTTGAATAAAAGGAGTAAAAAGTCATCAAGATTACCAATAGGGCTAGTGCTCACTCTTCCTCAATGAAACTGACACAAAATTTACCAAACACCTTATTTTCAATAGTCAACAGGATGACTCCTTAGCTTCTTATGTTACCATACTTTTCTTCCCAAAATGCTCTGAACTTCCTTATTCCTTCTCTTACCTTCAAACCTCAAATCTGGCCATTGTGCATTCTATAACTATTGCTCCATACCCAGACAACTCCCCTACATATCCAGCTTCATTTCCCAGAGCTTTCTCCCTATTCTTGCTTCAACTGAACTCTCTCCTAAGGCATATCCTCTGTAGTCTTTCCAAGTAGGTACTTATTAAGAGGCAATATGCTTGGAGTCCACTGATTCCTATGGTCTCTTCCAGATTTCACCTACCATCTTATAGCATACCTGGACTTTTGAGGACCAAGGTCTGATTTTTTTGGTGTATCATTAACTGCATGGGGGGGTGGGACGGGGAGAGGGAGAGGGACAGACTTTGGGTGGGAGGGGCAGAGGGAGAAAATCTTAAATAGGCTCCACACCCAGTGCAGAGCCGGATCTCGATCTCACAACCCTGAGATGAAACCAAGAGTCAGATGATTAACTGAATGAGCCACCCAGGTGCCCCTCATTAGCTGCCATTTTAATATCTATTCTTTCTGGGCCAGTTGAACACCACTTCAAAAACAAGATTTCACACAGGTGAAAATATTTGTGAATCAGCCCACAAAGAGATCCTGATGAAGGCTGTTAACCTGTACAACACAACATTAGAAAAACCAAATCAAACCCAAAGATCAAAGGGAACAGGGAAGGACTAGTTCCATGAAATAGTCAAGTTCAGTGGTGGAAGATATGAAAGAACATAACATACCTGGGAATAAAAGAAAAAAAAATGCTCATCACAGGAAAGAGGCAAAGGTAGTATAAACTCAAGTCTGTATAAATACAAAAGCAATGGCAGCTGCAGAGGGGCTCAGAAAGGGAAACTAGGTATAGAAAGGCATAGAAATGAGGTAGTGAATATGAATACTCAAGGAGTTAACATTTTCTCAAACTATGGACTAATTTCTTCCCCAAGAAAAAGCTATAAATTTTGCCTCTGACAGGTTAGTGCCAAATGTTCAGAGAGCTATTAAATCACAGTGTAATAAATTACATAAAACAAGCCAAAAGCCATGCAAACTCCCACAATCAGGTCAGAACTCTGATAGAATGATGGGCCAACCTGCTCCCTCCCACCTCCCCACTAAAAATGTACAAGACACCCAGCTGTGCTCAGAGGCCACCAGACAACTGAACCAGATAGAGCACTTCTTCCCCCCATTGATCACAGGTACAGCAAGCACTTGCACTCAACACTGTACCCCACAATTCTTGTTATCTTAGACCTATAACGAGTCATTTTGGTTATTGCGGGGGGGCAATGAGGCAAAGAGCTGTTCCACACTATTATTCTCTGGCCTGGAGAAGCAAACAAAAACATTATTGTCTATTGTCAGCCAAGCTGAAAACCCAGCCATCCTCAGGAGGGGAGACAAAGCCTTCAATCAGTGGAGAGTGGTAACAGCAGGCGAGGGTCTTGAGCATTTCAGGCATTTCCCAATTCTCAGTTTTTCTGGAGAGAAGTATCTGGGGCTCAGAGAGATGCCCTCAGTAGACCTATGACTGGGTTCCTCCCATAAGACAAGGGGCTCCCTTGCGAAGATGGAAGTTAAAAGAAGGAAAGAAGAAGTAAGTTGAGTGTCAAATGCCACGCCAGAGCAACAGGTGTCACTACTCAGAAAATGTAGGCAATTCTCAACTACTAGAAAGAATTATTTTATGATTAAGAATTTTATGATGGGAAAGAAACTACCATGTACTTCATATGTACCATTCTGGGGGTACATTTTATTATACTCTTGAGATTAGCTATTTATTCATTAGACTCATCAAGGAACTTGACAACATTTACCAATGTTCAGGCCGTACCCCAGGTCAATCCAATCCGAATCTCTGTGGTGGCATGGGGGTAGGTATATGTCACTCTCACCCCACCATGATTTTGTTGTGCCACCAGAGTTGAGAAGGGAAATAGAAGGCAAATCTGGGAATGCAACACACATCTGGCTGAATAATGGCTGAATAATGAGAGGCTCATCTACCTTCGAATGGGCCTTCTCTCTTACATACATGTCAACCACATATCTGAAAAATCTCTACTATCCCCAAACTTAAAATAACATTAACAAAAAGGGAGAGTTCCCCAGCAAAGAACTGAGTAATATTCCACGCAGCTCAAGGAAATGGTGTGCCTAATCTCTCACTGTGTATGTTTTGTTTAGGAAAATGTAAACCAGCTGTAATGTTCTGTCTCTCCTGGGGTGAAGTTACACCGCAGCATATCTAAAGATAGCCCGGTGATTGTATGTTTGCAGGGAAGCACAGAATTAAGCACAATCCAAGCTGGTGAAGAAGACTGTACACGAGTGACTGTGGTTGCCAAGCCAGCTTTACAGTTCCCTTTCATTCAACAAATCAACAAATCAAAGTCCTGGGGCTTCAAGGAGAGTAAATATAGCCTGGCCCCACCAAGGACAGCTCTGTGGGTTGGGAGAGACTCCTGTCCAGGCCTCTGTCCTGGCAATGATGCCTTCTGTCAGACATGCCTCACCTCCTCCACTTACCAGAGTGGTGTGTCTTTTCCGGTCATTTCAGAATGACCATTCTGAAAATGGTCATTAAGGTTAGTGGTAATTCAGGTATGACCACAACCCTGAAAAAAGAAAGGTGGGTTGAAAAAATATGTCCTGAGGTAACTTGCTGGGTCTCTGGACATGATCATGTGTAAAATCTAAGGGGAAAGGCTTTCAGATGCTTAGCGACCTTACCAAGTCTGAAGACAGTCATCAGTGGATACCTGATGAAAGAGAGAGTTTTGTTTAGATGCTTCATTCATTGGTGCTATCTGCTGCAGAACCCCCTGAAGGAGCCTGGACTCTCCCCTAGGCTTCCAGATGTTTTGAGCAGCTTAGATGACAAGTGTCTATTAATTCTGGTAACTCTGCTGGGCAGCATAAGGTGAGCCCAATCCCTGATGTCAACCAAGGCAGTCGTGAAGGTTCAAGTCTGATGGCTCCTACCCCAGATTCAGGCCAGGCCCTTCTGCTCTGCCTGCACCACAGTAGGCCCAGTAAGGTCCAAGGTGAAAGCAAATCTCATCAAGTCCACTCAAGAATAGACTCACTTGTAACTTCTCTTCCTTGGGCTCTTTAGATCAGATGTAACACTCTGAGGTTGTACCATTCCCTTAATTCACATATTAGAGTTGTCATTATAGAGCTAAAGTTTACTTCCATGACAGAAGCACGCTGACAGCAAGAGTTGCCAAGTTCTGTGAGGAACCAAGTGAAATTTTTCCAATTATTATTTATTTTCCTGAAAGTAACTCCTATTCCTACCTCTTCTTAGGCCTGTATAGTTTCCTTGAAAAAGCCTCTATCCTTCCCTTAACAGAGATTAAAGCAAAAAGATCAAAATCTCTTCCGTGCAAAAAGTACTAGGTCCTCTCAGGAAAAAACAAAGGCTCTTTCCATATACGAGAAGCTTCCCTATTCCAGGTGCTGGAGACTGAGCTTGAATAAATCAAAGTGATCTGCTGCCATGGCTCTGCTCCCACCTTTTTCTATCTCATTTGAGAGCATAAACTGGAGGAGACAAAAGAGCAAGAGCTCCACTGTCTGCTGTTTTTCGTCCTGTCCCACAGAGAAAACAATTAGTTTGAGTTTTATGCCATGACATCATCAGCCACCAATCAACACAGAGAAGGTGGAGCAGGTTCTGTCTATGAAACCAACCATGACAATTGTCAAATTGTAAAAGACGGTGCAGGTATGAGGAAGGGTTTTCTTTTACCCTGTTTTTATGTTAAACTATGGGAAAAGGTGAGAAGTAGAGGGACAAAAACCTGTCTAAGGAAAAAATATAGAAACTCCACAATTCCCTAGGTGTAAGCAAAGACCATCTAGGCCCCTATACCTGTCCCTCTCCACTTTCCACTCCTGCCAAAACTGACACAGAAGTCTTTGTTCTGGGAGGCACTGAATGGAATCTTCCCAGTGCTCCCCGCCAAGGAAATTGTCAGTTTTAGGAAAGTTGTTTTTTGTTACATGAGTGTGCATACGTGTGTGTGTGTGTGTGTATACACGTATGTATGTATTTTCAAATAGGATTTCAAAATAGCAAAGGGAGTGGGAAATATAAGGAAAGTACTTTGCTTATCTAGACATTAGTTAAAATTTCTACCCAGAAACTAAGCAGTTTTTACTGGTGCATGACAGCTGGGGGTTCTTGGGACTTGGTTATTTTCAGTCCATTCTCCTCCCAGAAAACACTGACCATCTTATGAATGAAGCTGTTTAGACAAGGTTAGAAAATGCAAGAAGAGAGGGGGTGGTGGTGGCAGAGGGCACAGGGCTCCAGGAGAGTAGAGGGCGAAGGAGAAAACTCACAGAGCAAATATTGTTTACAACTGCAGAGCCAAGCTAATGTGGTCTCTCCGCCTGTTCAAGCATATTATTACATTAAGTCCTGAACAATAAAGTCGGAGGCAGGGAGAGCAGGGCCGACCCAGCCTCCGCTTTGCTAATGGCACGAGGGCAACATTCCATGCAAAGTCTGCCCAGCAACGTGTGTGCCAGCTCTCCTGGGACTCTACACGCTGAGACTGCTGGGCACAGCCAGGCAGCAAGGGGAACAAGCACTCAACTCTGATTAAAGGCCAGAGTGACTAGGTTGCAAGAGATGGGCACCACGTTCACATACAGCCGTATGAGAAAGCATGTAGGAGGAACTGCATTTTTAAGTGAAAATAGGGTGCAAATGAACATGTTAAGAGAAGCATAGGCTGCTGGGTCTTCAAACAGCCCTCTGAGAATGGGTCACACCATGCTGGTGGGAGGGGGAACAGTTACTGGGAAATCACTGCCCTATTTATTTCTGATAATATCACTACACCCCTCCGAGTTCTTAAAACTTACTCTAAATGATAAATATACTATCCGATGCCATTAAATATAAATGTCTCACACATTAACAGTGGGACTCCATTTTTTTAAAACAGTATGACTAGATAAGATTAAGTCAATCAATATAATATAATATTAGGTTCAGGCTAGACTTAATCTAGCCTTTTAGGGCTGACTGCTGTCAACTGTGATTCTCCCTGACTTCCAGAAGAGAAGATTCAGCTTTTCTCTCACATTGTTATTTCTGTCTTTACCTTCTCCCAAGAGTTGTTTCTCTGGTGCAGGGTTAGGGTTCCATCTGTCTCCGTATTTCCTTCCCCAGTTCAACTCAGCCTGTGGTGGAGACTGCCAGCTGATAGCCTAAGTCTAAAACTATCCAATGGCCTGTGTTTCCTTTCCCTCGGCCATGAATATACATGAAAATCTGCATTCGAAGGATGCCATAGGCTCTGGGCTCACACTGAGGTTCACCCTGGCCCAATGTGAAAGCAGGGTCCTTGGCTAGCTCATCCCACAGCATGCAGCTCAACATCTTCTGCGAGCCCTAAGTGCATCCCTGCCCACCACCAATGGATTGTGTGAGGACAGTCACCTGTTACAGAAAAAAAAGCCACTCACCAAGATGACCCTCAATCAATAATATTCCCGTGTTTCCTTCCAAGTAAAACAACAGCAAAATTCACAGGAGGAACTGCTTTCTTCTACGGGAGAAGCTACTCCTTGTGACTTGGCTGTCACGGGGTAATGTGGACCACAATGCCCAGGGAGAGGAGTTCTGTGAGAGCAGTGGGATTCCCCCGCCGCGAGCCTGCCAGCAGCATCAGTGTGCCCCAGTCCTACCATATGCTCCCACACCCACCCAAGAATGCCTTTCTAGTCCAGCCCCCCCTACATCAAAGACCACAGACAAAGCTTGTCTTCTGCCCAGAGATCAGAGAATGGGTGAGAGAAAGAAGAGGCTATATTTAGTTAACAGACAAAGATAAAAGGAATGAAATGAGTCATAGAAGCCAGTACCACACAAGGACTTCACTAGCGTCCAGTCCAGTGGAAGGTCCGGCCACGAGCCATGTCAGGGTAGGATCAGGGCTGGGGACAGTTTGCTGAAGAGTACAGCTACTTCCTCAGATTACAGGAAAAGGCAGAAACAAGCGCAGAGGGGCATACACAAGCAATAACCTTATTTTCAAGTTGTTAGAAATCTAGTCTGAAAGTCAGGACAGAAAATTCTCCCTCATAAAAACAGGTTACTGAATATTAGGAGGAAGATGTGGCAAGCAGGTATAAATGACCCAAAGCATCTCAAGGACTTTCTACTGTTTTCCTTGAAGTCCCCTTTAGCTATCCCAGGGCGAGTAGAGGGGACTTTCACCAGCCTGAATCAGCAACTTTTGTGTCTGCTAGATAGTCTGGGAAGGAGTTCAGGGAAGATTTCATTTTCTGTGGTTGTTGGGGGTGGGGGGCAGGGGGAGGGTGGGAGGGAAGGAGACCACTACTTTTTAAAAGGACTGAAAAGGGAGGGACAAGAGTAGCTGGCACAGCTTGCTTTTTGACCCTCTGCTCTGCAGCTGGTATGCCTCCTGTGTGAAACAATGACCCGGACTGCGTATTTACTGTACAAACACGATCCAGGGGGAGTTTCTCCCATTTAGTGTAAGGAGAGTTGCCTTGTAAATGGGACACATCTTTCTTTCGATGTGCAAAAGATCTCTTGGGGAAAACCTCTATGAGAACACCTACCCACAGTCCCAGAATGTCTCAGCACCTGACACAATGAACCACTTTAGTGCCAGGCACGTGGGGACATGAGCACACACACATTCCCAAACACATATATCCCCAGAACTTCAAGGGGACACATATCCAAAACCACCAGGCCATTTGGAAAGTTCCTCTTATCTGGAACATATAGTAAAAGTCTATATTTTGTGGTGATGTTTCTTTTCCTTTTCCTTTCTTGTAAAATTCTATATTTTGTGATGTTTCTTTCTGCTCTTCTTCCTTCCTTCCTTCCTTCCCTCCCTCTTTCTCTCTCTCCCTTCCTTCCTTCTCTCTCTCTCTCTTTCTTTTAATGAGAGGTGATTTATTTCCTCTTCTTTGTTCCAAAACCATCACTATACTCCAAGCTAGATTATCATGAGAGGACCACATCTGACCTGAAAGAACAGTAAGCAGGTTCTTCCAAGCTGCCTATTTTTAGCCTCTGGTCCTTCCTGCCTTCTTCCCTAGGGACGTCTCGCCCTCTGCACTCCAGCAAACTGCTCTGGCTGGAGCACAGGCTCCTGACACCAAGCGGGAAGGTGAAGCTGTGGGAGCCCTGATATCGCCTCTCCATACTCAGACTTCAAAGAATATGGACTGAGGAGCCCGGAGTAAAAATGGGAGGGGAGAAATTTTTTAAATCACAAAGAAAGTAGGAGTATGACTTCAGAAGAGAAAGACTGTACATAAATTGTTTGTTGTCCATCTAAGAGCAGAACAACGCTTGCTGTACCACAAGGCTGGACTGGCGTACATTCTCCTCTTTGTTCTCTCAGGCCAGCCCACGGCTCCTGCACACAGTAATCTTGCAACCCGCACCCCCGTGGGCAAGGCTGAACCAGCCAAAACAACTACTCAACCTGAAGAGACCAAGGCCGCCCACCAACCTAACAACAACTCCAATCACACACTCAGCCTCACCCTTAACAAAGCAGCTGATTCAGAGGAAAGAACTCATTTAAGGAAACAGGAACACACTCTGATACCTGCCTCATGCTAACTCCAAGATAATGGCCCTCCTTCCACTAAACCTCAGGGTATCATACACACGCAGCTGTTACAGAATAGCCAATGTGAACTGAAACATCAATTTTCCTTGACTTGTCATTATAAAATTACAAGTATTAGGAAGCAGTCTCAATCCCTTCAAAAGTTAGAAATTTTTTAACATGACTTACAACAAGGTCAGACATCCAATGCTGAAAACAAGGTATTCCCTCTATTTTATTTTGAATCAAGAGTAAAGGAAATGATGGTCCAGCTGGTAACCTTAATGACTTTCACCTTCAAAGAGCCAGAAGCGTATTTGTGAACACATCCACATATACCCTGCCTGGCTCCAGACAGACATCACGCGTTCAACAGCAAAAAGTAAAACACAACCTGTCAGCGTGGATCTCAGGCATCAACTCTAAGGTCTCCAAGGTCCCCAAGCCTCTGCTCCAACAAAGTAAATGCACAATAGCTTAACAGGTCCCACGCTGATCTACCAGATGCTTATCCCATCCATCTCCCCTTCTGCTGCTTGTCATTGGAGGACAAATTAGTTTGTAATCTGACAAGCCCTTACTCCCCTGCCCTGTGCAGAAGTATAAGGGCTTGCAGGAACACATTTCCAGCGTGTTGCCACAATCTTATTGACTTTCTACCTATTTCTGAGAGTTCCCATGACAGCTGCTTAGGCCAGAGTTCACCTTTTAGTAGTCTGCTTTGTGCATGGATTTGTAAAAGCATAACTACTCGGTGGGAGAGGGGAAGATGGGATGGGCATGGTGTTCCAAGGCCGGACTAGCAAGCAGCAATGTTCTTCTCCCTCTGTCAAGCTCCTGCTCCTCCCACATCCTCGCACACCAGCTGAATAGCATTTAATACCAGGCACTTCTTCCTGGGACAAATGTTCTTGGGGAAATCAAATACACAAGACAGGGACCTTGTTTCTCAGGAGCTTATGACCCATCCTGGAAATCATGAAACAATACAAGGGAGCGTAGATGTAATATGACTCTTACAAAAGTTCTTTCTATTTTATCCCTTTTATAAAACAGAAGATAATCCAAAGATTAACAAGAACCCAATGAAATGACATACTCCCCCAGGGCACACACAGACAGCAAGTGATGAAGTTGGGAGAATTTATCTACGGAAGCGTTGCCTATGTGCCTCTTCCACAAAAGCTGCTTCATTTGGCGGACTCAAATTTGTGTCCTCGCTCACATTTTTTTAACCTTTAGCAGTACATTTTTATGAGTACGCATGTCACATCTCTCATATGGTCCGTACATGCCCTGACAAATTTTCTAAATTGATTAGTGACTGCTCTGTACCCAGTTTACATCAAGTACTGCAAAGAGATTAAAAGTAAATAAATTTGTAAAGGGGAGGAAGAAATAGTGAAACAGTTAACTAATAATAAAAGATGATAAATACAATATGAGAACTATAAGCAAATGCTTCTCCATTAACACAATCACCTGGGAATTCTGCGACAATGCAGATTCAGATTCAGTGGGTCTGAATAGGGGTCTGAGATGCTGCCTTTCTTTCTTTCTTCCTTTTAAGATTTTACTTATTTGAGACAGAGAAAGTGTGAGCAAGTACAACTAGAGGGGAGAGGCAGAGGGAGATGCAGAAGCAGACTCCCCACTGAGCAAGGAGCCTGATGCGGGGCTCGATTCCAGGACCCTGAGATCATGACCTGAGCCGAAGACAGACGCTTAATCGACTGAGCCACCCAGGTGCCCCTGATGCTGTGTTTCTAACAAGCTCTGATCAAGGAGCTAGAGTATTTCAAAGGTCTGCCTGGGCTGGGGTGCTCTAGAAAAGGTAAAGAAGTGAATCAGAAACAGAGCCCTTAAAAGACTGAGTAGAATTGGAGAAGTCTAGGGCGGAGTGTTGAGAAGAAAGAAAATTATATATTATATATATAAAAATATATAAATATATTTTTTTAAGTAGGCTCCACACCCAGCATGCAGCCCAATACAGGGTTTCACCTCACGACCCTAAGATCAAGACCTGAGCTGAGATCAAGAGTTGGACGCTTAACAGTTGAAGCCACCCAGGTGTCCCCCAAAATGATATTTAAGATGGAGGGGATAAACAAAACAAACACCAGGAAAGGAGAAGCACAGACACTCAGGGTATAGATGTCTATTTAAAAAAAGATAAAAATACTCCTAAACCGTATCACCACTTAATTCCTAGGAATTACGAGACTTCATTCTCTTTGAAGAATCCTGAGCTTCTTAGCGACTGGCCTGAGAATAAGTTCAAGGTAGGGAATGACCTTAGTTTGTTGATCTAATAAAGGGTAACACCATAATAAATACCTTACAGAAGGCAGCCCCAACTACTCAGCTACTTGGTGATGCTCAGAAGTTTAGAGCCATGAACTTTGGCACACACCCAGCCACTAGCCAAAGAATGTTTCACAAGACATTTTTAAATACTTACCATCCCATAATGAACAGGAAAGCAAATCCCACTGTCAGCCCCACCCTATGTTGGCCTCCTAACACAGATCTCCCAAGAGAAGGGCCAGAATAGTGGTCTCTTCAACTATGCCATCTGGTGATGTGGCCCAACTTCCTGGCTGGGTCATTTCCTCTGCTGTTTCAGACAAAGTGGCACTGCCTTTTCCCAATGAATTCCTCAGCAAACAGAAATGAATGCCCAGATGCAAGGAAAGGTCACACAGTGTGCATATTGTGTTTGGGAAGAGGCAGGGTAGTGTGTGTGGCAGGGGAGCACTGTATTCAGAATTAGAAACAGGGATCTGAATCAGGGTTCTGTCATTTACTAAGCTCTATAACCTCTCTAAAGCCATTTTCACGTTTACAAAACAGAAATTATAATCCAAGCTATTATGAGTCAAATTTGGCAATGTATGTGAAAATGCTTCATAAGTTGTAAAGCACTATAAAAACATAATTCCTTACCCCTAAAGGGTTCTGAAAAATAAGAGGCCCTTTATGACACTCTTCCTTTTATGTCAGTACTCCATTGTATATATCTAGTATTTATTATTCCCTTTTTTACAAAAGGAAAAACTCGGGCTCCCTCAGTGGCTCAGTCAGTTAAGCGTCCGACTCTTGGTTTCCGCTCAGGTCGTGATCTCAGAGTCATGGGATTGAGTACTGCATGGGGTTTGCGCTCAGCCCAGAGTCTGCCTGAGATTCTTTCTCTCCGTCTCCCTCTCCCTCTCCCTCTCCCCCTTCCCTGCTCACATGTATGCAAGCACTAGCGCTCTCTCTCCAAAATAAATAAATAAAATCTTTAAAAAACAAAAAACAAAAGGAAAAACTCAAAGCACAAAGAAACCATGGCCTTAAGGTCAAACACTAAGTAACAGTTTGACTCTTGAATAACATGGGTTTGAACTATGTAGGTCCACTTAAATGTGGCTTTTTTAAAATACAGTAATAAAAATTTATTTTTGTTTCCTTACAATTTTTTAAAATATTTATTTATTTATTTATTTGAGCAGGGGAGGGGGAGAGGGAGAGAGAGAATCTCAAGCAGACTCCCCACTGAGGGAGGAGCCAAATGAAGGGCCTGATCTCACGACCTGAGCCAAAATCAAGAGTCGGATGGCTAACTGACTGAACTACCCAGGCACCCGTCCTTACGATTTTCTGATTATTTTCTTTCCTCTAGCTAACTTTATTGTAAGAATACAGTATACATATAACATATAAAATACGTGCTAACTGTTTATATTACTGGTAAGGCTTCTAGCCAACAGTAGCTATTAGTAGTTAAGTCTTTAGGGAGTCAAAAGTTTTATGCAGATTTTCTGCTGTAAGAGGAGCTGGGACCCCAATCCCCTCACTGAGGGCATATCGACTGTACGTGACTTTTGTGAAATGAAATGACCACTAAAGGTTGCCATGAAGTCAAACATTTCTCTGTTATGGGATAATTAAGAGAGCAATCTACTAATTTGCTTCGAGAGAATCAATATTGTAACATTTTCTAAAGAAGCCCTACAGGAGTCAAATCACTTAGCTCTCTACCTGCATTATCTGACACACGAAAATCCAAGGTGGTATTGATTGCAAGCATGGCAACAGGATTCCAGCACTGATTCAGTGGCTCATTAGATCATACAACCTTGGATACAACATTTGTTTGGGCAAATATTCAGATTCCTTTTTTGTAAAAAGACAGGACTGTACTAGCTAGCTAAGTGATTAAAGCTTTTGTTAGCGGCCAGTGTCTGACATCCTATCTAGGACAGGTAAAAGCTTCTCTGACTGAAATAGGGGTGGGTGGCCCCCAGCCCACCCCAATATCCCATTCATCTCTTTCCAAACTCTTCCAACAATCTTGTGTTTTCATTTCCTTGTGGCACCACCAAAGAAACCCCAGCATCCAGATTATAAACCTTCCAAGTAAGTGACCAGCTCTGACATGCAAAGGCAGCATGCCTCCTCTTCAAATCTCCTATTGCATTCCACTGACCCAGCCTTTTAAAACATGCTACAATTCTGGAGACCGGGAGGCAGAACTAAGCCAACCTGGGTGCATTTTGGGGGAGGGAGAGAAGGAGGAGTGGGAACTGGGCTTGGCCTTGCCCCATTGTCACACCACCTGTTCCTGATGGCCAGCTGGCCATGATTTACCCTCTTTTCCTGGATCTACATTACAATTCACCCACTTGGATGATATTCCGCACACTGGGGACAGCAACATCAGTGTGTTCCTACTTCCAGGGAACCCCTCCATTGTCTCAGGTGGCTTTACTAAGCAATGGCCACGGAGGCCACTGCATTCCCCAAACTTGTTTCAGGTATGAATGTCCAAAAGCCCCCTCCCGCTACAGGCCTGTACCCTGGTCCTCAGATACCAATTCTGAGACTTGATCTCAGTCAGGTCTTGATGGTTTCAGAGGGAAAACAGAAATTTCCAGAAAGCTCTTTTTTCTAAAGGGAATACACCAGTACTCGTTTGTAACTCCTTGGGAAAGAGACAACTTTCTTCAAGGTCCTCTTAGTAGACTTTGTAGCCAGGGCAGTCCCAGCTCAGGCCCTGAGACGTCTCCCGTCCATTTTCTACCCAGCTGGATCCAAACGGACAGTCCGCAGAGGAATTTGGAGTTTCCCTGTTGCGTACGCCTAATATCAGAAAATTGATGGCAATGTCAAATTCAAAACTCTTCATTGACCAGATCTCATGAACACAAGATGAATATACTTACTCTATGCCTATAACTGCATTGTTCTTGGTATAAATTAATCTCCTGACATCTTCCCTCCTCTTTCTTCTGAATCAAGAAGTCATCTGTCTCTAGGTACCTGAATCTGATCTGAAGGCAGACAAAAACATTCAGCTAACCTTCTCTTATATCCATAAGGCCTAAAGCAGATGCCAGGGGCAATGGGGGGCAGGCGGGGGGTGTGGGGGGGGACTGACCAGCTAAAATAAATTGAACACAAGAACCTCTGAGACAAGCCCTACGGGCAGCTCACAGCAAGAATCGACATTAACACTGATTTTTTTTTTTTAATCATTGGTTTCTTAACTTTTACTCTTAGCCACCCAAAAAACAACTTCTGGGGGTGGGGAAGGAGAGGGAAGCCAAAGAACTCTATCCACGTAAGTCAGGAGTACCCTTCCCTGGAAAAGAAAGGAAATGATCTGACAGGCAAGGCCAGATCCCAGGTACAGGTAAACTCCTGAGCACCCCTAGGCCTCCCATAAGTGCCACATCTTACTGCCCCAATGATGGGCTTTGATAACAGGTGCAGGCGGGAGTAGGGATCAATATCCCAATATCTAACAAACAAGAAACCCCTTGTTCTAGTAATGGAGAAAAAGAAGAGTCATTTAAGGAACATCCTGTGTATGTTTGTGGTGTGTGTGTGTGATATTTACAGAAAATATGGGGATGGAAAGATGGAATACAGGAAACTGCTTGTGAAAGAAGGTAGGAAATTACCCCCTGCTGAAACAGAAACTCCATGAGAGCAAGGATTGTTATTGGTTTGGCTCACTGCTATTCTCCAGCACCTGGAAGAGTGCTTGGAAAAGAATGAGCACTCAAACACTTGCTGAATGAATGAAAGAAAGAGGGAGAAGCAGGTATCTGATACGGTTAAGGGCACAGGCTTTGAATCAAACAGAATGAGATTGAAATCCCAGTTCTGCTACTTATTAGCTACGTGACTAATCAAGTCACTCAAGCTCTCTCAAATTCAATACCATCACAGGATTCTTGTTAAGGATTTAATGACAATGCATTTATTTACTTAGAATGCCTAGCGTACAGTAAGCTCTCAACAAATGGTGGCTATTAGCTATAATCATTTTCTCTCCCTGTCCCATTCTTCAAAATCCCCCTGGTTTGGGGCAGCAAAGGGAGGCAAGCAGCACAAAGAATCAAAGGATCAGACTGGAGTGACAGCCCTGTTCCATCCCAACCCTAACCTAAGCCATAGGTGTGTCTGCCCCCGGCCCCATCCCTTTGTTCCTGTGAAATCCTTGCTCACCCATCCCCCTCTCTACAGAGAAGTTTCTTTCTGTCCCGCTCAAGAGGGGATATAAATACCAGTATGTTGAGGAATTAGCAGTGACTTGCTCACCCAAGACAGACCCAGCACTGAAATACGCTGTGCGCAGCAGGGGAAACAGACGACACCTAAAAAGGCTGCCAGCTGAGAACCAGTGAAAATCTAAGAGCCAAGCCAGTCTCCTCCACTCAATTTAGTCCCACCTACTACTGTCCCATAATACACCAACTTAATTCTCACAAATTAACACTTTCCCAAGCTGCTGCCAGGAGCAGTGCTTCCTAAGATGAACCCCACATTTCCCTTGACAGCTCCATTTGCTATGCATCTCAATGTGTCAGTGACAATTTCCGGACAACTTCCAGCCAGGCCTGGGAGGTGGAAATAGATCTCATGCCCCAAAAGCCCCAAGTTGACATCACAGAACTGCTGAGGATTCGATCTGGAAAAGATCCAAGAGATCTCAACTCGCTCACTGAGCTGAGTATACGATCCAGGACTTGGGTCCAGAGGATTTCGGAATTTCAGATTTTTAGCCATAAACCAAAATCTTGGCCCATTAAACAGCATTTGTGAATATGTATGTACAAAAGGGGAGAAAATGAGCAGGAAGAAGGACCCTTGAGAATGCATCTTTTGTCATCCCTGATCTCTTCAGGAGATGCAGCTGCACAAGAGAATTTGCAGGGAAGACACACAAACACACATGCCACCTTCTCGTGCTCAACTCTGCATTAGCTTAATCCGCATATTCGGAGGTGCTGTGTGCTCACCTAGCTAGTGCCCAATCCCCCCGAGGTCCTGCGATGGTAGGCTAAGCAAAGAAGCTAAAAAGGTTTCACATCCGAAATCACAAATTCTAAACAAAACAAGATTCAGAAAGGAGAACAGGAAGAACCCAGAGACATAAGAAAAGCTACCTCCCAGGTATGCCCCAGCCTGCACTGCTACCACGGCTACTAACCCAGCGGTCGCCCACAGAAATACTCGCATACTTTCACCCACCCGGCTTCCAACTGACTCCTGCAATTACATTATTATTTGGCTAAAAGGAGAGATGCAAGGACAGAATTTGGAGAAAGGATCTCTATGTGCTTATTTGTTCAGCTCCTCTCCATGTCCGTGGGAGACAGGGCAGAAAGAAGAAGTTAGACATACTAACTAGTGCAAAGATTTCTTTCTTAATAATAGAACTCCAAGGGCGCCTGGTGGCTCAGTCGGCTGGGGTCATGATCCTGGGGTCCTGGGATCAAGCCCTCTGTTGGGCTCCCTGCCCAATGGGGAGTCTGCTTCTCCTTCATCCTCTGACCCTCCTTCCTGCTTCTGCTCTCTCTCTCAAATGAATAAATGCAAAAAAATATACAGAACTCCAATTTTATTAGCAATATTACAAAATCACATTTCCCAGCCTTCCTTAAAGCCAACTGTGACCACGTTTTCTTAAGTGCTGGCTAACGAGATATAAGCAGAAGTGTGTGAAGGACTCCTTTCAAGGTGTTGTCTCACATGGAACAACTTTTTGTCTTTCTCCATTTCTTCCCTTTGTGTTTTCCCTAGAAACAGAAATATGATGGTTGGAGCTCTAGCAGCCACATGACCATGAGTAACCTAAATGATGGAAATCATGGGCCAGGACAGTGGAGTTAGGTCAAGTTAAATTCTCACCTATGAATCCATGGAGTGGGCCACATGCTGCAGCTAACACAGCAGAACTTCTATCATCCTAGCCACAGTCCTGATGTCCACGGAACTGGCCATATTGGCTCTGGGCTTCCCACCTCTAGGCTTCTTTTACATAATGGAGAAAACCTTCATGTTTCAGCCATATTTTGCAATTCCCAACTGAAACTAATCCTAACTGACACCACTGACCTTAACAGAAGCCCTTTACTTACCAAAGGAAACTCTGAAGGAGATAAATTGGTACACAGTCTTATATATGGAGATAGGACAGACTCCACCTGGCAGCTTATCAACTGGTACCTGCTTACAAAAACACAGCTTTGGCTGCAGTTTCATCTACTAAGTGCAGAGCTTCTCCTGGGATGCTAAGACAAAGGAAGATTCATCCCCAAGAAACTAAATATTCCATATTATCCATAACTGAAATCTCAGGAAAAACTGATTCAGTAAGGTGGCATGATCTGATCTCTTCAGTGAACCCTAGATGATATAAAACTAGATTTTCCTCACCAATTAAAACAATGCAAACCCCATTACAATCAATTTCTAACAGTTTTAGGCCAGCTTATCTTCTACTACTACCCCCTGCAGAAAAGCCCTACCGATCCGAAGCTCAGTGAATTTCTAAACCTTCAGTTCATTAATTCACCAACCAAGACTCACCCTTATTAGGATGCACTCCTCAGGACATGTTAATTGTATTATGCTCTCCCAAATGTAAATGCCTGACAGTCAGAGCCTCAGCTGAACGAATACTCTCCACAGCACTGATGATGGTAACAAATGGCTGGAGGCGGTTACAGAAGAAAGGAAAATGGAGCTACAGCTCGGCTCTGTCCTCCTTCCAAAGGAGATCCTTCCGAAGATGATCTTGGATGGATCTCGGATGCATCTCTTCTTTTAGCCAAATAATAATGTAATTGCAGGAGTCAGTTGGAAGCCGGGTGGGTGAAAGTATGCGAGTATTTCTGTGGGCGACCGCTGGGTTAGTAGCCGTGGTAGCAGTGCAGGCTGGGGCATACCTGGGAGGTAGCTTTTCTTATGTCCCTAGGTTCTTCCTGTTCTCCTCTCTGAAGCTTGTTTTGTTTAGAAGTTGTGATCTCAGATGGATCTCGGAGATCCTTCCTACTTCCTAGCCAGCCTGAGACCCCACCCTCTTCTCCTGTTAAAGCTGAAACAGATGTGCTTCTCCACCCCAAGAGCCAAAGATAACCCTCAACAGGTCAAACAGAACTGTCCATCAGTGAGTGGATCGTACCATAGCTGCAGCTAGTAGGGCCAGAACTGGCCATAAGAAGGGGGCTTATGGGGTGGAACCCCCAGCCCTAGGGCCTGTTTTACACGAAGGTAGGGTGCTAAATGCAGCTGGCACCAGTGGTGATTTACAATGACTGCCTACTGTTTGGAGAAGGGAGGAGGGGGGTTTTGCTAATAAAACACTAGGTAGCTTAAGGAGATAATATTCCTCCCTGGTAGGGATGTGATCCTTCTAGGACAGAAAAACAAAGATAAACAAAGAGGGGAAAAAACTGGAAAGGATACAGGGGGGGAAAAAAAAAAGATTAACTGGATAGAAGACAGACCTTATAAGGGAAGGTTAAAGGAATTGGACTCATTTGGCGTGAAGATTAAAAAACTCATGATACCTTCCCTGCTTTCGAGATCTAGTAGTATTCCAGTGTCTAGAAGTATACAAGTGTATGCAAAAAAAGCATTTAATATTTGTTGACTGACTGATTAGCAAAGGGAAGCTGAGATTCTCACTCAGCCCCGTGGGGAAGGAGAAAAGCAGATGTGCACAAAGAACGGCAGAATGTGTTTAGGTAAGCCAGCCTCAGAGTTGAGAGTGTGTGCCGCTTTCCCAGCCCCTCTCCCTTCCCCAGCCTGGCCAGTTTCCTCCTTACCCCCACAGAAGTTTATTTATCCCTCCTTCAGTATTACTTTCACTCCACTGCTATTACTTCATTGCTCCTCACCAGGCAGTGAGCTCACTGGGGGGAGGGGAGGGTAGCAAAATTCCTGTCTTATTCCTGAGTGTGCAGCGTGTGTGTGTGTGTGTGTGCATGTGTGGGCCCCAGAACATGGTTCCTAGTGCATAATGGGTGCAGAATAATTGAACGAAGCCACCAAATATGTATTGTTCACTCCCTGCACACCTGGCACTGGGGACAGAACAGTGAATGAGACAAACATTCCTGCCCTCGTGGAGCTTTCATTCTACAGGGGGACAGACAACATGCAAGTGAACCCTGACGTACTGGAGGGAAATACACACTAGGGAGGAAGAACAAAGTATAGAAGGAGGCTAGGAAGTGCTGGGGGTGGGTTGGGGAGGAGGTGGCACGGTTAACCAGGATGGTCCGGGAAGCCTGTGAGGAAACAGACCACAGCAAAGAACTAAAAGGGCAAACCAAGGATCACTTGGGGGTGGGGGAGCCTTGGAGGCAAGGGAGCAGCATGTGGAAAACTGAAGACAGGGTCATGACGTACAAGAGGCAATCCGGCTGCGTGGAGCCTTGCTGGCCACGGAGAGGGCTTCAGCTTCTACTGGGGTGCCAGGGAGAGACACTGCACAGGTGTGAGCAAGGAAGAATGATAGGAGCTCTGCCCAGATTTTCAGAGGACCCCTCTGGCTGCTGTGTTGACAACACATCTAGGGGTAAAAAGCGGGGAGTAGGGAAACTGATTTGGAGGTTACTGCAAAACTCCAGGGGACAGGTGATAGCGGCTTGACCTACAGAAATATCAGTGCAAGGGTGCCTGGGTGGCTTAGTCATTAAGCGTCTGCCTTTGGCGGGGGTCATGATCCCAGGGTCCTGGGATCAAGCCCCGCATCAGGCTCCCTGCTCAGCGGGGAGCCTGCTTCTACCTCTCCTCCCTGCATCCTGTTCATGATCTCTCTCGCACTCTCTCTCAAATAAATAAATAAAATCTTAAAAAAAAAAGAAGTATCAGTGCAGGTTGTAGTCAGGTTCTGGGTCCAAACAGGAAAGTGGAGTTGACAGGATTTGCTAATGGATAATATTCAAGGTGTGAGACTAAAAGAAGGTAATCCAAAGAGTTTGGGCCTGAGGAACTTAAAAAGATAAATGAAGAACAAACTAACAAAAGGACCAACATATAAACCTCCCTCCTTCTGTGTCCTAGAATTATTTCCCCCTATAATAATAATCCCCCGGCCATTCTGACTGTGTGTGTCCCCCCCCTGGGGAAGATGGTCACCTGGCAGAGATCCTCTCCCATGCTCCAGATCTGACCACCAGGGCGTCCTCTCCAGATCCAACCTCACTCCCAACTTTGCCTCCTGCACTCTCAGAACCAGGAACCCTCCCTAGGTGGATGGGCACATGGTCTCACACCCTCAGAATCTGCTCCCGGAGCTCCTTACCAATCTGGAACAGGTCCAGGACAGCTCAATGGAGCTCCTGATAAAGCAGAAGCCCACATTCTTAGCACATACACAACTGCTAGAGTTTCTTCCCCACACTTTGAGCTACTTCAGGAGGCAATAATGGCAGAAAGTGGTACAGAATTGGGGGTGGAGGTAGGAGAGAATAGGAGATAAGGGTAAGTCAAGAGAGGTTGAGGGTCTATACCCCAAACCCACTCTTACTCAGGTGGGCCTGCCCTCAGCCATTCTAGAGCATCTCCTGCTCAACTGAAGGCCTCTCAGCCCCACACCACCCCTGCTGCCACCACTAATACCACTATATCACCCATCTAGGGCGACTCCTCTCCTCTACCCCCTCCCCTTCCAAAGGCCAAAGGGGTACTTAACATTTCTGTGACATTCATCTTTAAAAACTGTTTAAAAACTATTTGGGAAAAAAAATAATAATAAATAAAAACATACTGTTTGGGGCTTCTTACAAATCCATACAAGCTATGTCCTGAATATTCAGTTTGAAACAGACAAGTCATACAGAAAAAAGAATTCAAAATGGGGCCGAGGTAGGAAAATGCTTCTTACTGATTATTTTCTAGGCCAATGACCATGAGAGTGGTAAGTTTAAGTGTTTGCTGACTGCTCACAACGTGACCAACGTATCCTGGCTGATGAAAGAAGTACATACAACAAGACAATATCCCTACCCTCAAGAAGCTTACAATCCAGTCAGGGAAAAACTAACACATATACCCGAGCAAACAAGCAAACACATCCTAAAACTGTATGGCCAGGCTATCAGGGTTAGGATGGTTATGATTTGGGAAGACTGGGAAGAGAAGGCAGAGACAGGATTAGAAGCAGGACTTAGCAGAACACATGCAGGAGACTGGGAGGAGGGTGAGAAGTTCCCTATGAGCTTTCAAAGCCATGTAATAGAGGAGCCATACGACTGGGGCCATACGAGGAGCAGCCCGGCCTCAAAGTAGAATGGCCTGGCCACGTCAGGAGGGTGGTAAGAAGCAAGATGGAACTGCAGCCAAGCAATGTCCAGGAGCCCACACAATCACTTGGGCCCCAAATGGAAGGGAACCGGATCAGAGCTGTGGCAGTGGGAACCAAAATTTTAAAAGGGAAAGTCATTTAACAAATACTGAGAACCAATTATGCAGATGTAGTTTTAGGTGCTGTAGATAAGCAGTTTCCAAAGACATTCTGAAGGAAGAAATAACAAAGCAGATTAGATATAGAGGTTATACAAACCAACTGTTGACTTTAGTTATCATCTGCATCCTGTTCAAAGGCGGGAAGGCTGACAAATCCATCTATACTCCAGTCAATGCCTTAACTTTACCTACAACGGTCCTAAACACAGAATGTTTTATTTTTTAAAGATTTTATTTATTTACTTGTCAGAGAGAGAGAGAGAGAGAGAGGGAGAGCACGCACAAGTAGGGGGAGCAGCAGGCGTTGGGAGAAACAGGCTCCCCACTGAGCAAGGAGCCCAATGAGGGGCTCGATCCTAGGACCCTGGGGTCATGACCTAAGCCAAAGGCAGATGCTTAACTGACTGAGCCACCGAGGCATCCCCTAAACACAGAATGTTTAAAGAACGACTCCATTAGTCTTCTATGCATGAGACCAAATGACAGCTATCTCCACTCTTTCATAACAATTATTCTGTTCTGCTCCATTTTACACAAATATGGAGGAAAAGATCTGAAAATTCCTAACTATTTCCCAAACAGTAAAACACAGTTGTTAACATTCGATGGGCCTACTTTCCCCATCCTTTTACCTCATTGTGGCCAAGCACCATGTTCTCTCTGGGGGAACCTCAGGAGATGAGGAAAATGGGCTGGAGCTTGAAGGGTACCTATGACTCCACTGGCACTAAGGAAAACTTTTCACTCACCTGAGCTCCCTCCCCTCCCCTTGAACCTCAGAAGTCCCCACAAACCTGGCAAGTTACGCTGTACTGAGGACATGGCCACATGCACTGAAGGGGCCACAAGTCTCTTCTGCCACCTAACCCACACCCAAATAAAATGCCACATACTCAATTACCAGCCATTCAAGATAAGATACTCCTAGCTTCAGACAAGCAGCCTTTTCATCCACTAAGTAACTAGCTGAGGGTCAAATGTCTAGAAGGTTCTACGGACATTTTTTTTTTTTAAGTAGGTTCCAAGCCCAGCGTGGAGCCCAACGCGGGGCTTGAACTCACCACCCTGGGATCAAGACCTGAGCTGAGATCAAGAGTTGGGACATCAAGAATGGCTGAGAAGCTACACAGGCACCCCAGTCCTAGGCACATTTTTAAAGACACTGTCCCCATCTTTACTGCATTTAAAATACATGGCAAAATCTGACCCCCTCACAGATTTTTTACATGCAATGGCAATTACAACCAAGATAGTAATAGAGACTTTCTTCTAGTCTTCCCCCAAAGCAGATGGAGATGTTTGCCTTCTAACTCCAATCTATAGGACATAAATGAAATTAATTCAAAATGGTATTATTATTGCAGTTGGAATTCTATGGTTTTTTTTTTTTTTTTTTGAATTCTATGTTCTAACAAGAATGAAGAAAAAAGCCAGTCATTACCCAAAAAAATCAGCCTCTCCCCCTCAGAGCCAGGGCAAATCCAAGAAAGGCAAAGCTAGAGGTAAAGCTTGTTGCTATCATTCTGTCACTCTATGTTCTTCAGCACCCAGCACTCCCTCCAAAAGGCTGTCCTCCCATTATATCCTTCTGATTGCATTTTTATCTTGCACAGTTGAGGCCAAGTATACACAGCCCAGTCTTTTGGCCCTTTCCAAAGTAACTGCTAATCAAAGGCATCGTTCCATGTAAGACACCACTGCCAATGCCAGAGGCTCCCAAATGATAAGTCTTTACTTTTGTTTGATCATCTGCCCACATGGCTAATGTGTGCATTTGGGTTTTGTTCACCATCTCGGCCCATGGCACACATCCATACATTTTACCAACTATAATGAGGGGAGGGGTCAAAGGGATTAGCTCCACAAGGTTCTGACCCCACCTGAGATTAAAGTCTTAAAACCAAACTCATGCACCTGTGCCAGCTGTCACCCACCTCAACACTGTCATACTCTTCACGAGAATCCTACAGACAACAAGGTTCTGTGGGTAGGGAATTTGGTCCACAAATAAACTGTCCCTTTAAAGATCTGTAGCAATTTAAAAGCAGCTGGTTTCTGGTATGAACCAGTCCTCAGAAAACAACTCTCACTTCATCTAGAAAGGACAAGGTCCAACAATTTGAGTTTTGGGTATTTAAAAAAAAAAAGGGAAAGAATTGCTCCACACAGATATAGTCAAGATTCAGACACAGTTGCTGGTTCAAGACCAAGGGGTTGGGGTCTTTTAGAAGCAGCAGCCAGAACGCACTGGCCTTGGCTGCTGAATGTAACTGCACTGCTAAAGCCCCACGTGCTAGTCTAGGTCTGGGACAAAGGGAGGGGAAATATTCCTAAGCAGAAACACTGTAGCTCAAGGGTCACAAAGCAGGCCCTTGAACTCCCCGTGGGAGCCTCAGTGCCACTCAGTCCCAGGACAGATCCAGCAGGGCTGGCCTCGTCCCATGCAGGCAGCTGCCTCTCATTCACAGAGGTAGGAAGACCTCTGACAGAACTGTGAAGCAAATCCAGGCTTTCTCCTCTCTCCTTTCCCTCCTCCCCTCTTTTTATTTAAATAAGAAGGGAAATATTTCTATGCCTGAGGAAAAGTTGTGATTGCAACTTTGCAAGTTGTGACTTTTTAAAGAATTTCAGTAATACCTGGAATTGCCAAAAGATCCTGAAATTGAGGGAAGATGGGTATAATTTTAGTGCTTAAGAGAAGCACTGGGGGCACCTGGGTGGCTCAGTTGGTTAAGCGTCTGCCTTCAGCTCAGATCAAGATCTCAGGGTCCTGGAATCAAGTCTTGCGTTGGGCTCCCTGCTCAGCAGGGAATCTGCTTGTCCCTCTCCCTCTGCCCCTCCCCAGCTCATGCTCTCTTTCTTTCTCTCTCTTTCTTTCACGTGTGCCCTCTCTCTCAAATAAATTTTTTTTTTTTTTTTTAAAAAGAGAAGCGCTGAAGACACATCATTTCTCCAGTTTAATTAGAGGTAGTTTCTTACTATATATTTTAGAGGCTTTACTCTTTGGTTTCCTGCCTTAAAGAAAGCACATACTCCATGCCAACTACTGTGGTGACAGTGGTGATGCAGATGATACTAATGACAGTAGCTCTACTTTATTAATCACATTACCATGTGTCAGCATTGTGTAAGAGCTAGCTACTATCCACTGATCTATCTCTCCTCATTTAATCTCATTGGGAAGTAGGTATAATTATCAGCCTGATTTTATAGATAACAAAAAAGACACAGAGAGGTTCAGTAATTTGCCCAAAGTCACACAGTAAGCTGAGTTGGCATTTGATCCCAGAAAGTCTGGATCCACTAGACTATTAAATAGCCTCTGTATTTACATTTGTTAGCCTCTTGATCCTGGAACAACTCTTAGTTGTCACTATTATTTGCAAATCACAGATGGAGAGGAAAAAAGAGAATGAAAAAACGTTAGATAACTTGTCTGGCCAGTGAGCTACCGCCCAGCAGTCAAATCCAGGTCTCTGACCTCCATGTTCAGTACTTTTTCACTTTGCCACATGGGGATGGTTTAATCAGCCAGCCTGGGACCTCTGTACAGATGGCTACTTCTGGGACTAGAAGAGGTGACCCTAGGTCCCAGGGGCACACAGGGAAGGAAGCTTTAAGAAAGGAGAACTAGACAAGAGAGTGAAGGCAACAATTGTGTCATAAGCAATCTGCCATCTGCTGCCAACCTCGTAGCTCTAAAACAGAAAATTCACCCTGTCACATCCCGCTCAAAAATCAACAGATTTGCTGGCTCTAGTCACCCAGTCTCCTCTCCCACTTTCCCTGAGATACTCTGCCCTCCAGCTGGGCCAGTCCCATCCCCATCCCTGCCCCCACTGCCCCTCAGCACATCTTCCTCAGGTCTGGACTCATGGCGGTCCCACACCCGAATTCCACCATATTCAGACCCCAGCAGAAGACGGGCCCCTCCATGCAGCCCCTCAGCTCCTCAGGTTCTGCCTGCGTTCCTCCACCTCTGAGCTCCTTCACAGTTCTAGACAATTTAATACTTACTCATAACCAAGCAGTATAGCTTGCCATTGTTTCTGTTTCCCCAGTGGAAAATTCCTTAGGGGAACAACCATGTCAGATCTTCAGGAGGTGCAGATGCTAGAAGGCCTCCAAGCACAGGCTTGGGAGTCTGAGTGAGATTGGATACAGACTGCCGCACCCCCGGCTGTCTAATTCTTACATAAGTCACTTGTAAAATGCAGACAGAAACAGTGCCTACATAATCGTGTATTTCTACGAAGTAAATGAAAGAATGCATTTCTAAGGTATTTTCCACAATGCCTGACAAAGTGCTCCACAAATAATTATGTAAATGATAATGCGTCTGCCCGCAGCCTAGCCAAATGCCTGCTGAATGTGCAGTTGGAGCTCAACAAGTAGTTGCAATGCAGTGATGGGAAGTTATTAGAGGTTATGGATTCTTTATAAAAATTGGACAAGAAGAGAAGAGGGAGCTCAAGAAAATAAAATATTACAGTGGGATAGGTAGTGGAACAGTGAAAATAAGATCTCAAGATTAAACCAAACCTGTATATATTTCCTGGGCACTGACTAAGTACAAGCGCTCCAAGGGCCCATACTCGCAGAGCTTACAATCTAGCTAAGCAGTTAAGGCAACACATAAAATAACTAAAAATACAAAAAAGTACATACCTGCCAAATGGATAGGATAGCCAGCAGTTCCCAGTTTTGACGCGGGGGGGGGGGGGGGGGGAGGCCTTGATGACTCCTTTTTACCATCAACTATTGTTATTGTTGTTATATGATAATAGGCTATTCTTTATAACCTGCTGATTGAAAAAAAAAATGCCTAATACAAAAAACCTACCATGAAAAACCTACTATGAATTCAACATTTTCCAATGAACTTATATGTTGTTAATCACAACAGTGTCTACATATTGCAAAAGAAAGGAGAATATATATGTTAGAGACAGCACTAACTCAAACCAAAATCGGGCCATTAACACACACAAATGGTCACTGCCCACAGCATGAGGATTACTGGCACAGACTCCTACTGACAACAGGAGTTCAGAAGCCGGGTAGAGATTGCACTACAAACTTCTAATGGATTCAATTCAATAAACATGCAACTAACTTAATTACAATAAACATTTAGCTATGATAATAAAAAATAGTGCTTGTAAAAATAGGTAAGTAGATCCAAGCAAGTTTCATAGAAGGACAGATAGATCTGAGGAGATCTTGAAAGATGAGTAAAGGGGAGATGGGCAGAGAGAAGGGGAAAGAAAGGAACATGAAAAATTAGCATGATGAGCAAAGGAGAGATACAGCAGCAAATCAAAGTACTGAAGCCTTCCTTTCTGGGAATGGTGGTGTGGGAAATGGGAGGAAAGGATAGTAACCTTGGCACAAAGTTTAGACTCTCAATACTAAAGAGACACAGCTTCTCAAAAGATGAGTAGTACAGATGTCAAAGGCTACTGTGGAAACTGGCTCTAGAATTCCACAGATCTGGACTTGAATCTGGGAATCTGGGATCCACCAGTTACTACACCCTTAGATAGTCAAGGCTTCCTAAGCCTACATTTCCCCGCTGTGAAACAGAGATCCACTACTATTTAACTCCTAGAATATAATGATTTTGAAGTGAGGCTCAAAATAGGCAACCACTTTGAAGTGCCTAGGACATGTCCAACACAGAGCAGAGAACTCCATGATCACCATGATTACTCAAAACCCACAAGGTAGTCTTAAAGGTAGGGCCGGTTCCATGTTGGTCCACCATTTCTCAAATAGATTTGGCCATAAAACAGTTTCACGTTAAAACTTACAAAAGAACACTAAAGGAGCTCAAGAGGTATTAGGGGCACTTAGATTAGCATGAGACAACAAATTTAAGAAGTGCCTAGCAATCCAAACTATGAATTCAACAACATTTTGGGTAAAGTTGTATTCTATTAACCACAAATCAAAATGTCTCATAGATAAATTAACTGATGCAGATAATAATCAGTTTTTAAAACTTTATATACAAAATCCTCACCCCTACCAAAAAAGTAAGTAAAATTCAATTATCTTATTAAGAAATGTTTTAATTTTCTCTAGAACACTTCTTAACAGTCTATGGAACACAGTTTAGGATGCACTGCCTCAAAGTGGGGTAGGGTGCTGAAATAGAGGACAAGATAAAAAACAGAAACAGGGAAAACACAGTAAATAAAACCTTCTCCAACATTTTGGTGAATCCTGCTAAATTATATGGTACCTCTTCCCACCACCTCCAACTTAAGAACTATTAAAACACCTATTGTATGCCAGGAACATAATAAGCATTAGGCAATAGGACTTCATAAGAGGGAGGAGGGGACACAGGAAGAGGCAATGAGGGGGGAAGCGATCAAATTCTGCTTCTGAATTTGGATTTTTTTAAAAATATATGTACAAGGAGAGGGGCGCCTGAGTGGCTCAGTCAGTTGAGCGTCCAACTCTTGATCTCAGCTCAGGTCTCGATCACAGGGTAGTGAGTTCGGGCCCCTCACTGGGCTCTGTGCTAGACACGGAGCGTACATTAAAAAATATATATCTGAAATAAAAAAATACATCTACAAGCGGGGTGCCTGGCTGGCCTAGTCGGGGGAGCAAACGACTCTTGATCTCAGGGTCATGAGTTTAAGCCCCATGCTGGGTGTAGAGATCACTTAAAAAAAGTAAAAAATAAAAATATATGTATGATTTTACTGAAATCTGATGCTTTTTAAGAAGTGAAAACTAGACGCACCTGGGTGGCTCAGTCGTTAAGCGTCTGCCTTCACCTCAGGTTATGATCCCAGGGTCCTGGGATCGAGCCCCGCATTGGGCTCCCTGCTTGGCGGGAAGCCTGCTTCTCCCTCTCCCACGCCCCTGCTTGTGTTCCCTCTCTTGCTGTGTCTCTCTCTGTCAAATAAATAAATAAAATCTTTAAAAAAAAAAAGTGAAAACTAAAGCTTAAAAACAAATAAGACAATCTCCTACTGCAATAAAAGGGACACAGTTCTGGCTGCAGAAGCTTCTTTATCTGACTCCCAGAGGGAGCACTATCTGGTGGGGACTGGGGTGGAGAATGGAGACCCTTGAGGTGTGGGCCCCGTGTTTGGTTAATTGGGTTAATTGCTCACTGAAGGATAGACAGAAAGGTTTAGAACTTGGTACCCACTCCCAACTTATATTCAACAACACAAGAGGGGCAGGAACACCAGACCCCCCTCTTCTTGCCTGGCTGAGAAAAGTTAGATGTCAGAGGCCGCTGAAAATGGCATGCAGGACTGAAGGCAGGCAGACGCAGAGACAGCCATCCAGAGGAACCAAAGACTCTGTGTCAGAGCGTTCACTCAAACCACTGCCACTCCTCAAACTGAGGACAGTCGCTCAGAGTGTTTGTCCACAGTCTGTGCCACCATGCCAGGAGGGGGGTTGGGAAAGATGATCCAGTTACTTTCCGTATGTTAATCCTGGCAGCCTAAGCAGCAGCAGAAGGCAAACCCAGGGCAGAGAAGTGGACCAAAGGAAAGTCTGATTAATAATTATCCTCTAAGTTTACAGAGCGCTTCTTTTTTTCCTGAAGAACTTGAAGTGCTTTGGAGACATTACTTCACTAGACCCTTCAGGTTCTTTATTTAAACATTTTCACAGGCAAGTCATAGACAGGATCCAGTACATGGGAAAGTAAAGATGTTGTTAAATCCACCCTAACAGATTGGGAAAAGCACACATACCCACACCAATTTGCCCCAGGGAACTCTGAAGAAAGGGGACGAGCAGCTCCTTTTCCTAGCTGTTCTGGTGAGTAGCAAAGGCTGCTTCTCAAATACGATTCTGAAAGCTTAGAAAAAAGTTCTGAAAAAAGTTCAGATAAAAAAGTTCCCAAACGTCCCCCAAAAAAGTGTCTAGAATTCCACAGAATAGAGAATAGAAGAATAGTCCTGCCTCACCCTCCCAGTATGGAACAGATAGAGAGCCAAAGCTGCCTTAACTCGTTTATTAGACAAGTCAAAAAAGGAGGGATGCAAGATGAGAGAAAAAGAGAAGGAAAGGAAAAAAGCAAATTATTCTGCCAGGATCAAAGAAGTTTCCATTTTTATCTCAAGAGAGGGATACTGGGTGGGTCCATAAGGCCTGTCTATTGCAGACCAACCAAAGCCGTAGATCACATGATAAATCACCACTCATTTTTTTCCTTTCCTATCCCTTAAAAAAAAAGTACATACATTTCTATAAGAATACCCAATCACTTAAGCACTTCCTGTGAGACTTTTAAAACCAGGCATTGTATTGGGTCTGACTGGGTACAGAATGTGAACAAAGTGCTAGCTAGGCCTCCTATGCGCCAGAAATGGAAATACAGTGGTGGACATAACCATCAGTAGAGAAGTGTCAACACATTCACAAGTAAGTTTATACTTATGTCCTATGAAAAAGTCTGTGGTGGAAAAGAATAGTGAATGTAAGAGAGAATAACAGAAGGGCCCTCCTTGGCTGAGGCGGTCAGGAAAGGCCTTAGTAAGAAAGTATTATCCTGCCTGAGCCCGGAAGGATGGCGCTAAGTGAAGGTAGGTGCTTTCTCTGAGGGCAGAAGGAAGCACATATGCACAGGCTGTCTGGTGACAACAGACTTAGGCCTTCCACGAATCAAGGCCAGTGGGCTTAGAGTTTACTCGAGAGGAAGAAGAGGCTGGCAGGGCAAATGCAGCCAGCCACACCATGCCAGGCCAGGCTAGGCATCTTGGAAGAATCTGGATATAAGGACCTTGTTTTTTTCCCTTTGTCCTTCAGAGCTACTGACCCAATGCCTTCCTCATGGCAGACACTAAGAAAATACATGCTTAATTCAGCTAATCAAATATAAACCAGTGACCATTTAACAAGCAATGCAATGACTTAAAATCTTGGCCTCAAGAATCTTATAATCTGGTTTGTAGAAAAAAGAAAACAGATCACCCCTTCACCCTAAATGACAAATGTTCTTGAGATAAGAAAAATATCCTAAGGCAATATCTGATTAAATGCCAAATGAAACATTCAAGTCATATACAGTTCACTGGAAGGGGGAATAATTTTAGGCTATTGTGACAACAGGTTTCCCAGGGAGATTGGGACTCCAGTAGAAACTGAAGTCCGGGGAGTACTTAACGAAGCCACCTGCAGAGGATACTCGAAGCATGGGAACAGTGTAAATGGAGGTGCAGAATGAGCAAGGTCCGTTTGGGAGAAATAAGCACACGGGGACAGCTGAGCCCATCCTAAAACACACAGCAGTCCCCCGCGCAGGCTGCTCCAGGCCGGCTCACCCCAACCTCAGGTCCTTGCTTGGAGACAAAATGAAGATTCCCACAGGCCAGGGCCCTGGGCTGGTCTCCTCCCTGGCACACTCCGAGGGAGCCAGAAAAGGAAAATGAGTGAAACTGTCTGCCCCCAAGGGAAGGAGAGGCAGAGAGCTATGGATCCCATTGACTGGGATAAAAAAAAAAATTCAATGTCAAGAAAGGCAAGAAGGGGGAAAAAATCCAAGTTGTAGTATTATGCAACTGAAATTCCATGCATAAGCCAGGAAACTCAAAGGTCACAGTTCCCACAGCAACTGTAACCTGAACCACGAGCGCATGCAGTCTTTGGCACTGCCAGACCCAAAGCAACCTACCATGCTCTGCGCCGCGCAGCCCCTGCGCTTCCAGCACATACCTGCGGCTCAGTCGCCCTGTGGCCCCGCCCCTTAGCGCCAGGGAGGCCGCGCAGGCGCTCTGCTCACAGCTCACCTGGGTGGCCCACATCAGGCTGCACAGGGCCCTGGGTCATTCTCTGCAGTCTTGGATTCTTTTGGGCAGAGCTTTGCCCTGACTCCATGCCTACTTAACTATGGGTTTTTAATCCTAATTCTTCTGTGTGTTATTTTAAAAAGAAGGGAAGTGTATGCGGGTGGCAGAGAGGGGGTGCTACTACCTTCTTCTTTTGCATGTTGTGATGTTCCAACATTTGCAAAGCCTCACCTTATGGGAAACAGGGCAGGGCATGGCGGAGGAGATGGAGGGGTGGCAAGAGAATGTTGGGTTTCAAAGGACATCTATCAAAAAAGTGAAAAGACAACCCACAGAATGGGAGATTTCTGCAAATCATATCTGATAAGAGACTTATTTCTAGGGAATATGTAACTATGCCCATGTTCCTTCCTAAGAGAGGACAGGACACTGGTAGGGTCATCCAGACCCTGCACTCATCCTGAGGCCTATATGTTGTGACCGTGGAGGACGGGGCAAGAACCCCCTTCCACATTCATCCCCCAGCCTGGGGTGGCAGTGAAGGCTGTGGGTGCAAGGAAGACCTACAGGCACCTGGCTTAGAAATGGATGACCATGGGCCTTTTTAAAAGACAGATCGCCTGAGGTCCTCCTCGACTCACTGTTCAATCATCACAACAGAAAAGACTCACCTAAAAAAAGTTTATATCCTGGAAATCTTACCTCCCTCTGGGACATGGCTTATGTGCATAACTGAAATTACAGGCTCATGGAAAAGAAAGACTTTCCTGTTACTCTGGCTGCCAAGGTGAACAGAGACAAGGGAAGCAATACAGTAGTCGAGAGAAAGCCCAGCTCCTGAGAGCTGTGTGACCAAGACTAGATGCTCCACATTGAGCAGCTGTTGGACTGTGAGCGTGTCCCTCAACAATGCTGATCAACTACCCTGCATGACCGCCATGAGAACTAACTGAGGAAGTATAAGAGCCTACACTACAGGGCCTAACAGACAGGAGGTACTTAATAAATAGGAACTATGGAGATTGTTATTTCTTTTTTTCACACTTCATGTTTTACCAAAAATACTGCTACCCAACCTGACTGCCCACTTCATTTACAAAAGCTGGGTCCAAATTAATGTTTTGGTCATTTCACAGCAACAGCAATGACAAATAATCGCAGCTAACATTTAATGTGTGCTTACTATGTGATGAGCACTATATTGTATGCTGTTCTTTGATCATCACACAGGATTTCCTTTAATTCTCCAAAATGCCATGAGATAGGTACTAATATACACATTTTATAGGTGAAGAGACAGAAATTTAGTAATGTACTCAAGGTCACATAGTTCTAAGTAGTAGAAGAAGGAACTTAACCCAGGCAATCCAACTTTAGAGTCCTCATACTTAACCACATCATGTCCATCTTCAAAGTATCTACCCTCACCAAGAATAAAGTAGGCAAAGAGGCCAAAATATCACAGGTTCCAAAAACATTCCAAGAGTGACTTCTTTGAAAGACTTCAGTCTCAGGTTGACCTTGTGATCACAAAACCATATGGCATGGTTCTATGGAAGACAAAGGCCAGAGCAATCTAAGATGGCCCCATCACCCACTATCATCCACTTGATCCCAGGCAGCCCAATTCAAAGTGGGAATATGGGACCATGCTTCATTTCAAAATTGCACTTGTTAAAGGCACCCAAGCATTTTGATACCTCAGGGTAACGAAGTGAATAAGCCTAGGAATCTTTAAGTTCCCTTACAGCCTACTTGATTCACTTCCTATTTTATAAATTCCCATTACTTTCTTACAGCTGGAAAGATGGAACTTCTCATCTTCTCCACTTTTCCCGATTATTAATCAGGTTTCCTCTCCCTCTCACATTTTTGTTCTTATGCTCCACACACTCCCAGCCCCCAGCTGCACGATTTATACCTACTTGTTCAGATTACATGCAAAGGAAAAAACTTCACACATTCATTTATCCCAACTTAGAAATGGAAATACCTGATAAAGAGAGCTAAAGGGATACAGAAAAATGAGGCTCTGAAATACCACATTTGCAAGTAATCCCAAGTATGCCCCCCCAAAGGGACCCCAGCATTCCTATCCACTAGTAGGAATGTGATCTTGGACAAGAAACAGCACCTGCTGCATGCCCCTGAGCTTGCTCCTTCATTGACAGGAAACAGTATTTACCATCCCAGAGGTGCTAGGTGGCTCAGAGGAGGTAACAAAACAGGCAACAGAACAAACATTATTATGTAAGTAAAATGTCTTCTTTTTAGCCCTGTCTGATCAATATAAGGAGAATGTAGACCACTTAAATATTTTGTAGGGATCCAGGTAGAAGATAGTTTAAGTATTTCATTTTGCTAACTTATCTACATAACCCAGATGGACTTCTTGTTATTAAATTCCTTGCCTTATAGAGTAAATACAGCTGAAAATCTTGTTAGATAACACAAAGGAGTTAAGATTACAATAGGAAATGACATTGCTCCATTTTCCTGGCCTGTGCTTAAGTACAACCTCAATACCCTTGTGTCCAACATCCAACTATTCCCAGAAGCCTAGCCCCAATGGGTTCAGTAGTCATCAACTTATGGTTGTATTTTTACCAGTGATACGGTGACTAAAATGCTAGAAAGAGTCTATATGCCTTAGTCTGTGCTTTCAGAGGATTTTAAGTTTCTAAAAGCTAAAACAGGGGCACCTGGGTGGCTCAGTTTGTTAAGTGGCCAACTCTTGATTTCAGCTCAGGTCATTAATCTCAGGGTTGTGAGATGGAGACCCATGAGCATGGAGCCTGCTTGGGATTCCCTCTCTTCCTCTCCTTCTGCTCCCCCCCCCCCACCGCTGCCCCCAGCTTGTGAATGCGTGCTCCCATCCTCGTGCTCTCTCTCTCTCTCACTCTCTCTCTCAAATAAATAAATCTTTAAATGAATGAATGAATGAATGACTAAATAAATAAATAAAAGCTAAAACAAGCTCACCAACATAAAGAAATTGCAAGTATTAAAGGTTATCAGACTGGATGTAAACTATTCAATTCTAAAGACTTGTTAAATATAACAAATAGCTGAAAGCATAGAAATCTGTAGTATAAATCTGGGTTTACTCAAGAACTGAGGGCAAATATGACTCATCGAAATTACTTAAACTTTTATGCTCCAAAGCAAAAACGATACCATCAAGAAACTAAAAGGCAACCCACAGAATGAGGTGAACTATTTGAAAATCATATATCTGATAAGGAACTTTATCTAGACTATATAAAGAACTCTTACAACTCAATAATAAAAAGTAACCTAAATTTTTAAATGGGCAAAGGATTTAAATAGATGTTTCTCCAGAGAAGATATACAAATGGCCAATAAGCACACGAAAAGATGCTCAACATCATTAACCACTACGGAAATGGAAATCAAAGCCACAATGAAATACAGCTTCACATCCACTAGGATGGCTACAGTCAAAAAGACAGATAATAGCAAGTGGTGATGAGATGTGGAGAGACTGGAACTCTCATACATTTCTGGTGGGAATGCAAAATAGTGCAGCTACTTTTGCAAATAGGTAGGCACTTCCTCAAAATGTTAAACACAGAGTTACCATCTGATCCAGCAATTTCACTCCTAGGTACATAAATAAAAAAGAGAAATGAAAACATATGTCCACACAAAAACTTGTACATGAACATTCACAGCAACATTACTCAAAAACAGCCCAAAGCAGAACTGTTGAATGGATAAATGGAGTCTATCCATAAAATGGAACACTTGGCCATAAAAAGGAATGAAGTTCTCATGCATACTACAACACGGATGAACTTTAACACTATACTAAATGAAAGAAGCTAGCCACAAAAGACCACGTGTTGTATGATTCCATTTATATGAAATATCCAGAATAACAAACTTACAGAGACAGAAAAGTTGACTAGTGTCTGCCTAGGAGGAGGGGCACTGGAGAGAAGAGTCAGTGCTATGGGTATACAACCTCTTTTGGGGATGACAAAAATGATCTAACATTGATTGGAGTGATGGTTGTAAACTCTCTGATTACACTAAGAACCACTGAATTGTACAATCTGAATGAATGAAATGTATGATATGTGAATTATATAATATAGCTGTTAAAAAGAAGAAAAAACCCAACTGAGAGCAAGGGCCTGGCATACAGTAGGTACTTAATAAATGTTGGTTAAATAAAGAAAATAGAAATGTTGAGTCTTTCACCAAAGATTTCATTAGAGGAATTCCCCACTGCATTCGGCGACTTCGGTGAGACAAGTCCCAGCCTAGAGGAGACAGGAGCCCCTCTGTAGCACCTTCTCCCAGCCCAGCACACCCCCTACGCATTAGGCTGATATTCTCAGTCTAAAGTTTCTTCTAAACCTGGATTCTAAGATGCTTTGCTGGTGAACATAAAAAGCCAACAAATATTTCTGAAAGCACATAATGTGAGCTCCTGGTCAGGTGCTCCGAGGAACAGGAGGGAAGTCTGGGATGTGGTCCCTCTCTAGCAGCCTGGAGGCAGAACTGGCATTTGTGAAATAAGCAGAAACTCCAGGGCAGTGAATGATGGGGATAAATCAGGAAATAGAGACAGTAAAAGCCTTTGGTCAAAAGCAGGATATTCTCCTGGGGTCCCCCAAGTAAATTATTGCAAAGCTACTATCATGCCTTGTCCATAAGGCCTTCCCCATCCTATAATCAGAATTAATTGCTTCCTCCACAGCATTTTGTTTAAAGCCACCTTATATTACAGTTAATTGTATGTGTTTCTGCTCACCCTCACTGTGCAATACATTCCTGGTGAGTAAGGACAGTGTTAACGATTTGCCTCCTTGAAAACCATCAGCACCTGAGGAATTTGAGAGGCAGGGCAGGGGGGTTGTGGGGGTAGGGAGGGAAAAAATGAAACAAGATGGGGCTGGGGAGGGAGACAAACCATAAGAGAAAACAAACTGAGGGTTGCTGGAGGATGGAGGGAGAGGGATAGGGTGACTGGGTTATGGACATTGGGGAGGGTATGTGCTATGGTGAGTGCTATGAATTGTGTAAGGCTGATGATTCACAGACCTATACCCCTAAAACAAATAATACATGTTAAGAAAAAAAGAGAAAAAAAAAAGAAAACCATTAGCACCAAGTCCTACATACAATAAGTGGATAATTCATATGTCAACTTTAAGTATTTACTTCACAAAAATATTATCAAAATAGTAATAATTATTATATTAGATATAAGTTATATAAAAATAATAAAATCTATTATATATTATTTATATATTATATATTATTAAAAACAATAATAAAAATATTATTAATGCCTCTTTTCTTATTTCTTAAATCACATTAGCCGGCTAAAGTAACGGTGGCATCTCAGTTGCCAAATAGCCTGAAAGCAGAAACCTTAGGGGTGCCTATGTAGCTCAGTGGGTTAAGCCCCTGCCTTCGGCTCAGGTCATGATCTCAGTGTCCTGGGATCGAGCCCCACATCGGGCTCTCTGCTCAGCAGGGAGCCTGCTTCCCCCTTTCTCTCTGCCTGCCTCTCTGCCTATTTGTGATCTCTCTCTCTCTGTCAAATAAATAAATAAAATATTTATTTAAAAAAAAAAAAAGCAGAATCCTTAGATTGTTACCACGACTTTCACATGATCTACAGCAAGCACCCACACAATGTAGTCCACGCCCACCTTTCTTTCCAGAACTGCCCCCTCCTTCTTTCTTATCATTATGCTTCAGTCCAACGGCTTGTTTACTCCTCAAGCCTGCACACCTCCTGCAGGCCTAAACTGCTCACTCTGCCCCAGGCCCTCCTCCACTCCCCAGTCACTAGCTGCCTGTGCTTAACTTATGTATCCTTTTCCCTGGGAGGCCTTACCCACCTCCCCTCCAGCCCAGATGAAGTACTCTGTCCCACACTTTTCCTGGACCCTGTACTGATCCTTCCTGCAGGCCCTTCACAGACTTAGGTATCTCTGTGACTCTACTTGTTTGTCTCCCCACTAAACTGTGAACTCCATAAACAAACTGTGTTTATTTAACTTACTAGGGCGGGGTGCTGGTAAATGCTTAACCGCCTATTCTCCAAAACGTGCTAATGTCTTTACAGGTATATTTATGTGTACATATATTTACACTTATAATAAATTTTACTGATATAAAATGTGTAGCATACAACAGTAACAAAATATGCTTATATCAATAAATATACATTAAAGTATATAGTAATTAAATATATAATACTCTACTGTAAATTCCATACAGCCAATTGATTCTTACAGAATGCTGTCACAGATTTTTGTCTAATTCATATCTATAACCAACTCATGGATTCAATTGATAAATAAGTGGATGTTGATATTTTCATTTACTTTAAGGAATAAAATAAAACTGGAACAAGAAAGATGTATGTATATCAAACAGGATATGAGCAACTTCCTTGTTGAACTGGACCCTAGCTTTCAAACACTAGATAAATATTTCATCAATTTTTTTTATTAATTCACAATATAATGGCTGTAGACATGCAACACTAAGTTTGGGGGTGCCTGGCTGGCTCAGTCAGTACAGCATGGAACTCCTGATCTCGAGGTTGTGAGTTGGAACCCCACACTGGGTATTGAGATGACTTAAAAATAAAATCTTAAGGAAAAAAAAAAAGACTAGGTTTGAACTGCAAATGTTAACATTTTCTCCATCACTTTCTTAGGCAACGAACAAAATAATAAATCAGGCCCTGATTGTTAGTGATGTTTGTTTCCATGGTATAAATACTTCCATCATGGCCAATTTCAAGCTACCAACTTGACATCTCTAAGCTTTGGATGCTGAGCTGGGAGGAAATGCACCATAGCTCACTATTACATAGAATCTCCACCATATGGGTACAAGAGACACAGAGCATTGTTTGTGCTAAAATAATGAGGAAGTGATGAATTTTTAGTATTTATTACCCTTTTTTTTATTTTGTTTTATTATTTGACAGAGAGAGATCACAAGTAGGCAGAGAGGCAGGCAGAGAGAGAGGAGGAAGCAGGCTCCCCGCTGAGCAGAGAGCCCGATGTGGGGCTCCATCCCAGGACCCTGAGATCATGACCTGAGCCGAAGGCAGAGGCTTTAACCCACTGAGCCACCTAGGTGCCCCAATTACCCTTGTTTTTAATATAATTTATTCAATTATAAGTTTATAGGATTTTTAATAATGGCTGTACTTACAAACAACCCACAAAATTCCTGAAAATTTAACAAGGTAAAGGCAGGCCATGATTCACTACCATAGTCCCAGTGTTTAGTACACAAAAGGTGCTCATGCATATTTGTGGAAACAAAGCATAATCTTGTAGTTACTTAAGAGTCTGCTCTTCTAGAAGGAATCAAGACTTTCCTATAACAAGATTTTACTGTATCTGGGAATTTTGAATGCCAGAGAGAATAGCACAAGGTTCCATGTAATACATTATCTTTCTCTTTTCTTTTTTTTTTTAAGATTTTATTTATTTATTTGACGGAGAGATCACAAGTAGGCAGAGAGGCAGGCAGAGAGAGAGGGGGAAGCAGGCTCCCTGCTGAGCAGAGAGCCCGATGCGGGGCTAGACCCCAGGACTTTGAGATCATGACCTGAGCCGAAGGCAGAGGTTTAACCCACTGAGCCACCCAGGCGCCCCCACATTATCTTTCAAGGAGGGGATCATTTAATGCTTAGTATAAGCTCAGAAGTAAGATATTTTTGATAAATTCTCCCTGAGATTTCTTCCACAAAACACTTAGGCACTGGGAAGTTAATTTTAAATCCTTTAACAGTCTGATTTGGTTTAGCACCCTGGGTGGCTTATTCACAGGGTGTTCCTTAAAGCTCATGAATTCTGGCTCCTACTCCGGAAAAAACAGAGCCCAGAAAGTATCTCCAGGCCAGAAGGTACTGGGCTGCCATTGAGAACTGCTGGGAGCTTACTCACTGACTCTCTGGATCTCTTTTAGCTCAGTTTGGGTCCTCCTAATGCTACTTCTTTTTACATCACTGTTGTTACCCTCCCTTTAAGTTTCTTTCTCTGGTCTTTGTCCCTCTCCTTGGTTCCCTGTAGATCGCTTCACCAAAGCTGGTTTTGGTCCCTGGCTTATCATCATCATCCCCACTCAATATCAACTGTCTTCGTCACTAATAACTCCTAGATCTCCAATGAACTATCTGAATGCTCAACTCTACTTACTATTTTCATGACAAACAAAGCCTAAAGTACTTCCCCCAGCTCTCAGCAACTGCAGTGTCCTTCAGATCACAGTGTATATCTCTATGCCTTTGACAATACAAGCCTGTCAGCTGCTCCTCTAAGAATGTAGGAGATAGACTCCACTGCATCAGCCAGGATTTAGTGGGCCTTTATCTTCTGTAGACTGAATAATATGAACAAAGCCAGGAGTGAGGTTTCATTTTCCCAAGCATAAAATAAAGCTGAATTTGCTTTTTCAGATTATGCATGCTGCTCTCCTCCCCAGACAGCAGCACTGCTACATATGAGCCCTCCTTTCCCTTGGTTGTCATCTTCGCCCCATCCCAAGCAGTAACATACCCGAGACTCCCTATATATCTCCTAGGTCTACCTTTCTTTTCCCATTTCAGTTCATCAATATGTCTTCATTACCCACCAGGGGAAGTTATCCTAAACTGCCTGCCATCTGCCTCCAGCCCATCTTCCCCAGGTACTTTTCAGCGTGCCACTACCCTATTTAAGAACCTAAAGCTCCCTATCAAAATCTAAGAGACTATTCCTCTTCCTAGGAGATAAACACTTAAGTATTTAATGGTCAAGGAATGCAATGTCTTTAATTCATATGGAGAGAAAGAAAAAAATACGAAAAGCAAATGGTGCAAAATGAAAACAACTGGTGGTTCTGGGTAAATAAGAGTTCCTTATTCTATTCTTGCACTTTTCTGAAATTGTAGCAAAACAAGGTTACAAACAAAACAAAACAAAACAAAAAACCTACACCTCTCATCTTAACATTAAAGTTTGACAACGAACAGCCCCTTCTCACTAAGCACTTCAGTCCAGCCTGTTGGTGATGGTCACATCTTTATCTAATATCTAGTTTTTGTTCCTCTTCTCTACACCTAGACTTAGGATTTCCCCTGCTCCTCCCTAACAACCAGCTTCCTTCACTGACTCATTTCTTCCAGGAGTGCTGAGGAAGGAAAAGAACTAACATTTACCAACCATCTGCTACCAGCCAGGCCAGTAACGTGCTTGGCACTTACTGCATATTCTTTCATTTAATTCTGCTAACAACTCTGCAAGGGAAGCAAGATCTCAGGCCTTGGAGAGATTAAGACCCTGGTCCAAGATTACAGAGTGCAGAGCTGGAATGGGATCCCAGGTTGGCCTCTGTCATCCACACCACTGCCCACACCTCACTACTCCCCTTTCCAGACCAACTCATCCACAGCCTCTTCATTCGCTCAACATGTACTTCCTGCCGACTTCCTGCCAGGCCCTGCTCTAAATGCTAGGGATACATTAGAGGACAAAACATATAAAGCCCTGTGACCTTGTGCAGCTTCCATTTGACAATAAAAATTATATTCATCAAACACTCATATAGTGCTTACTCCATGTGAGGTGTTGGGCTAAGCATTTAATAAATATTAATTCATTTGATCCTCATAAAAATTCTCTGAGTTAGGTATTATTCTTACAAATGAGGAAACTGGGACTAAAAGGGTTCCATAATCTACCCAAGTTCACATAAGTAGTAAGTGGTGAAGCCAAGACTTATACCCAGGCGGTCTGGCCCCAGAGCCCAGGCTACTGTGCCTCTCCATAAACGGAAGTAAAACATGCTGGAGGGTGGTTTAAGTACTCTAGAAAAAAGGAAAAAGTAAAGCAGGATGAAAGGAATTTAGAATACCGGGAAACACACTAAAATTTCAAACTGGGTGGCATGAGTAGCTTTCATAAAGAGGGTAACATTTGAACAAAGGCAGGCAGTGACTAAGGAGGTCAACTGTGTACATCGTAGGGAAGACTGCTTCACGGAGCCCGAACAGTCTGGGGAAAGGTCTGAGGCAGGGTGTGCCTGGGATGTCCAAGGAACAGTAAGGCAGCCAGAGAAGCTAGAGCACAGGGAGCAAGGGAAATAGTAACCACTGCTTTCTTAGGAGAATACATGGTTTACACTGGATTCTCTGTATTTGCTTGCTGTTCACTAACTGCTCTTTTACTACTTATCTTGACTCCCCAGATGAACTGTGAATCCTAAGAACAGAGCCTGTGGCTTCTACCCTCTGTATGTTCCTAGCACTTTTAAAGTGAATGTTACTGAATCTGTCGGCCTTGCCTTTGTGAATTCCATATACTACAAAGAAGACAAGCAGATCCCGTGAGGGCAGCTTCAGACATCTGTGACCATCAGTCCTCCTACACTAGCGGTGAGCAGTAACCCCCACCTGTGTTAAGGGTGCTCCTGTGAAAATGTCAGCATGTAAATAGTACTTGTAGTTTGTTTCCAAGCACACCTGCAAATGTTATACTCAAATTTTATCTCCAGGATGTCCCTTTAAAGATTTTATTTATTTATTTGAGAGCAAGAGAGAGCACAAGCAGGGAGAGGGGCAAAGGGAGAGGGAGAAGCAGGCTCCCCCCAGCATCCCCACCTCCAGGGGCAGGAAGCCCGACACGGGGCTCAATCCCAGGACCCTAGGATCATGACCAGAGCTGAAGGCAGACACTTAATTAACTGAGCCACCCAGGTGCCCCTCCAGGATGTCCCTTTAAATGGCTGAGAGCCAACATCTCTCTACAAATGGCAAAACCATGACACAGAACCATTAAGTGATTCACTTGAGCTCACTGCACAACAGCTGAGTCAAGGTTTTCTCATGTAGACTGGGAGATCAGGGAATGCAGAGGCACCTGGCACCTTTATCCTCCTTTGTGAACTGCCCCCAACCCCACGGGCAGCACAAGGCCTCGCAGACCTAACACTCTGAGGACTCCTGACTCTCAGATTTCAGATGTCCTGGATCACAAGAATGGGCTCTCTGAAGGTCAGTAATGACTGAACACAGTGAAGGGTCCCAATCACATCCACACTGGCAAAGACCAAGCATTCAGTTAAGTCATACAGAACTTAGGTAAAAGGAATGAGACGCCCACGTTACACAAAGATAAAAGCCTTCCCTTTATTCCTTTCTCATCGGCGGCAGAATTTCCAGATTCCTTTTTCCACAGTTCCCATGAACTCAACAAGCTATCACTACTCATAAGGAACTAAAGAGTATGCATCAAACATGTCCCTATTTCTGGTTTCAGTCTGGAAAAAAGAAAATCCCTTTTTGCTCTAAGTCAGAAATGATAGTATAGCTTTTTTTTTTTTTAGATTTTATTTATTTGCTTGACAGAGAGAGAGAGATCACAAGTAGGCAGAGAGGCAGGCAGAGAGAGAGGGGGAAGCAGGCTCCCTGCTGAGCAGACAGCCCAATGTGGGGCTCGATCTCAGGACCCTGAGATCATGACCTGAGCCGAAGGCAGAGGCTTTAACCCACTGAGCCACCCAGGCGCCCCGGTAGTATAGCTTTTCCTTCCATTTTATTCCCAAAATAAAGGACTCCAATTTAATTTCATTTTTTTCCCCCCAGGTCAAGCCCAGAACAAAATTCACCCTAAAAGAATCATTTTCCATAGGCTGGGGAGCGATGGAGGGGAAGAAAGCCAAGAGAAAGAACATGTTTGTAACCATAAGTGAGAGCTGGGGTGCTGTGGCGGCTGTGCTCCATTTCAGAGATGAGCTTTCTCATGAAGGTATCAAGAAATGGCAGGAGCTACATGTGAAGTAAAAGGCAGTGCCTGCCCTCGGGCAGCACAGCAGCTCAAGACACCAAGTGATCCTGCACCCCTGGGACTGCTTCTCCTTTTGGAGAAGCCCAGCGACCAGCCCAAGCATGAGTCCTAGAGAACTGCTACTGCAGGGATTGTGGGTCCTCAAAGCCAAGCAGGTATCTGTGTCTGCCACTGTCAGAGGGAATAACAGCATTGTTTCTTACATATGGCAGATAGTCTTTAAGTAACAGCTATTAGAGGTGTGTTAGTTCCAAAAACCATCATTAGATTGTATCAGTGTGAACCTTCCGGATGTTGATCACCACACTGTGGTTACCTTTTTCTTGATAAATTCATGCAGAAGCATTTAGCGGCAAAAGGGGGTACGATGTCACCAACTTTCAAATGGGTCAGGAAAAAAATGGGAGAAGAATGGGGAGAGAATAAAAAAGCAAATGGGACAGAATGTAAATAATTAATAAAATCTCATTTAATAGACTTAGATAACAGGTACAAGGCAGCTGCTCTTGCAACTTCTCTGTAAATGTGAAACTATATAAAAGGAAAGTTATCCAACAAAGGAACTTCACCTGTGCCCCGTCAAACAGGTGGGCATGCTCTCCCGGTTACAGCAGGAGCCACCTCCCACCAACAGCACCCAGCGGCCAAGGCAGCAGAGGGGGCTGGCACTGTGACGCTCATGGAGCAACAACTGGAACAATGAACGCTGACAGAAGTCGGGGAGCACGTAAGGCAGCCGCTACCTCTGGGCTTTTCTCTAGCATCAAGTCATGCTCTCAGGTTTTTCCCCCGAATCAAGTCATATTCTCAGCACATGGAAAATAAGGCCAATTTTACCAAAAGGGGGATGGGAAGGCACGAAACTTGAAGCTTCGGCATCATCTGGGGCTCTTCTCTCCCCTTATCTCTTCCATCTAATCAGTGTCCTCTTTCCAAAATGTCTCTGGCATCAAGTCCCTTCCTCTCTATTTCCTTGCCAACTATCTGTTCCAGTTCCCTGTCATGTCACACCTGAATTACTACCACTTAGGGTGGGCAAACCATGACTTGTGGGCCAAATCCAACCTGCAAACAAAGAAGGGTTTTACATTTTTAAATGGCTTGGGGGAGAAAAATCAAAGACTATTTTGAGACATGTGAGCATTATATGAAATTCAAATTTGGAGGGCCATAAATAAAGCTTTGTTGGCACACAGCCATGCCTATTTGTCTACCAATTGTCTCCGGCTGCTTTCCTACTACAATAGCAGCTACATCAGAGACCACATGGCCCACCGAACCCTAAAACATCTACTTTCTGGCCCTTTACAGAGAAAAGTTTGCCGACTCCTCCCACAGGTGGTCTTGCTTGACTTTCATCTTTCCCGCCTCCACCAGATTAATGGACACAAAACACTATTTCCACGCTGTTACTCTGTGTTCCAACACCTCTGGTGTTGCCTATAAACTTCACCTGGTCCCGTGGCATCCATCAGGACAGGTGAATAAACTTGCTTTTTTTTTTTTTAAAGATTTTATTTATTTATTTGGCAGAGAGAGAGAGAGAGAGAGAGATCACAAGTAGGCAGAGAGGCAGGCAGAGAGAGAGGAAGGTGCAGGCTCCCTGTTGAGCAGAGAGCCCGATGTGGGGCTCAATCCCAGGACCCTGAGATCATGACCTGAGCCGAAGGCAGAGGCTTTAACCCACTGAGCCACCCAGGCGCCCCTAAACTTGCTTTTAGCAAGAAAAGCCATGCCTTTGTTCATGTTTCTCTCTGTCTTTTAGAAAACTCTTCTTGCCTTCAGCCGCTAAGCCTACCTTTTCAAGACTCTGGGAGCATTTCCTGGTTCCCTTCCCTCAGCTTCCACAGCACCCTATACTTACCCTCATCACAGCTCTTACCACACTACACTGAAATCATCTATTTGTGTTTCTGTCTCCCCAGCTACAGTATGATTCCAATAGGGCAAGGAACATGTGTTACCCATCTCCCAACACCCAGACAGAACATGGCACAGCAGTCCACGAACCCTGAACTCAACTGCAAGCCAGTCAGGCTGGCCTCCTCACTGCCCAGAAAGCATCCTGCTCACTCTCAACCCAAGCTTTGCTCACAGCAGCACCTGGACAATCTTACCAATGACCAGGCCCAGGTGAATCAGTGTGGACTAGGGTTCAAACCCCAAGCTCTTCCCGCTCACCTGCTGTGTGCCCTTGGAAAAGACACTTGTTATCTCTGAGTCCTCTTCTACAAAGCAGGGAGGATACAGTACCACCTAACTTGCAGGGTGGACAATACAGTTGACTGTTGAACAATGGAAGGTTGAGGGTGCTAACCCCCACACAGCTGAAAATCTGTGTATAACTTTTGACTCCCCCAAAACTTAGCCATTAATGTCCTACTGTTGACCACAAGCTTAATGATAAACAGGACGTATTTTGTGTGTTATATGCATTATGCACTATATTCTTAGAATAAAGTAAGCCAGAGAAAATGTTATGAAGGAGCTCCTGGGTAGCTCAGTGGGTTAAAGCCTCTGCCTTCGGCTCAGGTCATGATCTCAGGGTCCTGGGATCGAGCCCCGCATCGGGCTCTCTGCTCAGTGGGGAGCCTGCTTACCTCCCCTTCTCTGCCTGCCTCTCTGCCTACTTGTGATCTCTTTCTGTCAAATAAAATAAATAAAATCTCTAAAAAAAAAAAAAAAGAGTGGGGCGCCTGGGTGGCTCAGTGGGTTAAGCCTCTGCCTTCGGCTCGGGTCATGATCTCAGGGTCCTGGGATCTAGCCCCGCATCGGGCTCTCTGCTCAGCGGGAAGCCTGCTTCCCCCTCTTTCTGCCTGCCTCTCTGCCTACTTGTGATCTGTCAAATAAATAAATAAAATCTTTAAAAAAAAAAAAAGATGTTATGAAGAAAACCATAGGGAAAATACATTTGTAGTACCATACTGCACTTATAAAAAAAAACAAAACAGCTGCATGTAAGTGGACCCACACAGTTCAAACCCGTGTTATTCAAGGGTCAACTATAGTTATTGTCCTTACAACTGGAGTCACCTGTCTGTGCCACTTTGGTATTTCATTGCTTTTCTTTCCTCTTTCCCCAAACTTTTTTTTACAATTATACCATATCTTTTGAAGCAGATGCATTTGTCAAGAACAGGGTAATGTCATACATTCCTATAAATCTGTGCCCTGCCCTAATACCCAGTATAGTGCGACATGAGGAAGAAGAGACCAGCAGATGACAAATTAATGAACAAATTATTCCAGGAAGCCTAAATAGCTGCTAATAGTTGAGGGCAGGGGGCATTTGAGGGTACTTTCATATTAAGCATGAACCCACACATACTCTGTCCCTGGAGGGGAAGAAAACCAGGGTCTCAGGATTTAGCTCCAAGTTTCATAAGCAACAGTCACTAACAGTACTAGCTAATATGTAGGGTGCTCAATAGGTACCTGGCAGAATTCCACATGCTTACAACCAAATAAAGTGAATAGGATTTTTGTGCCCCTGCACAGATGAAGAAACTGAGGCCCAAGGAGGTTAAAGTACACACCCAAAGTCACACACCCTAGTAAATGTTGCAGAACAGTCTAGTTCCAGGGTTCATGTTTTTGTTTTTTTTTTAAGATTTATTTATTTGACAGAAAGAGTGAGAGCACAAGTAGGCAGAGTGGCAGGAAAAGGGAGAGAGAAGCAGACTCCCACTGAGCAGAGAACCCGATGCGGGGCTTGATCCCAGGACCCTGGGATCACGACCTGGGCCGATGTTAAATGCTTAACTGACTGAGCCACCCAGGTGCCCCTCCAGTGTTTATGCTCTTTTTTTTTTTTGCCCCTGATCAGTGTTCATCCTCTTAACCACATTTTGGTCTTCTTAATCTAATTTAGCTCCACCATTTGCCAGATGAAAGATACCGATCAGGCAAGTCATCTCCCCTCCCTGAGCCTCACGTTTCCCAACCTGTTAAGTGGGCACCATATACTTAACTGTTTTTTAAGGATCAAAGGAGATTATGTCATCAAGTGTTTTTATGAAGTAGACTCCTGATATATTAGTTCCTTTCCCACCTGTCCCATACTTCAGTATAAGTAAGGTTTTTAGCCAAAAACCCTTGGCCTGCTTTACTCTACTAGCAGGGAACAATCTACACTTCACCCTGCATTTTCTTGCCTATCGCCTTTGCCCAAGCACTGGGGCCTCATGAAAGCCTGCAGAAATAACCTGGAGGCAAGCGTGAAAGGAAAGTGCGCATGGAGCCGAGTGACGCAGCACAGACAGAGATGGTCCAGATGAATCTTGGTTTGCAAATGAATACTACATGAGCCAAAGCTGGCCAGCCAGGCACTGCCAGGATGCACCCTGACTGACAGACATAACAGCATCTGGTTCTGTCTGTCGCACCAACAAGCCAGGATGATAGGCCTGGGAGCCTGTAAAGGCAGAGCCCAGTAATTCCCATGGTTCTGCGGCTGCATGCATACTGGGGGATGGGGAGGGTCCTGGCAGGTAAGTGACGCAGTCATTTCCACCAATGGTCGAAGATCAGACTGCCTGAAAAAGTTGTACACAGAAAAAGTAAAATTTTAAATTCCTAGAGAGAGAATTCTGTTGCAAAATTCCTTTACTGTGAAGAATTAAATTTAAAGCCAAGAAGTATAGACACACTATTATATTTTGGAGGTCAATACAATTTCCATACATCAAGTTTGCCTAACACAAGGGATACCTTTAAACTGATGAATCCTTCTCTGGAGCCACTGGTCATGGACAGAGAGAACTTTTCATTAGCAGCATGTGAAAGAATCCTAAGTGTTATTACCAAACTGAGTCAACTCAATGTCCAGGAGACATAAGTACTTTCTACATGAATGGACCTGATCATAGTGATCCAAAGGTCTTATAAAAGATTAAAACACAAGCAAAAATGATCTCACTAAGCATATCAAGCAATAAGAAGCCCCATTAGGCTTTCTTCACAATATATCAGCTTTCGAATATAGCACATGACAAGGAGATACGGAAAGAAGATGGAGGAGTAGGAGGGCTGGCGGATACCAATCACTACAAGGCTACCACTGGGTGCCCAGGTCACTGCTGGCACAGTGGTCCTAGAGTTAGAAAGGAGCCACGGTGGTAACATGGTCTGATCTAAAGCACCGGTAAAGCGTTTTCATGCCCAGGACTGCACTCACCCCTGCTAGAACACCTGAAAAGAGCACAGCCCAGCAATATACTCTTCTAGCAAGGGCTACTTGTCTACTGGAGCACCTGGACCTCCAAGCAAGCAGTGATTATGCAAGGACAAGGACACCAAACCCAACGGATCTGCAGTAGTGATGGGTCTAAGTGAGACCTGCGGGAAAGGAAGGTGGCCCCAGCCTTTCCTGCAACCAAGGTAGAGGGCTGGTCCTCAGAGAGGAGCTGCAAAGAGATCCTCTGTTTGCTAAAACACAAACATTCCAGAAACAATAGCCACTGGGTTGGGTAAATTTCAGAAATTCTCAATCTTATGTGCATGAAATGAACAAAACTGAATCAAGAAGAAATATTTTGCCAGTGAGTATAAATCTTCTCGCCACTCTATGTGCAGGGCTCCCTAGCCAGTGAAGTCACTTATCATAACACATTATGGTTTTCTGGATTTATGCCAGCCTGCCTTAGAAATCTGGTGACCTCTTGTAGGTAGACATTGTTTTAATACCTGGCACTTGCTTTATTATAGAGTACTTACTCAATAAATGCATACGAAAACCAAGTCCCAGTGTGTAACCTAAAACTCTTAGGTTCTGAAACTTCTTTGTTCCCTGGCTCCCCGAGGGTGGTTGAGGTCCACAGGCTTCTTGGTACCCTACCCAGCCCACTGAGGTGTACAGTAAATCCCAGGGGCTGATTCATGTTGCCGTCTCATGAATTTCTTTCCCCTGCCCAATACTGTCTTTTTCTTCCCCATTTTTTTTTTTCCTTTCACTCCTTCAACATTTCACCTTACAGCGAGGTGATTCAGAGTCATCCAGCCTCTGCAATTTACTGGGTTTATGGACCTTACCCTCTCTGGAACAGTTTTCCTATGATAAAATAGGAGCGCCTACGTGAAGACTAGATATGATGTGTATATTAAAGCATTTGGCACAGTATCTGGCCCACAGTAACACTCAGTAAGTATTACTACATAACTGTCCACAGGACTCACTTATCTAAAGATGCTTAAAATGCCAAAGGCAGAAGGTTGATTTTTTTTTCCCCTTCCTCTGCAAGTTGGTTTTGAGAAAAACCTGTTTGGAAACAAACTGACACATGTCCTTGTCACTAGTAACAATACTTCCCTTTTCCTTTTTCACAGGGAAATAAATGACCCTGACCAGTTATGACCAAAATGGGTAAAAGGTTCTGTTCCAACCATAGTTAAGACCCCGGACTAGTTTATTTAATTAAGTAAGAAAATGAAACTAAAATCATCCATAAAGTAGTTGAGCTAGGGCAATGAGAGGGTTTGCTCAAGTTCTAGGTCTTGGGAATCAGCAACCCATGCCAAGCAAAAAGGTAGAGGAGGGAAAGGAAAGGTTCCTCATCTTTTCTGGGAGCAGCGCTATAATCAGTACTCTTTCTAGATCCCATGGTCCAGACTCTGGGTCCCTAAAAATTCTGTACACTGTCCTATGTATCCTTTTTGGAAGCCCACCTAGGCCCCTCTACATGCTTCAGAATCACCTTCTCTGTCTCCGCCCCAATTTTAAAGGAATATACTCGTTAACTTCAATGCATCTCTCCTCTAGCATTTCAGATCGATAACTTAAAGGTAAAGAGGGGATTAAATGTGAAAATGGAGGGGAGGTTGTAAGAGAGGGAAGGTGACCTTTCGGACAGAAAAACCCTTTCAGGTACAAGTCTACCCAAGTCGGCTGCCCTTAACTGGTCCATGAGAACACAAATCTGGAACCAAATGCCTAAGTCTGAAGTCCGTCTCCACCACTTTCTAAGTGAGACACTCCATAAGTCACTGCTCCCTGTGCCTTGAATTCCTCATGTAGAAAGCAGGGATCAGAACAGCACCTACCCTCCACAGCTGTTGTGAGGACTGAATGAGTTCATCCATGCAGAGCCTGGTACACAGTCAATTGTCTCTAAGTGTCTGCCACTGCTACCAATGCTAACGTCATTATCATCCTTGTGCTACTTTCCCCGCTTCTTTTCCTTTTCCACTCACAAACCCAACAATTCTCAATCAAAGGCAGCTTTGGTGGTAGAGGTGGGTGAAGTGAGGAGGGAAGACAGGGAAGAGCGCAGTTGGGACCTTCACAAGTCAGCGTTTTATAGGCTGGGAGCAGTCTGTGCTGAAGGTTTGTTGTGTAACCCAGAGGGGCTACAGGAGCTAGAAGTATGGCTACTCTTGACCTTCCCTTTGGATGATTACTCTGCTCCTCCTCTCTTCTCAGGTTCCAACACTGATATAGGGAAGACCTCCCCAAACTCAGCCTTCTTCAATACTTTACATAAATCAACAACAGAAAAGAAGCAAGGAAGAAGAGAGAACAAGGCTGGGACCAAACAAAGTTTTGCTCTGCCTTTTAGTTATTATTTAAAATAGTAAAGAAGTCAATAAAAGCTACTAGTTAACCACTTGCTGTCTCTCTTTCCAGAGTTAACCAAACCAGATCCTTCATTGGAGATACAATTAAATAGACCTCTGTAGACCTATCTAATGCAGAAAGACTCCCTTCCTGGCTTCCATTCACACACCAAGACATGCTCACTTCTCCCTTCTTGTGACAGACACTGAGCAGGTCGTGCAAGAGGGATACAGGGAGACCCAGTCGTTCTTACCACAGAACTTAATACTTAGCAGAAACTCCTGCCCTTCTTCTTCTCCCTTTCAGCAAGGTACAAACCAACAGTCCTACTTCTCCCCCCTTCTGTAATCTGATTATCATCACCACTTTGCTTTTTTGGTAAATTGTGGCAGTTTTTTCTGTGAAGTTCTGACTCCACAATGACAACAACTCAATGAATTGCAGGGTTTGGGCTGATAGTTTCCCTGTCCTCCTTCCCCAGTTTCTTGATGGCTATAAACCTTCATACCCAAAGACAGCTAAAGCCCAAACCATGACAACAGCAAGCCATGTACAGCGGGAGCCCACAGGGGTAGGGATGTTCTATCCACTGGTATATCCCAAGCATCGCAGAGCCTGACACCCTCCACCATTCCATCCAACTCCACAGGATCAGAGCTGAATTCTGAAAAAGTGGAACCGAAGATGAGGGAGGGAAGCATGAAAGGAAGGGGAAGCCCACAAAGAGTTTAAGTAAATTTCCAAACAATATCCCCATCATTCCCATAACTTACTGCATTATTTGTAGAAGCTAAAGCCTGGAAAGGAATCAGAATTTCAACTTTGCCATCTAAAGGAGAAACTGAGAGCCTTACTACACAGATTTTAGCCCAGTGCTGCTGTGTCTCCAAGTTTACAATTTCAGCTCACAGCCTAAGTTAAAAAAAACCTGGGTACTAAAGATATTCCCTGGGTTAGAAAATCACAAATTTCCTGTCCACAAACCACCTTGATTCTCTCTGTCCCTATTCTCACCTTCTGGTCTTATTAAGTACTTCCTACTCTCCAAATATAGATGCCTTTTCAGCTCTGATTATTTTTTCTAAAGTAACGACCCTCCACCTGGCTAGAAAAATGCTCCTGGCTCGAGAAACAGTCCAGGGTGTGAAAACTTTACGTCAATGAAAAATAAAGGCCCAGTACAATCACAGCTCATCAGGCCCCAGGGAGGCACCAGCAACAGGAATTAGGGACTGACATCTGCTCTTTAGTCACCACTAAAGCTTAGGATGGAAGAGCACACACTTAGAGATCTGACAGCACAGCTTTGAGTGCCAGCCCTGCTCTCACTCCTTTGACCTAGGGTCCTACCAAACCCTACTTCCTTGTCTGTAAAATTGGATAGGAACCAGGTCCACGTTCCTAAAGACTCTTTGCTAGAGGAATACTCACACCATGTTTTTCCTATAATTCTGGAATTAACTGAAGTTATTTAATACACTATCAAAAAAGCTCAAAAATGTTTAAAACATGAAGCACAATAAGAATTCACTAAGGGCTAAAACAACCTGAGCCAAATTTCTGACCTGAGAGTACATTTGACAATCAAACACAGAATGTATACTATCCTCTTAAAAGCTCTTTACAGGTGTGCTCACAGGGAGAAGGCAACTACAATAATGAATTGGCATCTGTGTGGCCAGGTAATGAGAGGGCAAAGCCTTCCTGCTGGCAGCAGCAACGCAAAATAAGATATCTTTCTCACTATAAAACCCAACTCATTCTCACCCTTAGGGTACGAGCCATCATCTTAAATGATTGTCCACACAGCAAACTGTCGGATGCGACCAAATACTGATGTTCTGATGTTTAAATGCCATTCTCTCCATCTACAACCCACTAAAAAAGAAAAAATAAGCCTTATTTAAAAAAGACACTTTTCACAATTCTCTGCATTAACGCACTTCAGGTTAACCTTAATTAATGTCTGTGTTAAATACCAACATTAAAAGAGCGTAACTGTGATCTGCATGCATTCTTGGAAATGCTTTCCCTGAATTAAACCTCCGGAGAAAAAACCAGCCCAGACACAGGGCTAATCCATGCCCCTAATGGGATGAGGCAGAGGCCTTGCCTGAGGGGCCCAACAAACAACTGTGATGACTAGTTTACCATCCATGCCAGAACCTGCAAAGCTATCACTACGTCTGGCTTTCTGTTAACACAAGGCAAGTCTCTGATGTATGTAAGGGCTCCTCGAGGTGGTTTTTAAACTAGGAATTTACAGTGTACCACACAGACCTCCAATAACACTATCACCTTGTAAGGCAGCTAGGCAAGCGGGGATGGCTCATAGATAAGTGACGTATGTGGCTGCCATCATCTCACCCAGTCCACCACTACCCTAAGAAAACAAAAGGCAAATAGCACTTCATGGTTCTCGTGGCCACCTGCCCAGAGCGACCCAGCGACCCACACTGAGCTCCTGCTAGACTCCAGATCAAGGATATCAAGACAGGACCTACCCCCAGGAGGCCGGCGCTCGCCGGGCCACGGTGCAACAGAGGAGTCCCATACCGCGGCTCGAGTGGAAGGCCAATGACACGGAGGCTGGGCTGGGGCGGCAGGGAAGTACGCACCCCATCCCTAAGCCTCGGGACCCCGGTTAAGATAAGAGACCTTCGCCCCTGTCCCCAAAGCTTATCCAGTACACTTAGTCCCAGCCACTCTCCCTCCACTCCCACAAGACGCTGGAAGCCTCCCCGCTCCCCTGGCTTCCCCCAGTGCCAGCCTCCCCTGGAACTCCGGGGCACGCGCGGCCGCACTTGACCGAACATCCAACTCCTGGAGGTCAAGGACAGGGGCCGGAGGGCTGGGGAAGCGCGAGGAGGGCTTCCTCGTCCGCTCCACCGCCCCGCTAAGGAAAGGGCTCGAAGGGGCCGCCAGAAGGAGGCGCCAAGAGTCCACCGCGGGTCCCGAGCCCTCCCGGCTGCTCAGGGGGTAGGTCTTCAGCCACAGGTCTGGTCGCAGCGGTCGCCGACTCTCGAACCACCCTTGGGGGCCCCGGAAACCCTGCGCTCAGGGTGCGGGTGGGATGCGGCCCCCCACGGAACGGTTGGGGCCGGTCTAGGTCCCGAAGCCCGGTACTCACCTCCGCCTCATGCTGGTGTGTCCCCCGGCGCCGGCGTCCCCTGGTCGGCCCGGGCCGCCGAGCCCCGCTCCGGGCCCGCAGCCCCGCAGCCCCGCAGCCCCGCAGCCCCGCGCGCCAGCCGCAGCCTCCGCGCGGGCAACAGCAGCGGCGGCAGCTGAAGCAGCGGCGCAGCCGCCGGTGGCTGGGCGGGCACATGGGAGGGCGGGGGCTGCGCCCTTCAGCCCTGACCATAGGACCCCAGCCTCGGGGGCGACAGATCTAAATGCGCCTCTGAAACTGGCACGTGGTTCACGTTCTCAGGGCTGCTGTTGCTACCTGCAGGCTCAGACTTTGCCAGAATCTCATTGTTATATGCAAAAGGTAAAGAAATGGGCTGTCGCCACTCCCTTCCTCCTCTCTACCCCCCGCACGGTCCATATGGTACATTCCTCAAAGCCCAGCCCAAGTGAGAAAGGGAGGAGTTGATTGGTTGGGAATCTTGGAAGGGCGCAAGGAACTACACAAAATGGCCAATGGAAAAACACGGTTGGGCATATCAAACCTGCCAGATGGCGAGAAGAGAGGATGCGTTTAAAGGGAACTTGTTTGTTGCCATCAGAAGCCGCCGCAAAACAAAACCAGAATTTTCTTCGTGATCTTATCCAGACGGGAAACAAAGAGATTAGAGGCTCCTCAGATTTTGGGGTTAAAGAGCTAAAACAAGATATGGGGATTTGGGTAGGTTACCCTATATCTCTCGCCTCAGTTTCCTCATCTAATCCAAAGACAATATTGGACTAGAAATGATCTCCAATGGTCCTTTTCATATTTTGTGGTCCTACAATCCTTTGCGTGGGATTGGCAATATTTACATATATTCTTCAATTTTCGGTATGCTCCTCCATCTTAAAAAACGTTGGTTGAAAGTAGACTTTCTGAAACCAGATCTTTTATACAGACAGTATAAACCCCACCTTGTGTAAAGACAAATTCAGTAATCGTTGTCCCTCCTCTCTTAAAGCAAAGCATTCTTCTTATGTGTGGAGAACACCCCAACTCTCTACACCTCCCGACAAATATCTCATAATATCTACTCTTCCAAGAGTCACCTTTTCTTCTTCCTTCTCTCTTCCTCCACAGTATCAAAGTTTCAATTCATAATTACTACACCTATTGAAGCGTCCAGAATCCTTGCCTTTAGCAACGAAGCTCGCTGGGCAGTCCTCATTAGAGTTGCTGAAGCACTATCTGATGTGTCTGGCATACCATTCAACTATTCATGGCCAATTATGCTTTTAGTCACACTACATGTCAAATTCAAGACTTAAAAACATCCCTTCAGGGCCTAGTCTGCTCTATTTTAGAGCTTTATACCGGCAGCTAGACCTACCTTTTGGCCATCAAACTTCAGGCCAACTCCACCTTTATTTTCCATAACTTTTCAACCTTCCATCATCTGCTCACCCTACATCCGCTCAACCTTCCAAATTATATGAGGTGTTTGGGATACTTTTCTAATAGCTCCACTATCCACGCCCCCCCCCCAACTCATCTTCCAACTATTATTCAGCGAGTTCCAGAAAGTCCAGTTTCTCCATGAAGTCTTCCCAGGTTGATTAACAGAAGCTGTTAGCTTATAGAGCTCCCATTTCTACTCAGTGCCACCATTACCCTGAGTTTCTGCCCCAGTATGCAATTTTTATCAATATAGTTACCTCTCATTCACTTACAGCAGCAGCAGCTGCTTACATTCATTAAATGCTTACTACGTGCTAAGTACCATTGGGAAATGCTCTGTATATATCATTACATTTCACCATCACATGAACTCTATGAAGTGCTATTATTATTCCTGTTTTATGGAGAAAGTGAGCCTTAGAGAAGCTGATTTGCCCAAGTACACACAGTTGAGGTCTAACTGTGGTTTCTACCTTCACAACCCCATAGTGCAATACTATCTCTTATTTCTTAAAAATCTACAGCATTCCATACAAAAGATAATGTCATACACTTATATCATTTTTTACATGTCTATACCTATAATATCATTTCAGCCTCAGAATAACCATGTCAGGAAGGTTAGAAGCAGTTTGTCTGTAGTGAGGAAGAAAACTACGGCTCAGAAAGGCTGACCAGTTTAGCTATGGTGATAAGGCTGGTAAATAATGAAGTCTGGTTTTCCAAGTTGTCATTTTTTCCCACTGAAATCCCTGCTCCCTGAGTGAACACAATCTTTTCACATATAACCAGTAGAGAACAATTATAAACAACACGGGAACAAATAACAGCAAACCCCCCACCGTGGAATCCAGGGAGAACAGCACCAGTGCTGACAGTGAGCAGAAAACAAGTCAAGGAAGGCTTCTACAAAGAGTGAGAAGCACTATTTTTCTTTCTACTGGCTGTTGTTTATATTCTATCTCTGAGATTATGCCTTTGACACACCTGGCAAATTCAATAGCAAAGGGCAACAAAAACTGCCCCCAATCCCCACCACCACTGCCTAAAGTACCTGGAGATAGAATCAGACCCACGTCCATGAGGAAGGGATTTCTATGTGCAGGGCTGCTGCTTACGGATTCTGGGAAGCTTCCTAGTTACTGTTTAGTAAAGTACCCTGCTTCGCTGACACTTGGAACACAGCCCTGAAAATATAAGCTGGGCTAATGATCTCATTCTTTTTAAACTGCAGAAATTCTCACAGGGGTGGACAGGCTGGCAAAATGACGTGGGAGCCAGTAAACTTAATGTCGATTAAGAAGCCTAAGCATGATAATTCTGAAGGCAATACTTCTGACTCGCTCTCTGCCTGGCCCAGAACTAGTCAATCCAGTTAATTTTAACTCCCACTGCTCTCCTGTCTTTTCTTATCCCCAGAGAGCTCGAAAATGCCTCTGTTTATCTAAGTGTTTCATTTATGCACTCTAACATTTAGTGGGCACCTACCATAAGCAAAGGATTGTCAGGTTGTATGGGGTTATCCTGATGAATCGCACATGAAGCCTGTACTCACTGAGTGGAGAGGGTGATAAACATCAGATCCACTTGGTGAGGAATGGGTCAGCCCGAACTCCTCAAAAAGTGTGTGACGGGATTCTATCCCCAGGCTGACTGCAAGCTCATGTCGGAAAACCTGTCCTCTAGAGTAGGAGGAAGAGCACTGGGCTGGCTTCTGGGAGAGGGTAGGGTAGGGAAGATGACATCTGTATTTGGGAGGAAAGTGGAAAAATGAAGGGTGCCCAGAAATAACAGGACATGTACCAAACAGTAGGGGGGATAATATCAACCCATAATTTGGCCATTAAAAGAATTATGGTGTATTTTGTCTTACTTTTTTTAATTCTGTCTTAAAGAAAAATTTTTTTTTCTGATTTCCAAAGTAATACATGTTCGTTGTTTACAGACTTTTAATACAGAAAAGTACAAAAAAATTAAAATTACTTGTTACCCTTAACAGCATATCACTGTTACTATTTTCATGTATTTTCCTGTATTTTCTTTGTGTATGTGTGCATGTCTTTTTTGTATGTATCTTTTATTTTTTTAATTTTTTTTCCAAAGATTTCATTTATTTATTTGACACACAGAGAGAGATCACAAGTAGGCAGAGAGGCAGGCAGGGAGAGAGGGGGAAGCAGGCTCCCCGCTCAGCAGAGAGCCCAATGCGAGGCTCCATCCCAGGACCCCGAGATCATGACCCAAGCCGAAGGCAGAGGCCTCAACCCACTGAGTCTCCCAGGCGCCCTGTATGTATCTTTTAAACAAAATTTAATAAAACTGCTCTGCAGCCTACTTTCTCCATAACAATAGACTAGTAATTTTCCCATTCCAATAAATATTTTTCTAATGCTTGACTTTAAGTGGCTGCACTTTTAGTGGGTATACTTTAAGTTATTTGACCAAGATTTTCTTTTTAGTCATTAAGATTATTTCCAATTTTCCATTATTATATGTAACTTCAAAGATTATCCATATATATAAATGTTTATATGTGCTTATGATTATTTTCTAGTATTTCTAGAAATACAATTCCTTGGTCAAAGGTCATGCACATTTTTAAATGTTCCATATATATTGGCAAGTTGTCTTTCAGGAAGTTTACACCAGTTACTTTCCCGTCAGCAAGCTATGAAGGGGCTATTTCTCTGCACCTTCACCAATCCTGGGCATTTCTCTTCTTTTGTAATCCTTGTCAGTTTGACAGATGAAGAACTTCTCGTTGTTTTAATTATTATAGTGTATTTTTACCTATCAAACTGGTAAATATGTATTTTTCCTTCCAAGTGCCCTGAAATTAAACAGCAAAATGAGTGTTTCCCCTTTCCTCCATTTAACCACCTGTCTCCGAAATCCCTGAAAAACGATAGAAAAATCAGAGTAGAATCTGCTCAAATGATCAGTGCCCATACATACTCAGTGTCGTTTTACCTGAACCAATATAAAAGGTAGTGGAACACATGGCTCAAAACAGCACATAAATCTATACATTATAACTTTTAAATGGGTGACAAATCCATGCATATATATATATATATATATATATATATGTATATATATATACACAGATATATACAGATATATATATATATCTCTAATTTGAAAGGATAAATATTAACATGTCAACATCTAGGTGAAGCGAGGGAAGGATAGGGCATGATGTTCTCTTCTTTTTGCTTATTTGTGCTTTTTCATTTTGGGAAAGAATGGACTATGGAACATACTTTTGTGATGAGAAAAAATAAAAGCCTCCCTACCCCCCCACAAAAAAGAGAAAAAGGAATGAGAAGAGCATCCACATGTTTTCAACTTTACAAAGTCTTCGTGTCCTCTGGCCCCCTCCATGATCACAGGTCTCGTCCTGCTTGGAACCCAGCCTATTTGCTTCAACAAGAGCTGTAGCATGCCTCAGAGCAGTCCCTCAGAGAGTATATCATGGCAAAATCATTGGCTTCAGCAAAATAAAATCTCTAAGACGGTTTAGGCCCCTGGGGCCAGATATCCCTAACCTTATCTAGAAGAGAAGTTACTTTGATTTTCTGCAAATCTTGAATTCCTGACTTCCTGACTGTGAAAGCCCTAAGGAAGGAGTGGAAACAGAAGATGGCTGAGGGTCATCACTATTGACTTCACCTCCTGCCCGCCTACTGGGAAGCCTCATGAAAAATTTGGGAGAAGGAGGGGCTCCTGGGTGGCTCATTGGTTGGGTGACTGCCTCCAGCTCAGGTCACGATCCTGGAGTCCAGGAATCGAGCCCCACATGGGGCTTCCTGCTCAGTGGGGAGTCTGCTTCTCCCTCTGACTTCCTCCTTTTCATGCTCTCTCATGCTTGCTCTCACTCTCTCTCAAATAAATAAATAAAATCTTTTTAAAAAATTGGGAGGAGGAAAGGGGATGCACGCTGAGTTGAGACTAGGTAATGGCAGGTAGTGTAAGCTATTATATAAGCTTAAGCTTTGGTACTGGTGTGTCACTAATGGGTGCCACATAGTGATGCCCTCAGCTCTCAGGGCTGCCCGGTAGAACCAGCAGTGGCCAAAGCCTCCCATCTAGCCTCCTCTTGCAGGAGTACTTTGTCAGTTCACCCCAGGGTACTGGTCAAATACCATCTTCTATGTGCATCATAACATTGCACACATACAGAGAACACGGAAGGAGGATTTCAGGATGTACTGTTAGACGCAATTTGCTGATCTGGAACTGCTGTCTTACAGAAAGTGACATGAGAACACCAGCAACAAATTCACAGAGCTGTTCCTCTGTGCCAGTCCTGGATGCTTGATGCATCAGTGCCATGGTGGGTATCACCGACTTGTGACTCAGCACCCAGGCCCTGTCTCGGGGAACAGCACCTCCATCTTCGGTGGGAACTGCCTTTCCCTGCTGCATGCAGGCCTGTGGGCATGTCAGCCAAGGCATCTTGTTCTCCACCTGTGAGGTAGACAGCACACGGCCCAGGCAAGGCCAGGCTGACTTCTCTTCCTAGAATTTCAGTGTTAAGCGGAAAGACACAAGAATTGAAAATGACCTAAGCTGATACATCCCGTTGTGAATATCCTGAAGAAGGAAACTGGTTATTTCTCTACTCTCTAGGTCCCCTTAGCAGCCCTGGTCCTCATCCTTGGCAAGATCTGGTAGTATACTTTTCATTCATTTATGTTAGCTAATTCACGTTCTTCCAATAAATTTCTTCCACCGCTCCCCAAAGTTAGCCCTAAAGTCTATCTCTGTTGTTTGCAACGACAAAAAACCTCAAAGGTACGAGCTAACCTTCTTAAGAACCTCACTTTGTGTGATTATTATCCCTATTTTAATATAAGGTAATTGTACTTCGGAGATGTTAAAAAACTTGCCCAAGGTCACACAGCTAATGAATGCCACCCACAGTCAGAATCTTAACCCAAGTCTGTCTGACATGGAGGCATAAGAGTGTAGGTTTTGTCCTGAGAGCAAAATGAGCTCAAATCCCCACTTTTCTGCATAAAACCCTGGTTACATTAATGTCTCTGAATTGCAATAATTACCTCTAAATCAGAAAAATGGGAAAAATAATGCTCATTTCACAGAGTTGTTGAAGGTTGATGGAAATAATGTACATGAAAGCAGTGGCCTGGAGTATGTGCTTAATACATATTAATGTTCTTTCCCTAAAAATGAAAATTATTATCTCTGTAGAGTTAGTTCAACAAATTGATTCTTCGTTTAGTCCAAAGATTATTGCTTCTGACTTGACTCAAGTACAATCTCTCTCTCCCTCCATCCTTTGCTCTCTTTCTCTCTCTCTCTCTCTCTCTCTCTCTCTCACACACACACACACACACACACACACACACACACACAGAGTTTTGTTTATGGAGGTTTCCCTCATATCTCTATCCTCCACCTGTGTCCTGATGTCCTGTCTGTGGAAGGCCTATCAGAAAATGCATGGGAAAAAGAGCAGAGGGGGTACATAAATATACATACAACCTAAATCTTCTACCCAACTTGCCTTCGGAAAAGGAAGAGACAAGAATTTTCATTCCTCTTAAGGATATGGAAATGAGGCACGGAGACACTAAATGTCTATCTTTGGGCTACACAGCAAATCAAAGGTTAAGGTGGGGAGGCAGAAATGATACACAAGGCCATTTGGTCTGAAGGTGCTAGAGCCTAGAAAAGAAAGGGCAGGTTTTCTTTTTCTTTCTCTTTCTTCCTTTCTTTCTTCCTTTCTTCTTTCTTTTCCTTCTTTCTTTCTTTCTTTTACTTTCTTTCTTCCTTTCTTCCTTTTTTCCTTTCTTTCTTTCTTTAAAAGATTTTATTTATTTTAGAGAGAGAGAGAGTGAGAGGGAGAGTGCACACGCAAAAGCATGAGCAGGGGGAGGGGCAGAGAGAAAGGGAGAAGCAGACTCCAGTGGAGCAGATAGCCCAATGCGGGACTCTATCCCAGGACCCCGGGGATCGCGACCAGAGCCAAAGGCAGACACTTAACCGACTGAGCCACCCTGAAAGAGCAGGTTTTCTAAGTTGTTGGTTTTCTTTTTGCTCCCACTCTCCTTCTCACCTCAAATAAAACAGCTCCATCATTTAAACATCTACATTAGGCAAGTTTCTAAGAAAATTTCTCCAGATCTCTGTCCATGCTACACCTTGTCTTTCTCTTCAGAGCTGTGACCTACTTAAAATTAGCTTATAATTCTTTTTAAAAATTTTTAAGTCATCTCTACACCCAACGTGGGGCTCAAACCCACAACCCCAAGATCAAGACTTGGATGCTCTACCAACTGAGCCAGCCAGACACTCCTTAAAGTGATCCTATAATTATTTTAATGGGGCGAAGAAAGCCCAAAGATGCGTTCACTATGCTGGAAAAATTAAAGTCCTCTTACAATATATAAATAAGGAGAAAGTGTTATTTGTACTAAGATTTCTGATGCTTCTTCAGAGATAAGTTCAGGTTTTTCTAGGATTGAGATCGTGAAAAACACAACTAAAAGACCTAATTAGTCAGTCAGTTATCAGATATTGACAAACTGCTTGCCATAAGCAAGGAATTTACCAAAACTGACATTAGCTCATAACAAGAATGAACGAAAATGCATAGAGCTTGAGCTTATTCAACATAATTGTGACTCTCATGATTTCTCTGGTTTCTAGGGCCAAGAAAACAACATTCCACATTGTAATATGATAATTTCTGGGATTTCTTTTCTTCTCCACATTCATTTCTTTTAATTTGAAGGTTTTGAGAATTCTCTATTTTTGAAATGGCAATATGAATTTTTAAAACTTAAAACTTAAAACTTAAAAATCATCTATAATATATCACTTTAGCACAGCAACTTGCATGTGAGGACTTTTGTCTTCCAGGTACACACAGATTATTTTAAGTTACAAACATGAGGGGCACGTGGGTGCTCAGTCGTTGGGCGTCTGCCTTCAGCTCAGGTCATGATCCCAGGGTCCTGGGATCCAGCCTTGAATTGGGCTCCCTGCTCAGTAGGAAGCCTGCTTCTCTCTCTCCCTCCTCCCCTGCTTGTGTTCTCTCTCTCTCTGTCTCTCTTTCTGTCAAATAAATAAATAAAATCTTTAAAAAAAGTTACAAACATGGTATACTTGCTATTTTATATTTTGTCGCCCATTTAATCATAAATCTCTTCCATGTTTCTCCTTGTCTCTGGATTTAAGCTTTTCTCATGAATGCAAAATATTCCATTGTGTTGTACCAAAAATGTTTTCATTATTCCTCCAATGTTGGACATTTCACCTATTCCTATTTTTTTCTATTATAGGTAATACACTAGAGGATATCTTTCATGAATTTTGAATTTTTAAAATATTTATTAAAAAGCTTGAGGATCCACAGACATGTACCCTGGGAGAAATAATACATTATGCGTTAATTAAAAAAAAAAAAAAAGCTATTCCAGGATATGGTACTTCAGAAATTTTTTATATACTATCATGTTGCATTCCCCCCAAATTTTACCAATTTACATTGCAACCCACAATAAGCATTGCAATCTTATTGCTCCCTCAACAGCATTATGTTATTGTGTTTTTTAAAGATTATTTATTTATTTATTTGAGAGTAAGAGAGAGGGGACATGAGTGGGGAGGAGGAACAGATGGAGAGGGAGAAGCAGACCCCCAGCTGAGCAGAGAGCCCAACTCGATTAATCCTGGGACTCCAGGATTTTGACCTGAGCTAAAGGCAGACGTTTAACCGACTGAGCCACCCAGGTGCCCCAGTTTTTAAAATTTGTTAATCATTAGCAAAAAGTAAAAGAGTAGCACAGTGTTATAATTTGCACTTTTGATTGCTGTAAAAATATACACATATCTATGTGTTTATTTGCTCATTTACTTCCTCAGGTGAGTGAATTTCTTTTTATGGACCCTGAATTTATCCATGGAGTTTTTCCCCCCAGTCAGGTTTATGGAGATATAATTTACATATTAAAAATTTACTCTTTTTAGTCTATAGTTCTGGCTTTTAACAAATATATGCTGTTACAAAATGGCTCTATTATCCCCAAACTCTCCTTGTTCCCCTTTGTAGTCAACTTTTCCCCCATACCTCCAGTTCCTGGTAATTGCTAAACATTTTTTTTTTTTTGTCTTTTCCAGAATGTCATGTAAATGGAATCATGCAGTATATAGCTATGCATGGAATTCTAATGTTTTTTTTTAATTCCAAAGGGTTCGTTTTATAGTATTCAAAATACTTTATTAAAGGTTTTGTTCAAGGGGCACCTGGGTGGCTCAGTGGGCTAAAGCCTCTGCCTTTGGCTCAGGTCAAGATCTCAGGGTCCTGGGATGGCATCAGGCTTTCTGCTCAGCGGGGAGCCTGCTTCCCCCTTTCTCTCTGCCTGCCTCTCTGCCTACTTGTGATCTCTCTCTGTGTGTCAAATAAATAAATAAAATCTTTAAAAAAAAACAAAAGAAGTTGTGACTCTCACTCACATTCTTGTGTTGACACACTTGGGATAAAAAGATCTTCTAGAAATAAGCCTTCAAAAAGCCCAAGTCAATGCTTAACTCTCTCTACTTCTCCCTTTTCAACACCCCTTCTCGCTCCTTTTCTGAAATGAATTCTTTGTTTAAAAGACATGAACTTTTAATCTGTAACAGATAATGCAAAAATTTCCCCCACTCTATTCATTTTTCATGTGTCAGAAATTTTAAATTTGAATTTGAATCAACTGTCCCCCCACAGATTCTTTATTGATTCAAAGTAATCCAGATAAAAATGTATCAAATTCTATTTTTTTGTTAGCTTTCCTAGAATTTGACTTTTTTTAATGTTTAATTTTTATTTGTCTTTAGTTTTTGCCAATGTTTGTTATAACACAGACTTTAAAACTTTCTTGGTTGTGACCCACAGTAAGAAATATATTTTGCCAGTGCACACAAATATACATAGAGATAAAACTGAAACACAAGTTTTAAGAAACAAAGCTTCCCCTCACTGCAGAGGACCCACTCTGATATTTTCTATCCTATTTAGTTTTCTTCTTAAAATGCTCGTCATGACCCACCAAACTGATTTCATGACCCACTGATGAGCCTGAAAAAGTATAAAATAGGATTTTAATACTGTATCACAATCCTGTTAAATATTCCCACTCTGAGCCTGGATAGCACCTGAAGATGAACAGATATACATGAAGTAAGCCGGGTCAACTGGACATTTTCTTCCAGGGGCCTATGAAGTAAATTGCCTCTTTTCAGAGACTAGATATTGGTGGTTATGGTGGGGAGGGGCAGTGAGAGATGAGACATAGCTTTGCTCTTCCCAGTGTAACCATCTACTAGACTGGGAGACTTCACAATGTTGGCCTGGCCTGGCCTGTGAGGTGGATCAGCTCTGAGGTGGCCTGTCGGGGGAGGGCCTTGGGTTTGAGGTAGCAGAAGCCACTGGGAGCCACCCCTCACGTGGAATTAGTCGAAAGCAGCTCCAGTTCAGCTGAGGGAGCTAAGAGCAGGCAAGGTTAAGCATGCCTATGGCCTGACTTGCCAAGTGAATGCTGGGGAAAGCCTGGGGCAGGCCCATGCTGGGTAAGTGAAGGCATTGTCTCAGGGAGTCAGGTGGACTCCAGGAGGAGATAAAATAGTGTTGTGTATGCGGCTGTGCACAGACTAGAAAAACAATGACAAAAGGGCAGGATAGAGGTTGTTACGACTGTCTCCGGCTGCTCGGAGAGAGGTATGAGGGAAGGACTTGTGGAGGTCAGAGCCTGAGAATGCAGGCATACAAACAATCCCGTGCAGCAGTGTGGGAGAGCTGTGGTCTTTCTGTGCTCAGAAAGTACCTCCCAGTTACTCCCTCAGCGGCCCTGGCAAATAAGGCTTTGTGATCTACATCAGGTAGCCTGTATGATCTTTAAACAGAATCCGAATTCTCTTGCCTTTTTATTTGGTGAATGGGGCTTGCTGCGGGTTTCAGAGATATAGTACTTTCATACCTACTCCTCGAGGAGGCCGTAACAATTTCTCTAACCAAAATTAAAGCAGGAACAAAAGACAGCCCAGCCACGATGGGTGAATTTCTGACTCCAAGCTGGTAGATGATACTTAATAGGGTATTTAAAATTTGAACTTCTCATGCCCAGAGTTTTGAGGTCTTTCCTAATCTCCTTGAGGACCTTAGGTATTGCTGTGTAGTTTCTGCCTCCCACCTGCTTCACAGAACTTATGAATATTCATGTATTATCATGTGAGCACTGGAAGAACCTCCCACAACAAGGGTTGCCCTCCAGTCTACAGTAGTACTTGCAGAGCTGAGCTTACCATGGTGCCTGAATTTTTAGGGAACCAAAGATTTTAGGATTCCCCTCAAGCTTAGGAGTTCCAGCCCTTTGGAAGGGTTTTCAGCCTGAGAAGGATAAGACTTTATAATTCTTAGGTGATCTTATTGTTGCTTCTCCCATCTTTAGAGTGACCATTGCATTCTAAACCCCTCCTCTTCCTTCTGCATCCATTCTCCTTGCAGTGGGTGGAAGAGTTACACATGTGACCCTGGTTACATGTTAGTAAGCGTTACACATGTGACCCTGGTTAGTACCAATAGACGTAAAGCCTATAAATCTACCAGGAGCCACGGCTTTCACCCTACAGACTTGCAAAGACACACATCTCTTTTTCCCCTTGGCCTGGAATATAAATCAGAACATCTCAGTTAGTGAGAGAACTTATTTTAAGAGAGATGCTTCCTCCCGCCTGCCTCCAAAACATCACCTTCATCCTGAGCCTCTTTGGGCAGCTAGATCCCTGCCATCTGTCTTAGCTTGTAGCTTCTAGACATTCACAACAGTTACATACCGTGCCCTACAGCAGGAGCTTCTTTGAGAGGCTTAGTTTAATTATCAAGTTCAACTGGAAAAATGTCATCCTAATCGATTGGAATGGTGGATTGCAAACTTAGTTCATTAGCATCACCTCAGAGCCTCTAAAAAGCCCATGGCTTAGGCTGTGTCCCAGACCGATTAAGTCAGAATCTCTGGGGATGGCACCCAGGCATCAGTATTTTTTTAAAGTTCCCCAGGTGTTCCAACATGGAGCCAAGGCTGAGAACCACTGAATAGTTCTGTAGGGACCCCACGGTTCAGCCTTCTGTTTACCTTTTAACAAGATTTCACCTTGCCCTTGAAAGGAATCTTAATAACAATGAAAACTCTAAGTAGTTGATCACAGTGCTAGGCCAATAACAAAGCTTTTTGTGGAGGGAGGGGTGGAGAGGAACGGGAAGGGTAGTCTGGCAAGGAAAGGACTTAATACACAAAGTATTTTGCCACGGAGTCGTAATCATTCGATTCTAAAAACAAGATGCAGTCCCCAGAAGCCATCTGGCGCTTCCCTGTGCTTCCAGGAAGGAATGAACTTGACCATCCTTTTGTCAAAAATCTCCAGGAGAAGGAGTGCCCTGCATAGCCCCGAAGCCTCCAGGTACATGCGTGTGTGCATGCCTGTGTCGCCTTTGGGCTGTGTACTTAGCTGCGCAGGCAAGCGCTCGCGCCCTCTACTGGCCTGAAGTGGATTTCTCTCCTCGTGTAACAATTGTTTCTTCTGGCTGAGGTAATGGATTTATTTCCTTGAGCTCACCAGAAAGGACGCGGCTTGGACAAGGACTTCCTGGCATTCCTCTGACATCTGGCATGCCACTGGTTTGCCTGGGGACGTTATTTCTTTGATTGTAGGATAGGAACGCAAAGCAAATGGGATGAAGGTGCTGGGAAACGGAGCCCTGATGCTTCTCGGATAGGCTTTGGAGTGTTTATTTGTGATGCTTGGTATCCCGCGCCCGTGGGGTGTTCTGCGGTAATGAGGACACAGACTGGAGTGTAGCTCCCACTGGTTAAGGGAGTAGCGCATTTAAAGGGAGAAGAAATAATAATCCCCAGAAACCCAAAGATGTCAGAAGGGAAAATGCTTCCCAATCATAAGCAATTTAAAGATGTGTGGGGGTTTTTTTTTTTTTTAAGGCAGTAATCAAGACATATAACCTTGTCATTTCAGAGATATGTTCACCCAAAGGAAGACTTGATGGTACTCACCGATTAGGGCTTCAAAGGGCCTCTCCTCGGTAGGTAATAAATGCTGGCTCTCCAGAGTCAGTTGGTCCTCAGTGTACAGGTGCCCTATGGCTGCACACACCTTAAGTGCTGCACACTCCACCTTCCCGCTGGACCCCCACCGGAGGTTGGCATCGGGAGGCTCCAAGGTATATCCGTTTCTCTCCCTTGTCCCTTCTCCGCAACTCTCTCCTAGGGTCCAGGGATTCCCAGTCCGGGCAACAAGGAAGGACTGAGATCCTGGGTGTCTGTCTCTCTCTTCTTGTCCTCACGGCTCCATCTCAGCTGGGGTTGGGGAGGTCGGTGCAGCAGAGCTGGATGCGGGCTCGTCACGGTTGCTATGGTGACCAGGAGCGGCCGGCTTGACGGTGGCTGGGGACCGCAGGCGGGGGGAAGGTAACAGATGAGGATGACGTGATAGACTCTCCTGGGATCTGTTGACTACAAGGGAGCTAAGAGAAGTGGAGTTCCTGAATGGTACTATCCAGAATGTCTGTTTTTTAGCCTCCAACCAAAACCAAACCCTCCTTCCTCCTTCTGGATTCTTTCCCTCCCCCGCTCCCGAATCCCTATCTCAACGCATTTTAAGGCTTGGAAGTTCCAGCGGTGATTTACGGCCCCCCGCCCTAGGGAATCCTGCTAAATGGAGATCGGTGCATGACTCCCTGGGGGAAAGGTGCAGTTCAAGAGGCCTCGGAAGGGCTCAGGACCTACATACACCCTTCTCCTTACTCTGAGAAGGGCTCCTGCCGCTGGAGTTTAAGCATCTTATTTCACACTTACAAACAACGCCCCCTGGATTGTCATGGCCCATGGAACTTGAAAGAAACCTGCCAAGTACTAAAAGATGGAAGACAGGATAGATTTGAATAAATTCCTATCAGCATTTGCTTATTATAATTATAGCATTATAATCAGAGCAGAAAGAAGCCTTAGAGATTATTTTGTCTTCAAAGATCATTGGCTTCAGTATGATATCCATCTTGGTTATGTAGCCAAAAGCAGATTGACTCCAGCCAGCACTCTCAGAAGAGGGCTGACCCTTGCCTGATGACTTGGAGAAGGGGCTCTTGTTTGTCCCTAGGGGTATCCCTTAATCATATCACCTCATTAATGTGTTCCCCTCGTTTCCATAGCCATTAACATGAGGATCAGGCTAGTGAGAAGATCAGGGTTGTAGTGCAGAGGTGGTGCCCGCTTGACGTTCCAAGTCCCTCATTCACCACACAACTCTGCATCAATGTTTGTTTCACCTATGGATCTGCAGGTGTTTTGCTCTACTTCCAGAATAAGGGGGGGGGAATACGTTTTTACTGAGCTCAGACAATGTTCCCGGGCTTTTCATGGGTTATTTTATTCAATCCTCCTGTCAACCTGTGAGATTTTACATCACTTTTATAAATTAAGAACATAAAAGCCCACAAAATAAGTTACTTGCTTGTGTAAGGCTATTCATGTAGATAAGTGGTAAAACTGGAATTGCCACCCAGTTCTGTGTGACGTGATAGTGAAGGGCGTGAGACCATCTGGGTTTGACCCAAGTGGATATTAGGGAACACTTCCTGGGATGTCCAGAATCACTGATAATTTCTCCCACTTCTCATTTACTACTTTTATTTATTTCCATTGTTTTTAAAAAGAAATAAGATGCTGGGGCACCTGGGTGGCTCAGTCATTAAGCGTCTGCCTTCAGCTCAGGTCATGATCCTGGAGTCCCAGGATCGAGCCCTGCATCGGGCTCCCTGCTCAGTGGGAAGCCTACTTCTCCCTCTCCCACCCCACCCCCACTTGTGTTCCCTCTCTCGCTGTCTCTCTCTGTCAAATAAATAAATAAAATTTAAAAAAGAAATAAGATATTTACTTTAGAAAACTTGAGGGGTGCTCAGGTGGCACAGTCAGCTGAGTATCCAACTCTTGTTTTTGGTTCAGGTCGTGATCTCAGGGTCCTGAGACTGAGCACTGCATTGTGCTCCAAGCTCAGCATGGAGTCTGCTTGAGATTCTCTATCCCTGTCCCTCTGCCCCTCCCACTCATGCTCTCTCTCTCTCTAAAATAAATAAATATTTTTTTAAAAAAAGAGAGAATTTGAAAAATACAGAAACATAAAGGAATAAAAGTCATCCATAATCCTATCACCCGAAGAAAAGTATGATTAATATTCCTATTTTCTTCCGATTTTTTTTTTTTTTAAGATTTTATTTATTATTTGAGAGAATGAGAAAGGGAGAAGGAGTTGGGGAAGGGTCAGAGGGAGAAGCAGATTCTCTGCTGAGCAGGGAGCCAGACTCAGGACTCCTCGGACTCCAGGATCATGACCTGAGCAGAAGGCATATGTTTAATCAACTGAGCCACCCAAGCACCCTCCTCTAGTCTTTTTCCTTCGTGTCATTAAACTAAGACTTCCACAGACTGAATGTTTGTGTCACTGCCAAGTTCATAGGTTGAAATCTAATCTCCAAATGATGGTATTTGGAAGTGGGGCCTTTGGGAAGTGATTAGGTCACAGAGGCTGTGTCCTCATGAATGAGAATAGTGCCCTTGTAAAAGAGGCTTCAGAGAGCTCTCTGGCCCTTCTGCCAGAGAATCCTGTAAGGATTCAGGGAGAAGAATGCTGAGCTTACTGTCTATGAATCTTCACCAGACATGGGACCTGGTGATCCTCGGTGATATTGGACTTTTCCAACTGTGAGAAACTGTGAGAAATGAATTTTTGTTGTTAATAACCCACTCAGTCTATGTTATTCTGTTATTGCAGCCTGAATGAACTAAGACAAAGACCATATATGTATAATTGTATCCTGCTTTTCATTTAAAACAACCTTGTGAAAATTTTACCCTCCATTATAGTTCTTTAAAAACATTATTTTAGGGGCACCTGGGTGGCTCAGTGGGTTAAAGCCTCTGCCTTCGGCTCAGGTCATGATCTCAAGGTCCTGGGATCGAGCCCCGCATCGGGCTGTCTGCTCAGCAGGGAGCCTGCTTCCCCCTCTCTCTCTGTCTACTTGTGATCTCTCTCTCTCTTCCTGTCAAATAAATAAAATAAAATCTTTAAAAAAAACATTATTTTAAATGCTACACAGTATTTCAGCATATGAATGTATCATAATTTCTTATGGAATATTTGAGTTATTTCCCCTTTTTATTGATTTCGTATAACTGTAATAAAAATTTTTCTACATAAATCTTGCCCATGTTTGTGAATATTTGATTTAAAATTGAGTCTTAGATGTGAAATACTGGATTAAAGGTATGAGCTTTTTTCTTATAATTAAGACTTTACTTTTTTAAAAAAAGATTTTATTTTTTTATAAGTCATGAAAGATTTTTTTTTTTTTTTAAGTCATCTCTAGGGGCACCTGGGTGGCTCACTCGGTTAGGCATCTGCTTCCAACTCAGTCATGATCCTGGGTCCTGGAATTGGGCCCCATGTTGGGCTCTTTGCTTAGCAGGGAGCCTGCTTCTCCCTCTCCCTCTGCCCTTCCCCCCTCCTTGTGCTTGCTCTCTCTCATGCTCTCTTTCTCTCTCTTGCAAATAAATTTTAAAAAATTAATAAAGTCAGTTGTATATCCAATGCAGGACTTGAACTCACAACCTCAAGATCAAGAGTTGCATGCTCCACCAACTGGCTAACAGTCTTAGCCAGCCAGGCACTGTAAGACTTTACTTTTTTAGAGCAGTTTTAGGTTCTTATTAAAATTGAGGGAAAGGTACAGAGATTTCTCATATATTTTGTGTCCCTACACATGCATAGCCTGCATCAGTATCCCCCACCAGAGTAGAACATTTGTTATAACTATATTGATACATCATTATTGCCCACATAATTTAAACTACAGTTCATTCTTGGTATTATATATTTATGGGTTTGGACAAATCTGTAATGATATGCATCAATCATTATGGTATATATATTTTCATTGCTCTAAAAATCCTCTGTGCTCTGCTTACTCATCCCCTAACACCTGGCAACCGCAGATCTTTTTATTGTTATTATTGTTTCTATAGTTTTGCCTTTTCCAGAATGTTGTATAGTTGGAATCATATAGCACATAATCTTTCAGATAGGCTTCTTTCACTTAGTAATATGCATTTAAGATTCCTTCATGTCTTTTCATGACTTGATAGCTCATTTCTTTTTGGCACTGAGTAGTATTCCATTGTCTGAATACCACACTTTATTTATCCACTCATCTACTGAAGGAGAGATTGGTGGCTTCCAGGTTTTTCCAACTGTGAATAAAGCTGCTATAAACAACTATGTACAGGTTTTTGTGTAGTCATAAGTTTTCAATTCCTTTGGGTAAATACTAAGGAACATGATTGCTGGATCGTATGCTAAGAGTATGTTTAGTTTTGTAAAAGAATGCCAAACTCTCTTTCAAAGTGGGTATACCATTTTGCATTCCCACTAACAATGGATGAGAATTCCTGTTGCTCCATGTCCTTGCTAGCATTTGATGTTGTCACTGTTCTAGATTTTGGCCATCCTCACAGGTGTGCAGTGGCATCTCGTTTTATTTATTTATATTTATTTTAAAGATTTTATTTATTTATTTGTCAGAGAGAGAGAGAGAGCACAAGTAGGCAGAGCAGCCAGGCAGAGGGAGAAGCAGGCTCAGCCCAATGTGGGACTGGATCCTAGGACCCTGGGATCATGACTTGATCCGAAGGCAGATGCTTAACTGACTGAGCCACCCAGGAGTCTCTCATTGTTGTTTTAATTTGCATTTCCCTGTGATGATGATGTGGAACATCTTTTCATATGCTTATTTTCCATCTGACTACTTCTTTGGGAGGGGTCTGTTAAAGTCTATGGTCTGTTTTTTTAACTGAATTGTTTGTTTTCTTCCTTATTTTAACCCTTATTTTAAGAATTCTTTGTATATTTTGGGTAATAATTCTTTATCAGATGTGTCTTTTGCAAATATTTTCTCCCAGTCCATGGCTTGCCTTCTCATTCTCTTGATATGTCTTTTGCAATTAGAAGTTTTTAATTTTAATGAACTCCACGGTATCAATTATTTCTTTCATGAATTGTACCTTTGGTGTTGTGTCTAAAAACTCACTACCATACTCAAAATCATCTAGGTTTTTCTCTTATATTATCTTCTAGAAGTTTTATAGTTTTGCATCTTAACATTTATCTCTGTTAATCTATTTTCAGTTGATTTTTGTGAAAGGTATAAGGTCTGTGTCTAGATTCTTTTTTTTTTTTTTTTTCATGAGGATGTCCAGTTGTTCCAGCACTGTTTTTTGAAAAGACTATCTTTGTTCATTGTATTGTCTTTGCTTCTTTGTTGCAAATCAGTTGACTATATTTATGTGAGTCTATGCCTGGGCTCTCTCAGTTCTTTTGATCTATTTGTCTTTTCTTTCATCAATACCATACTGTCTTGATTATTGTGGCTTTATGATAAGTCTTGAGATCAGGTAGTGTCAGCCTTTTGACTTTGTTCTCCTACAATATTGTGTTGGCTATTCTGGATCTTTTGCCTCTCCAAATAAACTTTAAAATCAGTGGATCAGGGGAGCCTGGGTGGCTCAGTGGGTTAAAGCCTCTGCCTTCGGCTCAGGTCATGATCTCAGGGTCCTGGGATCGAGCCCTGCATCGGGCTCTCTGCTCGGCAGGGAGCCTGCCTCCCCTTCTGTCTCTGCCTGCCTCTGCCTACTTGTGATCTCCCTCTCTCTCTGTCAAATAAATAAATAAAATCTTAAAAAAAAATCAGTGGATCAATATCTACAAATTAACTTGCTAGGACTTTGATTGAGAGTACACTGAGTCTGTAGATCAAGTTGGGAAGAACTGACATCTTGACAGTATTGAGTCTTATCTATGAATGGGGAATATCTCTCCATTTATTAGTTCTCCTTTGATTTCATTCATCGGAGCTTCATAGTGTTCCTCATATAGGTCTTGTACATGTTTTGTTAGATTTGGGGATGCTAATGTAAGGTATGAACATTTTTAAGAATTTCTAATCCTCTCTAATGGAGATTTCTGAATCACTGGCCCTTCCACAAGGCATTTACAATCCCATTCCACTCACACCTTTGCCAGCGTCTGGTGTGCCTGCAGTTGGCATTTGGCATTGAAGTTGATTATTTCACAAACCCTTTGGAAAGTTGGAGTTAGCTGTTTTCAGTTTTTTGTTTGCTTGTTTTATTTAGAAAAACTCAATAGCTCTTTATTATTTTAAAATACTCTGTAAGTAGCATGGCCCCTACACAAGAATGGCCTGCAAATTCATGAAGAATTCCGTACTTAAAAAAAAACAAACTCTATAAGCAAGAAATAGTAAAACACTAGACTTTAGGGAAGAAAAATTTAAGACAGAGTGGTAAGCTTTCCAAGTTCCTATAGTAAGTCAGTGATGCTGGAACTTGAAGCTTATTCACTGTTGACTCTGGTAGTAGCCTAAGCCCCATCCTGTTATAGAAAAGCTGCCTTTGGGATGCCTAGGTGGCTCAGTTGGTTAAGTGTCTGCCTTCAGCTGCTCATGATCCCAGGGTCCTGGGATCGAGTCCCGCATCAGGCTCCCTGCTCAGTGGGGAGACTGCTTCTCCCTCTTCCTGCTGCTCCCCCTGCTTGTGCTCTCTCTGTTTCTGACAAATAAGTAAGTAAAATCTTAAAAAAAAGAAAGAAAGAGAGAAAGAAAGCTGCCTTTGATTTCCCTCTGATCCCTGCATTTTCGTTCGATGTTCAGCACTGACCAGATGATAAGGTGAATTTAATAGTGTTGTCATAGAGGGTTGGACTTGGATGATGGGGACCTCTGAAGAAAAGCAACTAGAGTAATAGACCTTTCAAAGGTTGGGAGATAAGACTGCTTGATGTTACTGATGATCTGCCAAGGTGAAATGCAAGGAAAGCCAGCCTAATGCTGGCTCCCTTCTTCCTTGGCAGAAGATAGCAAAAGAGGGAAGACATGTAGGGGAGAGTGGAGGTGGGTACAACACTGACTGGAATATCTCTAAGCCATTCATTCATTCATTCATTCATTCATTCATTCATTTAAAGTAAGCTTTATGCCCGACATGGGGCTTGAACTCATGGCCCTGAGATCAAGAGTTGCATGCTCTACCAACTAGAACCAGCTAGACACCCCATCTAAGCCCTTTAAGCATTTGTTATTCCTTTATAGAAGAAGTTAGGTGTGGCAGGGTGAAAGGGAGATCTATTTTTGACTATTTAAAAATTTACCTTATAAATCCAGATTATACTGAAAAGTTTCTGCTCTTGACTACAGGGCTAATTGCTGCTGCAAAATTGATAGGAGTGGGTACACTGTGGCAACTGATCTTCTGTAAATTCTCATATTGGGCTGTTAGAGTAAATTTCTGAATATAAAACATAACATTTAGCACTGTTTTCACTAAAGGGAATATAAGACTAATATTTCACTAGGTAGTTTTAGATAACATACAGAATTTGGGAACTGAAATTATTGCAATTAAATTGACAAATACCTATATCTGTTGCAACTTTTCTCTTTCACAGACTAGGGCTATGCAAAAGTAGAATTTCTATGAGCGAAGTTTGCTACCATGTTTTTTTCAGAGTTTAATTTCTGTAAGGGAATGCCTGAGGTTCAAAGTCAAAACCTTTCAAATACATGAAATCTATCTATTTGAACACAGAATTTATGTATTAGAATTCTCCAGAAAAAAAAGTATAATGTGTGTATATGTGTACATACATACTTATAAGAATTGGCTCACAACGTTATGGAGGTCAAACAGTCCCAGGATCTGCCATCTGTAAGCTGTATAACCATAAAACCCATTGTGTAATTCGTTCAAGTCCAAAGGCCCGAGAACTCATGTCTGAGGAACTCTCGTGTCTGAGGGCAAGAAAGGATAGACATCCCACCTCAAGAAGAGAGAGAAAATTTGCTCTTCCTTTGCCTTTTTGTTCTGTCTGGGTCTTAGATAAGATGACACCCATACACTTTGGTGAGGAGATCTTCTTTGCTCAGTTGACTGATTCAAATGCTAATCCCTTCTGGAAATACTCTCACAGACACACCCAGAAATAATATTTTACCAGCTATCTGGAAATCCCTTGAGCCAGTCAAGTTGACACATTAAATTAACTCTCACAATTTACTTGAGCAAGTTACCCTGGAGTGAAACTGATCACCCCATCTTTTTTCCCAGTCTTTCGCCAGCTGGCCATTTGATTTGGATAGGACGTATTCAAATTTCTTGGGACCCAGGAAATCATTCCTTGCCCCTTCATTATTTTACAGATGAGAAGACTGGAGCCTAAAGAGCTGAAATGACTAGTTCAAGCTTGTGCTGAATTTTATTAGTGATCTTGAAGTCTGAAGGCAAGCTGATTAAACTTGCAGATGACGGAAAGCTAGGAAAGATAGCCAACAGAAATAGATTAAAATCTATTTCTAATACATAGATGACAATATAAACATGAAAAATGGTCTGCCTGGAATGATAGGCTACACCCAATAAGTAGAGATTTAGCATCAATAAATACAATGGCAAAATACACTTTTGGTTGAAAAATTTATTGCATGGTATAGGCTTGCTTTGGCTAAGGTTCATGTGAAACAGAATATGGTGGAGTGAAGTCAACTATGTAAAAGCCCCACGTGAGAAACAGCTGCTAAAACAGTTGGTATAAACTCTGAGGCTATATTAGTAGGCAGAGAGTGATCTGATGTTGCAGGGAGTGCGTTCCTGGGCACTCGGTATTGGTCAGGTCACATTTGTATCACTATATGTGGTACAATGTTCTGAGAGGGATCTGTAAACTAGAGTCCATCTACCAGAACATGGTGAGGGCCCAAGTTCTGCTCCACAGGATGAAAGGCCACAGCAGCCAGGAATGTTTAGCTTGGAGACTTCTGAAGGACGTGATCACTGCCTTCAAATATCTCATGGGCTGTCGAATGAAGAAGAGGTATGTGGCTTGTTCTATGTCACTCCAAGGGCAGAAGTAGGATCATTAGGGATGATGGTTAATGTGAAATGGATTTCTGCTCTAAGACTTTCCAACATTGCTGACTCACAACAGAATGGTCTGGAACCGTGCTCAAGGAAATGCTGGGGGGCATACATCAGAGATCTTACAAGAAGCTACTACTCTGGGAGAAATGTTCACTCCGTGACTTCTAAGTTCCCTTTAACTCAGATTCTGTGAGCCTTCATAGGTCATTTCTCTTATACTGCTATTTCACTCTAGCAGATAATGTTTTAATGTTTTTGACCTTCTGATTATTAAAACAATTCAGAGTAGCTTGTAATATTAGAATATATATTTTTTAAAAAACAAATAAAACTTTTAATGAAGAATTGAATCCAGAAGGGCCCTTGGGGAAAAGTGAGTTGCTACAGAATTTGGGCACTAAATTAAATTAAAATCTAAACTTGCTCTGGGCAAAGAGAGAAATTCTGATGTAGATTCTTATTGTTCAATAAGAGGAAACTTACACTTCTATCACTATTAGTGTTGACCCAGGCTTCACAATGGGATTATAAGGTCCCTGATGACAGGGTTTAAGTCCCTCACTTCATGTTAACTCTAATAACATCTATCAGAATATTTTATACACAGTAGGTGCTTAGTGTGTTTTGAATGATTTCACTTTCTTAAAGATGGAATAGGACATTTTTTTCCCTTATTATTTTTTTTCTCAGGGTCTGGTAGAAGAAGTGTCATAGTTCTAAAACTGCATTATCTTGTTCCAATGAGGAAGCCTGAACTTGGCCTATAGTAAGCCCCAGACTGCCATAGTTAAATCTCCTGGTACATATTCATGCTTTTAGAACAAGTTTCTGTCTTAAATGCATTTGTGCTATAGACTTTAGCTGCTCTCCTACACTGACTTCACTTCCTCCGTAGTTCTCCATTGTACCCAGTCATAAGGGTAATCAACATTGTATTTCACTAACTTAGAACACGAGCACTATTCTATGTGTTTGTCCTACCCACTGCTCCATTCTTTTTTTCTTTTTTCCACTGCTCTATTCTATAGTTACTACTTTTAGCTCTTTTTTTCAGTTGAAGAAATGGAGGTGAAGTTAAGTGACTGGCTCAAGGTCACAAGTTAGTAAGTGGCAGAGCCAGAATGTAAACCTAGCATTCTGGCTACAAATTTTGTGCTCCTAACCACTATGTCCTTCTATCTCTCAGCTAGGTGTCTAGTAGGGCAATGTGCTTTTAGTCAAGTCACTAAGGGATCAAAGTCCAAGGATTTTGTCTTCTGGGTTGCAAGACACCAGGTGATAGAGAGTTTCCTCTGCCCCTCCTCTTTCCATTGTTCCCTTTGTTCCCTGGAGACCAGCTCAGAAAACTCCCCACTGTATTTCCTTCCCCAGCCCAGTTTTCTGGGATTGGCTTCTCTCCAGCTCTGCTACCAGCTTCGTGCAGCTCAGGGCTTTGGAATGAAAGACGCAAGACTGAGCTCCTTAGAGTGACTCACGTCTGTTGGAGAAGTTACTGCCTGTTTTTGTGTCACTTAGCAATTCTTCCTCCCCAAACCCAACCCCTCTCCATTTTCCTAAAAATGCCAGATGGTATATATTTATTTTTAAATCGGTATGAATTTTAATAATAATTTTAATACACTTCGCTTTAGGGAATTTATCAACCATTCCCTTGTCTCTTCACTACCCGCCCGCCGCCCACCCGGGGGGGGGGGGGGGGGAGGTAATTAGAATGACCCCGCGGTATTGCAAAACAGGAAGGCCTGGGTAGCTGCTCAAGGGCAGTGTTGCAGAAATCACTCTTGCCTCTGACCTGCAGTTAGATGCTTAATGGGAACTTTCTGATGATGACATCTCAGATCAGGTGGAGATAGGGCTAGGAATGAGCCCTGCCTATGGCTTTGTCCAAGCCAGGGTGGGAGGGGGGCAGGTCTGTGCCTGGCGACTCTTTCTTCTGTTCCTGTTAGGCACAGCTAAGGCCAAGGGTAGGAAGAAAAGAGGGCGTGCCTATGGGAACTTCATCTTCCTTTATGCGGTTTCCCACACATCCAGAAGTCAGCCCCTCTCCTTCATTCTAACCAGCCCAGTCATTGGCACCAAACACACTATCTGAAGTTGTGTAAATCCCTATAACAGTGAATGTTCTCTATTGTAGGAGGCCTCTTGGGGCTGAAGACGTGGGAGAGGCTCCTAGGCTTGAAGCAATAAATGAGCATGTCAATACTCTTTTCTACCTGGACGCAATGAGCCTGCATGCCTGGAAACAGCTAGTGTTCTTCCATGGGCTTAGTCACATCCACTGAGACAAAAGCCAGATGGAGTACAGACTTAAGGGATCACTCAGAGAGCATTCTGATCTTCCACTCTTGTCTGACCCTGTTACAGGGCAGCAGAAAGAAGAAGGATAAATGAACACCAAGGATACTTTAGACCTAAAATAAGAAAGCGTAAGTTTGAGTTCCAGCTATACCACCTATTAATTGTGTAACCTTGAATAAATCAAGGTTATTCTCTAATGCACGTATTTCCTTATCTGTCAAATAAGAATGGAAATACCAGTTTCCCTCATTTTGCAGAAGCAAGTGAGGATCAAATCATAAGGCACATGAAAACTCTTTGTAAACTGTAAAAGTGCTATGGAAGTGGAAAGGATTATTATTTTTTTAATTTATTATTAAAAAAAAAATATTTTATTTTCTTATTTGCCAGAGAGAGAGCACGGGAGAGACAGAGAGAATGAGAGTATAAGCAGGGGGAGTGGCAGGCAGAGGGAGAAGCAGGCTCCCGGCTGAGCAGGGAGCCCGATGTGGGGCTTCATCCCAGAACACTGGGATCATGACTTGAGGCAAAGGCAGATGCTTAACTGGCTGAGCCACCCAGGCATCCCTTGTAAAGGATTATTATAAATTTTTATTTATTTTAGTTAAAATAAACAATAGTTTTATTTTGTAATGTTTGGTCCTCTACTTAGTTTTTTAAATTATAGTTGACATACAATATTACATTAGTTTCAGGTCTACAGCATAGTGATTTAACAAGTCTCTTCATTATGCTACGTTCACCACAAGTGCTACTCAATTTTTGACCAGAACTGTGTAAATAGTAAAGTGGAGAGCTTTGCCCTTTTGTCACTTTCTATTCCTTATTCTGCCCTAGGCAGGTGGGAGCTGTGATTGGGAGGTACAGTGCAGACTTGCAGGTGACAGATGAAGTATGAAGAGACAAGTACTTGTGTACTCATCATAGTAAGGGAACAGAACCAGACAGAATTCAGAGTCAGGTGGAGGAGATCCGTCTTGGTCACAGTAGTGGGACCATTCTAGATAGAACTGACCATCAGGTGATGCGTCAGTATGAAGCAAAAGGTGATCTCAAGCACAGTTTGAAGCCAAGACAGACATAACATAGAGGCATTTTGACATGGTCTCCCTATAGAGTGGGGCTTCCTAACCTGGGTTACTCAGAAAACCCTGGTCAAGTCCACTCTGGACCTTGACAGGCTGAAGTAAGCTGGAGTTCCTGTGAGGGAGGATTCTTGCCTGTCTACTCAACAGACTTCAGTATCACTGTTCAAATGAAAAGCTATGTGCCCTGGCAGACTTGGAATCTGCTTGTGTATCCACAGCCCCCCAGGGTTTCCAGTGCAGATTCCTAAGCAGGTGACATTGATTCATTGAAAGGAAAGCTTACATTTCTGATATCAGAAACTTCATCCTTAATGAATCCTAGTTTCTTTCTGTGTCTGGGACAAGAGTTCTAGCAGTAGATGCTGTTGTTACCCAGGCGAACCTCTAATAGAGATGCTTAAGGAAAAGAAACTCAGGAAGCTCGAAGGAGAACAGTGCAGAGGGTTCAAATCATTCCCAACCTAGCCTGTCAATCCTTAGAGAGTTAAGCGTAATGGGTAACTAAGGGCAGAACACAGGATCTTGGGTCCCAAATTCATATTCACCTGTTCCTAGAGGTGATTTTGTAGACTAAAAAAACCAAAACCAAAACCCAAACCAACTGGATCCTACAAATGATTTTCTGAAGTGGCTTATCCAGAAGGTTTAACGCTTTCAGTAAAGAACTCAAGAAATGAAGACTCTGGTCTTCTTGAAGTATCCAAAATGAGAAAAACAAACCCTTAGTTAATAAGTTTTTGGCATAAGTCAGGGGTTACAAATTGGTCATGGGCCATGTATGGTCAGCAGGTATGTTTTATTTGACCATTTTGTTACATACACCCTGTGTTTTAAGGGCAATTTAACAGACAATGGGAGTTATCTGGTTGAAACATACTCTAAGGACACTTACTAGGACTAAGAAAACAGCGAGAGCAGGGCCTCTGATTGGGTACACCAGGGTGTTTGATGAGAGAGCTGAGTTTATAATCTGGTTTGAGGAAAGGTGATCCATGTCCAAGGAGGGAACTAACCCTAGCAGATGGCCAGTGGGGGTTGACTGATAGGAACAAGGACCAATGGAGTTATGAAGAGGGAGAGCTCACTCTGAGCTCACACTGACACAGTGTTTGGAAATGAGGGTGGTGACGGAGAAGTACATTCTGGGGTAGGGGAATGAGCAAGCTGAGACTTGGAGGCAGGAAATCTCCAGGTATATTCAGAAGACAATGAGCAGCCTGAGGCAGAGAATTTGAGTTGGAGAGAAATGGGAGATCTTGAATGAAAATGAGTAGAAATCCTGTCTCTGCGTCTAAAACTTATGGAATTAAATGTCTCTTGATTAAAAGAATGGTCTTTGGGGCTGAGAATTAAAGGAACCAGGTAGCCAGAATCATGGGCTGCCTGTGGCATAGCTCCCCTGGTATCCGTCTTTCCACTCTATCACTGAGCTACCTACAGGGATACCCCACCCCCTTCCTTGAGAGGCAGAGAGCTTCTCAGTCTGGTTAATCAGACAGTGACTAATAGGGATCATCATCCTCATCAGCAGGGTGAGGGGGCTGTGAAAAAGGCTGAGAGTGGCAAGATTACAGCTGACATCATGAGGCAGCTGGAGGCCTGCCAGCAAGAATGTGTCCACTTTACTTGCTTTTCATCCTGACCAAAAACACAATCAAATTTCAGTTCAAAGCCCTTCCCTCTACCCCACCTTCCTGCCTGACACATACACATACACATACTGATATAGATACACACATGTATGTACATATATACGTGTATATATATCAACCTCTGTAGACGCGTTGTCCCCCATGTGTGTGTATCACGCATACCATATACATAAGCAGATATATAACCTGAACAGGCACATTTAAACTATACACATACACAAGAGCATATATAGATATATAGATATGCATGCTTTTATATATAAATATATATAATATATGATATATAGTTCATATATAATTATAATATATATTATTTTGTATATATAAATATATAATATATGATATATAGTCTATATATATTAACACTTAACTATTTTAATTACTATTGACATTATAATTACTATTAATATTATATATAATATATTCTATAAAATATATAATTATGTACATAATATATAAATACATATATACATATATATATATATATACCATATACTAATATTTATATATAAGCTTATAAATATATGTTTATATATAGGCTTATACATATATATTTTTTTACATATAGGTGTGTGTGTGTGTATATATATGTATACATATAGGTGTGTGTGTATGTATAAATATATGTTTATATATAGGCTTATACATATATATTTTTTTACATATAGGTGTGTGTGTGTGTGTATATATATATATATATGTATTTGCTTGGATTCTTTTTTAGAATACTGAAAGTCAGAAGCATGGTGTCACATAAGGAAGATGCAGGCTTCAAATAAATCTGCAGTCCCTCCCAGTGTTTTATTTGGTCTAGGAAAAACCTGTAAGGTTCCCTGTGTCAACACCTCCACTCCCTCTCCCTCCTGAGATTTCCAGGACCACCATTTGCCACTTCTCTCTCTTTCCTTGTTCTCTAGTCTTCATCTGATTGGCTAACACTGTGGGCATTCTATGTTCTGATGTCCTCTTTGTGAACATGCAGGGAGAAGAACTGATCTAGATCATGGCAAGTTTAGCTCACAAGCCTATCTCCTATTTGCTTCCTTGGGATATCATTTAGCTGCTAGATCTGTTCGTCACCCCTTCACTCAGAGAGGTGAGGCTCTTCCTTCCTTCTTCCACCATAGGTTCTCCTTGGACCTGATGAAAGCCTGTGAACTCCAAGAGGAAGACCAGAAAATCCTCCCATTTTATAGAGAAGCTCTACTATGGAGTGACCTACTTGGCAAATCACTTTGCTTGTGAGAAAAAGTCATTAACTCTTCATCTCCACATGTCAGTGAGGGTATGATTTTTCTATAGCAACTTTCCTAGAAGTGATCTAACAGTATTTATAGTGTATCTATGATGGATACAGTATAAGGACATAAAAGAAAAAGAATATGGTGTTCATTCCCTTTAGGAACTCACATTTTCACTCAGGAAACAAGCCATCTCCAGAATATAGCTTTACTTTTTCCACTACTTTCAATTCTTCCAGTGTAAGCCACTGTCATCTCTTTGCTTAGGCCTACCAAATACCTAATCCTTGCTGCCTCTTGAATTCGTCTCGTAGAAAGAGTGATGTCTTTTTTTGTTGTGGTAAAATACACATAACATTCAACTTACCATTTTAACCAATTAAAAAATTGTGGTAAAAAATACAGAACGTGGGAGCACCTGAGTGGCTCAGTTGGTTAAGCATCTGCCTTCAGCTCAGGTCATGATCACAAGGTTCTGGGATGGAGCCCCGCATCAGGCTCCCTGCTCAGTGGCTGCTTCTCCCTCTCCCTCTAACCCTCCCTTCTGCTTGTGCTCTTTCTCTCTCTCTCTGTCAAATAAATAAATAAAATATTTAAAAAAAAAACCAAGCACATAACATAAAATTTACCATCTTAAACACATTTAAGTGTATGGTACAATAGTGTTAACTGTTTGCATATCATGTAACATCTTTAGTACTTTCCATCTTGCAAAACTGAAACTCTATACCCATTGAACAAAACTCCTCATATTTCCCTTCCTGCAGGCCCTGGAAATCACAATTCAACTTTCTGTTTTCAAGAATTCAACTACTTTAGATACCTCATATAAGTGGAATCAAGCAGTATTTGTGTGTGTGTGTGTGTGTGTGTGTGTGTGTGTGTGTGTGTGTGAGATTGGCTTCTTTTGCTTAGCATAATGTCCTCAAGTTTCATCCATGTTATAGCCTGTGACAGAATTTCCTTCTTTTTAAAGGCTGAGTAGTATTCCATTGTATGTATATGTTTTTTCTTTACCCATTTCTCCATCAATGAACATTTAGGTTACTTCCACCTCTTGGCCTTTGTGAAAAATGTTGCAATGACATGGGTTTGCAAATATCCTCTTTGAGATCCTGTTTTTAATTCCTTTGGATATATACTCAGAAGTAGAGTTGCTGGATCATGTGGTAATTCTTTTTTCAACTTTTTGAGGAACCTCTGTATTGCTGTTTTCAACAGCAGCTGCACCATTTTATACTAGGAGTAAGAGTTAAAGGAACCAGGTAGCCAGAGGCATGGGCTATCTCCAATTTCTCCATATCTTCACCAACACTTCTTTCTTTCTTTCTTTCTTTTTTTTTCCTTTTTGATAGTGGTTATCCTAGTGGGTATGAGATGATATCTCATTGTGGTTTTGATTTTCATTTCCTTGATGATTAGTATATTTTCATGTATTTTTTTTATCATTTGAATATCTTCTTTGGGGGAAATGTCTAATCAAGTCCCCTGATCATTTTTAAATCAGGCGGTTTGTTTTTTTGCTTGTTGAGTTGTAAGAGTTCTATATATATATTGGACATTAACTCCTTATCATATATATGGTTTGTAAATATTTCCTCCCATTCCATATGTTGCTCTTTCATTCTGTTGATCGTTTTCTTTGCTGCAATGAAATTTAATGTAGTTCTATTTGCCTATTTTTGCTTTTGTTGCCTGGACTTTTTGTGTCATATCCAAGAAATTATTGGGTAACCCAATGTCATGAAGATTTTTCTATGTTTTTTTCTAGGAGTTTTATAGTTTTTGGTCTTACAGTTAAGTCTTTAATCCATTTTGAATTAATTTGTGTATATTGTGTAAGGTAAGGATCCAACTTCATTCTTTTGCATGTGGATATCTAGTTTTCCCAGCACCATTTGTTGAAGAGACTATCCTTTCCCTATTGCATGGTCTTGATATCCTGTTGAAGATCATTAGACCATATGTGAAGAAGGGGTATTATTTGGGGACTCTATTTTGTTTTGTTGGTCCATGTATCTGTCTTTATGCCAATACCATACTGTTTTGATTACTGTAATTACTATATTTTTGTAATATAGTTTGAAATCAGGAAGTGTTATCCTTCTAGGTTTGTTTTTCTTTCTCAAAATTGTTTTGGCTATTCAGAGTCCTTTGAGATCATTTAAGCCATTTTTAAATGTGCAATTCAGTGCCATTAAGTACATTCACCACACTGTACAACCACCACCACTACTCATGTTCAGAATTTTTTTTCACCATCCCAAACTGAAACTCTGTGCCCATGAACAATAATTCCCCATTCTCCATCCTGCCCCACCCAGCACCTGTAACCACTATTCTTCTTCCTATCTCAATGAATTTACCTATTCTAGGTACCTCATATAAGTGGAATCATACAATATTGTCCTTATGTGTTGACTTATTTTACTTAGCATAATATTTTCAAGATTCATTCACCTTGCAGCATGTGTTAAAATTTCCTTCCTTTTAAGGCTGAATATTGTATGAATACACCAAATTTTGTTTATTCACTTATACATGATAGACAAGAGTGATATTTTATAAACACAAATCATATCATTCCTCTGTACCTTAAGGTCCTTCTGAAGGCTTTTGGGATAAAGTACAAAAACCTTCTGACCCTGCCTGATGGGACTTCTGCCTACTTCATCAGCCTTGTCTTTTGCCATTCCACTCCACACCATTTTTTATTTATTTTCTTCAATAAGCCTCACATCTTCCTTCCTTAGTTTTCCACACATGTTGTTTTCCCTCTGCATGAAACACATTACCCTCTGCCTTTAGCACACCACCCTTTGTCTAGCTAACTCTTAGTCAACCTCCAGATCTCTGCTGAGACTTCTCAAGAAAGGCTTCCCTGACCTCTTTGAGAAGGTGTCCCCTGCCATCGGTGCTTGTGACACCTGCATCCCTTAGGAGGAGCACTAATCACAGTGATGAAGGAGCAAAAGGCAAGCTGAGGGCAAAGCACAAGTTAATATCCTGGACCACCTCCACCCTCACCCCAGGTGGGATATGTGTGACATTCCTCAGGCACTCATGGCTGCCCAAGAACAAAGGAAAGGGAAAAACAAGTGGTTAACTGATAGAGATCATAGTCATGCAGGACATGAGTCTCCATCAGTTTGCAACTATCCTGATTTACAAGAAAAAAGCAATCTCCAGAAACCTATAGACTCGATTTCCTGGAGCCCTAACATCACCCTCCCCTCCATAGGATAGAAAATCTTATACAATCAGTTACTCCTCACAACCACAGTGCAGTTCTTTCTGCCCATGGGTCCTGTCCCTACAGTGTAATAAAACTACCTTTTTGCACCGAAAACATCTCAAGAATTCTTTCTTGGCTGTCGGCTCCGAACTCCACTTCAAACCACATCAACAGTTGTAGATAATTGGTTCAAACCCATCCTCTTTACTCATACCATGAGAATTCATCTTTTTCCCCCAGACCATTGAAAGAGTTGTTACTCCTTCATCAGGGAGTGAGGGATGGAGAAAAGAAGGTCATTTTGGGACTATGGAGTTTGCAGTGTTCAGGGTCCTTCTCTCTTAATACAGTTGCCTATTAGTGAATGAAGACCCTGCACTAGAAGCTACTACTATAGGCACCTCTTGCTACCTCATCCCAGCATGTCCAGTTTAGGCTCTAATACCTCTGCCTACTGTACTCATCCTTAACCCCCTTCTCTCCTTTCATTGATGCTTCTTAGGTTTCTTCATTTCGTACCCATTAGCCATTTCTAATGCAGGATTTGTCTCTCACCTTCAACATGTTCACATCAGTTTTTCAAGAAAGCTTCCTTATAGCCCCATCCCAAACTGTGAATCACAACTCACTATTTCTAGAAATGTGTACTGTTTCATTTGACTATCAGCCTTAAAAAAGGATTGTAACCTTACCAGAGAGGAAGTTCAATAGTTCAAATCAGTCCTTGTCAATAAGTATTTATTTAGCTTCTACTATATGCTAGACATGATGCTAGGTTCTGGGGATACAAATATGAACCAAAAATGGTAATCCTTGCTTTGAGGCAGTTAAGTGATGAAAATGTACATATAAACAGATACTTTTAATTTAATATGATAATGGCTATGATATAAGTATGCAAGAATCCTTGGACCAGAGTGGGCATAAAGGGAAAGCTTCCTGGGTGAGAAACATCTGAGTTGTCTTGAAGGGTATGTAAATATAATTAAGGTGAGGAAAGGTGAGAAGGGCATTGCAAAGGCTCTGACTTGTGAAATAACACGGTGAGTACGAGGGCAGACTATAAGCAATTTGACTACTAGAATATAAGGAATCAGTGAATGGTGGGAGAGAATATTGAAGTACCAGGAAGAGCTAGGTTAGAGAGGACCTTGAAGTTAGACTTAGGAGCATAAATTTCATTCTGTGTGTTAATGTAGACCTACTAAAGAATTTTAAGTAACATAGTAACACGGTTAAGTTCTGAGTTTTAAACAGACCTAGCTACAGGTGGAATGAACCTTAGGATAAACTGTTAAGTGAGAGAAGTATGATGCAGAATGGTGTATATAATATACTACCATTTATGCTAATAAAATATTATAAAGATATGTATATGCATGTATGTATGTACACATATTGGGAAATGCATAGATTACCTATGTAAGTATATTCAAGAAGCAAGAGTTGTCTTGGGTAAGAGAGCTGGATGGCTGGAGACAGATGAAAAAGAGACTTATTTTTCAGTGGATACACTTTCGTACTTTTTATTACTTATTAAGAATGAATTTAGGCTTGCTCAAGAGTGGTCTTTAAAGGTGATGATATAGGAGGCTCCTGAACTCCTCTCCTCCGCTGGACACACCAAATGAACAGCTACGCATGGAGCAGTACCCTCTGATGGTAATCCAGAACTGGCTCAGGAATTTCTATATATCAGGCATACAAGAAAATATCCACATCAAAATGGATAAGAAAGGCTAAGATACACTCTTATCATAAATCCCACCACCAGCACAGTGCCATGCAATTAGGAGGGAACCCCTAAGGCTAAGCTTCTCCTCAAGGAGTGAAGGGTTTGGACCCCATATTTAGTACCCCTACTTTTAAGATTTTCATGCAGGAGATAGGTCCCCAAAACATCTACCTCTGAAAGCCAGTGGGGCTTGAGTTCATGAGGCCCACAAGACTACGATGAAACAAAGAAGCAGTTATTAATAGACCTGAGCACTCTCTCTTGCTATCACCTTAGGGTTCAGTGCAGGGGGAGCCAGCAAAACCTGCCAATTTCCCAGACTTTCCCTGAATAAGGTCCATCTATAGTCTTTCTTTAAGGTAGAGTATGGGGCTCTTGATCTCAAGGTTATGAGTTTAAGCTCCACATTGGGCACGGAACCTACTTTAAAAAAAAAAAAAAGGTTGCTGCCTTTGGGTCAAGCTTCTAATTTAGCAGGCATCTAGAAGGTGACTACAATCATCTCCAAAGACCAGGGAAGCTGGTAGACACTTCTGCCTTCTACCTCCTGCTTGTCCCAAATCCCCATATCTCCCTGAATGAAACTTGTATACATGTCTGTACCCCACTTTCATGGGTACCACCTGAGAGATGGGTCCACAATCACCTGGCTTTGATAGCCAATGGGACTTCCACTCAGGAGTCCCACAGGACAGTAGCAAACAAAGAAGCAGTTTTTAACTGGCTATCCCCCCAGGACTCAGTGCAGAGGGAGCAGGCAGAAATGCCCACTTCTCAGTCTTTCCCTTTCAATACTTTAAAAGCTGCTGCCTCAGGGTCAGGCTTCTAATTTACCACACAACTAGGGGCTAACTGCAATCCTTTCCAGAGAGCAGGGAAAGCCTGCAGACATCTCCTCTGTCCTCTTTCTCTGCCTGCTTCAAATCACCAGTATCTCCCTGGAAGGAGCTTGTACACATGTCTTGCGCCCAGCTTTTGTGGCTGCCACGTGAGGAATGGGCCCCCAGATCACCTGGCTCTGACAGCCAATGGGGCATGCATTCAGGAGTCCCATGGTACTATTAAAAACAAAGAAATTCTTAATAGACTCAGGACCACACTCTCACCCATGGGTATATACCCAGGGCCCAGCAGAGAGGCAACAGACAAAAAATGCCTATTTTCCAGTTTCTCCCTGGAAGAGACTTACCTACACACTTTCCCAGCAGCTACCTGGCTGGCTTCCAAACAGCCTGTATCTAGGTATTGACTGTGATCATTCCCTTTGGGACACTTATGGGTCTTGGCATACCTTCAACTATTGGGAGCCACTATGAGCAAAGAAGGTGGCTTGGACAGTTACAAAGATTTGAGAGACAACAAGGAGCACTGACCAGGCTAATTGGTGAGGTTCAGCTACCACACAAGACTATTCTTTCAATACTGGGAGAGGTTGCTATTTTATTTAATACACAAAAATCAGCACAGAGAGTCAAAGAAAATTAAGAAACAGAGAAATATGTTCCAAGCAAAAGAATAAGATAGAACTCAAGAAACACATCTAATGAAACAGATAAATAATTTGCCTGACAGAAAGTTCAAAATAACAGTCATAAGGTTGCTCACTGAGTCAAGACAACACATGAACAAAGTCAGAATTTCAACAAAAAGATAGAAAATATTAAAAGGTACCAAACAGAAATCATAAAGCTGGGGCACCTGGGTGGCTCAGTCATTTAGCGTCTGCCTTCAGCTCAGGTCATGATCTCAGGGTCCTGGGATTGAGTCCCACATTGGGCACCCTGCTCAGAGAGGAGTCTGCTTCTTCCTCTGCCCCTCCCCCCACTCGTGCTCATTTCTCTCTCTCTCTCTCTCTCTCTGTGTCTCAAATAAATAAATAAAAATCTTTAAAAAAAAAAAGAAATCATAAAGCTGAGGAATATAACTGAACAGAAAATTTAATAGAGTTTGAACAGCTGTCTAGATCAATTGGAAGAAAAGATAAGCAAACTAGAAGACAAGGCATTAGAATTCATCCAACTAGAGGAGCAAAAAGCAAAAAGAATGAAAAAGAGTGAAAATAGCTTAAAGGGCTTAAACGATACCATAAAGTGAATGTGTAAGGGGTTCCAGAACAAAAAGATTAAAGGGGCAGAAAGCTTATGCAAATGAACAGTGGCTGCAAACTTCCCTAACCTGGGGAAAGAAACAGATATCCAGATCTAGGAAGTTCAGAGGGTTCCAAGAAAAATGAATTCAGAGACACCCACATTGAGACACATTATAATTAAATTGTCAAAAGTTAAAGACGACAGAATTTTAAAAGCAGCAGGAGGAAAACAACTTGATATGTACAAAGGAGTTTCCATAAAACCATCAGCATATTTTTTCAGCAAAAACTTCAGGCAAGACAACCAGAAAAGATGTGCTATGACTATCTAGGCAAGAAATCTTTAGGGCCTCAAAGATGTCAAGTTAGTAGGGGGGAGAGGAGGACATGGAAGAGAAGAAATGGTTGAGAGAGGGGACTAGAGATAATAAGGTATCATTTTTTGTTTTTTGTTTTTTTAAGATTTTATTTATTCATTTTAGGGGAGAATGAGAGAGAGTGAGAGCACAAGCAGGGGAAGGAGCAGAGGGAGAGGAAGAAGCAGGCTCCCAGCTGAGCAGGGAGCCCAACACAGGGCTCAATTCCAGGACCCTTGGATCACGACCTGAGCCAAAGGCAGATGCTTAACCAACTGAGCCACCCAGGCATGCCAATAATGCGTATTCTTGGCAGGGAATGGTCTGGGCATCTGTGGCATCAAACTGGGTACGGGTTTTTTTTGTTTGGTTGTTTTTTGTTTTTTAAACAAAGATTTTTTTTAAAGATTGATTGATTGATTGATTTGACAGAGAGCGATCACAAGAAGGCAGAGAGGCAGGCAGAGAGAGAGAGGGAGAATGAGGCTCCCTGCTGAGCAGAGAGCCCGATGCGGGGCTCAACCCCAGGACCCTGAGATCATGACCTGAGCCGAAGGCAGACACTCAGCCAACTGAGCCACACAGGTGCTCCAGCAAGACTGCTTTTTAAACAACATTTCAAAAGTTACACATTTAAATGAATGTCTCAGTATGACTCTGAGAAGTAAGAGACCAATCCCAGTGATGTGGATCACAATAGCACGTGAAATTTTTTTTGGATATTGAAGACTGGTCTTTTTTTTTTTTTTTTTTTTTAAGATTTTAGTTATTTGAGAGAGAGGCAGAGAGAAAGCACACAAGTGAGGGGAGGGGCAGAGGGAGAAATAGACTCCCTGCTGAGCAGGGAGTCCGATTTGGGGCTCAATCCCAGGACCCCGGGATCATGACCTGAGCCCAAGGTTAATCAACTGAGCCACCCAGGCATACCGAGTCTGTTTGTTTTTTAAAGAATGAACCACTTTACTTCATAACCATACTTTGTTAGACTTCATTTCCTGTTGGCCATTCAAGGTGTTAAACTAGCAAAGACCAATTTGAGGTCGCCTGAAGCATCGTGGGACATGCCAAGGATCTTATCCGCCTCAGCTGTTGCTGCTTGCAGTGACTGATAAAGGCCATTAATGGTGGTATAAACATGTAGAAATAAACAGAGCACTAGTTAGGGTTTTGTGGGAAAGACTGAGGGGTAAAACTTACTAGTGGGGAGACATGAGGATTACTAGTAGAGAGACATGAGGATCGGTTTTTGAAAAACCATATTGTGTTGATTTTTCAGGTGGGAAAGATGTAATGTTAGTGGAAAACAGGAGATTGGAGCTTATGATTTTATACTGAAGAGAGAGGGTTAAGGACAGAGATCATAAAACTTAGAAGTAGTATGGAAAAGACCAGTTGTGTGTGTGTATGTGTGTGTGTGTGTGTAAATTGCCAGAGCCACTGACACCTTCCAAAAAAATCAAACTCTTTATCCAACATCAGTGCAGAAGTTATTGGGTTGATTAAAATGTTGACTTCCCTTTCAGTAGGTATGATAATATATATGCACACTCTCTGTATTGTGGATATGAGAAGAGTGTGTGTGCACAGGGGAGGGTGGATAGGAATGTGGATAGAAGCATGTGTGTGGAGGACAGAGGATGATTTGGGTGTGAATAGTCCAGAAGTGGAGTGAGAGGTGGTTTGTTATGTAACTAGGGGCAGGGGTCAGGGAGAGAATGCTTTGATGGGCTTTTAGTCATGCCAATAATAATTGTTTAGCCTTACACATGGTAAGAATAGAACGGGTGCTCTCTCTGTCTCAGTCTCTCTCTCTCTCACTCTTTTTTTTCCCCCAGGCAGCTGTGCAAAGATTTAACCATGTGACCCTGAAAGCACAACACTGAAAGCCTCTGACTGTGCCAAGAGGAGAGAGTAGGGAAACAAAGGCCAAAGCCAGCGCCAAAGCCAGCTGCCAGGAACCCCCATCCCCAGCAGCAACACAGAAAAATAATAGCAAGACTCCATTTACCATCACTCTTCTCCCCAGAACAGCTCTCTGGCTTGGAGCCGAAAACCTCCTCCCCAACCCATCTCTTCACCCTTCTCCCACCCTCCTGTCCTCCCAACTCCTGGAAGTGAAGCACCAGGGTTCAGGAAACAAGGTGCTCTTCTCTCTCTCCCTGGAGGGATTGAGTGCTCTCTCCTAGGCCCTGCAGAATTCCTGGAGATCTCAGGGCTCAGGGGTATAGGAGAGTGAAGGAGGACCCCTTGAAGGCAAAGTCCAGAAGTTCGAGAAGGACTATATGACTTGAACAGGGGACCAGCTCAGTAAACTCTTAGACTTAAGATGTGTACAAGGCTAAAACATGTCTGACTGGTTATGTTCCCATTTCTCTATGCAATGCTTGTACTGCTCTTGGCTGATGGATTCTGCTAGGAGAACTTCAGGAGAAAACAGAACCAATTTCTTCCCTCGTTATCTTTTTCTCTTTCTTTACTTCTCCAGACACACTTTTCTCCCTCTCTCCCTACCTCTTTCTAAAGTCTTAGCTCTACCACAGGCATCAGACCTAAACACTCTGGTTAGACTATTACCAGACTCACAACATACTTCCTAAATAATCTTAAACCAAACCTTTTTACTTTTCTCGATTTTTGAAAAATACTCACTTCTACCCACCCTTTCTCTCTAGGATAAAATGGGGCTTAAAAAGTGACTAATAAAATATTTTTAAAAACTATAGAAAAATTACTAACATAAATAAAGTCACAGATGTCACACATCTTGCTGACATGAGCATAAAGGACAGTTCTTAAGTTATAAAAATATTGGCAGCATTCAATGGGTTATTTTCAATATGGGAAATTGAGCTTTTCGTCTCATAAGAGATCCATTTTCTAACCTCTATTACTTGTCAAATATCACTGACACCCAATAAAAAAGTCAAGATTTTATTGACAAGTTGTTTTTGGCTTTCATTTTCTTTCTACATCATATGTTGAACCAACATCAAAATTATTTTTATGTGCTTTTCCATAGTGTCAAATTTGATCACAATCACTCAACTCTTACATATTATCATGGAATCTACAAGTAAACCTGAAATGCTATGGGATTGAGTGGAAATGAAGATCTTGATCTTGTCTTGCACCTTGCTGTGTGCTTGTGGGCAAGTGACTTGGTGCCCTTATCTGCTACATGATAACTTAAGGCTCATGTAGCACTCACAGTCTATGAATCTATAAGCTATTGATTTGGTAAGTCTTTCTTAGAATGAATATAGAATTATGCCATTGAAAACCGACACAGACTGCCGTTTTGCTTCAAGATGGTAACTTGCCTTCATGAATTGAACTTCAGGTGTCATCTAGGTAGCATTTAAGGCAGTTTCCAGGTGATTCCAAATCAGAAAATCATTTGTAGAAGTAAAAAGTTACAGACCAACTTGTAGGGCCAAATGATTGCGTTAAAATGGAGACCTTTCTTTAGAAGTTTAGTTTTTCTGCTGATCTCCCCATAAACTACAATGCTTAGGAAATCTTAGGTCTCTCTGATAATGTCTTTATTAACCCCTACAATACTTTCCAACAAAGAACATTGATTTAAAAATGGACTACTGGCTTGGGTGCCTGGGTGGCTCAGTCATTTAAATGACTAACTCTTGGTTTTGGCTTAGGTCATGGTCTCAGGGTCATGAGATCGGGCCCCACTTAGGCCTCCACGCTCAGCAGGAGTCTGCCTGGGATTCTTTCCCTCTTCTTCTCCTTCCCCCTCTGCTCCTTCCCCTCCTGCTTGCACACACACTCTAAAATAAATTTTAAAAATCTTAAAAAATGGACTATTGGCACATATATAATGTCGTAGGTTCTCTGGCGATCTTAACCCACATCTTCTGGCACTTGGTGCATACCCTATCTAGATCACATCTTGTATTGACTTCTTTAAAGAGAAGGTGTAGGCAGTTAGAATGGCCAAAATCAACAAGACAGTAAACAACAAATGTTGGAGAGGATGTGAAGAAAGGGGAACCCTCTTCCACTGTTGGTGGGAATGCAAGTTGGTGCAGCCACTTTGGAAAAGTGTGGAGATGCCTTAAAAAATTAAAAATAGAGCTACTCTATGACCCTGCAATTGCACTACTGGGTATTTACCCCAAAGATAAGATGTAGTACAAAGAAGGGCCACACGTACCCCAATGTTCATAGCAGCAATGGCCACAATCGCCAAACTGTGGAAAGAGCCAAGATGCCCTTCAACAGATGAATGGATAAAGAAGATATGGTCCAAAAAAAAAAAAAAGATATGGTCCATATATACAATGGAATACTATGCCTCCATCAGAAAGGATGAATACCCAACTTTTGTATCAACATGGATGGGACTGGAAGAGATTATGCTCAGTGAAATAAGTCAAGCAGAGAAAGTCAGTTATCATATGGTTTCACTTACATGTGGAGCATAAGGAAAAACATGGAGGACATTGTGAGAAGGAAGGGAAGGGTGAATTGGGGGAAATCGGAGGGGGAGATGAACAATGAGAGACTGTGGACTCAGAAACAAACAGGGTTTTGGAGGGGAGAGAGGAGGGGAGTTGGTTGAGCCTGGTGGTGGGTATTGAGGAGGGCACATATTGCATGGAGCACTGGGTGTGATGCATGAACAATGAATCTTGGAACACCGAAAAAATAAAATAAAATTAATTTAAAAAAAGAGATAAAGTGTAGATGTCATGAAATATAAATAAGCTAATGAGAATAAATAAATAAGAATGAGAATAAATAAATAAGAAAAATCTTTTTCTCCAGGACTTGAGAATATTTAATAAATATAGCTCTCAAATCTCCATCATGTATCGAGGTTTTTAGGAATCCAGGAAGCAAATGACAGCTCTAAAACCAAACAGGAGCGGAAAGCACAGCTAGAAGAGACAAGCACGTGGTGACTTGCTCTCTCTGCTTGATTCATTCCCTTCCTCCTTGGGAACCATGTGGTGCCTGGAGCAATTCTTTTGACCCTCTTAGAACGTGTTCCTTCTCCAAAGGGATTAGTTCCTGCCTTCCAAAGTCAAACAGAAGCCCTTTTTGCCTTTCTCCATTTATGGAGCTTGGCAATTGGCAAGTAGAGTTCACTGTTATTATTAGATCAGGGTCCTTGCACCCCTATTATCTCCCCCTGACTCCTCTTATTCATCTCCTTTATCAATCCTTTAATTTTTATTTGTCTTATTATAATGGCTTTAATGGATTCCCCTTTCTTGACCTCTCTCATATTCCAAGTTCTTCATTGCTTCACTTTTATGGGGATTTTCTTTTTCTTTTCTTTTCTTTTTTTAAGATTTTTTATTTATTTGTGAGAGAGAGCAAGAGCAAGTGTACACACAAGTAGGGGAAGTGGCAGGCAGAGAGAGAAACAGGCTCCTCACCAAGCAAGGGGCCCAATGCGGGACTCGATCCCAGGACCCTAGGATCCTGACCTGAGCCCACAGCAGACGCTCAACTGGCTGAGCCACCCAGGTGTCCCTGTGGGGATTTTCTTTCTTTCTTTCTTTCTTTCTTTTTTTAAGAATTTATTTATTTATTTGACAGAGAGAGAGAGAGAGGACAAGTAGGCAGAGGCAGGCAGAGAGAGAGGGGGAAGCAGGCTCCCTGCTGAGCAGAAAGCCCACGTGGGGCCTGATCCCAGGACCCCGAGATCATGACCTGAGCCAAAGGCAGAGGCTTTAACCCACTGAGCCACCCAGGTGCCCCCCTGTGGGGATTTTCAAAGCCACTCTTGTTTCTTGCTACCACGCTTTAGCCTGGGAAGTCAGATGGGCCTGTAGAAAAATTCACCTTGAGGGCTCAGGCAAGGAAGGCAGCGTCTAGAGTGAGAAAGATGGTGAGGTGTGTTTTTCACAAATGACATCTGGGTCACAGTCCTTATTCCCAGTATGTAGAACCCAAGAAAGGCGCAGGGGGCCTCAGCAATAGCAGCATCTCCCTTCATCTCTCCTATTTCAGAAATCTACTTTGCAGAGGTCAGGGCAAATGAAATCCACGGTCTTTTGTGAACCCATCTTTCTTTAGGCTGTGATAACTTCTCTAATTGAGTGGATCACAACCATTTGGGGGAGACAGGGAAGATAACCAAATTTGTTTCACTTCCAAATGATCTGACATCCTGAGATAAGATCATACCACAGAGGCATGTGAAGGAGTAGGAACTTCGGAAGTTCTGAAGTGGGGTGTCTGGGTGGCTCAGTTTGTTAAGCGTCTGCCTTGGGCTCAGGTCATGATACTGGAGTCCTGGGATTGAGCCCTACATCAGGCTTTCTGCTTGGTGGGGAACCTGCTTCTCTCCCTCAATCTCCCTGTGTGTTCTCTCTCTCTCTCTCTATCTCTCAAATAAATAAAAGTCTTTAAAAAAAAAAAAAAGTTCTAAAGTGGCCTGGACTGGGTTTAAGCCTGCTAGGAAGTGATTCCAGGAGTCCTTTGTCCCAGAGTCTGAAGGTGTGGGCTGTGCATTGCACCATATGTAACCAGAGGCATTTTGCTTAATAGAGCATTATTGGAAAAGCTTTCCAAACATTTAGTTTTATCCTGGATGGGCTGCAGGTAGCTGAGTGTGGACTTAAGGGATTCAGATGGGGGGAATGGACCAGAAGAACCCTTGCCCTTAGAGAGTCTTAAAGCAGCAAGATGGCAGAGAGCCATAGCTCCAGGGAAGGGCAAGAAGACAGGATTTGAGTTGCCTTTTAGGGAAGCAGCCTTACCAGCAATTCCAGTTTAAAAAATGACTTTGCCAGCACAGATCAAGTCTTGGATCTTTCTGCCTGAAATACTATGAGGAGCACTTCTTTGGGGTTCAGCCACGAGTCTTTCCACTTACTTTTTAGCCTGCAACTTAAGGGAGGCAGGAGAGTCTCTATGACCATTTGCTGGGGTAGGTCCCAAGGGCCTCTGAGGAGGTCTGGCTTCAGATCTGGATAAGGCTGATAATTATTGATAATAAAACAGACTGTTCTATTGTGCAAGGAACAAGAATCTGGGCTCCACTTTCAAGGGAAAAAGATGTGGCTGGATTTCAGTATGACCAATTTGGTTATCTTTCTGCCAGAATCTTTCCCAATTAGCACTTTCTCATGTGCCCTGCAAATGATGATGTTAGGAAGAGGAGAGCCAATTAAGATGGAAGAAACTTTCTCTCGCTTCAGAAGACACTACCTGCCCTGCCCTCAAAAAAAAACAAAAAAAACAAACAAACAAAAACACCCAGAAGTCTATTGAATTCTTCTGCTATTGTTTCTGCTGATGACACAGAATGGGTCCTCATTAGACAAAGCCAGCAAATCAGCTCTACCTTATTAGAGCAGTTTTGGGGCACTATTCATGATAAAGATGGATACGAAGGTCCAGGGATTATAGGTAACAGTGGCCTCTGGTTTGCGGATGGTTGAGTTCCTACAACCTGTCTTTCAAAGTTGAGCTCAGACTCTACTTCCCCTGGAAGGCCATCCTTTATAGTTCCAGCACACAACAAATTCCATTTTCTCTGAATTTGGAACCAATAGAGCATGTTCTATTGGTTCCAAATTGAATTATATTTGTCCTCAAATTATTTCATTTACTCTAAAACTTTTCTCTTTATCCAGACTGCACATACCGTGTATCCCTCTTGACTCTCCAAGTGTGCAGTGCAGTGCTAGACACACAGCACCTATTTAGCAAACACCTGCTCAACTAAGATAAATAACTGTAACAACAGCAAGACTAACCTGGTACCATGTGAGGCAGTTTGAGAGACCAATGTTTCTCCCACCTGTCAGACTCTCCCTTCTTGGTGAGCACATCTGCCCACTTTGGAGAAGATAGTTTCATACTCCTGACTCTCATTGTAAGCCTCCAGCACCCCTTCCCAGCCCTTCATACTAGATAAAGACCTTGCCCTCTATTTCACAGAGAAAATTGGTGTGGTCAGAGGAGAACTGTCTCCACCCTCCATATGCCCCTTTAGTCCACCTGCATTTGTACCACACGAGCAGAATGTCCTCCTTTTTTCTGCAGCAGAAGTGTCCTTGTTAACTATCTGAGGTCAGTCTTCTACTTGGATTTTGGAATCATTCCTTGTCTCCACAAGGTCTTCACCACTCTGCTTCCCTTTCTTTCCCAAATTTTCAATATTTTTTCTTCTCTCTCCTCCTCATCACCATTTGCAATTAAAAACTGCCTTCTTATTAATATAAAATACATATCATGCTGTTCATTCTGTGCCAAGAACTATCCTAACTGCTTTATACATATGAACTCATTTAATCTTCACATCAAACAAGGAAGGTAGTAGGTATTATTATATTATAAAGATGAAGAAAATGAGGCATGAAGTTCACCACGTTCTCTTGGTGTCCAAGAGAAAATGTAGACTATTCATCTCAAGGTCAATACATCTAAAACAGAATACTTGATTCCTTCCCACTCCAAACCTATTTATTTTCCTGGTATTCCCCACCTTATTAAATGAAGCCACCCTTTACCCTATTGCTCAGGACAAAAACACAGGAGTCATCCTTAACTCTTTGCTTTTTCTTACATCTTACATTTGTTTTACCTTCAAAATGCATTTCACAGTGGGCCACAACTAAACACACCACCACCTCCACCCAGATCTAAACCACTTCCCTCTCTCTTCCTTAGACCCAAGTCCCTGCCTAGTCTTCCTGTCTCCATTCCTGGCCTCCACTGGCTTGGTCCATTCTCTACATAGCAACCTGAGTGATCTTTCTAAAACAGATATGCCTCAAAGCACTCTTCCCTTTAAAATATTCCCCAGAATGCAAATCTCTGGTCCGTAAGACCCTACCTAAGTGGTCCTGCCTGCTTTTGCAGACACCTTCCTCTTCTCCCTTTGGCCCACTATGGTACTGCCCTACTGGCCGCCTTTATATCCTCCAAACGTGCAAAGCTCTTTTCTGACTCCGTGGCTTTCCATTTCATGTTCCCTCTTCTTGGAACACTTTTCCTTGTTGCCTGACTGCCTCCTCACCTTTCAGGGTGCAGCACCTGCTCAGATAGGCCTGCCCTAACCTCTTGAGTTAAAGAATCCCTCCAATCATTCTCTATCTCCATTTTGGGGAGCATTTACCAGTATGTGAAATTATCTCGTATATTCATTATTTGTACTGTCTCTCTCCAGCTGTTCCCCACTCTCCCACTCCCAGCTCCAAATGTAAGCTCTTTGATGCAGAGACTTGTCTTATTCATTGCCATATTCTCAATGCCTAGATCTCTACTTGGCACGTAGCAGGGACTGAATATTTGTGGAGGACTCCAGCTGTTTTTTTTGCTCCTGCCTATACAGTGAGTGTCCTTCAGAGAAAAAGGAAGTCCCTGGGAAGTGGAGGCTGGGGGTTTGTCCGGCCTTTCCCCTCCCCTAGGCCTGTGTCCAACTCATAGCCATCTGCCTTTTCCTGTTTTTGACTCCATTTGCTCAGTGTGGATAAGCTGCTAGCCAGTTTGTTGCTGGGAGTGGAGGGGTGGGTAGAAAAGGTGGGGGCCAGTATGTCAATAAAAATACAGGCCACAGTCCAGGTTGATGGTATCAAGTCTTAATGACTTCAGCTGCATTTAATTAAAAATGGAATGGCTTATTGAAACACAGACCGTGTGGGCCAGTAGTCTGATTTCCGCTCTTATTTCTGTTCTCTTCCAAGCTTCAATTAAGGGAGCGACAAAAGATTCCTATCATGAGCTATGTGTGGTGATCTCATCAGCTAAGACAAATATTTTTTTCTGGCTATATTTATAGAACTCTTTCTTGTTTCCTTGGACAACCCTAGCTGGCATTATCTTGTTTACCTTCTTTTCATCTAGATTTGCTTTTGGTGAGCAGCTTCTTATCTGTTGCTCTTTGCTGCCTTGGATTTCTAATTCCTCTGCTTTTCTTCTCTTAGCTTTCTTCTATGGGGCTGGCTTACTTATTTGTTTGTTTATTTATTTATTTAATGTTTTAATTTTAATTCCAGTTAGTTAACATACAGCGTTATATTAACAAACAGCATTATATATATTAGTTTCAGGTGTACAGTATAGTCTATGGGGCTCTTTGAAATCAGTTTGTCCTTTCCAGTTAGCAAGACAGTAACTAGAACTGATAAACAAGTAGACAACCTTGGTTCCAGATCAGCGTAGTGGGATGCCTCGTTGCCTCCCTGGAGGAGGGTGGAACTTGGTATGCCTTCTCCCTGTCTGCCAGTCATGTGTTTCCTGCTGTCAGGCCCTTTCTTCCTCCATCACCAGGTGGAGAGGACAGGCTATGCCTGCAGACCTCTGGATTCATACCTGGCGACTTTCTGGGGGCATCGACCCTGCATATGGCCCCACAGTGCATCCCAAGTGTCGTTTCCATTGGGGACCTACTTGCCCAGCGACATTGTCTCTTGCTCAGCGGCCAGTTAAGCTAAGTACTGTCAGGGCCAGGAAAATGGGACCCCGCAAGCAGAGGAAGACTACATAGGCTGAATTCTGCTCCTACAGTCTAGGAATGGTTGTTGAGGATGTGGAAAGGCAGTACGGTCGAACCAAGCATAACAGCACTATGCAAGGAGCTCATCTTTGGTGCCTCAGCTTCTTAGTTATGACAATTTTCCTTCTCAACTATGCATTCTGAACAGGTACAGTACTGCCCTCAAGCAGGGAGATTTGTTCTTGGGGGATTGGAAAAACCACAAATCATTTTTGGTAGAAAGAAAGACATGATATACATACACAAACAGATGTACAGTATAACTGTGATATTCAAATTTCACAGGGAGAGCAATGATCATGAAGATGCTTAAACATATTCTTTAAGGTATGACCGAAAGGTTGTCATTCTAGTCTCCTGCTCTTGCCTTTCTTTCTCTGGAACAAAACTTTGCTTTCAGCATAGAATCTAAAACACTTTCCCTCTAAGTTATAAATGACCGATAAAAGCTTGAGATAGTGTATCTCATAGGGATATTTGCCCAGTAATGGCCCTGGCAGCTCCTTCAGATAAAAAGCGATGAAGCTCTAGCTGTGGAATTGTACGTTGGAGCAAGCAGATGGAAAGCTGCTTTTGGAAAAACCTGGATTCATTGACCACAGTTTTTTGTTTTTGTTTTTGTTTTTTAAGATTTTATTTATTTATTCATGAGAGACAGAGACAGAGAGAGAGGCAGAGGGAGAAGTAGGCTCTGCTGAGGAACTCGATCCCAGTACCCTGGGATCATGACCGGAGCTGAAGGCAGACACTTAACTGACTGAGCCACACAGGCACCCTAAAAAGCTTTTCCTTAAGTGTGATTTAGAAATCGAAGTGCTGGCACTTCTAGGATCATTTGATGGTTTATGACAAACCAGAATAAACATTTTGAAGTTAGGGGCGCCTGGGTGGCTCAGTGGGTTGAGCCTCTGCCTTCGGCTCAGGTCATGATCTCAGGGTCCTGAGATCGAGCCCCGCATCGGGCTCTCCACTTGGCGGGGAGCCTGTTTCCCCCTTTCCCTATGCCTGCCTCTCTGCCTACTTCTGATCTCTCTCTGTCAAATAAATAAATAAAAATATTTAAAATTTTTAAAAAATCCCAAAGACGTCTTTAAAAAAGAAAAACACATTTTGAAGTTAGAATAATTCCGAAAACTCCAGGACTTGTGATTATGGAGACATGGGCGTTCCCAGTATTCCTGAAATCAGAGTTTTGGGTTTTGCTCAGTTTTACTTTGCAAAAGGCAAAGGATCCGTACTCCACTGATCGAGATAGAGGTAAGAGTGCGTGTGTGTGTGTGTGTGTAGGAAAGGGAAAGGCTATTTGCAGTTTAGCTGCTCTTTCTAGGGGTGCCTGCCTGGCTCAGTCAGTTAAGTGTCTGCCTTCTGCTGGGGTCATGGTCTCAGGGTCCTGGGATCAAGCCCTGCATTGGGGGGGGGGGGGGAGGTCCCTGCTCAACAGGGAGCCTGCTTCTCCCTCAGCCCCTCCCTCTGCTCATGAGCACAAGTGTGCTCTTTCTCTTTCTCTCTCTCAAATGAATAAATAAATCTTAAAAAAAAAAAAGATTCTCTCTCTGTCCTTTCTCTTGTGCAAAGGCAGTAGCCATGAGCCTCACAGGGCTTGCTTTGCTCTGTGCACTCTGCTGGCTGGATTTTGTGTGCCTGAGATGCACTAGGATAAGTATTGTGGGTAAGGCTTAAGGTCCATGAAGTCGTTGTCCCACTATTCTTTATTTTTAAAATTTTAAAATTTTTATTTTTTCATGATGGTAAGTGTATTCTTTAATCCCCATCCCCTATTTTCCCCATCTCCCATCCTCCCACCCACCTCCCCTCTGGTAACCATCCGTTTGTTCTCTAGAGTTCAGCGTCTGTTTCTTGGTTTGTCTCTCTCTCTTTTCCCCTTTGCTTATTTGTTTTGCTCTCAAATTCCACATATGAGTGAAATAATATGGTATTTGTCTTTCTTTGATTTATTTTGTTCAGAATTACACTTTCTAGCTCTATCTATGTGCTGCAAATGGCAAGATTTCATTCTTTTTGATGGCTGAATAATATCCCATTGTATATATATACACCACATCTTCTTTATCCACTTATCTATTGATGGACGCTTGGGCTGCTTCCATAGTTTGGCTGTTGTAAATAATACTGTAATAAACATAGGGGTGGATGTATCCCTTTGAATTAGTGTTTTTATATTTTTTGGGTAAGTACCCAGTAGTGCTATTCCTGGATCATGGGGTAGTCATCCTCCCACTACTCTTTTTTTTCTTCATCCTCCCACAGTTCTTGAATTTAGCCAGAATCTTACTGATGACCCATGTCCAGTTTTAGCTCTAAAAGTAAAAAGAGACTGGGAACAATTGGATAGGGTCCACATAAGAAAAAACTAAATGACTGAGTGCTTGGAAAACAGATCCTATGCAAAATGCAGTTGAATTGTTTAACTTGGACCAGAGAGGGCAGAAGGAAGAGATTATTTCTGTGGGGACTAGTGATAAACTCTTCTCCTTTTCTTTTTGGATGCAGATGGGATATAAATAATACTCATGCTTTATTTATTTCTCTCTGCTAAGAATCAAAAGAAATTGGGCTTGATTTGCAACACAGAGATATAGGGTGAATGTAAGGGGGAATTCCCAGATATTGGTCTTTAGGGTGGTTGGTTTTCTTTCTTTTTCTGGAAAATGTGAAAAAAGCAAGGCACGTCAGGGATGGTTTTGCTGCAGTGGAGCTAGTTAATATTTACTAGGTACCTGTGAACTAGGACCTTGACAGGGCCCTATAGAAGCCAGAAAATACTATACCGTTTTCTGAAAGATTCTGGTTTTGGGATTAATTATTCCGATTGTTTTCATTCCTGAAGGCCAAATGCATCATAGTAAAGTGAGTGGAAGGAAGATGTGAGCACTTATCCTGCTTTTTCCATTCACTAACTTTCTGACCTTGGACAACCCATAGTTTCCTCATTTATAATGTGGTGATGATGATGGTTTTCCTTCTTATTTCATACATTATTTTATTATTATTTATTTATTTTAAAATATTTTATTCATTGGAGAGAGAGAGCGCACAAGCATAAACATGGGGTGGGGAAGGGCAGAGGGAGAAGCAGAGTCTTCGCTGAGCAGGGAGCCTGACAAAGGGCTCAATCCCACGACCCTGGGATCATGACCTTAGAGACATTTAACCAACCAAGCCACCCAGGCACCTCTGTGGGTTTTTTTACAAAAACAAATTGACTTTTAGGAATTTCTTTTTGCTCTCTCTCTCACTCACTCCTTCTTGCTCACTCACTCTCTTTTATTTATTTATTTTTTGTCTATTTGACTTTTCGTGAAGTTGGTTGCAACTTGTAAACATGTTTTTAAATTAAGAATTAAGATCAAGTGTAATACCCATTCTGTTGCAAAGTGTCAAGACTTCTTCTATTTGTGGTTGGTTATCTTACTTCCTATGTGTCAAATAAGATTTCAAAAAAATGACAGTGTTCTATAAACTGTTGAATGCTATACAAATATAGTAACTGTTATTAATTTGGATAAACCATTCTTTAGACCTTGATCAAAGGTATTTCCAGCTGAAAGTGTTGACTGAATCTGATTCTAGGTTTGAATTTCAAAACCTGTGAAATCCATCCATTTGAACATCCTCCTGTCTGCCCACCTATTCATCACTCAGAGAGTATCTACTCCGTGGTAGGTATTGTAGTAGGCACAGGGATGCAGTTATCAATCAGATACCATACCTAGCTTTAGGGAGGCGGATGACAGTCTAGTGAGGGCAGATGGTGAAGTAAACAGGTAATTACAGTGCAGCATGGTATGTGCCCTGATCTGATCAGGCCAAAGGTGCTGTAGGACTTCACTTGAAGCCCCAGATCCAAGGTGGAGGGAAAATTCTTAGAGGAAGTGATAAGTCAATCCAGTCTTGAGTAATAGGACTTAGACAAATGAGGAACAAGTGAGGTGGGTGGGAGGGGGCTTTTCCAGGCCAAGGGAGAATGGGTCTAGACTCAAGCAAATGAAAGCTTAAACTTGAAACTGCAAGTGGTGTTGAAGGCTACACACTGCCATACAGGAGAGCAGGGAAGAAGGGATGTATGTTAACCAGAAGCCATATCACAATTGGTTTGTCTTCTTAGCTAAGGGCTTTTCATGGAGAGCAAGAAAGCCACTGAGGGGTTTTAAATAGGGAATGTTAAGATAGGACTGAAATTTTAGAAATATCACACCTATGCAATTTAGAGGGGGCAGGACTCTCATGAAGACTGGTAAGGAAGCTGTTGCAACGATACAGGAAAGAAGGAAGGTAGACTGGGAAAAGGTAGGTGACCAAGAGCTGAAATAATGCAATGAGGTACAGACATTGGTACAATGGGAATAAGGAATATAGAAGACAGAAAGGTGGAAGTGAAGATCACAGAGTGGGAGATGAATAGTTTCTGATGATAACCGGGATGAGGGTATAGCCTTAAAGATGGAAGCTGGATGTGAGTGGGGATGAAGGTCACTGACAGTGAGGTCAAAGACCTGAGAAGCTTCTCTGATAGCTTTTTAAAAAGTTGTGGTAAGATACACAAAACATAATGTTTACTCTCTCAATCATTTTAAGGGTATTAAATGCATCATATTAAATGTAATAAGTATTTTGACTGGCATTAAGTATAGTCACATTGTTGTGCTACCATTAACACCATCCATCTCCAGGACTCATCTTGCAAAACTGAAACTCTGTCCCCCTTAAACACTGACTCTCCATTCCCTGTTCCCTACCCAGTCCCTGGCAACCACCATTTTACTTTCTGTCTTTATGAATGTGACTATTTAAGGTGCCTCATAGAAATAGAACCATTATAGTATTTGTCTTTTTGTGACTGGCTTATTTCACTTAGTATAATTTCCTCAAAGTTCATCTCTCTTGTAGCATGTGTCAGGATTTCCTTCCCTTTAAGGCTAAATAATATTCTATTTTATGTACTCCTAGCCATCTTAAGCTTTTGATTATGGCCCACAATAAGTAATGTATTTTAGGGGTGCCTGGGTGGCACCTTAGTCCATCAAGTATCCAACTCTTGGTTTCAGCTCAGGTCCTGATCTCAGGGTCATGAGACTGAGCCCGGGTCTGGCTCCACGCTCAGGGGGTCTCTGTTTGAGATTCTGTCTCTCCCTCTCCCTCTGTCCCCCCACCACCATGCGCTTTTTCTTTCTCTCTCAAAAAAAGAGACGTATTTTATATCATGACTAGTACACATGTATGTATTGTGTTATTGAAATAATACATTATTAATATTACATAATAATAATATGTATTATTATGTTATTGAAATAAATGTTTTACCCCAAACCACCATTTCTACATGTGATATTTTATTTTATTTCCATTCTCTTTCTTATTTATTTGGCAGAGAGAGAGATTATAAGTAGGCAGAGAGGCAGGCAGAGAGAGAGGGGAAAGCAGGCTCCCCATTGAGCAGAGAGCCTGATGCAGGGCTCAATTCCAGGCCCCTGAGATCATGAACTGAGCCAAAGGCAGAGGCTTTAACCCACTGAGCCACCCAGGCGCACCTCCATTCTGTTTCTTAAAAAAAACTCTAGTCACAATCCTCTTAATCGATTTCATGACACGCTAATGGTTTGTGATCCCTAGTTTGTAAATAACTGGTCTGTTTGACATTGAAGTTACCCAGGTGAAAGCAAGACTTGGCATAGAGTGGAAGACTAGAAGTTTGGTGCCAAAGTCTTCAATGAATAAGGAGGGCCTAAAACACAGCTTCATGCATTTATCTTCATGAATGGCGTGTAATTTCAGGACAATCTATTAAGTAAAAGTCCAAACTCATTTCTGGTATAAACAGGATAATTCATGGATTTGCTGATTTTTTCCAATGATCTCTAGCTGGCACGGGATATTTGCTTTGATTTATTCACTGCCAGTGACTATTCCACTCCATTTTTCTGTGAAAAGGAAGAACCAAGTAAATTGCCCTTCCTCATTTTCCTGGATCCCCACATCTGATCTGGGAGAGGAAGAGAGGAGGGAATCTTGGCAACAGGTGACTGTGGCCTCCAGACCCTGTAGTGCTTCCATAGCCTCCAGCTGTTTGACAGCTGCAAGAATACCCCAGAGGGAGAAGCAACGTCCACAGGAGATGGTGGGGTGGAGTTTAGGCTCGAGGCTGGATCCTGGGGATAGGCCTTACCAAGAGAAGAAAGTAGGGTCCAGGGAGCAATGATGATCAAGAGTCAGGCCTCCCACTGAGTGTCTGTGCAGTGAGAGGAGAACAGGGGCAATGTGATATCATGATGGTCTGAGAAGACCACAGGATTTTGCTGTTGTCTCCCTGGGTCACCACACTCCCAGCTATTTCTGTTAAACATTAACACAAATGTCAGGAGAGCTTTACCCTTATTAATTAGCTAATCTCTGTAGTATTCCCACAGGATGAGGTCAGAAAGATTGCCATCTTGATAGCAATGAAAAAATAAGCAGGGATGAGGAGGGAAATCATAGACAAATTCATATATTCATCAGATATTTGGGCAGCAGCCACTGTGGCCATCTGCTGCATTAACCGTGAAAGATACGATGTGAATAAGACAGTTTCTCTGCTTTTTAATGTTGACGTAAGCTGTGGGGGTGGGTATGATCAGACCAAGCATTTTAAGTTAAGGGCGTGGAGTTTGCAAAGATCCAGTGATGAGAAAGAAAGTTCAGAAAAATGGAATTGAGATTGCTCATATCAGGAGTGGACAACTAGGCAGAGAATGATCTTGCCAAGATTTTGATGAAGTTGATTTGGACAGTGGGAATCACAGAGAACCCTCACAAATGCCTCAATACTCAGGCTACATTTTATCTTAGTACTTAGCAAGGTTAGTGGAACGGGAATTTACTTATCCTAATCTCTCCATACTTTTTTTAAAAATATATTTTATTTATTTGTCAGAGAGAGAGAGTGCAAGCACAAGCAAGGGGAGCGACAGGCAGAGGGAAAACAGGCTCCCACCCGAGCAAGGAACCTGATGTAGGCCTCAATCCCAGGACCCTGGGATCATGACCTGAGCTGAAGGCAGACACTTAACCAACAGGTGTTCCATCCCTCTATCTTTAGCCCTCACCCCCTTTCCTTGATAAAGGAACTGGGGATCAGAGAGTAAGTAACTTGTTCTGTGTTACCCAAAAAGAGAACCCAGATGTTCTGACCCAGGCTAGGACTCTCTCCATACTCCAGGACACTTTTTCAGATCCAGACTCTATTCTCCAAACTACTTTTCCTGCACAGCACTTTGCATTCTGGCTCTGTGAAGATGAACTGCCTCAGCTGGAAAAAAGGACACATTGAGCTTCAATTATTGGTCCTCAGAGGCAGCACTGTATGTCACAGGCATGAGTCTGATGGGCACCGAGAACTCAGTTGTCTCGTTCCTTCATTGCACATCACAGAATTTGGAAATGGTGCCGGAAGCCAACATTCTCCTGATTGAGGAAGAAAGGGAAGGTTGACATCCAAGAACACAAGATGTTCTCTTTTTGGTAATCCAGAAAGGCACTAGTGTCTTCTTAGCCCAATGAATACTGAGGGGAGACTTAAGGTAGAGGGTGGCAAGTTGTAGGGGTGATGACTGGGTGGGGTTGGGGGAAGGGCGAGGGAGGGCGTGAGAGCGTAGGTGGAGAATTTTCCAGGAAATGGGTGTGTTAGTTAATAAGACAGGTGGTTGGCTTGGAAAACAGATGATGGCCTTACTTTATTTTACCTCCTCACTGGTGGATACCTGGTTACTCATTAGGCCAAAGGCTCCTGGCCATTTACTAATTCAACAAGTGATCATCATGACTTCACTGGGTTGGAGGTTGGAAATACAGAAATAAAATACACAGCTCTTCACCCTGAGGGAGTTAATAGTTTAGTGGGGGATCCATGTAAGTAAACAGACAGTTAGCATGCTATGGTACAGCTAAGTGTAGGGTGCTCCAGGAATACAGATAGGTAGGCACTTAGTCTACCTAAGAAAGGCGAAAAGGGATTCAGGAAAACCTCCTCAGAGGAGATGATAATAGAGCTGAACTCTAGAGGGTTAGTTCAGTCCAGGAAGTAGGAAAGGGCTCCGAACAAGAGGGACTAATTTGCTCAAAGTCCCAGGTTTGGAGAGAGCAGGGTTGGTTAGGAAAATGGTAGAAGGCTTTATGCCTGGAGCTGCGGGTGTGAAAAATAAGGCTGGGAGGGTCAGTAGGGACTTATCCTGAAGGTGATGGGCAGGCACTTCCAGTAGAGGGGATGATCCATGCTCCTCAGAAGAGTCCTACTGCCTGGGCCACCAATGAGCAGTCAGTGGCTACAGCTCTCAGTCAGAGCTGTGATCTCTCCAAGCCTAGGTGCAGACGGAAGCTGCACAGTTGTGCCAGTGGAAGGGAAAATGAGAAGAAGGCAGGTGGGGAGACATTCTCAGCCATCATGATGGAACATAGCTATAGTATTCTTGGATAGATCAGAAGATCAAAGGTTCTGTCCACATACTTTGAGACTACCATGCTAAAGTCAAGAATTTCTTCACTGGTTCTTGAAAATGGGCATTTGCAGAGTGGGGCAGGGCATGGCAGCTATGTGTGTGCAGCTGTATGCCCATTGTGTTTAGTGCAGGAACTAAAGAGCAATACTATTCCAAATGCAACCAACATATAGGAAAGGAGGAACGAAGAGAGGCCGGAGAGGTAACGCTGTTGGAATTTGGGTACACGGCACATTTTGGATTTACTGGGCCTGCCATGTCTGAGGGAGTGCGGAAACAGTGTGACAGCCCAAGAGAAAATTTTATTGCTACTACTTATTATTTTTTAAAAAAGATTTTATTTACTGATTTGTCAGAGAGAAAGAGCACAAGCAGGGGGAGAGGCAAGCAGAGGGAGAAGCAGGCTCCCCGCTGAGCAGAGAGTCTGAAGCAGGACCTGATCCCAGGACCCCGGGATCATGACCTGAGCCAAAGGCAAATGCTTAACCGACTGAGCCACCCAGGTGCCCACTACTACTTATTATTGAGAATGTAAAATGGATCAGACTGGGCAGAGGACATACCAATCCTAAACATACCACCCTCTGCCCTTTCCTGGGGAAGCAGGCACACATGAAACATTCTGCTGCTCCCTGTTCATGCAAATTCCCTTCTATGTATGGCTGCGGAGGGTGGGGGGAAAAAGGCACAGAGGGGAATGTCATTTTCTTTGAGTTTATTCTGCTTTGATCTGTTGCAACCACACCATGATTTCCCCACATTCAGGTAGAGGGTTGGGAGACTCCTTGGTGAGGTGCTTAAATAGACATAACTTAAGTGGGTGGTTCTAAAGAAAATAACTGGGTGGTCAATCTAACTGTCTCGGGGCAGGGTCTTCATTAGACCCCCTCCCCCCCCAATCATAGTTTGGCTCAGCAGCTTGCTGCCCTCCTGAGGCCCATAGACTAGCACTACGGGATATCCTGCAGGAGAATGATGACAGCCACGGGGCAATCTGCTAAAACCACCTGCAGCTCAGCTACCTGAGCAGTCCTTTCCACACCCCCCACCACCCTTCTTCTCCTAGTTTGTTTACTTCCCTTTCGTGCTCCACTAGGCAAAAGGATGACCAGTATTAAGTGCTTCTTTCCTTGCCTCCTCATTCAATCTCACTTTTTTTCGTTCTCCCTTCCAGTTCTCCCTCAGCTAATAGCCCTCATCCCCACTGATTCTGCAGCCAGTTCAGCTGGGCTTTAATCTGAAAGGTGAAGGAAGCTTCTAAAGCACTATGTGTCACTTGTGGGCAGGTTGGTACTTTATCCCCTAAAATGTTAATCAGGGCGTCTGCTATCGCACACCTCCAGAGGCACCATTTGCCCTGTGGTTTATGTCATACAATAGGGGGTGCCTTTCACATATGGCACAATGTGAATGGTGCCCTCTGGAATTGTGCAACTCAGTTGCCTCGATTTCAATGTGGGACTCAAAAGTCCGCAAAGCAACAAGTCTCTTGGGGGAGAATGTTGGCCTCTGGGGAAGACTAGGTTCTGACTGGATAATGATATGTGTGAATAATGCCTCTGTGCATTCAAATCTCCCAATGACTGTTAACCTGAGATTCAGAGCCTTCTGACATAGAGACCTTACATTTTTTCAATTCCCCCCCTCCAACCTCACCATCCACTGCTTCCCCATATGACCACATCTATGGCGGATTGATGATCTGAACATGCCATGGGCCATCCTGACAGCACACCTTGCTCCTGGAGTTCCTTCCATCTGGAATGTCTTCTCTCAAGATCCAAATCCTATTTAATCATTGGCACTCAGCTTGTATCCCATTTTGCTGGGAATTCTTCCTTGTCCATTCCAGTTCAGTGATATCTCTCCTCTATTTTCTAAACTCCTTTACAGGTCTGTTCCCCTTATCTGGCCCTTTACATCAAATCATAACAAACCACTGATTAAAAACAATGGTTTCCCAATTAGAACTTAATTCACACTTTTTACCCTTATAAGGTCTTATGTGATTTGACCTCAGACTAGTTCTCTGACCTCACTTCTTCCTGCTCTTGTCCTCATCCACTCCCCTTTAGCTGCACTGGCTTATTTTCAAAGTCACCAAGTTCGTATCCTTCTCAAGGCTTCGCACTCACTGTTCCTTCCGGTAAGAGGACTCTTTCCCCAGACATCCAGGGGCTACCAGACAGTAAAATCTACAAGGACAGGAGCTTTTGCTTTTGGTGTATTCACCATTGTATTCCAAGTGGCTTGAACAGTGCCTAGCCCATGGTGGGTGATCAATTGATAACTTAAACGTTGGATGAAAAGTATAAATAATAGGTTGCTTTGCATTGTCTTTTTCTTCCCTTTGCTCCCTCATTCCTTTTGTATCTATCCAATCCCCCAATTGTAAGCACCCTGAGGACAGAAATCTGGTCTTATGATTTTTTTCCCCCTCATCATCCAGCCCAGTGCCCTGAATATCGGTGCTTTAATAAGTGTTTGTTGACAGAATGAGACAGAATGGGGGAAAGAGTTCTTTCATGCTTTTCCCACCAGGCAGGCTCAGCTGGCTCCAAAGCAGAAAGAGTAACCCTTGTCCTCCCAGGGCTGCTCATGCTTGGGTCCAGCAAACCAGCCCCCACCCCCAGCCTCTGGAATGTCTGCTCCTATCACAGCAGGGCTGCTCTTTACTCAGAAATCTTTCTGCCCACCACCACCATCGCCTTCCAAGCTGGTTGGGCTCAGAGGAAGGGTCTCTGACCATCTAGAACTGAACCAGCACATATCTAATCTCAGGAAAAAACAGGGTTCTGCTAAAGTAACTCCTTGGTTTACAAAGTGAGATCTTCCAACAAGATTTATTAAAAGATCATGACTTTGGCTGCTATATTTCAAACACTGGGCAGACATTTAGGTGATAGAGTTAAATATTCCAAACTTACCTCATACTCCCTTTTTTTCCTCCCTCTCTTTCAAGGGTGAGCATTCTGTTCCTCTTCCAAAACCCAGTCTTTCTCCATATTTGGGAATCTGGAATGGGCACTAGGGGCACAGCCCTGTCTCCTCTCGGTGTCTGCTGGGAGCTGTAGTTCCCAATGAGAGACGGCTGCTTTTTTCTGGCAAGTGGGTTGTCCTTCCTCAGGAGTCGACATTTATAAACATACAGTGTTTGGGGTGGAAGGGTGCTATTAGGAGGCTTGCCTTCTATTTTCAGCTCTCTGGTTTTATGCAAGGCACCACTCTTCTGTAGCTCGGTCTCCCTGCCTGAAAAATGGGGATAATTATCTCTCTCTTTTCCTGGCTCCCAGATTGTTGGGTGGGGTAATTAGCCAGCACCCATTAGATGCTTTGAGCTCATTCCAGCAAGGAGTGCTTTATAAATAAAAATTGTTATCTTTAAAGGAGAAAATATTAATTTTCATTGCCTAATTGCCTCCTCAAACCAACTCTGCCTGTATGTCAAAAAGATGCCGTTTATTTATTTATTTATTTTTTTAAAGATTTTATTTATTTATTTGACAGAGAGAGAGAGATCACAAGTAGGCAGAGAGGCAGGCAGAGAGAGAGGGGGAAGGCAGGCTCCCTGCTGAGCAGAGAGCCATGCGGGGCTTGATCCCAGGACTCTGAGATCATGACCTGAGCTGAAGGCAGAGGCTTTAACCCACTGAGCCACCCAGGTGCCCCAAAAAGATGCTGTTTAATTCCTTGTATATGTCGCCCACTCACCCTGCTTTTAATGATTTCCCTGCATCCCATTCTATTTTGTTTCATCATCTCTAGTTTTGTATTATCAAGAATAAATACTCTCTCCCTCCTCCATGGAAGTAAAGGGCAAGACAGACCAACTCTTCCCTCTACCCAAAGCACAAGAAAGCCATGATGAAGGAATGATTTGGACCTCCACAACTTTATGTTTTCACAACTGGCGCATACATGTGACCAAGAGGTTGGTCTCTGTGGAAGAGACTGACTTTTGTTCCCTCTGAAGAAGAAACCAATTTCACTGCAGCAGGAAGGATTTTTGGAAGATCTTACTAAGAGTGCTCTTCTCTGGAGATCTGAAAGGTCATTTTGACACTCAGAACCTTTAGTCAGAGGAATGTGTTTTGTACAGCATTGCACTAAGGTTAGTTGTTATAAAATGCAGGATGATGTGGCGATTAAAAACGGAATGTTGGGGTGCCTGGGTGGCGAAGTCAGTTAAGCGTCCAGTCCTTGGTTTCAGCTTGGGTCATGATCTCAGGGTTCTGGGATTGAAAGTCCCCTCCCGTTGAGCCTTTGTTGTCGGGCTCCACAGTTAGTGGGGAACCTGCTTGAGATTCTCTGTCCTTCTGCTCCTCCCCACCTTCTAAAATAAAAATAAATAAATCTTAAAAAAAAAAAAAAAAAAACAGGGAAAAGGGGCACCTGGGTGGCTCAGTCAGTTAAACATCTGCCTTCAGCTCAGGTCATGATCCCAGGGTCCTGGGATCGAGTCCCTCATCGGGCTCCTTGCTCAGTGGGGAGCCTGCTTCTCCCTCTCCCTCTGCCTGCTGCTCCCCCTCCTTGTGCTCTTTCTGTCAAATAAATAAATAAAAATTAAAAAAAAAAACAAACAAACAGGCAATGTTAAGGCCAGACATGTTTGGATTAAAATCCTACCTGGATTTGCTGTGGAAATTTGACCAAATCACTGCTCTCTAAATCTTAGTTATAGCATCTCTAAGACGGGGATAGTGAGGATTACAGGAGACGATGTATACAATGGACTGAGCACAGAGCCTGGCGCACACTAATTTCTCAATATATGTAGTTACGACTATTATTAACATATTACATAAATGTAGTTTTGACAATGCATTATTTTTGCACTGTGGATACTTATCTCACTTTTAATTATCTTACTTTGTGATAATCAAATAAAGTCATATAAAGATGTTTTAAAATTGTAAACTACACACCAATGTGAGGGATGATTAGAATTAAACCCATAAGAAAGGGAGATGACTCCCCCAGAGTTTTCCTTCCAGCTTCAGGATGATACGGGAGTAAGGATGTACAAGTGTTTTTAGCTACAAAAAACTATAAACTTGTTAATTGTTACTAGTCATAGCAGGATTATTTGTTTCTTGTTTTAGGTAGTAGGTAATAGCAATATTCCACTGGAAGATAAAAAGGACTCCTCTGACATACTGGGAATGAGTAAGTTAGGCTGCAGGGCAGCGTAATTATGGATAATGATGTGTATTTGTGGAAGGATGTTCATCAAAATGTTCAAAGTTGTCATTTATGGGTAATGAGATTTCAGATGGTCCTTATTCTCTTGTACTTTTTTGTCTTGTTTGGATTATTTTCACTCTGGATAGGTGTCATTTTAACAAAAACAGTTAAAAGACAAAAGAAGAGCAAATATCAAACAGGCAGATCTCAGGCTGTAAAACTCCAGGAGAATCTATTCTGTGGTCCTTTTACCCCAGAGAATAATTTCTTAGGCATGGAAAATGGAAGTTCTGGCAACCAAGGAGAAGTTTGTGAACATGGTAATGACAACGCTTGTGAAAAGGAGTTGGAGGGGAAGGGAATCCCTCCAAGATGTCCCAGAAAGGAGAGGAAGAGGTGATCTTTTATTTCTGTTTACTTCCTAGGCTGTAATCATATGGTAGTTTTAATCGTAGCCTGTGTACACAGGAGTCTCCTTATTTGCTAAGGTAACATGTGATTCCTGTTTTTCTACCTCTGTTCTTTCTGGTCCCTTAGACCTGGATGTCAGGTAGAACTAGGAATTCACTCGCTCATTCATGCAGCTCAGGTAAGCACTCTTCCGTCATGACTGATTAGAGGAAGGGTGTGGTGAGCCTACTCAGGATCAGCTCCCACTGTCCCTCTATGTTTCAGAACCAGACTCAAAGAACAAACTTCCCAGTGAGACACGAAATAAAAGGGATAGTGACAGCATGCCTTACCATTCATGATAATTTTTCCAGAAGACTTCCCACAGGCAAGTCCACACAAGCTTGGAGGCAGCTTGTGTGTCATGCAGCCCATCCCTAGTGAGGACAAAAGAGTGGGGCTGGGGGGATGAGCAGGTTCTTCCCTGTTGTCAGAACAACTGTCTGCAGAGAGAACTGAACGCTTTCAGATTTCAGCATCGAAGCCCGTGTTACTGTGGAGCCATGATGGGACATGTAGGTTGTAAAACCACACAGTCCCAGAGGGTGCCATTCATACAGACTCCATGTGAATGACACCTCCCAGAGTTGAGCCTCAGTGAATCCCAAGAAGGGTATTTTTCCCTCCCACTGAGCATACTGATTTGCAGAGGAAGAGGCCTTTATGACAACAGATTGGAGCTTCTCTGAGTTGTCTTTAATTTTTGAAATAAACTGAATTGCTCTTGGTTAAAAAATATGGTCAGACATCCGTTTTCCTCACTTTACTAACTTTTTAATATTCTTTCTGGTACTATTCTTACTCTGCTCCAGAAACAGTGGCTGCATGGGGTCAGAGTATTTATGGACCATGGCACTAGGCTAGCGGTGGCGATACCAAGATGCTCTTGAGGTCACTGAGGATAATAATTAAAACAAATGCAAAGGCAAACCACAATTTCTTTTATTTATTTTATATTTGTTACATTATTGGCTTTAGGCCCTGGACACGTGGAACAGTGTTGGGCAAATATTTGTTTTACTTGCTGTACTCAAATAGTGATTTGACAATTATATGCATTACCAAATGCTCACTATTTCTTTTATTTTTTTAAATTACAGCTTCTTTGAGATTCACCTGGATGAATTTACCTGGATGAGGTTAAAATTAAGATTTCTGGAAATCCTCCCAATATTTCTCCCTTCACCACTCCTCAAATTCCTTAAGGTATATGGGTTTGTTGACTCAAAATTGTACTTCAGAGATAATTTCAGGAAATAACTCGGGACATAAATATTCTCTCATGGTTCTCAACCTTTTATGTACAAATGATCGCTTTTAATTGCCCCTCCACCAATCCTATGTTTTGGAATGTTTTGTCTACTAAATAAAATATATTAACAAGTAAGCATGGTAAATGTACAATTTCTTCTTGAAATATTAAAACTGTGTGTTGAGAACTCTTCCGTCCCATTTTCCCCAGAAGCCCTGCTAGGGGTAAAAACTGCAGTTTTTGAGAACCATTGCTGCTCTCCACGGAGGGGAGGGAAAAGAGCCCTCGGGTGGTGGGGGTCAATGGCTGGCAATAGCTCCATGTGCTGCTCTTCCCAGCCAGTATCTCCACATTAACAGTGCAGATATCTGTTATATCTAGGTATATAGATATACCCATATATAACTATATATGGGTTATATATGTGTGTGTGTGTGTGTATATATATATATACACACACACACATATATATATATATATATATACCATAGATTACCCCAATGTGTGATTAATGGCAGACATTTCTGCTCTAGTGAGGAAAACACTTTTAAGCAAAGGTGAGGTCCTCTCTGGGGGATCATGTGGTAGGGCAAAGAATGCTGCCTTCTTCGGCTGTGTAATATCAGTCTATTGCTTAACCTCCCCTGGCCTCAGTTTCCTTGGCCGTATGTAGTATGACAAGCCTCCTTACAACTCTAAAATTCTATCACTCAGGGTGACTGAGGTTATTTGATTATTTCCTATGAAGTAAGGAAGAGACCACAGGAAGGAACATTGCAAATTGCCCATGGACAAGAAGGCAGGCCAGGGGTATTGGTATGGAGACACCTTTAGGTGTCTCTCTTTTGGGGGGGGGGGCTAGTATCTCCTTAACTTCCAACCTTTCACACAGTGCTCACCAGGGAATGTCAAGACCAAACAATGCAGAGCAGCTCAGGAGAGGTGGGGTCCTTCCCGAACATTGTGCGCTTACGGCTTTACGCTTATTGCTAGACCACACAAGGATCCTGAGATGAGCGAGACTCTGTCTCCACCCTAAGGAAGGGCACAGCTGAATAGGGGAATGACACAAATAACTCTAAGAAGACTTGGAAATTGGGAAGGACCAATAGGAAAGGCATAAAAAAACAAAGCACAATTGGGAGTTTGAAGGAAGAGGTGATTAGCTTGAATTAGGTGTGATCACGAAAGATTCCAGGGAGGAGATAGCATCTTTCCACTCTTCCATCAGAGAGCAAGGGCTGACTTATTCCTAGTGAGCAGCCATTACTTGTTTCATTTTTCAGGTTTGGTCTGTCATCATGAAGATCTGCTTGGAGTGAATCCTCTGTCTCCCATAGTGGGTGAGAAATGGTGGAAACTGGACAACAGGTCTCCATAGAGTGGCTCCCCCAGTCACTTTCAGGTGATGAAGAGGAGCACTGGTGGCCCTTTTAAAGAATGTGCTGGGCATGGGATCTGGTTAGAAATCTCCAGTAACTGTGTCAGCTTTGCCACTGAGACCAAATGTTTTGAGCTTGGGCAGTTTCTGAGCTATAGTTTCCTATCCATAAATAGGAATAATAATAATATATCTGTTACCTTGTTCACAGGTTGGTTGTTAAATTCAAATAAAATAAGTGAAAGTATTTCGTAGGGCCAGTATTATGTATCAGTTAAGAAGAAAGAATCTAGGGGCACCTGGGTGGCTCAGTGGTTTAAGCCTCTGCCTTCGTCTCAGGTCATGATCTCAGGGTCCTGGGATTGAGCCCCATGTCGGGCTCTCTGCTCAGCAGGGAGCCTGCTTCCCCCTCTCTCTCTGCCTGCCCCTCTCTGCCTAATTGTGATCTCTCTCTGTGTCAAATAAATAAATAAAATCCTTAAAAAAAAAGAAGAAGAAGAAGAAGAAGAAAGAATCTAAAGGAGGGAACAAGATGGTGGAGGAGTAGGAGATTGAGATACTATCAGATCCCAGAAGTTCAGCTAGATAGTTATCAAACCACTCTAAACACCTACAAACTCAACAGGAGATAGAAGAGAAGAAGAACAGCAATTCTAGGAACAGAAAATCGACCACTTTCTGGAAGGTAGGACGTGTGGAGAATTGAATCCAAAGCGATGGGAAGATAGACTGTGGGGGGAGGGGCAGGCTCCCGGCAAGCCGCACAGCAGAGGAGCACAAAACCGGAACTTTTAGAAGTCTGCTCCACTGAGGGACATTGCTCCAGAGGCTAAGCAGAGGGTGGAGCCCTCGCTGGGACAGTGTGGTCTTAGGACCCACAGGGATACAAAAAGACTGGGGGTGTCCGAGGGTGGCAGAACTCCCAGGTATCAGAGTGGGGAAGCCAACAGCAGAGACAGAGCGAGCAGTGGGCTATCAACTCACGATTACCTTAAACCATGACCCGAGGCACAGTTGGGCCACTGCTCTTCGAGCAGGGACCCCACAAGGGGCAGATCCAGAGAGACCCCTTTCTTCCTTCTTCGGGAGGAGTTGCATGGGAGTGCGCTGCAGGAATCTACTGAGTTTGGAGACTCCAAACAGGGCCGTGCGCCAGAGATAGAAACACTCAGTCACAGGCAGGCTGAGCTCAGAGTGCAGCCGGAGACCAGGGAGACGGGAGTGATTGACTGCTTTTCTCTGAGGGCGCACTGAGGAGTTGGGCCCTGAGCTCTCAGCTTCTATGGGCCGGAGATTGGGAGGCTGCCATTTTCATTCCCGGCATCCAAAGCTGTACGGAAAGCTATCAGGAAACAAAAACTCTGGAGAACAAACCCGAGCGGATTACTTAGACTGGTCCCTGGCAAGGGCAGTGCAATCCTGCCTTGGGCAAAGACATTCGAGAATCACTGCAACAGGCCCCTCCCCCAGAAGATCAGCAAGAATATCCAGCCAAGACCAAGTTCATTGATCAATGAGAACTGTGGAACTCCAGAGTTACGAAAAAGCAACACATAGAATTCATGGCTTTTTCCCCATGATCCTTTAGTCTTTCAGAGTTAAACTTTATAAATTTGATTTTTTTTATTCTATTTTTTGGGAAATATTTATAAATATATCTTTGTTTCTAGATTTTTCTTTTTTCCCAAATACTTTTATTTTATTTTTTCAGTGTTACAAGATTCATTTTTCATGTATCACATCCAGTGCTCCATGCAATATGTGCCCTCCTCAATACCCACCACCAGGCTCACCCATCCCTCCACCCCCCCTCCCCTCCAAAGCCCTCAGCCTGTTGCTCTGAGTTCACAGTCTCTCATGGTTCTTTGCCCCTCCGATTTCCTCCAATTCACCCCTCCCTTCCATCTCACAATGTCCTCCATGTTTTTCCTTATGCTCCACACGTAAGTGAGACCATATGATAATAGACTCTCTCCACTTGACTTATTTCACTCAGCATAATGACTCAGCATAGTGACTTATTTCACCCAGTCCAGTCCATGTTGAAACAAAAGTTGGGTATTCATCCTTTCTGATGGAGGCCTAATATTCCATTGTATATGTGGACCATAACTTCTTTATCCATTCATCTGTTGAAGGGCATCTTGGCTCTTTCCATGGCTTGGCAATTGTGGCCATTGCTGCTATGAACATTGGGGTACATGTGGCCCTTCTTTGTACTGCATCTGCATCTTTGGGGTAAATACCCAGTAGTGCAATGGCAGTGTCATAGAGTAGCTCTAGTTTTAATTTCTTGAGGGATCTCCACACTGTTTTCCAAAGTGGCTGCACCAACTTGCATTCCCACCCACAGTGGAAGAGGGTTCCACTTTTTCCACATCCTCTCCAACATTTGTTGTTTACTGTCTTGTTGATTTTGGCCATTCTAACTGGGGAAAGGTGGTATCTCAGTGTGGTTTTGATTTGAATCTCCCTGATGGCTAATGATGATGCACATTTTTTCACGTGTCTGTTAGCCATTTGTATGTCTTCTTTGGAGAAGTGTCTGTTCATGTCTTCTGCCCATTCTTTGACGTGATTATCTGTTTTTTGAGTGTTGAGTTTGAGGAGTTCTTTATAGATCTTAGATATCAGACCTTTGTCTGTAGTGTCCTTTGTGAATATCTTCTCCCATTCCGTGGGTGGCCTGTTTGTTTTGTTGACTGTTTCCTTTGCTGTGCAGAAGCTTTTTATCTTGATGAAGTCCCAAAAGTTCATTTTCGCTTTTGTTTCCTTTGCGTTTGGAAACATGTCCTGAAATAATTTGCTGTGGCTGATGCCGAAGAGGTTACTGCCTGTGTTCTCCTCTAGAATTTGGATAGATTCCTGCCTCACGTTGAGGTCTTTTATCCATTTCGAGTTTATCTTTGTGTAAGGTATAAGAGAATGTTCAAGTTTCATTCTTCTACATATAGCTGTCCAATTTTCCCAGCACCGTTTATTGAAGAGACTGTCTTTTTCCCACTGGATATTTTTTCCTGCTTTGTCAAAGATTATTTGACCATAGAGTTGTGGGTCCATATCTGGGCTCTCTAATCTGTTCCACTGGTCCATGTGTCTGTTTTTGTGCCAGTACCATGATGTCTTGGTGATCACCACCTTGTAGTAAAGCTTAAATCAGGCAATGGGATGCTTCCAGCTTTGTTTTTCTTTTTTAACATTTCCTTAGCAATTCAGGGTCTTTTCTGGTTCCAAACAAATTTTAGGATTGTTTGTTCCAGCCCTTTGAAAACTGCTGGTGGAATTTTGATCAGGATGGCTTTGAAAGTATAGATTGCTCTGGGCTGTATAGACATTTTAACAACGTTTATTCTTCAGATCCATGAGCATGGAATGCTTTTCCACCTTTTTGTGTCTTCTTCAATTTCTTTCATGAGTGTTCTGTAGTTCCTCGAGTAAAGACCATTTACTGCTTTGGTTAGTTTTATTCCCAGGTATCTTATAATTCTTGGTGCTATTGTAAACAGAATCGATTCTCTAATTTCCCTTTTCCTATTTTCATTCTTAGTGTATAAGAAAGCAACAGATTTCTGTGTATTGATTTTTTATCCTGCCACATTACTGAATTGCTGTATGAATTCTAGTAGTTTGGGGGTGGAGTCCTTTGGGTTTTCCATATAAAGTATCATGTCCTCTGCGAAGAGAGTTTGAGTTCTTCTTTGCCAATTTGAATACATTTATTTCTTTTTGTTGTCTGATGGCTGTCCCTAGGACTTCTAGTACTATGTTGAACAAGAGTGGCGAGAGTGGGCATCCTTGTCGTGTTCCTGATCTCAAAGGGAAGGCTGTCAGCTTTTCCCCATTGAGAATAATATTCGCTGTGGGCTTTTTTTTTTTTTTTTGGTGGGCTTTTCATAGATGGATTTCATGGGATTGAGGAATGTTCCTTCTATCCCTATACTTTGGAGAGTTTTAATCAGGAACAGATGCTGAATTTTGTCAAATGCTTTTTCTGCATCTATCGAGAGGACCATGTGTTTCTTCTCTCTTCTCTTATTGATTTGTTCTATCACATTGATTGATTTGCGAATGTTGAACCACCCTTGCATCCCAGGGATAAATCCCACCTGGTCATGATGAATAATCCTTTTAATGTGCTGTTGGATCCAATTAGCTAGGATCTTGTTGAGAATCTTGGCATCCATATTCATCAGGGATATTGGTCTGAAATTCTCCTTTTCGATGGGGCCTTTGCCTGACTTGGGGATCAGGGTAATGCTGGCTTCCTAGAAAGAGTTTGGACGTTTTCCTTCTGTTTCTATTTTTTTAAACATTTTCAGGAGAATAGGTATTATTTCTTCCTTGACTGTTTGGTAGAATTCCCCAGGGAATCCATCAGGTCCTGGACTCTTGTTTTTTGGGAGGTGTTTGAACACTGCTTCAATCTCATTGCTAGATATTGGTCTATTCAGGTTGTCCATTTCTTCCTGTTTCAGTCTTGGAAGTTTATAAGTTTCCAAGAATGCATCCATTTCTTCTAGGTTGTTTAACTTATTGGCATATAGCTGTTGATAATAATTTCTGATGATTGTTTCTATTTCCTTTGGATTAGTCATGATCTCTCCCCTTTCATTCATAATTTTGTTAATTTGGATCCTCTCTCTTTTCTTTTGGATTAGTTTGGCCAGTGGTTTATCGATCTTATGGATTCTTTCAAAAAACCAACTTCTGGATTCGTTGATGCATTCTACTGTTTCTCTAGTTTCCAACTTGTTGATCTCTGCTCTAATCTTGATTATTTCCCTTCTTGTGCATGGGGTTGGCTTAATTTGTTGTTGATTTTCCAGTTCTTTAAGGTGTAAAGAGGGCTGGTGTATTTGGGATTTTTCAATTTTTTTGAGTGAGGTTTGGATGGCTATGTATTTCCCCCTTAGGACCGCCTTTGCCGTGTCCCATAGGTTTTGGACCAATGTGTCTCATTCTCATTGGTTTCCATGAATTGTTTAATTCCTTCTTTGATTTCCTCGTTGATCCAGTCATTCTTGAGCAGGTTGGTCTTTAGCCTCCAAGTGTTTGAATTCCTTCCAAACTTTTTCTTGTGGTTGAGTTCCAGTTTAAAAGCATTGTGGTCTGAGAATATGCAGGGAATCATCTCAATCTTTTGGTATCGGATGAGTCCTGATTTGTGACCCAGATTGTGGTCTATTCTGGAGAAAGTTCCATGTGCGATCAAGAAGAATGAGTATTCTGTTGTTTTAGGGTGGAATGTTCTGTATATATCTATGAGGTCCATTTGGTCCAGTGTGTCATTCAAAGCACTTGTTTCTTTATTGATTTTCTGTTTAGATGATCTGTCTTTTACTGAGAGTGGTGTGTTAAGATCTTCTACAATTAATATATTCATATCAATATGACTATTTTTATTAACAGTTGGCTTAAGTAGTTGGCTGCTCCTATATTGGGGGCATATATGTTTACAATTGTTAGCTCTTCTTGGAGGATAGACCCTTAAGAATGATGTAATGTCCTTCTGTATCTCTGACTTCAGTCTTTAGCTTAAAATCTAATTTGTCTGATATGAGAATCGCTACCCCCAGCCTTCTTTGGAGGCCCGTTGGCATGAAAGATGGTTCTCCATCCCTTCACTTTCAGTCTGAATGTATCTTTAGGTTCCAAATGTGTCTCTTGTAGACAGCATGTGGACGGGTCCTGTCGTTTTATCCAGTCTGAAACCCTGTGTCATTTTATGGGAGCATTTAGGCCCTATGAGTTGAGAGTGATTATGGAAAGGTAAGTTTTTATTGACATCATGTTGCCTGTGAAGTCCTTGTTTCTATAGATTGTAAGTTCCTGTTCTATGTCACTCATGGGTTCTTTCTACTTTTATAAAACCCCCTTTAATATTTCTTGTAGTGCCAGCTTGGTGGTCACATACTCTTTTAATCCTTGCTGGTCTTGGAAGCTCTTTTTCTCTCCATCCATTTTGAATGTCAGCCTTGCTGGATAAAGTATTCTTGGCTGCATGTTCTTCTCATTGAGTGCCCTCAATATGTCTTGCCAGCCCTTTCTGGCTTGCCAGGTTTCTGTGGAAAGGTCTGATGTTATTCTGATGGGTCTTCCTCTGTACATAGGGGATCTCTTCCCCTAGCTGCCCTCAGGACCTCTTGTCTAAAACTATAATTTGCAAATTTTACAATTATGTGTCTAGCTGTTTTTCTTTTTCTTTCATTTTTTTTTTTAAGATTTTATTTATTTATTTGACACAGAGAGAGAGAGATCACAAGTAGGCAGAGAGTCAGGCAGAGAGTGAGGGGGAAGCAGGCTCTGTGCCGAGCAGAGAGCCTGATTCGGGACTTGATCCCAGGACCCTGAGATCATGACCTGAGCCGAAGGCAGAGACTTTAACCCACTGAACTACCCAGGCACCCCTCTATCTGTTTTTCTTGACTCTTTGATCTTGGTGTGTGTTCTTTCTGCCTCTAGAACATGAACACTTGCTCCATTCCCCAGCTTGGGGAAATTTTCATTCAGAATTTGGTCAGCTATATCTTCTAGTCTTCTGTCTTTCTCTACCCCCTCAGGGATTGCAATAATTCTGACATTGGAACGTTTCATGGCATCATTCATTTCCCTAAGTCTGTGCTCATGGTTCCTAAGCAGTTTCTTCCAATCCTCCTCCTGACCTTTACTTTCAACCATCTTATCCTCTAGATCACTAATTCTATCTTCTATCTCCATAACTCTAGCCATTAGACTATTTAGATTAGATTGGATCTCACTCACAGCGTTTTTAACATCTGCTATACTGGTTCTCAGTTCAGTCCTTAGAGATTCTATGTTGTCATTAATGTTTTTCTCCATCCTGGCCATTACCTGGATAATTGTTACCCTGAATTCCCTTTCTGACATACTGTTTATGTCCATGTCCAATAGTTCTGAGGGAGAGGGCACAGTCTCTGGGTTTTTCCTCTGTTGGGTGTTCTTCCTCCTAGTCATTTTGAAGAGAGATGTATGAGAGGATGTATAGCTGAATATATCACCCACAATCCAGGCAGGGTGCACCCAGCAAGAAAACTGCTCTGAATCTTTTCCCATCTTGGCGATTGCTACAGCCTGATGGTCTGTTGGCTGCAGTGAAGTCACTCCAGAGCCCTGTTCTGTCCTGGGCTCCAGTCAGTCCCTGGAAATGGTCTCGTGAACACAAACATGTTGCCTCGTTCACAACCCAGTACCACAGTCTCCAAGCGGTGGGGCCAGAGAGCCCCGGATCGAGGCCAAGAGCCCAGGCAGTCAGAAAGAAGCGAGAGTTCTTATTCTATTTTTTTATTTTATTTTTTCTCTTTCTTATTTTAACTTTTTTAAATTAGTATCCTGTCAATACCTTTTAAAAAATCTTTTCTAATTTTCACTGTTATATTCATATTTTTTATCCCCTCATTGTATTTAACCTTATTTTTTGTATACAGAGGGGTATTTTTTTTCTTTAAAATTTTGGGATACAATTTCTTCTAATAGATCAAAATATACCCTAAATCTAGCACACGGCTTTGTTCTAGTCTCCAGCCTGATCACATTCTTTCCTCTTTTTTTTTTCTTTTTTTCAACCAACCTCTTATAATTCCCTTTTTTAGAATCTTTTTTTATTTTCATCTTTACATTCATATTCCATCCCTTCATAGTGATTACCCTTATTTTTGTATATTTATAAGTTTTTCTTTCTTTAAAATTTTGAGAAGTAGTTTCTTCTAACACACCAAAAAACACCCAAAATCAAGCGTGGAGCTCTGTTCTAATCACAAGTCTAATATAGATATATATTTTTCTTCTTCTTCTTTCTCTCTCTCTCTCTTTTTTTTTCTTTTATCCCCCTCTTTTCTTCAACCCCCAGTTTTGGCTCTCTTCTGATTTGGTTAGTGTATATTTTTCTGGGGTCGTTGCTACCCTTTTAGTATTTTGTTCTCTCATTTATCTATCCTTATTGCGATAAAATGACAAGGCGGAAAAACTCACCACAAAAAAAAAAAAAAAAAGTACAAGAGGCAGTATCGATGGCCAGGGACCTAATCAATAAGGACATTAGTAATATGTCAGAACTGGAGTTCAAAATGACAATTAAGGTGCTAGTTGGGCTTGAAAAAAATCATGGAAGATATTAGAGAATCTCTTTCTGGAGAAATAAAATCCCTTTCTGGAGAAATAAAAGAACTAAAATCTAACCAAGTTGAAATCAAAAAAGCTATTAATGAGGTGCAATCAAAGATGGAGGCTCTTACTGCTAGGATAAATGAGGCAGAAGAGAGAATTAGTGATATAGAAGGCCAAATGACAGAAAATAAAGAAGCTGAGCAAAAGAGAGACAAACAACTACTGGCTCACGAGGGGAGAATTCGAGAGATAAGTGATACCATAAGACTCAACAATATTAGAATAATTGGGATCCCAGAAGAAGAAGAAAGAGAGAGGGGGGCAGAAAGTATATTGGAGCAAATTATTGTAGAGAATTTCCCTAATTTGGCAAAGGGAACAAGCATCAAAACCCAGGAGGCACTTAGAACCCCCCTCAAAATCAATAAAAATAGGTCCACACTCCATCACCTAATAGTAAAACTTACAAGTTTTAGTGACAAAGAGAAAAGTCCTGAAAGCAGCTCAGGACAAGAAGTCTGTAACATACAAAGGCAGAAATAATTAGATTGGCAGCAGACCTATCGCAGAGACGTGGCAGGCCAGAAAGGACTGGCATGATATATTCAGAGCACTAAATGAGAAAAATATGCAGCCAAGAATATTTGTCATTGAAAATAGAAGGAGAGATAAAAAGCTTCCAGGACATGCAAAAACTAAAAGAATTTGCAAACGTTGGGGCGCCTGGGTGGCTCAGTGGGTTAAAACCTCTGCCTTCAGCTCAGGTCATGATCTCAGGGTCCTGGGATGGAGCCCCACATCGGGCTCTCTGCTCAGTGGGGAGCCTGCTTCCCCTCTCCCTCTGCCTGCCTCTCTGCCTGCTTGTGATCTCTCTCTGTCAAATAAAGAAATAAAATCTTAAAAAAAAAAAAAAAAAAGAATTTGCAAACACCAAACTAGCCCTACAGGAAATATTGAAAGGGGTCCTCTAAACAAAGACAGAGCCTAAAAGTAACATAGACCAGAAAGGAACAGAGACAATATATAGTAACAGTCACCTTACAGGCTATACAATGGCACTAAATTCATATCTGTGAATAGTAAATGGGCTAAATGCCCCAATCAAAAGACAGAGTATCAGAATGGATAAAAAAAAAACGTTGTAAATGTTTTTGGGCTAAATGGGCTAAATGCCCCAATCAAAAGACAGAGTATCAGAATGGATAAAAAACAAACAAACAAGACCCATTGATACGCTGTCTACAAGAAACTCATTTTAGACCCAAAGACACCTCCAGATTTAAAGTGAGGGGGTGAAAAACAATTTACCATGCTAATGGACATCAAAGAAAGCTGGGGTGGCAATCCTTATATCAGATAAATTAGATTTTAAGCCAAAGACTCTAATAAGAGATGAGGAAGGACACTATATCATACTTAACGGGACTGTCCAACAAGATCTAACAACTGTAAATATCTATGCCCCTAACATCTGAGCAGCCAATTATATAAACCAATTAATAAGAAAATCAAAGAAATACATCAACAATAATACAATAAAAGTAGGGGACTTTAATACCCCTCTTACCAAAATGGACAGATCATCTAACCAAAAGATCAACAAGAAAATAAAGGCTTTAAATGATACACTGGACCAGATGGGCATCACAGATATATTCAGAACATTCCATCCCAAAGCAACAGAATACACATTCTTCTCTAGTGCACATGGAATATTCTCCAGAATAGATCACATCCTGGGTCACAAATCAGGTCCCAACGGGTACCCAAAGATTGGGATCATTCCCTGCATAATTTCAGACCACATGAAATTTCAGGCCATGAAACTAGAACTCAATCACAAGAGAACGAAAGTTGGAAAGAACTCAAATACGTGGAAGCTAAAGAGCATCCTACTAAAGAATGAATGGGTTAACCAGGAAATTAAAGAAGAATTTAAAAAATTCATGGAAACAAATGAAAATGAAAACACAACTGTTCAAAATCTTTGGGACACATCAAAGGCGGTCCTGAGAGGAAGGTATATAGCAATACAAGCCTTTCTCAAGAAACAAGAAAGCTCTCAAATACACAACCTAACCCGACACCTAAAGGAGCTGGAGAAAGAACAACAAAGAAAGTCTAAACCCAGCAGGAGAAGAGAAATAATAACTATCAGAGCAGAAATCAATGAAATAGAAACCAAAAAGAACAGTAGAACAAATCAATGAAACTAGGAGATGGTCCTTTGAAAGAATTAATAAGATTGATAAACCCCTGGCCAGACTTGTCAAAAAGAAAAGAGAAAGGACCCAAATTAATAAAATCATGAATGAAAGAGGAGAAATCACAACCAACACCAAAGAAATACAAACAATTATAAGAACATATTATGAACAACTATACGCCAGCAAATTAGACAATCTGGAAGAAATGGATGCATTCCTAGAGACACATAAACTTCCAAAACTGAACCAAGAAGAAATAGAAAACCTGATCAGACCCATAACCAGTAAGGAGATTGAAGCAGTCATCAAAAATCTCCCAACGAAAAAGAGCCCAGGGCCAGATGGCTTCCCAGGGTAATTCTACCAAACGTTTAAAGAAGAATTAATACCTATTCTCCTGAAAGTGTTCCAAAAAATAGAAATAGAAGGGAAACTTCCAAACTCATTTTATGAGGCCAGAATTACCTTGATCCCAAAACCAGACAAAGACCCCATCCAAAAGGAGAACTATAGACCAATATCCTTGATGAACACGGATGCAAAAATTCTTACCAAAATACTAGCCAGTAGGATCCAACAGTACATTAAAAGGATTATTCACCATGACCAAGTGGAATTTATTCCTGGGCTGCAAGTTTGGTTCAACATCTGCAAATCAATCGATGTTATACAATACATTAATAAAAGAAAGAACAAGAACCAGAGGATACTCTCAACTGATGCTGAAAAAGCATTTGACAAAGTACAGCATCCCTTCTTGATAAAAACTCTTCACAGTGTAGGCATATAGGGGACATTCCTCAATATCATCAAAGCCATCTATGAAAAGCCCACAACGAATATCGTTCTCAATGGGGAAAAACTGAGAGCTTTTCCTCTAAGATCAGGAACACGGCAGGGATGTCCACTGTCTCCACTGCTATTCAACATAGTACTAGAAGTCCTAGCCTCAGCAATCAGACAACAAAAAGAAATAAAAGGCATCCAAATTGGCAAAGAAGAAGTCAAACTCTCACTCTTTGCAGATGATATGACACTTTATGTGGAAAACCCAAAAGTCTCCACTCCAAGACTGCTAGAACTCATACAGGAATTCAGTAAAGTGTCAGGATATAAAATCAATGCACAGAAATCAGTTGCATTTCTATACACCAACAGCAAGACAGAAGAAAGAGAAATTAAGGAGTCGGTCCCATTTACAACTGCACCCAAAACCATAAGATACCTAGGAATAAACCTAACCAAAGAGGAAAAGAATCTGTACTCAGAAAACTATAAAGTGCTCATGAAAGAAATTGAGAAAGTCACAAAGAAATGGAAAATATTTCATGCTCATGGATTGGAAGAACAAATATCATGAAAATGTCTATGCTACCTAAAGCAATCTACACATTTAATGCAATCCCTATCAAAATACCATCAATTTATTTCAAAGAAATGGAACAAATAATCCTAAAATTTATATGGAACCAGAAAAGACTGAATAGCCAGATGAATGTTGAAAAAGAAAACCAAAGTTGGCAGCATCACAATTCCAGACTTCAAGCTCTATTACAAAGCTGTAATCATCAAGACAGTGTGGTACTGGCACAAAAACAGACACATAGATCAATGGAACAGAATAGAGAGCCCAGAAATGGACCCCCAACTCTTTGGTCAACTAATCTTCAACAAAGCAGGAAAGAATATTCAATGGGGAGAAAGACAGTCTGTTTAACAAATGATGTTGGGAAAATGGACAGCCACATGCAGAAGAATGAAATTGGACCATTTCCTTACACCATACACAAAAATAGACTCAAAATGGATGAAAGACCTCAATGTGAGACAGGAATCCATCAAAATCCTTGAGGAGAACACAGGTAGCAACCTCTTCAACCTCGGCTGCAGCAACTTCTTCCTAGAAACATCACCAAAGGCAAGGGAAACAAGGGCAAAAATGAACTATTGGGACTTCGACAACTGACAGAATGAGAGAAGATATTTGCAAATGACATATCAGATAAAGGGCTAGTATCCAAAATCTATAAAGAACTTCTCAAACTCAACACCCAAAGAACAAATAATCTAATCAAGAAATAGGCAGAAGATATGAACAGACATTTCTGCAAAGAGGACATCCAAATGGCCAACAGACACATGAAAAAGTACTCAACATCACTCGGCATCAGAGAAATACAAATCAAAACCACAGTGAGATACCACCTCACACCAGTCAGAATGGCTAAAATTAACAAGTCAGGAAATGACAGATGTTGGCGAGGATGCGGAGAAAGGCGAACCCTCCTACACTGTTGGTAAGAATGCAAGCTGGTGCAGCCACTCTGGAGAACAGTATGGAGGTTCCTCAAAAAGTTGAAAAGAGAGCTACCCTACAACCCAGCAATCGCACTACTGGGTATTTACCCTAAAGATACAAATGTAGTGATCTGAAGGGGCACATGCACCCAAATCTTTATAGCAGCAGTGTCCACAATAGCCAAACTATGGAAAGAACTTAGATGTCCATCAACAGATGAATGGATAAAGAAGAAGTGGTATATATATACAATGGAATACTATGCAGCCATCAAGAGAAACGAAATCTTGCCATTTGCAACGATGTGGTTGGAACTAGAGAGTATTATGCTAAGCGAAATAAGTCAATCAGAGAAAGAAAATTATCATATGATCTCTCTGATATGAAGAATTTGAGAGGCAGGGCAGGGGGTCCTGGGGTGGGGGGGAATGAAACAAGATGCGATTAGGAAGGAAATAAACCATAAGAGACTCCTAAACTGGGGCGCCTGGGTGACTCAGTGGGTTAAAGCCTCTGCCTTCGGCTCAGGTCATGATCTCAGGGTCCTGGGATCGAGCCCCGCATCGGGCTTTCTGGTCAGCAGGGAGCCTGCTTCCCCCTCTCTCTCTGCCTGCCTCTCTGCCTACTTGTGATCTCTCTCTCTGTCAAATAAATAAATAAAATCTTTTTAAAAAAAAAGAGAGAGAGACTCCTAAACTCATGAAACAAACTGAGGGCTGCTGGGGGGTGGGGGGATAGGGATAGGATGGCTGGGTTATGGACATCGGGTGGGGGTAAGTGCTATGGTAAATGCTGTGAAATGTGTAAGCCTGATGATTCACAGACATGTACCCCGGGGGCAAATAATACATTATATGTTAATTAAAAATAATTATAATAAAAATAAAAATTAAAAGAATAATGTTCAAACTCCTTACAAAAAAAGAAGAAGAAGAAGAGGAAAGACTCTAGAGCTAAACTGCTTGGATTTAAGTCCCAGCCCTTCTTTGCACTTCCGTGTGACCTTTGACAAGTCACTTAACCTCTCTGTGCTTTGGTTTCTTCTACAAAATAGGGATGACACTGGGACACCTGGGTGGCTCAGTTGGTTGGGCGGCTGCCTTTGGCTCAGGTCATGATCCCAGGGTCCTGGGATCGAGTCCCACATCCGGGCTCCTTGCTCGGCAGGGAGCCTGCTTCTCCCTCTGCCTCTGCCTGCCTCTCCACCTACTTGTGATCTCTCTCTCACTCTCTCTCCTACTCTCTCTCTGACAAATAAATAAAATCTTTAAAAAAAAAAATAGGGATGACACTAACACTTGGCCATCCTGGAAAAACATTATCTCCACCCTGCTAATATTTGTCTCTCTGGCTTGCATCTAGTCAAAGGTCCACACTAGGTATGATTCTACTCCATTGGAGCTTTATCATCAACGTCCCTAGCTGAAAGAGATGTGTTAGAAAGGTCAGCTATGGGTGCTGTCTATTGTCACAGAATGTAGAACCAGCTTGGAGAGGGCAGGACAGGATGAACATTACTGACCTTTGTAAAAAAAGAGTCAAGTCAAATTCTAGATCAGAAAGTAAGATTGCAGAAGTTTGAGGTGGAATGAGATTCTTTCTTCACCTTAGTCATTCCCTGATATACCAGCCGGCCTTATATCAGCCTGAACTATTCCAGAGATTTAGGGAGCTCAATAGGCCATTGTCACGTGGTCCCTTCTGATCCTCAAAAACACTGTATGTGGCAGGTGTTGTTACCCATGTCCTCAGATGAGAAAACTGAGGCCCAGAGGGTTTCAGTGGCTTTCTAGAGGCCTGGTGACTGGTTTGGTCACCGAAGGAACCAGTATTCTAAACTGGGATAGTTCATCTTCCAGTCTAGAGTTCTTTCTGCTACAAAAATACCAACCCGTCATCTGCTCAAAGCAGGCATAGCAAATCCGCATTCTCAGATTAAGGCAATACATTGATAGACTGAGCACTCTGCGGAGCAGAAGGAGGAACACCAAGTCCCAGAACTTGGGTCGGGGTCAGAGGATGGCTCATATGCAGACTCTTCATCTCATTTACTCTATTTTCCCCCAAAGAAAAGATTCCAATAATACAAATATTAGCATGGACCAGACCTTAGATCTGGTCTTACAAATCAGGCCTTTTTTTCCCCTTCTTGATTTATCCCAAGGGGAGGATATGTGCTTTCAAAGATTGTGTTGTGAGCTCTGAGTCAGAAAGACTGGTTCGGTATATATAATATCTATTCACTCTCCCTTGGGTAGAATGAACTTGCTTATGTTTAGGATTGCTGTGTCTTAGTCTGAAAAATTCTGGGTACATTCAGACAGGGCAGACAGTGCAATGTCACAATGGTGGTTAAAGAGTCAATTTGTGGGCTTAATAGTGCTAAAGGTTAAGTGGTGACATATTGACTACTGAAGTCCTGTATAGTCAAAAATTAAGTGAAACACAGAAACAGAACACAATCATGTCTTTATGTGATTTTTAGGAATCTCCCCTTCCTGCAATCTTGACCTCATTATGGCAGCCATACCACTAAATAGGCAAGTTTGGGTCCGGCAGGTCTGCTTCTTTTAAGGCTGTGCTGCCATCTCCTGGAAGCATTTAGAAATAGCAAGAAACTTCTTAGGATTTAAGGAAGGGGTCCATTCAAGGCGGCAATCCAAGGTGGTGCTTCCGGAAGTGATGTGATGTGGTTGTGCCAGTCTCAACCTGCCTAGGCCTGCTCCGGTCTATTTTCTGATGCTCCTACTGCTTCCTGAGTTTTCGGGGACAACCTCTACACCTAGTTCTGAGAACAGTTTTTATTTGCAGTGCAATAATAATCAAATCTGAGGCAGAGCTGATAAAACATTTTGATGTCTTGATTCTTAGAACCACATTTTCCAGGGATCTCTGCATCAGGAGTTTTCTGTGTGGGAATGAATACTGGCAGGCGAGGAATAGAGACTTAGGTTGGAGTTTCTCACAAGCAACCCTGAAGATGTGTTGGTCCCAAGGGCAGTGCTCCAAAATGAATAGTGATCCCGCTGACAGAGCCTAGTCCTGAGCAAAAGGTCCGCATTTTCTCTCTGCTCTGCCCCCAACCCTGGATTTCCTATTAGAAAACAAAGTTAAATGTAGATACCAACTCTACCTCTCCACTGCTGTCACTCCCAATCTCTTCTCTTTATTTCTCCTCAGCATTTATTATCATCTGACATACTACCGTTTGTATTTTACTTGCTTTTTTAAAATTTCATTTTCTTTCGCTATGACATAAATGCCACAAAAGTGGATATTTTTGTCTCTTTTTGTTTACTGTGGGATCTTCAGTACTTAGAACAGGGCCTAGCACCTGTTCTAGGTTTTTTTGAGTAGGTGTTCAAAAAATATTTACAGAATAAGTGAAGTCCTGACTTCATCACCTTATATGGTTACAGGGTCCATACTTACCTTTCCTCAGAGTTTGATGGATTTTATGTTTCCGCCTCAGCTTTCCATGAGGACTTTCTGCAGAGAGCTGAAAGCCCAGCAGATGGATGTGTCTCTATCTAGTGACAAGGGAAGGGGATGTATGGTATAAACTGGGACTTACCCTGTGCCTAGCCTTCCTAATCTAATCACCAGGGGAGTAAACAATTCTGGAGAAGCTTCGTAAGTTCAAAAGACAGGGAACTGAGGAGAAACTAAAGCTGAGGGAACTTAATATAAATTCAGCAGAGTCTAGGTGAAGCACATAATACAATAATAAATGTAATTTATGTATCTGTGTAAATTTATCTAATAATTATTATTATAGCTATAATTTATTGAATACCTGCTCTGTTCTAGCACTTTATTAAAAATTGCATTACACACTGTGTGGCTTTGTTTTCACAATGTCTCTATTTTATATGAAGTGACAAGGCTCAATGAGTTTATGTAACTTGCTTGGGCAATGATTTATAAATTCTCTGAATAGAAAGCATAGACTCAGTCCTGTCCTGCAGAACAGAATAGTGGTTAAATACACGGCTTTGAGCAAAAAACAGCCTTGTTGACTTAGTTTTTGCCACCTCCTTGTTGTGGGACCTTCAGCAAATTGTTTAAATAAGCTCCAATGTCCTCACTTGTTAAATGGGGATAACAGTTGTTCTTAACTCCCAGGGTTGAGGGAAGGATTAAATGAGACTGCACAAAAATCGCTTAGCATGGTGCTAGGCCCTGTAAAGCACTGGATAAATGTGACTATGCCTAGGAAGGCGGAACATAAAAGGAAAAGTGCCCAGCTCTAAAGTTTCCTTTCAGTGCTTTTCCTGCTTTTAGAAGCCTGCTCATAACGCGACCTCCGTTACTGAAACTTCCTCTGTCCGGACCCTGCTGGAACTGGTTCGTGAGGGGACCTCCGCATCTCACAACACAGCCTTTGCGTTGTTATTTCCAAAAGCTTTGGTGCCAGTTTGTTTTCTCCGGGGACAGTGACAGTTTCTGTGGCGTGGTATGCTGGGGGTTGTAGTCCAAAATTCCTCCATCTACATCAAGAGGGCGGCTGAGCCAAGAGCCAGAGAACTACAACTCCCAGAATCCTCCGCGCCTCCGGGACGCCATGAGTCTGCAGGGGGCTGTGAGAGCCGGAAGCATGTCGGTTCCCTTGTCCCGCGCCTGCAGTGAGCGGCTAGATTCAAGAAAAGGAACCTGGAACGGCCCTCCCCGGGGTTAGGTGGTATCAGCACATGTCGTGGGGCCAGAGAAGCTAGAGGCAGGTATTCCAGGGATGTAGCTGTTCTGCAAATCTGAGGTGTAAACTGGTTCCCCGTGTTCCAGGCTGTCTTGAGCTGGCGCAGCTGCCCTGCTAACCCAGCCTTTGCCTTAGACATGGCCACTAACTTTTCCTTCCCCAGGACTCGCCCTCGGGAAGGGTTGTGGACAAGCGTATGAGGACTGTCCCTCTTCTCCCAGGCCGCCGCCGTATATCCCGGAGCCCCCGGAGAGACTGCCACTCTGATGTCTGAAGAGACAGGCCCTAAGCCAAGGCTGGCTATGAAGAGTGACTCCTCGACCCCTGCAGCCCCTCTTAGGGGGCTCGGGGCGCCCCTGAGGAGCAGCGATCCTGTGCGCGTAGCCCCGCCTCCGTCGGTAGCTGTAGTTCTGCTGGAGGAGGCTGCAGACCTCTTGGTGGTGCACCTGGACTTCCGCGCGGCGCTGCAGACCTGCGAACGCGCCTGGCGGAGCTTGGCCAACGATGATGATGCGGGCATGTACGTGCTGGGCACCGTTCATTTCCGGTGATCTTGGGGAGGGGCTCAAGATTTGGGGAGTTCTGTCATTCCCAGATTGCTCACAAGGAGCCCTCACTGGTGTGCCCATTCTACAGAGAAAGAAACTGAGGCATTGCCAATGAGGAAGAAGCGGTCAAGTCGGGTAACAGAGCTTAGTGAGAACCAGTGTAGAATGACATGATGGGACGATAGAATGTGTATTAAGTGTTAAATTATTTCGGTAAGCAGGTTCAGTAAGCAGGTGGTGGAAGTCCTTTCCTAGGTACACTCCTCTCCCCCAAGTTGTTCACTTCTGACCTTGGTTGATGAATGGAAGTGGAGTTTAAAGCAGGAGTAGTGTTCTGGTGCTGTTGAAGGACTCGATTAAAGAATCAGTCTGGAGAAAACCTTGGTCCTGCATTGCTCTTTCTAATGCTGTTAGCCTCTTCGGGAAGTTGAGGGCATCATTTCTCTGTGATAGTAATGTCGATTTTGGCTACACTAGGGATGTGGTGGGTAGAATAGTCAAAGCTGACCCCAGAGAAGGATGAACTGGGGAGCCCTGGCTGTGTTTTTAGGAGGTTGGGTAGGGGCTTGTTGCATTAAATGCTGGAGGCTGTGACTCGGTGGTGCTAACTGGGCAGTTGTGAAGTTCCTATACCTACACTCAGGCATAAACCTTGCTCCATCCCCACTTCTTCACTGAAGACAACTCTTAGCTCCAGCTCTCTTTCCGCCCACACACATGTGCTACATTTCACCTGGATACAAAGATGTATGTTAGGCAACAGTTGAGTTTTCTCCAGATTTATAGGAACTTTGAACTCATGAAGGAAAGGGCAGTTTTCTCTCTGTTGGGGCTAGTGAGACCAGTTGTAATTTGAGCTCCACTTAAATACTAATGGGGAGGATAGAGGTGATGGCTGCTGAGTTGGGAATTGGGAGGGGGGAACAGTCCCAGGGTGGTGGTGGGAATGGAAACGGAGGAACCTTTCTTTCTTTCTTTCTTTCTTTCTTTCTTTCTTTCTTTCTTTCTTTCTTTCTTTCTTTCTTTCTTCCTTTCGTGTGTGAGAGCGGGGGGCGGGGGGGGGGGTGAGAGGCAGAAGGAGAGGGAAAGAATCTCCAGCAGAGTCTGCTTTGAGTTGGAGCACAGAGCCTGATGCAGGGCTTGATCCCACAACCCCAAGATCATGACCTGAGCAGAAACCAAGAGTCACCTATTAATTGACTGAGCCATGCAGGTGCCTCCGGAGGGGAACCACTTCTAAACTTGAATTGGTTTTTCTACTGACAGCTCCTTGGAGGTGAAATGCTCCCTGTGTGTTGTGGGGATCCAGGCCCTGGCAGAAATGAATCGGTGGCAAGAAGTTCTGTCCTGGGTTCTTCAGTATTACCAGGTCCCTGAAAAGCTACCTCCCAAAGTCCTGGAACTATGGTAGGTCCTTGTTCTGACTCACTGGATCAGTTCAGGAACAAGAGAATGTCCTTTTTTGAATCAGTGCCTAGTATCTTCTCTTTACCTCTTCCCTACCCTTTCCCTCTATATCTCTTTCTCTGTTTTTTTGTGGGTTTTTTTGGTCTTTTTTTTTTTACCCTCAAAACCTAGCTATAAAGGATGAGGAGAGGGGACTTTAGGAGTGGGGTAGAGGAAAAGAGGAGGAGTGGGGACAATGAGAATAGGAGATGTGGAGTGGGATGATAGACGTGGAGTATATCCTGGCTGAGAGAGCTTCTTTTTTTTCTCCCCCAAATACTTTTATTTTTTCAGCGCTACAAGATTCATTGTTCATGTACCACATCCAATGCTCCATGCAATACGTGCCCTCCTCAATACCCACCACCAGGCTCGCCCAACTCCCCACCCCTCCCCTCCAAAACTTTCAGTTTGTTGCTCAGAGTCCATAGTCTCTGAGAGAGCTTCTTGCTACTTCCTAAGAATTCCTAATTCTTATCAATATCACCATCCCGTAGGGAAGGCCTGGAGGACACGGGAGGGATTGGGTGGGAGATGGTGGTAGTTATGAGAGGTGAACCAACCACGGAGCACTGACTGTTCTTTTTTTGAAATTGGATGATTTGGGTCTGCAGTATTCTTTTATACAGCAAAATGCAAGAGCCTGGAGCTGTGCTGGAAGTGGTCAGTGCCTGGCTGCAAGACCCCGACAATCAGGGCCTTCCAGAATACAGAGCCTTGGCAGAACTTCACCTGCACCGAGTGCTGCTGCCTCTGGGCTGCTTGTCGGAGGCTGAGGAGCTAGTGGTGGGCTCTGCAGCCTTCAGTGAGGAAGAGCAGCTGGACCTACTCCAGGCCATTAGTAAGGCAAGGCAACAGCAGAAACACCAACACTCGGGCTCTGAGGAGGCCCACAAGCTAAACCAGGAAGGTAGGATATTATTCTTCGGTGCCCTCTGTAAAGTGGAGTTGTGGGCTTTCCCCTGTACTTTGGGGTTTATCATGACATTCCTGGGAGCTTGGGAGCAATTATTTGTATGAGTAACTCCCAAATCCCAGAATAGGAAACCTGTTGATTGGATTAAAAAGCCAAGCCCTGACCCTCTGTAGTTGGCAGTAGAAGGAGAATCTCTGGGAGGTGTTGCTGAATCTCAGAACCATAACCCTTGTCTCTTGAAAGCCACCTTCTCCTTAGGGTCCTCTCACTAAATCTCTTGTCTCTGTCATGCTGGCCTGAGTGGGATGTTATTCTTCCTTTAAAGGCTGGCCCAAATACAGACACAGCTGAGGTATGCTGTGGGATAGCCAAAGGAAAATAAGAAGCTGACACAGTAACTTGGTAACTTGATTTAGATAAAAATTACTTATTTTCAGCTTGGGCCCCACCGCCCAGCCTCCTGTCTGCCTTTACTTCCTAGATATCCTGGGTACGTTCTTCAGTGATTGATGTCCCCTTTTAAGGGGCAGCCCATCTCTGCCCACTGGAGTGAAGTTTCACAGAGTGGCTTTTTAGGGAAACCATTTTAAGACCCAGCATCATACACCTGACTACTATCCTACAAGGGATGCCTACATAGGGGTGGGGGTGGGGGTGAGGGTTATTTTGTTATAAGGGATTTTAAAGGTCCTCTACTTTAGACCCTTCCCCTGGTCTTTGAATCCTTTTCATCCTCTTTTCCTCGAGTGATCACATAGTCTATGCAAGGATAGGAAATTCCCTATCTCCAGAAGCAGCTCATTCTATCTATGGACAGTTCCGTAGGGAAGTTCTTCCTGAAATTTAAGTTTTTTCTTGGTAGTTTTTAGCCACTGTTCTTTGATTTTTCTCTTGGTATGTACAGAATAGGCCTGATCCTTCTTTTTTATATGAAAGTTCTTTAACTATAATCCTGTTCTCCAAAGTGTTTTTTCTTTGTGTGCTTAAGAGCATGAACCTGCTGAAGTAGAATCCCTTCTTTGAAAACAGGTTATTGGCTTCAGGAATTGCTGTGGCTGCCCAAGCCCTCTGCCCCTCAGTCTCCTGGGGAGGAAGGGATGGGGAAAGGGTTTGATGGCAAGTTCAGAGTGCTCTATCAGGACTTGGCACCACTTGTTCTTGAGTTGGTGGTATTCGTATTTACGATCAGACCTTTGAATACTTTCCTGTATATATTAAGTGCCTTTGTTTTTCCTGCATTAATGTGATAATCAATAACTATTGCTCTGTGTAACTCTCTGTACATATCTTAGGCCAAAATATAAAGAATGCTATAAAATAATATTAAAAAAATACACCAGATATGCCAGATTTACCCAGCTGAATAGATGCTATTAAAAGTCTCTCCTAAGGAGATGACATTCTAGTGATGTAGTCTGTCCTTAAAATATTTTTGGAGCTTTTGGAATCTCTTTTAGAACCACTTAATGAACTACAGGAGTGAACTGGTCTTGTTACCTTTTGTCAACTCTCATAATCATGCTCAAAGCTCAGAGTCAGGGAAGCTGATTCTCGTGGAGTTACCCTACAGGTATGCTCTATCTCCCTGACCAGGCTCCTTCTCCCACAAGTTCCTGTCACTAATGATGTTGCTTCGCCGGCTTTGGGATTCTACAGTGAGCCACCTCTTTTCCATGCCCTTCAAAAGGAGCTTCCTGGCTGCCTTGATCCTCTGCCTCTTGGTGGTAAGGTTTGATCCAGGTGAGTAATGAAGCCTGTCTTCTTTCCTGCCGTTCCTGGGGAAGGGGCCATTGAACAGGGGCTGGGCCTGTGGGAGCCCTACTGGGGATGGAAGCATCTCCGGTGCCGCTTCTCTCTGAGTCTCTCCTATAAGAAGAGACTGTTGGACCTCAGTGAGAGCCAGCTCATCCCACCTGGGAGAGAACAGGCCTGGAGTCCATGAGAGCCGTCTGGAGGAAATTCACTCTACTTTGTTGACCCTTGAGCACTGACTTTGAGTCATTGTCATTTACTTTATCCGGGGGTGAACTCTGACTAGAATGTGAGAATTAAAAAAAAAAATTCTCCTCATCATAACATCCAAAAAATTGTGTTAAACCATAATTGAAATACATGTACATTTTAGAAAATGTGGAAAATAGAGAAAAGCATAAAGAAGAAAACAGAAATCACCTATAAAGTTTGTTATCGTAATGGTTATACTTTCAGTCTTTTTCTATATGGATACAGATGCAATTTTCCATGTTATAAATATCTTTTAAAACATGGCTTTAGGTGGCTAAATAATATTCCAATTTGCAGAAACTTCTGTGATTGGTTAATAACCCCCTATTGTTGAACACTTTGACTATTTCTTACTCTGTTTTCTGCAGTGCTATGAAGCAGACATGAGCTCCCTAAGTGCTATTTGGGAACAACCCTGGTTATTTCCTGAGGATTAACTCCTCAAAATTCAGTGCTGGGCCAAAGATTAAGAGCTCACTCTTTAGATTTTTATGTTTGTGTGTTACTCTGTGTGAGTTAACGATCTAATCTCTACTCTTCTCATGAATTTAGACTTAGAATAGAATTATATAACTTTCAAAGCTGTAGGAAAAACTGGAAACCCTTACTCTAGTCCCTTCATCTTCTTTTTCTTTCTTTTTTGATGGAGAAACCTAAGAATTAGAGAAAAAAGTAACTAGCCCACGGTCGCACAAATAATTTGTCTATTTTAAAAACTGCCAGTTCTTGGGATGCTTAGGTGGCTCAGTTGGTTAAGCATCTGACTCTTGGTTTCAGCTCAGGTCGTGATCTCAGAGTTGTGAGATCCAGCCCCACACGGAGCTCACGTGGGCTCAGCAGGGGAGTCTGCTTGAGATTCTCTCTCTGCCCCTTCTCCCACTTGCAAGCGAGCGTATGTGTGTGCTCTTGTGTATGCATGCTCTCCCTCTCTCAAATAAATAAACAAATCTTTAAAACAAAAGACAAAAACAAAGACAAAACAAAGACAAAACCTGCTAGTTCTTGATTTAATCTTTAGGTCTTCCCCATTTTCCCCATTCCCCTTTCTCTTATTTAGTGAGCTTTTTTTGCATAGCTCAGAGTTGTCCTTTTCACTTTGCTGAACACTGAGCAGGAATTCCCTCTGAGTAGCTCTGCTTAAGGAAAGAGTCGCTTGTTAGTTCTCAGGAAAGCTAAGGATAGTTTGTGTTCATTCCTCTCCACTCTATGACTTCTACTTTGTTTCACAGAGACTTGATAAAAATTTAGAATTTTTTTTTCTTTTTTTATGGTCCTTATAAGTCCTGCTCTTTTGAGTGGGGACAGCAAGAGGCAGTTTGAGCTTGCTGCTTGCAGGGCTGCTCAGAGCTTCCAGGTGCCCTGGCCTAGAGCTGCTGACCCCCAGTGGCAGACTTGACTCATTGCAGTGGTGGTGCTGTGGGAGAGGAGAGCCCGTGACTAGGCAGCAACTAGAACTCTGTAGGAAGGATATAAAAAGAATAGACTGTCAGTAGCTTTCTTTAAAAATAACATTTTAAAAAAAGATTTATTTATTTATTTATTTGACAGAGAGAGAGAGAGAGAGAGAGAGAGAGAGAGAGATCACAAGTAGGCAGAGAGGCAGGCAGAGACAGAGGGGGAAACAGGCTCCCCGCCCAGCAGAGAGCCCGATACGGGGCTCCATCCCAGGACCCTGAGATCATGACCCGAGCTGAACACTCAGCCACCCAGGCGCCCCAACATTTTTCTTTTTAAGAAGGAAAAAATCAGTTAGAAAACTGGATGTGGTGCATAAATAATGAATCTTGGAACACTGAAAAAGTAAAATTAAATTTAAAAAAAATCAGTAATCAAATAAGGAAAAAAACCAACCAATCAACTCAGCCCTAATTCCAGAGAGGTAGACTGTACTTTATTTTTAATATAATTAACTTAGGATAAAAATACATAATACTGTCACTTGGCTCCAGGTTGAGAAGGTATGAAAAGGAATGTAGTGAAGTCTCTTTTCAAATTTATCTTCCCAGACGCAGCCACAATTACCAGTTTTTTGTGTGTGTGTGTATCAAAAAGCTAGGCTAAAACATACGTTTTCTTATTCTCAGCAAACTTAAGGTCACTGTAATCCAAGTGAAGAAAATATATCCCAGAGAATATATCCTAGAGAAAGTGAAGGTTTTTTTTTATTGTTGGGAAGGGGAGGAGGAGCGAATAACATTAAGCATCAACATATGCTTTAAAAAGATCACACATACTCCCATTTCCAAGGGATGAGACTTGGAGGCTGAGGGGAGGAGGGGAGTAAAGGCAGGCACACTGACAACAATCTTTCTTCTTCCTACAGCTTCTCCTTCTTCCTTGCCCTTCCTCTACAAGCTGGCTCAGCTCTTCCATCGGATCCAGGAGGCCATGTTTTCTCTCTACCGGCTTCCTGTCCACGACTGAGTGGTCTTTCCCATTCCACTCAACCTCTCTACTCTCCAGGTCTGCCGTGACAGAAGCAGAGTAACTCATCTGTGGCGGCCCTCCTGTTGCTGGCTGGGCCCCCACAGGAGTGGGGCCAGCCCCAATTCTAGAAAGAGCTGATCCAATCTGGTGAACTGTGTTTTGCCACCTGGGTGTTCTCCCCTTTGCACCCCACTTTGGGTGGTGTTGATAGGTAATGTGGGGAAAAAGTGGGCCCAGAGAGCACAAGTTCTCCAGAATAATACTCTCCTATACCCAGAGGCCGCTTCTAAAGGAGGGGTTTGGGAAAGGAGAGTGTGTTCATGAAATATTCCATCTTCTTGGCAAAGGCAAGGGATTGGTTTTTCAGGTCAGAGTGTTAATGAAGCTGGAAGTTCAGAAAACTCTGATGGAATGACCCTTGGCCTTTCACTTCTGTGGAAAACTTACCTCTGAAATTTGCCTCACAGGTCAGGCCCTTAATTAAGCAGAGTGAGGATCTGAGAGGGCCTCTTATTTCTCTTCTGTGGTCCTCTCCACCAGATCTGTGGAGAGGAGCATAGAGAAGTTATTTATCAATATGCCATTCCTGTGGTTTTGCAGTGGGCTTGAAGCTGCTTGGGCCCTCTCTTTTCAGATCAGGACGTGGCTTTCAGAACTGCCCAGGTAACTGTAGAAAGCAAAGTAAGGCTGTTCTGCTCTTCTCACTGGGTAAAATGATCTTGTTTGGTGCCTCTTGGGCTTCAGCTCAATTTTCCAGGTTGTCAGTGGCCAAGTCCTGCTCTATTACACACTCAGCATTCCTGTGTTCTCTTTCTTCCTGTCAGTTCCTTCTCCCTGCCCTGCGATAGTATTTTTGTACTTTGTCCTATGGCGGTCTCACCAGGTTCTGCCTGCCTCCTTGGTATACACCGTTGCTGGTTCCCCTCCCCCCCTTCTATGTCCTGTTGTTCTAGTTCTAGTCGATTGTTTGTATAACGTGCAAGTTTTTCTGCTGGTGTGGCCTTGAAAAGTAGGCCAGCCTCAGAGGCTGATGAGCTAAAAATGGAACAGGGTAATCAGGTGAGCTGGAAGTGATGTGTGGAGGGAGTTGGGCAGAAGGGAGATAGGGGTTTTGAAGGCAATGAACAATTCATTATTAGGAGGAGGAAGCATTGGGGCCATAGAGTTTGGGCGTTTGAAATGTTTCAGTGTTTTCTGTCACTGGCCACAAGAATCGTACATGTTTCTGTGCAAATAAACGTAAAACACTACTATGCTGTCGGAATTGTAAAAGGCTTCCAGCAGGGGCTAGCCTTTTGGAGACTGAAGGCCAAGCAAACCGCCCCCTGCTGGGGCTTCGGGCAGTGTTGATGCCAGGAATAGAGGAGGTGCTTAGTAGTTTCCGAGACATTGATTTTCAGGAGTTCCAAGTCAACAACTTCTTTTTAGTGGAATGGGTGGAAGAAGTAAACCTCACAGGCCCTTGGGAGGTGAGTCCCTAGGGTGTGGTCCACCTCTGTAGGAAACAACTCTGTGGTTTTACATATGGGCTTTTAAGTAGAGTTAAGAACCCTGGGGAGAGGAGAGGAGACAGGTAAGCTTTGAGATCTGTTGGAATGATTTCTCAAAATGAAAATCTGGTCCCTTTCGCTACCCTAGATAAAACTCTTTAATGGCTTCCCATGCCTCACATGGCATTTCTTCTTAAATTCATCATGGGATTTAAGGCCCATTATGCACTGATTTCCGCTAATCCCTCCACTTTCATGTGGGGCCTCTGTTCCTCATGCACGCTGCCCTCCAGCTGCCCAGCCAGTCACAGTTTTCTGAACATTTCATGCTCTTTCACACCGCTGTAACTTTAGCACCTGCTGTACCTTCTGGAAGGCCCAGCTCCCACTTTTTGCCTGGTTAGCTCCTCAAATTTCCAGATTTACGCAAGGGTTACCTTTGGGAATCCTCTCCTGATGTCTGCTTCCACCTTTTTATGGTAGTGATCCCATGGCCTTATAATCGTGAAGTCCTTTGTTACCTCCAATAACTGTGAGTTCCTTGAAGCTGGGGAATGTGGCTTGTTGCAGTGTTTAAGAATCAGGTTTGGATCCCTGCTCTACCACTCACGAGCTGTGTGACTGTTGGAAGGTGACCTATCCTTTCTCAGCCTCGGGGTCCTCATCTGTTAGTAAGTTATTATTTCATAGGGACTTTTGGGCCTAGCCAAGCACCTAGGAAATATGAAGGTATCAGAGGTGTTTAAATTAATGAACTGCTATAGCTGTCATGACAAAAGGTCCGTGTGCTTTTGGTATATTTTGTATTGTGAAAAGTCTGAGTAAAAAGAAGACCTGACTATACCCAACTCCTTTTTCTGTCTGTCCCCTGAAGTTCCTCCATATTATTCAGCTTATAGGCCTCTAGGTTCTCTGTTTGATGTTCGTCTTGAACTCTGCAATGTTGTCTGGCAACCAGCCTCAGCTACCTTCCTAGTCAGTCAAGAAACTCAGAACCAGAACTGCTCTGATGACTTTCTAAGAATGGAGGCTGATATTCATATCAAGTCTTCAAGTCTGGGCTTAATGAGGTCAGAAATGAAGGGAAGGCTTCCTTGATAGACTTAGACCTGTGCTGTCCAATATGGTAGCCATTAGCCACAGGTGGCTTTTGAGCACTTGAAATGTGGCTGGTCCAAATCGAGATGTTCTTTAAATGTAAAATACTCACTGGATTTTGAAGATTTAGTACTAAAAAAATGGAAACTCAATAATTTTTATATTGATTGCATGTTGAAATGATAATATTTTAGGTATGTTGGGTTAAATTAAATCTATTAAAATTAATTTCAGCTGTTTCTTTTTACTTTTTTGTGGGGTTGCTAAAGTGTTTAAAATGACATATATATGACTCACATTATATTTCTTTCAGGCATTACTATTGAATACATACAGTATATATACATCAAGTTCAGAGGGGATGGCAATCAGCATTGTACGGTGGGATTTTGTAGAGTGTTAGATCTGGGAAGATCATCTCTTATAGCCCCCATCCTCCTTTTTTTTTAAGTTAAGGAAATTGATATCTAAAGAGATGAAGTTATTTGCCCTGAGTCTCATAGCCTGAATAAGATCAAGGTCTCCAGACCCTCAAATCTGGTATTCCTTTCACTGCGCTATATGATTCTGCTTCACTTGCCCTAAAATCGGTCACTCTCTAGCTGAAATTCACTGTTAATATGCAAATATATCTGGGAGGAGTAACTTTAGGTGGAGTTAGTTGATTAGTTTTACTGGGTTCTGAGAGAATACAACATAGAACAGATATTTTAAAATTTAGGGATGCTAAGGAGAGCAGCAATGGGTAATGCCATTTTGTGGTCAGATAGGAGGCTAGGGAGGTTGGGGTGAGGTGGAGAGATGAAATTAAGCTATTGTGGGCAATCACAGGAATGGAGGTGGATGGGCCAGTCAAGGACATAGTAGTTCTGCTTCTAGAAAGTGGCGTTAAGGGACTGAGGAGGAGGTATGTCATAGCTTCGTGCAGGGGATCTATACTCTTTTTCATGTATGTGCGCCATGTGGGCATGTAGACCATTTAAACATGATACGGAAGTTTTATATATATGGAACAAAATTCAAAAGTTACCAAAGGATAGTCATGGAAAAGTATCTTTTTTCTACTTCCAACTTCCTGCCCAGAGGCCACCACAATTATATAATTAATCTTGGATGATTGTTCCTCATCAGCTCACGTACAGCTGCCTCATTCTTACTAGCTGTTCAGTATTCCATTGTATGATAGGATCACAGTGTAGAAAACGCCCCACACTTTCCCTTTTTAGTGTATTGAAACCTCTCCACCCTCTCCTAAGCCTAGAAACACAGCAACTCTAAGTTTGAGATTAACAGGTACTGGTCCTGCCTCTTTACGGTCACTTCCTAGCAAATATGGAGCAGTCTGTTCAGCCTGTTTGGTAATAACCACAGCCACGGTGAGCAGATAAGAGAAGGCCCTTGCTCACCCTGGACATTCAGTTTTTCTGAATCTGGACTAGCACTCCATCAGCCTCTGCTATCTGCTGGGAAGGGCCAGAGGAAATGGCAGAAGAGAAAGGCCTGACATGAGTTGCAAATAGGCATCTACTCATTACCTTGCCCTCTTTAACTTCTTGCATGGAGGAGTCCCAGGGCCAATGGAGTTCGACCTCTGGCACGCACGGGTGAGGCCTGTTGTAATTCTGCTAATTTTACTCTCTGGCTTAAGCAAGCTCTCTGCCACAGCGCCCCTTTGGAATTACTAGAAGAAAGTAGGAGTCTTTTGCTTCCCTCCCTCTGGAAACTTTTGTTTTAGGGGCTGGTAAGAAGTGAGGTTAAAAGCAATGTGCCCAATGCTGTAAGCAGCCTATGAAATCCCTCTCTGTGCCATTCCTCCAATGATAAAGTAGGGATCCAGATACTGCTTGCTGGCCTCTAGGCCTCTAGGCCTCTAGGCCTCCTGGTAAAACAATGACTATTTTTCTTGTGTTAAAGCAATGCATATGTATTTTGGAAAATATTAATAATTGCATAGAAGCAAATATGGGACTCAGGATTCCACTACTCAGAGATAACCACTGTTAATGTTGATTGATTTTCTTTCAGTTGTTCTTTTTTTTTTTTTTTTTAAGATTTTATTTATTTGTCAGAGAGAGAGAGCAAGTACAAGAAGGGGGAGCAGGCAGAGGGAGAAGCAGGATCCCCGGTGAGCCAGGAGCCCATGCAAGACTTGATCCCAGGACCCTGAGACCATTACCTGAGCCAAAGGCAGATGCTTAAAAGCCTGAGCCACCTAGGCGCCCTTCAGTTTTATTATTTTTTTTAAACATCTAACCTTCTTGGTGGCCCAGGTGCTTGAAAAGCTGTGAAAGAAATGTAAATTTCTAGACAGAATAGTTTGTGCATGAGTGGGACTAACTGGCTCAGCTGGGTGCCTTCTACTAAAGAGAATAGAAATGAATCGCTTCTCAGCCTTTTGGCTAAGATCAAGTGGAGAATAGAAATGATCTAGGAAAGGTCAGGCTGAGGGAGAAGACATCATGCCGCCAATTGTTCTACTGTGGTGGCTAAATAGCTTCAGGTATAATGGAACAGTGAAATGTCCACTAAGGCCCACTTTCACCAACATAGCCGGATCCCAATAGGTAGGGTGGGATTTTCTTATCTACTTCTAATTTTAATGCTGACCCAAGCTCATATTTAACACAATTTCCAAGCTCCTATTTCTTTGAAACTTTTAACATCTCCTTGTCCCTATTATACTCTCTGAGGTGGGGACTGACACACACAAGATTTGGAGACTTGGTTGAAAAACAAAAGGATTTTTGTAGAAGTATGTTACTATAGAAAAAAGTCACTTTATTTTATTTTTTTAAAAGATTTTATTTATTCGAGAGAGAGAGAGAGACAGAGCACGAGCTGGGGGAAGGGCAGAGGGAGAGGGAGAGAGAGAAGCAAACTCCTCGCTGAGCAGGGAGCCCAATGTGGGGCTTGATCCTAGGACCCTGGGATCATGACCTGAGCCAAAGTCAGGTGCTTTTTCTTTTTTTTTTTGATAGTTAGCTTTTTTTTAATTTCATTTTTTCAGTGTTCCAAGATTCATTGTTTATGCACCACACCCAGTGCTCCATGCAATACGTGCCCTCCTCAATACTCACCACTAGGCTCACCCATCCCCCCACCCCACTCCCTTCCAAACCCTCAGTTTGTTTATCAGAGTCCACAGTCTCTCATGGTTTGTCTCCCCCTCCAATTTCCCCCAATTCACTTTTCCTTTCCTTCTCCTAATGTCCTACATGTTATTCCTTATCCTCCACAAGTAAGTGAAACCATATGATAATTGACTTTCTTTGCTTAACTTATTTCACTCAGCATAATCTCCTCCAGTCCTGTCCATGTTGATACAAAAATTGGGTATTGATCCTTTCTGATGGAGGCATAATATTCCATTGTATATATGGACCATATCCCTTTGAGATCAGGAACACAACAAGGATGCCCACTCTCACCACTGTTGTTCAACATAGTACTAAAACCCTAGCAACAGCAATCAGAAAACAGAAAGAAATAAAAGGTATTCAAATTGGCAAAGAAGTCAAACTCTCTCTCTTCGCGGATGACATGATACTTTCTATGGAAAACCCAAAAGACTCCACCCACAAACTACTAGAACTCATACAGCAATTCAGGAATATGGCAGGATACAAAATCAATGCACAGAAATCAATTGCTTTCTTATACACTAACAATGAAAATATAGAAAGGGAAATTAGAGAGTCGATTCCATTTCCTATAGCACTGAGAACCATAAAATACCTTGGAATAAACCTTACTAAAGAGGTAAAGGATCTGTACTTGAGGAACTACAGAACACTCATGAAAGAAATTGAAGAAGACACAAAAAGATGGAGAAGCATTCCATGCTCATGGATCGGAAGAATAAACATTGTTAAAATGTCTATACTGCCCAGAGCAATCTATACTTCCAATGCCATCCTAATCAAAATTCCACTGGCATTTTTCAAAGGGCCGGAACAAACAATCCTAAAATTTGTTTGGAACCAGAAAAGGCCCCGAATTGCTAAGGAAATGTTAAAAAAGAAAAACAAAGCTGGGGGCATCAAGTTGCCTGATTTCAAGCTTTACTACAAAGCGGTGATCACCAAGACAGCATGGTACTGGCACAAAAACAGACACATAGACCAGTGGAACAGAGTAGAGACCCCAGATACGGACCTGCAGCTCTACGGTCAAATAATCTTTGACAAAGTAGGAAAAAATATCCAGTGGAAAAAAGACAGCCTCTTCAATAAACAGTGTTGGGAAAATTGGACAGCTATATATAGAAGAATGAAACTTGACCATTCTCTTACACCATACACAAAGATAAGCTCGAAGTGGATAAAAGATCTCAACGTGAGGCAGGAATCTATCCAAATCTTAGAGGAGAACATAGGCAGTAACCCTTTCGACATCGGCCACAGCAACTTCTTTCAAGACATGTCTCCAAAGGCAAAGGAAATAAAAGCGAAAATGAACTTTTGGGACTTCATCAAGATAAAAAACTTCTGCACAGCAAAGGAAACCGTCAGCAAAACAAAAAGGCAGGACGCCTGGGTGGCTCAGTTGGTTAAGCGGCTGCCTTCAGCTCAGGTCATGATCCCAGTGTCCTGGGATCGAGTCCCGCATCAGGCTCCGTGCTCGGCAGGGAGCCTGCTTCTCCCTCTGCCTCTGCCTGCCACTCTGCCTTCTTGTGCTCTCCCATGGAATGGGAGAAGATATTCACGAATGACACTACAGATGAAATCAGATGCTTAACTGACTGAGCCACCCAGGTGCCCCAACAATATATTGTTTTTAAGATTTTATTTATTTGAGAGAGAGAGAGATTGAAAATGAGAGGAGAGGGTCAATAAGCAGACTCCCTACTGAGCAGGAAGCCTGATGCTGGGCTCCATCCTGAGATTCCAGGATCATGACCTGAGCCAAACACAGATGCTTAACTGACTGAGCCTCCCAGTTGCTCCAGAAAAAGTCCCTTTAATAATAACATCAGGGCACTTGGGTGGCTCAGTCGGTTAAGCGTCTGCCTTTGGCTCAGGTCATGGTCTCGGGGTCCTGGGATTGAGCCTTGGGTTGGGCTTCCTGCTCAGCAGGGAGCCTGCTTCTCCCTCTCCCTCCATGTGCACTCTCTCAAATAATAAAATCCTCAAAAAATAATAACAGTAATAAGAGTCCTTGGGCCGAAACCAAATTGTATGTTCCTTAGAATGTAACCAACAGGTTCTCACCCTCAGAGATGTATTACATCCTAGAAAAAAAAAATTCATACTTTTAGGCAAAAGCTTGTTTTCCAAATGCAATAGAGTACTATCTCTTCTTTGGCTCCTTCATCTGTCTCTAGCCTCTCTGACTCCTTTGCTGTTTCTTTGGCTGGTTTCTCTTTTTCTTATGGCCTTCAAACTTGAAGTGAATGTATCCTCAAGGCTCTGCCCACAGCTCTTCTCTTTCTACATATTCTCTCTTGGTCAGTTTTACTACTCTCATAGATTCAAGTACTATGAATGACCTGAATGGCCCCCAGTCTCCAATTCCATCTCGGATTTCTCAGGGTTTGTCTAATTATATTTCCAACTGCAGAGAAAACACGGACCACATTCCTTCTCTCCTCCTCCTTGAGTTCCCAATCCAGACTCTTGGTCTTCATTCTTATTGTTGATTAGCTTCACGCCCAAACCCATGCAGACACTGTGTTCTCCCTTGTGCTTCACCTTTCCATAGACTGTTTATCTTTCAGATCTCAACTTACTACTCAGCCAAATTTCTCCATCTATGATGCTTTTACTGGCCACTCTTGGTTATCACGGTATTTCTCTTTTCAGCCAGTCCCTTGCACTTAATAGCCAAATTATTCATTTCACTAAGTCAATAGATCCTTGTTTTGTTCTTTAACTATTTTAGAAGGTCATATCTTGTCTCTCTAACAAGCCTTTTGTATGGGACAGGGACCATATCTTCTAACAATAATAGCCAATACTCACAAGATACTTCTATGTGCCAGGCACCATTCTAAGCACTTATATTAGCTAATTCAATCTTCTAATAAGCCAATGAGGCAGGTAGTATCTCTGTTTTAGATAGATAATAAACAGATACAGGAAGGCTAAGTAACTTGCCCAGTTTTCCCATAGCCACTAAGTGGTAAAGCTGGGATCTGAACCTAGGCAGACTGACACCAGAGTGGAATGAGGCCATGCAGGTAAGAGGCCATGTAATAAAGATTTTTTTTAATAAACTTGGATTTGGTCTTGAGAATTAGAGGAAGGAAGAAATAGAAGCTGCAAAGAGAGTGAGCAGAAAGGCAAGCATCTGAAGGATGAAGTGTGGAGGTGGAGTTAGAAAGAGGAGAAAGGACACAGGGCTTTGGCACCTGTTTTAGCAGTATCATTGCTCAGGTCACTGCAGAGAGAAAGAGCAGGAGGTATTCCTTCTCAGGTGTACCAGTAATGACAAAGACAGTCTGGCAGGTGTCCTTCAGTGCAGATATAAAAGAAGCTTGTGGTTCTATCAGATGACTTATATGGATAAGCCAGGCCCTTGGTTACCAGTAGGCTGAGCTGGATCCCAAGAAATGGGCTGCTTTCTCTGAAAGGAAGCTATTCTGTGTCTTTGATCCCTTTCTAAGTGTTGCCTGAGAGTTTTACTCACCTTTCCTAATCCATTGTCAAGCTGGAATGCTGCTAAAATTGGCTTGGTACCCTAAAACAGTCACCCTACCCACTCCAGATCTCCCTGAGCATTTGGTCTTTTGACTGGATGGCAGCCTCCTCCCAGCAGGTACCCACTGCTCTGGAACATTCTGAAGATCCTACCCCCTTCCCTCTTAGTACTCATTACTGTTCTGTCCTATTTGTGGATTTTATGGTCTCCTAGGTGACAGTTAGCTGTTTCAGAGGTGCTAAAGAAAATGATTAAAAGATATGCCCCATTAATCCTCCCAAGAAACACAAGGAATTTTACAAATCTTTTTTAAAAATTTTAAAATTATTTTTAAAAAATTTTTTTAAGAAATCAGGCTTAAACCCAATGAGATAATTTTGCTGTATAAGTGAGAGGTAATGTGGGATGGTGTTTGAGAGTGTGGGCCCTGGGACCCTAATACCTGAGTTCATATCTTGGTTTCCTAACTTGGACCTTGGGTGAACTATCTTTCCTGTGCCTTACTTTCTTCATCTGCAAAATGAGGCTATAAATTATATTTACTTCATAGGTTTGTTGTGAAGATTAAATGGTGCTAACATGTAAAAAAAGTTCATAGCATATAGTGAGCAGATGCTAGTTATTCTTATCATTGACTTTAATTAAGTGTGAGATGTGGGAGGGGAGAGTCAGTAATGTTAGATCATCCATTCATTCATAGTGTTAGATCATTCGTCATCATCAAACTGCGAAACAGGTAGCCTTCCCCAATTCCTGGTTCTCAGCTCAGGAACTAGGCTTTGCAAGTGACTCTAACTACTTAAGGAAGTGCCAAGCCTTTTTTATATGTTTATTTAAGAACATATTTAGTTTTCTGACTATCCAGCACAGTCTACAAAAACTTTGAAAAGTATTCGGTGATATACATGGGGTAGAATATTGAAAACACTACATGATATTTAATATTATGAAATAGGGTGGTTAAGTCCTTTTATTAAAATAGGTTGAAAATTTTGAAATAGGGGGACCTGGGTGGCTCAGTCAGTTAAGCATCTGCGTTGGGCTTGGGTCGTGATCCTGGCATCCTGGGATCGAGTCCTGTGTCAGGCTCCCTGCTCAGCGGAGAGTCTGCTTCTCTCTTTCCTTGCTCTTGTGCTCTTGTTCTCTCTGTTTCTCTCCTTCTCAAATAAATAAATAAATAAAATCTTTAAAAAATTTTTGAAATAGGTGCATGAAATACAAAGATTAAACATATACTGAGTTTTCATATAGGCCCATTTAGTTGAATTAAGTGAGAGTTAGTTAAATGATCCACTAGAGATCTGTGTATAGGGAACTAAAAATTAACACTTTCTCTGAACTATTTAAAATAATCAGGTAATAGGTAAAAAAATTATATGCTCTATGCCTTACCTTTACTTAGGAGGATGGGGACTGGTGAGTTAGCAGATAATAAGGGTTTGTGAGAGAATTTTTTTTTCAAACTAGTACTATAGATATATATATTTCTATTTATTTATTTTTAATTGAAGTTTAGTTGGCACACAATCCTGTATTAGTTTCAGGTGTACAACATAGTGATTTGACAGCTTATGCTATGGTTATGCTGTGCTCACCACAAATTTAGTTACCATCTGTCACCACACAATGCTATTCAATACCATTGACTGTATTCCCTATGCTGTACTTTTTATTCCCATGACTTATTCCATAACTGAAAACCTGTATCTCCCACTCCCTTTCATCTATTTTGCCCCTCCCCTCACTCCCCTTCCCCTTCCTTCTGGCAACCATCAGTTTGTCCTCTGTATTTATGGGTCTGTTTCTGCTTTTTGTTATTCATTTGTTTTGTTTTTTAGATTCCACATATAAGTGAAATCACTCTAGGTCCATCCATGTTGTCACAAATGGCAAGATCCATTCTTTTTTATGGCCGAGTAATATTCCATTGCGTATGTATGTATGTATGTATGTATACCACATCTTCTTTCATCATTCATCTATTGATGGATACTTGGGTTGTCTTCATATCTTGGCTATTATAAATAATGCTGCAATAAACATAGGGGTACATACATCTTTTTCAAATTAGTATTTTCACTTGTTTGGGCAAACACCCAGTAATGGAATTACTGTATCATATGGTAATTCTGTTTTTAATTTTTTGAAGAACCCCCATACTGTTTTCCATAGGTGGCTGCACCAGTTTACTTTTCCACCAACAGTGCACAGGGGTTCCTTTGGTAAGAGAAAATTTTGTTTGGCTAAAGACAAAGGCTGGGGATATCTGGATGAAGAGGGGGTAATCTGCTTTATTTTTATAAACAAGAGTCCATGACAGGGAAGCAGGTACAGGTGGGTAAGTTTTTGGTGGGTACTTGAGTTTTAAAAATGGATTCATGAGGTAGTATTGCTGGGGTCAAAAACCAAAAAATCAAATTGACTGGAGTGAAAAATAGCCTGGGTCCTAACCTGGCTCTTCTGCTACATGGAATGGACTTTATATTTAGATTGTTTTAACAGTCCATGTTACTTATTATATTTTTAACATATCAAATACTTTCTATTTATTCAAACAACTTTACTAAAAAATGCCCATGAAAATTAAATAGTCTAAATCTTCTCTGTGATATATGTTCATATTCGTTTCTCATAAGCACATGTCGACTACTTGGAGTTCTGCAGCTTTTTCACTTAATATTATCATCTACTCAGTTTCCAACATTATCTGCTTCCTTTCTATATGTGTTTGTTTCCTAGGGTGGCTGTCACAGATTACCACAAACTGGGTAGCTTAAAAAAAACAGAAATTTATTCTGTCACAGCTCTGGAGACCAGGAGTCCAAAATCAAGGCGTCTGTCTCTGAAAGCTGTACGGGAGAATCCTTCCTTGCCTTTTTCAGGTCTGAGTGGCTCCTCACATGGAGAGAGAGGAAAACAGTGGAGGAGTAGGGGACCTTAGTTTTGTCTGGTCTCTGGGATTCAACTAGATAACTATCAAATCATTCTGAACACCTGTGAACTCAACTGGCGATCTGAGAATCGCTACAATTCTACAAATAGAAAAGGGACCACTTTCTTCAAGAATGACAAGATGGAAAAACTCACCCCAAAAAAGAGAACAAAAGGCAATATTGACTGCCGGGGACCTGATGAGTATGGACATAAGTAAGATGTCAGAACTAGAGTTCAGAATAATGATTTTAAAGATACTACCTGGGCTTGAAAAAAAAGCATAGAAGAAAGTAGAGAATCCTTTTCTGAAGAAATGAGTGGCTCCTCATATTCACTGCTTTGGGGCAGCAAAACTCCCATCTCTACTCCATCTTCATTTGGCCTTCTGTGTTTCTATCTTCTTTTCTGATGCTTATAACGGGAACTTGTCAGAATTTAGGACCCACCCTAATCCAGATGATCACATCTCGATACATCTTCATTGCATCTAAAAAGACAGATATCCCAAATAACATGTCTGAGTGGACAAGTCTTTTGGGGAACACAATTCAACCCACTGGTGTACATTAGTAGCCATATGGTATTCCTTCCTATTTTTTTAAAAGATTTTATTTAACTTGAGAGAGAGACAGGGAGAGAGAGAGCAAGCACAGAGGGAGTGGGAGAAGCAGACCCCCGCTGAGCAGGGAGCCCGATGTGGGACTCGATCCTAGGACTCTGGGAGTATGACCTGAGCTGAAGGCAGACACTTTTTTTTTCCCCCAAATACTTTTATTTTATTTTTTCAGTGTTACAAGATTCATTGTTTATGTACCACACCCAGTGCTCCATGCAATACGTGCCCTCCTCAATACCCACCACCAGGCTCGCCCATCCCCCACCCCCTCCCCTCCAAACTCGCAGTCCCTTGTTCTTTTTTTTTTTATTTTAAAAAAATTTATTTTTTTTCCCCAAATACTTTTATTTTATTTTTTCAGTGTTACAAGATTACCACACCCAGTGCTCCATGCAATACGTGCCCTCCTCAATACCCACCACC
>CM052897.1:93652230-93674265 GCA_028534135.1 Potos flavus
ATTGTGGCCGTTGCTGCTATGAACATTGGGGTACATGTGGCCCTTCTTTGTACTGCATCTGCATCTTTGGGGTAAATACCCAGTAGTGCAATTGCAGGGTCATAGGGTAACTCTATTTTTAATTTCTTGAGGAATCTTCACACTGGTCATTATCATTTTTATCTTGAGACATTAAGAACCCGTTCACAACATATTTGCTGGTTCACAAAGAGAACTCAAAAATCATTTTATTCAACAGTGTTTATTGAGCATCTTTGATACACTCAACTAGCTACTTTTTTTTGTCTGATGCATTTATTGCTATATCCCCCACCCTAGACAATAATCTGACACATTGTAGATACTCAATAAATATCAGTAAAATTGATTGAAAGGGCAAGTGCTCATGAGCTTTCAGAGATCTGGGTCTCCCAGATGGCTCTCTCCTCCCCCCAGCCTCTGCTGTGTCCACGCCTGGCTCATGGACACTGACCCTGGGGCAGCTCACCATGGGCTTGTTGATCTATTAACCACTCAACTTTGCTCCCTGGATTCTGTCTTGGCCTCTGTCCCAGGCTTTCCAGGAAATCCAAACCCAGCTGTTCTTAGTCTTGACTTTGCTATTCCTTACTGATCTCTGTAACTTTGTGGGGCTTTCGCTCCTCTGTGTGGCAGATACATGAATGGCCAGTCATATTGGGTCTATTGTCAATCCTGTGGGCACACAGCAGGTTTTTTTAATGTAAGTTTTAATTAGTGAGCATACAGTGCAATATTGGTTTCTGGAATAGAATTCAGTGATTCGTCACTTACATACAACACCAGTGCTCATCATAGCAAGTGCCTTCTTTAACACACATCACTTGTCTAGCCCATCCCCCACCTGCCTCCCTCCATCAACCCTCAGTTTGTTCTCTGTTGTTAAGTGTCTCTATTGTTTGTTTCCCTCTCTCCCTTTATTCTTCCCCCCTTCCCATATGTTCATCTGTTTTGTTTCTTAAATTCCACATATGAGTGAGATCATATGGTATTTGTCTTTCTCTGACTGACTTATTTCAGCATAATGCACTCTAGCTCCATCCATGTCATTGCAAATGGCAAGATTTCACTCTTTTAGATCATTGACTAATATTCCATTGTATAAATATACCACATTTTCTTTATTCTTCAGTTGATAGACATTTGGGCTCTCTCCATAGTTTGGCTATTGTTGATAATGTTGCTATAACAATGGAGGTGCATGTACCCCTTTGTATCTGTAATTTTGTATCCTTTGAGTAAATACCTAGGATCGACTAGCTACTTTTGATGGGGAGGACAACACAATCCTTGCCTTTAAGGTGTTCCAATTTTGTACGAATGTTTAAACACATGCACACCTACACATATCTAGAATTCAAAGTGGAAACTGCTAAATGTAATGGAAGAAGTAATGGAATATGCTATGGGATTTGAAAGAGAAAGAAATACATAGTCATTATCCTTTATTGAGCATTTACCATTATATGCTTTGGCTTAATCAAGATTCTCAATTTTCAGGATCTTACATTATAAGACAGACAAAAATTCAACTCATAATCTAATAAGTACTGTATGCATCAGTGGGTACACTGTATGTATTAGTACTTTGGTCAAAGCAGCTCGGTGTAGTAGTATCTTGCAGAAAAGCCATGAATTTGCCTGGAGTGACTTGATGGTTGGTGGTCAGGTGCCTGAGAAAAGTGGGATGTGAGACTGGGTTTCATATTTCAGCACGGGTTGATTGGCCTCTGCTGGGGAAAGTGGATGGAGTTTTAATAATGTTGCCAAAATCTAAAGTGTAAAGAGAGGTGCTCTTACCAAGGCCAGACCCAGTTGCCCCTAGCCATCTCCAACTAGTAGGGTAAGTCCCTTTCCCTTCAACATCACTGTGGCCCCCAAGAGGAGGCCCTATTATTGGGCAAAGAGGAAGCCAGATCCCTGGTATCACTTGGTACATTTTGGGCTTAAAAGTAGGAAGAGGGAGTGACGATAAATGGATCAAGAAAGAGAATTGAAAATAATGGTGGAAGAGTGATGTACAGGAATAGAGCAGTAGAAACAGAAACAGCTTAAGTATTGAGCACCCGATGTGTACCAGGAGCTTTATGGTTTTATACATGTTATCTCAGTTAATTCTCCAGTAACCACATAGTCTTTAATGGAAGTTACTAGACCAGAGACTCAGCAACTTGCTTACAGGAAGGTAAGAAGCAGAGCTGAGCCTGGAAGCCTACTCCTCCTAGCAGTGAGACCTGCACTCTCCTGGGTTTAGGATGACCGCCTCAACTAAACCCCAATCAGGTGGCTAGTGTTTGGCAGCAGGAAGAGAATGAAAGTTTGGGCAGTGATGAACATTTTGTCTAGCAGCACTTTTACATTTCCTTCCCAAGCAGCTTTCCAGCTAATGGCCGATCACACAGGCTACGAGTACGCTTTGGCAATAGGATTGCCTCCCCCACGGAGCCACGGAAGCGCTGGGAACGCAACCGCGCAATTCCCAGCAGGAGAAGCCGGCCCAAGATGCCGAGGGTGGACCCAGAGGCGAGGTGGGGTCACCAAGGCTGCCCAGGGATTTGAGCCGCGGGTGGGCGGGGAGGAGCGATTGTGACCTGCCGCGGTCCCTCCCCTCCCTGGGCACTGTGATGCTGCAGGGCAATTGCGGGCCCAGCATGTCTGTCCCTGGCCCCCTCCCGCCCAGTGTGTCACAGCAGCGGAGGCGGCTATATCTAGAGCAGTTGGGGTGGGCAGGCCCAGCTGGGAGGCGAGCCGGCGAGGAGAGCAGCCGCCATGGTGAGACTTTCCAGGTCCCGGGGCTGGGAGCCGGGGATCTGGGGCGCGGGGCTGGCACCCAGCCGAGAGCCATATCTACGCGGAGGCTAACGGATCCATCGCTTTGGATCTGCAGAGCTTGAAGTCTCTTGAGGTGTCAGTTAGGGTCGAGGGGGTCCGTGCTCTCGGACGGAGGACACCCGTGCCAGTACCCTTTATAATATACATAGAGACCTGAGGCGAATCGCCCCTCAAAGGGACGTAAGGGAGATTTGCGCATGCAGGTGAGGAGAGGGAGAACATGGGAAGCCTGCGCGGAAGAGGTGAGATTCTGAGGGATCCTCAGACGAGCAGTTCAGGGACTAGAGTGGGGTAAGTAGGAGACAGTCCAGGGATTCCAGATGGCTGAGCTGAGCTCCGGCGGCTTGGGGAGTGGGTGCAGTTAGGTCCCCAAATCCAATCTAACATGACAGAGCCCCAAAATGTGACAGAGGACTTAGGACTTCACAGTCTTCCCACGCTTGAGGTCATTTTCCTTTCTCGTCTCTGAATATTCGCTTGGGTTTGGGGGGGGGGGGCATTTAAAACTTGAATGCTCTCAGCGTCCCAGACACCTGGCCCCACGCCAACTCCCCAGTTTTTCCAGCGGTCGAAATCGGAAGGACTTTGGCGCACAGAAGTCTCCCTCCGGAAGGCAAGGGGAACTCAAGACTTCTCTTTTTGTTTACTGTCATGGTTAAGGGCTCAGCAGTGGCTCCTTTCTCCCTCCCCAAAATCTATCTCCTCTTGCAGACGCAGATCTTATTTAGCTGGAGGGGGCCTCTCCAGGCCCTCTAGAATCCTTCCTGTCACCCTCCCCCTTCTCCCCTGGGAGTGGGTAAAATCGTCCCCAATCTATTTCCCTGAAAACCCGAAAACCCAGAATCTCCTTGCTCAGAGCCCTGGTATTTTGGTAGAGAGAGGGTGGAATTTGGAGGGTTGGGTGGAGGAGGGGGACAGAGAAAGCAAACCAAGGTCAGGTTCTCTGGGTACTCTTGCTCTAGGTGTCAGTGAGGGAGCAGGGCAGGAGAGAAAACTCCCCTCCTCCCCCAGCCTCTGCTCTTTTTGGAAAGTGCCCAGGGCCTCTGGGTCTGGCTCCAGCTCTGTTTCTAGCTAGAAGTCTGTCCAGCAGCCTCTCTCTCTGGAGCATGCTCCCAGACCCACCTGGGAGCTTGAAGAACTTGGGAGATATTGGTGATAGTGGCCAAAGGACTCCACTCCTGTCTGAGGCCCCTGATGTGAGGCCATAGAAGAAGCCCAGAGAAGAATTTTGACTCCTGGCTCTGCAGCTAGCTTCAAGAAGTTCGATTAACCTCTCTAGACTGGTTTTCTCATCTACGAAATGAAGAGAGATTATGGTTACAATTTCCAAAGCTCCACATAGCTTTACTATTTTAAACTTCTTCTTCTTTTTTTTTTATTAAGATTTTATTTATTTATTTGACGCAGAGAGAGAGATCACAAGTAGGCAGAGAGTCAGGCAGAGAGAGGGGGAAGCAGGCTCCCCGCTGAGCAGAGAGCCCGATGTGGGGCTCGATCCCAGGACCCTGAGATCATGACCTGAGCTGAAAGCAGAGGCTTTAACCCACTGAGCCACCCAGGCGCCCCACTATTTTAAACTTCTTATTGTGGAGAATTTGAAACATATACAAAAGGGGAGAGAATGGTATAATGCCTCATCCAATTTCAACAATTATTTACATATGACAAATCTTGCTTCATTTATTCCCCTTTCCCTCACTTCCTATTATTCTGAAGCAAATGCTAGGAAGCATACTCAAAATTTGATATTTAATATTTATACTATCTAGTATGTAGTGCTTTATAATTTTCAAAGTGCTTTCTCTTGCATGTTTTAACTTTGACTTGAATGCTATAGCGACTTTCAGAGTAGAGCCTTAAAGGAGGCTTACAAAGGAGCCAAGGATCGTTATCTATTGACTATGTATTCAATAGGCAAGTTTCTGAATATATATGGTAAATAAAAATTTTAAACAGTAAAGCCTTATTTTAAATGTGGCTGTTTAACTGAAAACCTATGGTTGAATATTTTGAAAAGAGATTATCTTTTATTTATTTTGAAACTGAATTTTGTATAGCAGGTTGTGTTTAAAATATTTAATTACATGGGCAGCATTATCTTAATGGGAAAATATTTTTTACTGGCCATTTCCTACTCACAGACCCTCTTTTTAAAAATCTCTTGATTTATTCCTGAAAGGCTAGAATGACACATCTAATAAATGAAGACCCAAAGAATTCCACCCTTGCAGAAAGGACTTTACTTCCTTTAACAGGTTGTCTCAGGCAACCCATCCTCCAGGATTCCCTTGTCTTATGGGGGTTGGAGGGAGAAGGCTGCTTCTGTGTTAAGAAGAATTAGATTAAGCATTTCTATAGGTTCTGAGTAAGAAATGTATAACTAATCCTATAACTGAGCATTCTCATCTGCTCCCAGTGTCCTTCCCGTAAGCAGCTCTGGGAACTGAGACTAGGACACCTTTGAGGAAAGTGGTATGGAGACTCCTGGCCAGGTGCCCCAAGCCAAGCCTGTGTCAATGATACCAGAGCACAAAGTGTCTGGGTTTATGGGGGAGGCGAGAATATCTGCAGCACAGCCTCCTTAACTGCATTTTTTCTGAACTGGGGAGCACTGATTCAGATGGGGATAGGCATGAAGTGGCAACAAAGAGCTTATTTCCTCAAAAAAAAAAAAATTGACAGAGGGGAGAGTGTTTGGGGGGTGAGATGGACACTGCTTCTGTGTCTGCAGTCCTCTGCAAACTACTCCCATGTAGGCAGGCATGGCTGAGCTCTGCAGGGTTCATACTTATTTTCTGACCTCAGAGCACTGCTGAATTCACTGCTGCATCTGCCCTTCCCATTACGAAGCACAGATTCCCCCAGACGTTGTGGGGGTCCATGGCTCTGAGCAACAGAGGAGCCCTGATGAACAGAACTTCCCTCTGCAGTGGCTAGGGCAAAGGTGCTGGCTAAATGAGGAGGAGTTTTCATAGGAAGCTTCCAAGCTCAGGTCAGGCCCATGCAGAGCTAGAGGGCTATTGCTGTTGCTGAGTGTCCTTTCTGAGGGGGCTCCTGAGTGACCTTGAGAGGAAGATGAAAAGTTAAAATAACTTCTGAGGGGGAAATAGCTGGTGAATTCAAGACCGGTGGTAGGGGGTGAGTGGACCCAACTGCTTCTTCCTTGGGGGAGAAAGAGGACCAACTGCTCCTTTTCCCTTTGGCCACCAATGGACCAGTAATGCTGTCTGTGGTCTTTGTGGTTGACATTTCCCCTGTCTGTGTCCTCCTGTTAGAATTTCTCCCAGATAAAGAGAGAATGGGAAAATGAAATGGGTGGTATGCACCAGATTAAAACTCCTTAACTGTCGTTCACACTTGCCCCCAATGTCAGCTAAAGCCTAAGGGCCTTCGGACACCCAATGGGTCTCTTAGGCTGGGAGTCTGCTTACTTCACATTCCTGCCATTTCTAAAGGCGGTCTTATGTCATCGCTATTGCTGCCCAAATGCAGTGCCTATAATCCGAGTCCCCTCTCTTGAGCTACTTTCACTCACTGATGTTAATTTAGGTCAAATTTTTGTTCTTGCTGTTTCTGGCTTGCTATCTACTCTTTGTTCTGAGGGATTCCAAATATGCTGTAATTGAAGGGCTTTGAGCAGAGATAATTCAAGCAATCTTTTATGAGTCACATTTCTTCTTACTTTAGTTATTCCTCCATAACACTGTGGATCTACTTTTTATTTCCCATCTTTGACCTACATCCCAAAATATAGGTGATTTATTAGCCCAGCCTGACAACTAGACATAATTTGGTGTAATAATATGCTTCCTGACAGCGACTGTGTAGCATTTGACCACGTTGGTGCTCAAGGGATGTGGACTGGTCTCAGGTTTTCACATGTCATATACCTCTGGTCTGTGTGAGTTCCTTTCCTAGATAATATGCCAGTTTTACTGTTTTATGATACTTCAAAATGATTTTTGAAGCTACAAACCGCCTTCCACAGAGGGTCTTAATTAGCTGATCTTAGTCATCTGAGAACAAAATGAAAGGGAATGACTAATATTAAAATAGAAATAATACAAGATTGATGTAAGAAAAAGTTTCTTGTAGTGGAATTATAATAGGGCTGTAAAGTTTTAGAAATTCTTTTTTCATATTCTGCAAAACATAGGCTCCCCTCCCCATGGAAGATGAAGGTAGGTGGCACCGATGTCTCATCTGTTCTGCTTTTCATGAGCCTACACATCAGGCAAACTGCATGATTTGTGGGGACTTGCCCTAAATTTTTCTGCCTCTTGTTCACATTGCTCCTAAGCTCAAGTAAAATGATCGTTTTGGTATGTTTTTAAAATTCGTCAAGTTTGCTGCAAATATTCCTGTTCCAGGAAACCAAGCCAGAGTTGTTTTTTTCTCCTTTGATCTCCCATCGTCTCTTCAGCACTGGCTACTCTCTTGTTAAATAGATTATAAGACTCCTCAGTGCAGAGTTTTCATTCTAATCATCCCTATATTTATTGAGCACCCGCTATATTGAAGCACTGTGCTTGATGCCAGGGATGCACTGAGTAAGCAGGGGTTCCTTGCCCTCATAGATCTTATTCTCTCTGCTAGGAAATTCAGAAAATTGAACAAGCAGCTATAATATGGTGTGATAAATACAATGATAGGGAAGAAGAGGATTGTGGGAGCACATAGTGGGGGCTCTGTGCTGGTTTGTGGTTTTCCAGACTTCCTGTATAAAGTCACATTTAATGAATAGGATGAGTAGGAGTTAGCCTAGGACCTTTCAATACCTTCTTACTCATAATAACACAATAAATATTTGTTGTAGGAATAAACAAAGTGGGTAACTTTTGTAGTTATACCAGCACTAGGTCTGTGTAAGGATATGTCATACTTTTCTTGAGGAAAGGAAACTCCTGTATTACGTCTATCCATCTCCCTCATCTTCACCCTCTGGATTGCTGGGCAGAGAAGTCCAGCAGCACACAGGGGACCCCCCCTTCACCTCACAGCATCCCTGGAGCACAGAAGTGGTCTGAACTCTACAAGCCCAGATTCAAAATGGAACTGAGAGCGAGAAATAGTGTGAGAGAAAACATGAGCTCTGATTGGCTAGATAGGAGAATCTGAAATCTGATTTTGGAGCAAATTTAGGACTTAAATATCCTCTGCTGGGTCAGCTTCTTCTATACTTCAGCCCCCTTCCTCTCCTTGTACACACCAGCCCCGAGAAACAGATTCCTGGCTCTATCAGAGAAGGATGACCCATTTTCAAAGAGGCTACCACTATAAGCTATTCTCAATTTCTCTCTGCACTGGAGCTTTTTTCTGTTTGGAGTTTTGCTATACAAGCTTGGCCTTGCTATATACACAATCACGTTTGCGTTGATGTAGATATGGGCACACCCCAGGGCCCTGGAAGTTCAGAGTGCAAGTGAGGCTGGAGGTTATGTGGTGTAAAGGAAAGAACTCAAGCTGAAGTCAGAAGACCTGGATTCCGGTCTGGGCTCTTGCTGCAGAGCTGTGAAATCTTGAATCTGTCCCTTTACCTTTCTCAGCCTCAGATTTTTCATCTGTAAAATGGGAAGGGAATTATATTTGGTGATCCATGAGGCTAGTCTAGTTCTAGTGTCCTAAACAGTTGCAGTTGACATAACATTCCTGGTTATGTCAGATGGATAACCTCTCTTCGGCAGGAGGGGTGACCTCACAAGGCCATCAGCACTGGGTCTGTTCTGTGTTTATCTAGGTAGAGCTTCCAGGGGGGAAGATGGGTATGGTGAACAGGCAATGGCTGGAGAAGACTAGCTCTGTGCCCTGACAAATTAGTTAATATTGTTAGTTGAGTAAATAAGTGAAATGGGACAGGAAGAGCCCAGGCTCTGCAGGATAAGATAATTACGACGAGTGGAATCTTTATTCCCATTCTTCCTCTAATTCCTTTCTTTAATTTTTTTCTTTCTGGTGTGAAAAATTTTAAATCTCTGAAATAGTACTATAATGCCACCCATACACATATGATCTAGATTTAATAATAATTATTATTTTTCTGCCCTTTTTACTTTATCTGGTGTGTTTGTTAAAGTATTTTAAAGTAAAATACAGACGTCCTGGCATTTTGCCCCAAATGCTTTAGAAGTGACCCTCAAAAACTAATGATGTACTTTACGTTGGCTAACTGAACAGAAAAAAAAAGAGTGACTCTAAAAAATAAGGACATTGGGCACCTGGGTGACTCAGTGGGTTAAAGCCTCTGCCTTCGGCTCAGGTCATGATCTCAGGGTCCTGGGATCGAGCCCCGCATCGGGCTCTCTGCTTGGCAGGGAGCCTGCTTCCCCCTCTCTCTCTGCCTGCCTCTCTGCCTACTTGTGATCTCTCTCCTCTCTGTCAAATAAATTAATAAAATCTTTAAAAAAAATAAAAAATAAGGACATTGTCAGACCTAAATATACTTTCATCATCATGCTTAACAAAATCAATCAATTTGTCTATTTGTCCCCCAAATAATTTCGATTTGTTCAAATCAGAATTCAGGCAAAGTGCACATACTACACGTGGATTTATGTTTCTTGAGTTTCTTTTGATATGGAACAATCTCTCTATCATCTTTATTTTTCATGAACTAAAAAGATTGTATCAATTGCCCTGTAGAACGTTTCACCTTCAGGATTTTATTGTTTTCTCACCATGTCACTTATCATTCTGATCCCGATATTTTCTACGATGTGAAAACTAAATTTAAAGTGTTTAATAGATTAAAGCTGAGTTTTGTTTGTTTGTTTGTTTGTTTGTTTGTTTGTTTTTAGAGAGCAAACGCATGCGCAAGACTGAGTGGGGTGGGGAGGGGCAGAAGGAGAGAGAGAGAAGCCTAGGCAAGGCTGCAGGCCCAGTATGGAGCCCAACACGGGGCTCGATCTCACAACCCTGAGATCATGACTTGAGCCAAAATCAAGAGTTGGACACTTAACCAACTGAGCCACCCAGGCATCCCAAGGCTAAGTATAAGAATTCCTCATGGATTATGCTGAGTGAAATAAATCAAGCGGAGAGAGTCAATTATCATATGGTCTCACTTACATGTGGAGCATGAGGAAAAACATGGAGGACATTGTGAGAGGGAAGGGAGGGGTGAATTGGAGGAAATCAGAGGGGTGATGAACCATGAGAGACTGTGAACTCTGAGCAACACACTGAGGGTTTTGGAGGGGTGGGGGCGGGGGGTTGGTCGAGCCTGGTGGTGGGTATTGAGGAGGGCACATATTGCATGGAGCACTGGGTGTGGTACATGAACAATGAATCTTGTAACACTGAAAAAATATAAAAGTATTTGGGAAAAAAATTCCTCATGGGTGGTGGTGTGTATGTCATGTTGCATCACATCAGGATGTTCTTAATGTCTGGTTTTCTCACTATCAGTACCGTTAAGATTGATCCCCATGTTTGGCTAGCAACAGTTGTGGTTACTTTTCCCCCTTGTAACCTGTAAGTAACAGTGATTCTTTAGCCCTATGTGAATATCCATTTCTCTTCCCATCGACCTTTCACTTAATGGTGTGGGCATCCTTGTCCAAATCAATTATGTAATTAGGAACTGTAATATGGCAACATTTCTTAATATATCATTCTTTGTACATTTATTAGCTGATATTCTTCAGTTAAAAACAGACCTTTCCCTCATAAACCGTGCTGTTTGGGGACAAAGGAGTTTTATTTGTTTTCTTTCCTTAATAACACGAAGGAGTTATGGATTTTTATATATATCCTGTTCCAGTCAAGTACCATTATTCTTCTTTTTGATGGTCGTACTGTCTCATCTTTGGCAGTGGGAGCTTCTTCAAGTTGGTTTCTGAGATCTTTTGACGTCATCCCAATCTGTGTTAGCTTCTGTGCTTTCAGGTACCATAAAATGTTCCAGGCTCATCTTGTATATTCCTTGCCCCAGACCTGAAACTCTTCATTTCTCCCAGGAGCCCTGGTTCCTGCTGGTGGGGAATGGTATTGAGGGATCTTCCTTTTCCCTTGATTGGGGTAGCCACTTTTGGGTTTTGGAAGCATCTATGAACATATCAGTTATTTCTGAGTTTCTTTTATACTTCCAATTACTCTAAATTAGTTTAACAGGGAAAATGGCTCTTCCTAAGGGGTGTGTATGTGTGTGTGTGTGTGTGTGTGTGTGAGAGAGAGAGAGAGAGAGAGAGAGAGAGAGGGAGAGAGTGTTTGTGAAGACTGGCATATTTATCAGTGTGTGTGAGATTAAAGGGGATAACGAAAAGGCTTATGTCATTGATATCACCATATTGGTAGTTTTCTGGTCCCAAAGAGCCTTTATTCTTCCTCCTATGACCTCTGATCTTTCTGAAATATCCTTGCATTCTTGCTGAAAAAGAGTGTTCCAGAAGGAAGGGCTGACTGGAGAACAAATAGTACCACAGACAGGCCTGGATGATAGTTGGGGTGTGATGGTGGTTGGTGGGGGAGGGCAAGGCCCGGAAGACTGAGGGTCAGGGCCACAGAGGATTCTGTCCCTTGGAAGGTGATACATAGAATCAGATATTTTTTAGGTCTCTCCAAAGTCCTGTCAGCTTTAGACCCCTCTTTAGGAAGCCATGGCTGCCTGGATGTGAAAGATGTGGACTGACTGATAACACGCTGGTTGTGGGGTGGTTCCTGGGTGTAGGACACTTTTTAAAAGTCTGAATTGAGACCGAAGGTGAAGGCAGAAAATAGACCTCACAGTAAAGGTGAGTAGAATGGGGACCTGGAGTTTCTAATTTTCCGCCTGTGTTTCTTCTGGGTGGAGAATAAAGCTACAAGATAGTATCATAATGAAAATAATAATGGTAAAGGCAAAAACCAACATAATCATGGCTAACTTCTTATTTTCATTAAAAAAATTTTTTTTAAGATTTTATTTATTTATTTGACACAGAGAGAGTGAGGAAGAGAGAGAGAAGCAGAGAGCAAGCACAAGCAGGGGGAACGGCAGGCAGGGGAGAAGCAGGCTCCCCGCTGAGCAAGGAGCTCGATCCCAGGACCCTGGGGCTTGATCCCAGGACTCTGGGATCATGACCTGAGCCAAAGGCAGCCACTTAACCAACTGAGCCACTCAGGCACCCCTAACTTATTATTTTCAGATGAGGCAAAGTTAGTTAACTCAGCCAAGGTCACGCAGCACAGCAAGTAAATTGAGAAGGCGAGATTTAAACCATGGGATGTGGACAATTTTGTGAGTGCTGTCTTTCTCTGGCTACCAGACTCATGGTGGGTTATAGCTGGGTTGTATTCCCAGATGTTTCATACTGGCTGCTGTGAACATCTGTGCTCTATGCTCCCTAAGGCAAGGGCAGGTGTAGGATAGGTACTCAGTTCTAAAACTGAATTTGGGACTAATGGGTCCTGGCACCTCTGGCTCTTTGAGGTGTTATTTGGGGCAGCTGACTTGTTCCCATGCCCAGAGAACCTCCAAATTTTCTCTGGCTCCACGTGTTTCAATGCCCAGCCAAATTCTCTGGAAGCTCTGCTCCTGGCTTGGGTTACCTAGCTGGAAAATGCCAGGTCAGGTCATGGATAAGAATAGAAACCCACAGATGAAGCACATGCTTCCCATCTGAGCTCTAGCAGGCCTCACAGGCACAGAGCCACTTTGTGTTGGCCACTGTTTGCTCATTGGTGGGATATATGGAGGCGATACAACCATGTTTTCTGGTAAAAACCCAGCTTCCGTTAATACACACACATTCATTCTCTCTGTGTGTGTCTCACACACACACAGACACACCCATTCTCATCCTAAACTAGTAGTATTATGATCAATCAGGTAATTGTGGCTTCATACCAGAGTAACAAAGAAGTAGGCCCTCTAAAGTTCAGCTTTATTTTTTTTTAAGATTTTATTTATTTATTTGACAGAGAGAGAGAGATCACAAGTAGGCAGAGAGGCAGGCAGAGAGAGGGGGAAGCAGGCTCCCTGCTGAGCAGAGAGCCCGATGCGGGGCTCGATCCGAGGACCCTGAGATCATGACCTGAGACGAAGGCAGAGGCTTTAACCCACTGAGCCACCCAGGCGCCCCTAAAGGTCAGCTTTAATATGTAGCCTGACACAGGCAAGGGAGCAAATTATGGTGGCTACAGAGAAATTTTCCAGCTTCAGGGAGGAGCCTAATTTAGGCTCCTAACAAATTATACACTCCCAATTCTCCTTTGCTGATGTAACAATCCTTTCTTCTTCCTACATTTGTAACCAGAACACTAAAGGCACCCATGATACCTAATTACAAAGTACTTTCCTTCCACTAGTGTTTGTCTGCTTTATGATATTCTAACATTCCATGTGAGTGTGTGTGTGTGTGTGTGTGCGCGCACACACACGCATGCATGTGCGTTCGTGTGTGTGTGTGTGTGACAGAGAGAGAGAGAGAGAGAGGGAGAGGGAGGGAGATGGAAGGAGGGAAAAAGAGAGAAAGAGAGGGAGAGAGGGAGAGAGAGAGGCTATTGTTTAGGAAGGTCAGGGCTTAGGCATGAATATGAATGCTGCCACTGTGTATGGTAGGGAATTTATGGACAGTTTCTGCTGTTATCATTGGTTCATCCTTTGACCTCTTTCATCAGCACAGGAATTTCATGGTTTGGAATTAGCCCCTTGTTTTATCAATATAGCTGCCCTCTTTTCCTTTTCTTGGCACAAAGGATTCACCCTGGGAAACAACCTTTAGAGCAAGCCACAAAACTGCGATTCTTCCTCAGAGCCAAGTCTCAATCCAGATGCATTGATGCCCAGACACCTGACACTTCAGACCCCACTGGTTTTATATGGCATGGTTGGAGGGATGGATATCCTGTGAACTGAATGCCATGGAGAGACAAGTCCTCAGATGTGCAGGATATAGCATAAGGGCATGACCAAGGCCTAGGACTCTCTGACCTTGATTCTGCACTTTCCTCACAGCGGGAGTGCATATCAGTCCACGTGGGTCAAGCAGGAGTTCAGATTGGCAATGCCTGCTGGGAGCTCTTCTGTCTGGAACATGGCATCCAGGCGGATGGCACCTTTGGTGTCCAGGCCAGCAAGGTCAACGACGATGACTCATTCACCACCTTTTTCAGTGAGACTGGCAATGGGAAACATGTACCTCGGGCTATCATGGTAGATCTGGAGCCTACTGTAGTAGGTGAGTATGGGCTAGGATCCTTTCCACAGAAAACAACATGAAGCTGCAGAGACTTTGGCCCATGATAGCTAAGGAAGCAGAATCTCTAATTGGAAGGTGGGGTGGCTCAGCTAGAACCTCCCCACCCCACCCCACACTTACTTCTGTTAGTTTCTTGAAATCTCCACAGTCTAGTGGATTCTCACACTAGGAATCACAGATCTCTGCTGATCACAAATCTCCCTATTATAGCTGTAACCTATGCAGAACAAAATACCCTGTACTTAAACCCCTTAAACCTATTGAGAAAGATCCAAATTGAGAGATTCTTAACTATATGTTAAGAGTAGAAAATAAAAATAATTTTAGGAATTATGAGAGGTCTCCAAATAGCTAATTTTCCAAAGTATAAGTTTCTGATTCTATAATAATTGCAGTCTTTTCTCATGGGTCTGGTATAACCAGATACCTTGAAGTATCTTACACAAAATGGAATAATAGCAGACACAATCTCTTAAAGCCAGAGGTTGCTGCAGTTCTAGAATGAACCTCTTCTGGATCCTAGAAAACAGGAATTCTGACTTGTGTTGGAACAGGTTCTTGGTGCTTCGCCTTTCCCTTGAGTCCCCCTCCCCGCTACCCCAACATCACTTCCCTTGGGTGTGACTCCTGGGTCAATCCTCAGCTCAACATCAGGATTTCCTCAGCTTTAAGGCTGGTTCACCAAGCAAGGGATGGTTAAGTTTCACAGAGATATATCTGGGCTAATGTCTGTAATGCCTAAATACTAATTTCTAGGGGCAACAGACTACAGGTAAACAACCCTTGGATACTTTGTACAAATACAAAATGTGCAGATTACCCTCCCAGGCACTATGCAAATGAGTGATTTCCCTGGGTGGGGGCGTAGAGGAACTCTGAAGAAAAGAGCATGTAGTTGGGGCTTGATACATTTTGGTCTGCCATATATCTACTTTGTGTGGACCCTTGGAGGTGAGCTGAATAACCACCCTCTCTAGGGTTCCTGCTCTTCTAGAACCTGGAGCATAGCTCTGCTTCAAAATCGTTCTAAAATATCTCTAGTGCCTGACATATATTAGCTTGGGGTGGGACAATTCCTGGGAGAGCAGATCCCCTGGAACCTTTCTCTGTATCCCTAGAACATTTTAGTGCAAATGAAATTGGGTTAAAGTTTTGGGTAACGTTACAGGATGAAAGAAAAAATAAAAAGGGAGACTTAAGGGGCCAAGGTGGAAAGAAGGGGCAATCAGTTTTGGTGTTTGGTGAACTTTGTGAACCTAATGCGTTTAGAAGTTCCTTCGAACAGAGCGGAAAAGCTTCTCTTTGCCTATTTGAGTCACAGGCTTCTGTTTCTATTAGTGCCTATTCTCTTAACCTTTTGCAAATTTATTATAGGGTTGTCTGGTTTTACCTCAGTGGAGTTTTACAGGTAGAGGAAATGGAGACCCAGAAAAGTATTATATGATATTTAATGCGGGATACATCTCCTCTATAAACAAGGTAGTAAGACCTGACAGTTTCTGTCTCCTGGCAGATGAAGTTCGGGCAGGAACCTATCGTCAGCTCTTCCATCCAGAGCAGTTGATCACAGGGAAGGAGGATGCAGCTAACAACTATGCCCGGGGCCACTACACAGTGGGTAAGGAGAGCATTGACCTGGTGCTGGACCGCATACGGAAACTGGTAAGTACGAACGAGGGTAGGGAATTGATGAGTCAGGCTAAAAGGGGCAGGCCTAAGCCTGAACAGAATTAGTGGAGGCACATGACCCCTGGCTGCAGAATGGAGCTCCTAAGATTTGGGAATTTTTGCTTATGTTCCATAAGAAGCACTCACAGGGATGATGCCCCTTCCCCCACCTGGACATCATGAACTACCCTACAGGCCAATGCCCTACTAATTCTTATCGGTACTGTATGGTAGTATCTGGGGGAAATTCCAGGTATAAGGAAGGCTAGCTCTTTGCTTGTTGGAAGCATAGGTTAACACAGAATTTAAGTTGGAAGAGGAGAGGAAGAGATTATTGATACATTTGAGCACTTACAAATGCCATTACAAATGTCAGTTAGATACATTCCTTCGCTTAATTTCCTTAATAATGATACAGAGAAAGTCATTTCCCTGTACTTTACAGATGAAGAAATTGAGGGCCAGGGTGGCTTAATAATTTAGCATGGGTCACACAACTAGAAAGTGGCAGAGTTAGGATTTGCATCAGGTTGTTTTGGCTAGAAAACACTGAGTTGTAGGGTGGACCACTTTATCTCCTTGAGCTTTCATTTCTTTATCTTTACAATGGAAATGGTTGGACTTGATCAGGGGTTCTTGGGAGCTAAGGATGCCAAATTTTTGTATATGTTCACTTTTTCTGTTTAGTGGAGGGCTCACAGGGGTTATCTGTCTCAAAGCTCTCTGTTGGCCCCAAAAGTTCAGAACCAGTATCATAGATCATACTCAATGGGAAAATTTGTGACTGTCTGAATTCTCTTAGTTCTAATAGAAGCTAGCATTGAGTACTTACTATGTATTAAGTCTTTGCTCAGCATATCATGCTATCTCATTTGATAATCACAATAACTTTGTGAGATGAGTTTTTTTTTTTATTGCCCTACTTTAGTCAGGAAGAAACAGTGATCTGGAGAGGTTCAATAATTTGCTCAAGTTTTTACAACTGGGAAATGACAAAATTGATATTAAAACTCAGGTTCTCTGACTCCATTTATATTTCTGAAATTGGTACACTAAGCCAACCTTTCAAGGCTGGGCTGAGATGTATAGTCAGTAGCTCCCACAAAACCAATGACAAGGGCAGGGAAAATGGTCAAGGAGTTGGGGTTCTCAAAGGGCAAAGTTATTAACCACTGTGGTTCTGAAACTCTTATTCCTGGTTCAGCCAAGCCACTGGGCTGGACCCTTCCATGTACCTAGTGGCATGTACCTGTGCAGTTTACCACCCTATATATTTTAGCTAGTCCTCTCAAGATCAACCCAACTCCTTTTAAGTTACTTCTCCAAGGCTGTTTTGATTTTATCAACATAAAAATGTTAAAGAATAAAGTGGAGGCAGATAGAGAGGATTGCCTGCCTTCGTTCACATGAGGGTATTCTCATAAACTTGTCTTCATGGTTTCTTCTCATGCTCTACTCTCCCCAGACAGATGCCTGCTCTGGCTTGCAGGGCTTTCTGATCTTCCACAGTTTTGGTGGGGGCACTGGCTCTGGCTTCACTTCTCTGCTGATGGAACGGCTCTCCCTAGATTATGGCAAGAAGTCCAAGCTAGAGTTTGCTATCTACCCAGCCCCTCAGGTCTCCACTGCAGTGGTGGAGCCCTACAACTCCATTCTGACCACCCACACCACACTGGAACATTCAGATTGTGCTTTTATGGTGGATAATGAAGCCATCTATGACATCTGCCGCAGGAACCTAGACATCGAGCGCCCCACCTATACCAACCTCAACCGCCTCATCAGCCAGATTGTGTCCTCCATCACTGCCTCTCTCCGCTTTGATGGGGCCCTTAATGTGGACCTCACTGAGTTCCAGACCAACCTGGTGCCCTATCCCCGCATCCACTTCCCGCTGGTCACTTACGCACCCATTATATCTGCTGAGAAAGCCTATCATGAACAACTCTCCGTGGCTGAGATAACCAGCTCCTGCTTTGAGCCCAACAGCCAGATGGTGAAGTGTGACCCAAGACATGGGAAGTACATGGCCTGCTGCATGCTCTACCGGGGGGATGTGGTACCTAAAGATGTGAATGTCGCTATTGCTGCCATCAAGACCAAGAGGACTATTCAATTTGTAGATTGGTGTCCCACAGGCTTTAAGGTGAGAGCTGATGACTTAGGGAGAAGATAGACAATTAGATAAGCAGAAGGAGATTACCAGGGAGAGGAAGGAGATTACCAAGGGGAGGAAGATGTGTAAATTCCAGGGTCTTAGACATACAATTCCATGGGAGATTCAGGCTTTATGGGATGATATGGGGAGAGGGCTTAAGACAAATATAACTTAATAATAACTTAAATTAACAAATATAATTTAAGACAAATTTCATTAGTTCATTCATTTTAGGTAAGAAAAAACTTTATTTGAAAAGATTATTGAAAGAAAGGGGAGGAGAACAATTGTGACACTCAGAGGGGCAATACTGCAGTAGGGAGAAGGCTCCTACTGCTTCTACCCTAACATCTGCAAGCATCTCAAAGGTCAGAAAGAAAAGGGTTTTTCTCTAATAAGAAGGAGTAAACATGCTAGAAAGAATCCATACAGGCAAGTGGAATGAACAGGATGAATGAGTGGAGGTACCTGCAATCTGACAATAAATCAGAGAATGAAGTTAACCAAGTTATTCAAGTTACTAGAGAGATATAATTCCCTCTTTTAACAAAAGATGTGTTCCTTTTCCGATTTATTTTGAAAAATTACATATTCATACTTTAAGTCTTAATTAACTTAGAGTGAGGATAAGAAATTTTATGGTTACTATAGGATAGTGAGTCACTTATTTTGTGAAGCCATGACATTTTCCATTAACCAGGAATAAGCAGAAGCTGAGGAAACCTGTTGTAGATCAGGTGTCTGCAATCTGGATAATGCCAGATTCTGAGGGTGAGTGGGTAGATACAATAGCCCGGGAAAACCCATGGATCTCAGGACTAGTGAAAGTTGAATTTGGAAGTCCTCCTTTGAGTTGCACTGGCAAGGCATGCAGCTGGCTCTGTGCATGTGAACTGCTTGACCACTTTGTCCTGTGGTCCCATGGTCTTTAATCAGATTCCACTATCAAAATAATTACTATCATTTACATTAATTAGTAATCCCCAGCCATGCCTTTAATAGTTCAGAGAGTCACTCAGCACCAGGGTTGATTATACCAGTTGCTAGATATACAGAGATGAGCATATCTGTTTTTCCCTGATGGGGCTTACAAAAACAAGGCATCATGTGCCAATCTCTTGACTGACCTATTTGTATATGAGGCTTTGACTGAGCTCATATCCTTTTGTAGCATTTTTCCTCACTGCTATACTCCTAACTATACACACAATCTTTTCCCCCAGGACCACACCTGATTTTATGGCTCAGTTTTGGTCATTCTTGTGAAAACTGTCACGATCTTCCAAAGTATGGAATTCTTTTTAAAATTTTAAAATGGAAACAAATAACAAAACAAGCCAGTAGGAAAATGAATAAGAAAAAAGAAAAAATGAGATGTGATGGTGGTGGAGAAGTTAACAAAAAGGAGATGGCCCTCATTTTCTCTCTTTTATTTTAAGCTGAAGTTTGGGGCTTATGTCCAGAAAGATAGGTGGGGCTAGCATCTTTAGCTGCTTTTCAGAAAAGCTCATGTTTGTTAAACTTCATCCTCTCATAGCCTCCCTAAGGGTGTTTGTCCCTATTTGACTCAGTTGAAGGGATAATTACTGTTCGAGAGAGGACAGTTGGCTCCAGGCCCAATCTTTTTTGCTGGTCAGGGTCAGATCTCGCAAAATATGTGATACAACAAAGTTTATATTCGTTGTCCTTCCCCTTCTCATTTTTGGTCCTTTGTCCCTGTCTCAGTATCACCTCTACCATCAAGATGCTACTTTTGTCTAAGAGGAGTGATAGATGATGTAAATTCATTTAATGGGCTACCCACCTTGGCTATTATAGCCTGCTGCAACTCCCACCTACATTTCAAGAAGACATGCATTTTAAAGCTATGAAATTAAGAGGCTGACAATTAAGGCATGATGACCTGGGTAGGAGAGGTAATTTTTGGATAGTACTTTGGTTCTCAGTGTTCCTTAACTATTATCACACTTTGTTACCTTCGACTTCCAGTTTTCTACAGTTTCTGGGATTAGCTTTGATTTGGGATATGTGTATAGGGATTTCTCAGATAGTGCCCCTAACATCAAGAGTGGGCTAGGGTTAGCTTATATGACCCTGCCATGCTATCAGATCTTGGGAAGTTGGCTTGTCCAGGCAAGAGTTTTAATTAACTTTCTTTGATGGAAGTCCTTGCTTTTCTTCTAACCAGCTTCACTCCCCCTAGACGTGGGGCCGGGTTAACACTAACACCATCTCTAGGACCTTTTGGATTTTTAAACTTATTGTTCTGGATTATCTCCATGATTTTTTTTTTAATTTAAATTCAATTTGCCCAGGTATAGTACATCATTAGTTTTTGATATAATGTTTAATGATTCACTAGTTAAATATAACACCCAGTAATCACATGCCCTCTTTAATTCTCATCACCCAGTTACCTAATCTTCCCACCCCCTCCCTGATCTTTTAAATAGCCCTTTGCCCTTGGCAGAGAAATTTCCTGAAATTTGTTGACATTATAACTAAGAGAAACTTTAGGTGACCATGTGGAAAAGAGTAAACTTCAGGTAGAATTAATTTGCCTCTAAAGGGAATCTATTTCCCTTTTTAAGATAAACATGTATTGTACACTCCCCTTAACAATAACCTCATTCATTACCCTAATTTTCTACTTGAATCTCCCCCACTAACATTTCCATGTATTACCAGTCCTGTACTCCTCTTTTTCTTTCTTTTTTTTTTTTTTAAGATTTTATTTAGGGACGCCTGGGTGACTTAATTATTAAGCGTCTGCCTTCGTCTCAGGTCATGATCCTGGGGTCCTGGGCTTGAGCCCTGCATGGGGCTCCCTGCTCAGCGGGAAGCCTGTTTTCTCTCTCTCCCACTCCCCCTGCTTGTGTTCCCTCTCTCGCTCTCGCTCTCTCTGTTAAATAAATAAATAAAAATCTTTAAAAAAATTTATTTATTTATTTATTTTTGGGGAGGGGTAGAGAGAGAGAGCACGAGCACACAAGCAGGGGCAGCAGCAGGCAGAGGGAGAAGCAGACTCCCCATTGAGCAAGGATCCTGATGTGGGACTTGATCCCAAGACCCTGGGGTCATAACCTGAGCCGAAAGCAGACACTTAACTGACTGAAGCGCCCAGGTATCCCTGTTCTCCTCCTTTTCTTTTGCAGTTTTAATTTTAATTTAAATTCCAGCTAGGCTTTTGCAGTCTTTAGATTTTTATAGCCCTTCTCTTGAATTTGCCTGCACCTAGTTCTACTCACTTTAACTTCTCTTCAACACCTCTTTCTACTTGTCTGTTTCTCCAACCTTTTGGTTCCTTCTTTTCACATCCAGGCTTGCTCCCATTTTGTGTCTTGCTACCACACCATGTTACCAAGATAACCCCATCTTGAGTTATCCTTTGGCTGCTCTGCATTTTATTTGATTGCTCCTCTTCTTTTTATTTGATTCCTCAGGTGGGCATCAACTATCAGCCACCCACTGTGGTGCCAGGAGGGGACCTGGCCAAAGTCCAGCGGGCTGTTTGCATGCTGAGCAACACTACTGCAATTGCGGAGGCCTGGGCCCGCCTGGACCACAAGTTTGACCTCATGTACGCCAAGCGGGCCTTTGTGCATTGGTATGTTGGAGAGGGAATGGAAGAAGGAGAATTTTCTGAGGCCAGGGAGGACCTGGCTGCTCTGGAGAAGGATTATGAAGAAGTGGGGACTGATTCATTTGAAGAAGAAAATGAAGGGGAGGAGTTTTAAATATAACACTTTCCCCTTGGCTGTGTCTCTTTATTTATGCTTCTCCATTCAAACCACATTTATCTATTCTAAGAGTAACAGATTACACTCCTAAGCCCACCCTAATTTCTGTCTTCCTTTGGAAGAGGTGTCTGACACCAGTGCCCGTGGGTGACTGGGCCGAAAATGGATGCTGAGCTGTTCAGACCCTCCCTTGGGTAAAAGCAGCTTTGTGTCACTAAAAAAAAGAGAGTCACTGTCTCTAGGTTAGGGTTAAGACAGGTTACATGCTATGACGATGCCTAATCAGGATTTTATTTTATTTTATTTTATTTTTTTTTAGCTTTTTTTTTTTATCCCCAAATACTTTTATTTTATTTTTTCAGTGTTACAAGATTCATTGTTTATGTACCACACCCAGTGCTCCATGCAATACGTGCCTCCTCAATACCCACCACCAGGCTTG
>CM052897.1:93674765-93707425 GCA_028534135.1 Potos flavus
AAAGAAGGGCCACATGTACCCCAATGTTCATAGCAGCAATGGCCACAATCGCCAAACTGTGGAAAGAGCCAAGATGCCCTTCAACAGATGAATGGATCAAGAAGATATGGTCCATATATACAATGGAATATTATACCTCCATCAGAAAGGATGAATACCCAACTTTTATTTTAACATGGACTGGACTGGAAGAGATTATGTTGAGTGAAATAAGTCAAGCGGAGAAAGTTAATTATCATATGGTCTTACTTACGTGTGGAGCATAAGGAAAAACATGGAGGACATTGTGAGAGGGAGGGGAGGGATGAATTGGAGGAAATTGGAGGGGTGAAGAACTATGAGAGTCTGTGAACTCAGAACAAGGAACTGAGAGTTTTGGAGGGGAGGGGGTGAGGGGATGGGCGAGCCTGGTGGTGGGTATTGAGGAGGGCACGTATTGCATGGAGCACTGGGTGTGGTGCATAAACAATGAATCTTGTAACACTGAAAAAATAAATATAAGTATTTGAGGAAAAAATAAAACAGGGGAAAAAATAAAAAAAAATAAAAGCTTCAAAAGTTTGCCCTCCCTGACTTTTGCTCCTCCTGCCTTTAGGAGCCTTCTCAATAAATATACATAAGGGCGCTATTCATTTGTGCTCTTTATATTTCCCATACCCTGCGATAAGTACCCACAACTCACCAGCGGGGAAAAAGGCATGGCCATGCACAGGAACAGATTGGGGCTTCTTCTGTTTTGTTTCTGGTCCCTGTTCAGGCGCCACTTGCTGCCTCCTGATGGCGCACAGGAGAAGAATGAGGCACAAACAAGTCAGCTGCAAGAGAAAGGGAGCAGGGGACGACAGTAGAAAAGACTGTCACCCCGAACAACTCCTCAGTCTCATATTTATCAGAAAGTAGGTAACCGGAGGGGTGAAGAACCATGAGAGACTGTGAACTCAGAACAAGGGACTGAGAGTTTTGGAGGGGAGGGGGGTGGGGGGATGGGCGAGCCTGGTGGTGGGTATTGAGGAGGGCACGTATTGCATGGAGCACTGGGTGTGGTGCATAAACAATGAATCTTGTAACACTGAAAAAATAAAATAAAAGTATTTGGGAAAAAAGAAAGAAAGAAAAGAAAGTAGGTAACAACCAACAAAGAAGCCAGAGTAAGTCACACATGGACCATGAGTCTTGTAGATAAGTAAGAAGAAAGGCAAAATATGTCTGGTCACGTAGTGCATGACCTGTAGCGAGGAACCCCAAACAACAGGGTTGTCTAACTAACTGCAGGTGCTCTCCGGGGAAGGGGAGATAACGGAAAAATGAAGCAGGTGGCATTCCACCCTGAGCGGGCCAGGCGTTCCCAGGTGCTCAGCTTCAAGGACACATATCATCCTCTCCCTCAGAGGCCTGTTGCCAGTACATGCTTTTCTTAAGTCTATATATAAGCATGCTTAGTAACTAGTATAATTTCTCATGGGTTATATTTTTTAAACAGTACATTGTTCTGAGGGACCGTTACATTAAGTTGTTTTAAAAAATTTAAAAAGCCAAGAAACGTGAGAACAAGTGAAAAAAAGAAAGAAACTTGTATCTATGATATATACAGGTTTTAGGGTATTATCGGGATCTTAATACATTGATTTCCCCTGATGTTGGGGTTTTATCGTTTTATGGGGACCCTGTGGTTTTTGTCCTCTTGTGTTTGTCTTGTCTTCTGGGGGAGGGGCCTGCTGCCCCTGATTTCCAGTCAATCTTGCTTGGGTTGAGTCGCCCTGCCACCTATCAGGAGGCTGGCTCTGGGAAACTGGTTTTTCAGGCTTTCGCTCTCTGGAGGTTTTTCTCTTCTTTGGCTTTTTGTGCCTTTTCTGCCAGTCCAAGCAAGGAATCTGCGTGTACCCAGACCTCCGCATCCCAGGGAAGCCTCAGTCTGCTTCCCTCTAGGTGGTCCAGAATCCAATGTCTGCCCTCTGCAAACTCTGCTCACACCGCAGCCTGCCACAGGCAGTGCGCACTCCCAGCCACTGTCCCAGGGGCCCCCCAAGGCCTTCGCTAGCCTCTGCACCCTCGTGTGACCAAAGCCACAAGAGATATTGGTCTAGGAAACTCGCTTCTGGTGGCTACCTGACCCGCGCCAGGTGTGCTCAGATTCCTGCCCACGATCTGGCCGGGTTCTCTCAGGCCAAGGCTGGGAGGGCCCAGACCCTGTGGAAGGTGGTGGACATACTGCCGTCCTAGAGACCGCCAGCTAGGGTTCCCATCTAGTCTCTTAGGGGATTGCAGGAGTTGGGGCTGTGTTCTTTGAAAGGGCTCTTTCTGTATTGAGCAGCTCCCAGAGCATCCTTCACATGTGTGAACCTTCTGCTTTTCGGAATGCAGGCATGCGGGTCGGTTAAGGGTGTTCGGGAATCTGAATGCTGAGCACGACCTTTGCCACAGTGTCAGGCTTTCAGGAACCACACAGCCAGTTTGGTTTGGTTTTGCTTTGTGTAATTTTTTGTTTGTTTATTTGTTCGTTTGTTGTTTGTTTTCCAGAGTGTGGGGGGAAAACCAGACACTGATTTCCTTTCAGAGCACAGGACTAGAGGGCGAACTCACCAGCAATCTCTGAGGGCTGGCTGTGAGAGTCAGAGTCCCATTGCCACGGCATATAAACCAAGAACTTGTTAGAAACATAGCAAGGCGATGGGAATGGCCACAGGAAGACCAAGTGTCTGCATTTGGAACAGGAATGGGATCCATCTGCGAATGAGAGGTCTCAATTTGTTTGTATTGCCCCAGAAATGAGGCCACCACCCTCCCAAACCTCCTGCCCAGTCTACCCATAAACATGGTTTGCTGGGCCCCTTCATAAGCCCTAGGCCTCTCACCATCCAGATAGTTCTAGAACCAATCATTGAGGGGTCCAGTGGCCATACCTATCCCACACTCCCAAGGACTCTGCCAGACTCCCTCATTTAAAAATAGGTGAAATTGCTCTGAGACACTGCCTAGGAGTTGCTCGAAAGGTGAGGGTAGTTGTGGAAGAGAGCAATGGGATGGAAAGGGTTACGCAACATGCCACAGTTCTTCAGGACAGGTGAAAATGGGGTAATGTTCAGAACAGAGCTACTAGCACCGTCTGCTAATGCATAGGCTTTCCTAGGCATAAGAAACACTTGCAGGCTCTGAAAAAGGGAAACCTCCACTGGCTACGCAAGAGAGTGAGTCAGCAAGAGGCTTCCATTCTCCTTTCAGAAATAGAGGGGAAGCCTCTGGCCTTGGATATTTCTCCTGCCTGCCCTTCAGGTCAGTGGATAGACCCAGCTGTAGTTCAGGGGAAACAGGGGAGTCCTCTCTGCTGACACTCACGTGTTTGGAAATGGGCCCTCAGTCAGTATCCATTGGATATGCTCTTTCTGCCCTCACCAGGACCTGGCGAGTACTCTCCCTGCCCTCACTCTCAGGTCTTCAGAACAGAGGCATCTCAGTGACTGGACGACACTAGAGCATGCTGACAACCCCTTATAGCACTTACTCCATCCAGCCAAGCAGCAAGGAATTAGAAGAAAGAGCGCCGATTTTCTTGGCCCAATCTACTGATTGCTCTTATTTAGGACAGGACCAGAAAATGGAAGCTTGCCACCAACCACTGAGTGGTGGCTGTGTGAGTGACAGCTACCTGTCCCATGAATATGAACCAAGGTCAAGCTGGAAATAGAGAAAGCTTATGAGAATGCCTCCCAGGAGGGCCAAAATTTCTCCATTCCAATGGGAGTGAATAGATCCGGCAAGAAGGTTAACTTTGTTTCCCTGTGCTACAGCAACATGGCCAGTTGCTTCTCAAAACCTCTGGCGCAGCCTACACACAAACAGACTAAGCCGGCATATTAAAATCCCCTATTCCTCCCAGTGCCCATATATTTCTGAGACCAAATTGCAAAGTGACCCTGTGGCCCAACCTAATGCACAGGCCCAGGGGCTCGGCCAGACTCCCAGTTTAAAGAAGAGACTTTTGCTCTGAAACACAGGCTCTGCATGGCCTCAAAGCTGAACCTAGGATGGACGGATGAGTCAATGGATGGAAATGGATACGGAAGGCCAGAATTCTTCACTAGAGATGAGAATGTGATAATGTTGAAAATGACTGGCACAATTGCTTAGTGAGCTAGCCATATCAGGAATAAGAAGCACCTGTGGGCTGGGGCAAAGGGAACCTCCACTGGCTACACCTGGGAGCCCTGTCAGCACGAGGCCTCAATTATCCTGCTGAGAGTAAGAGATAGCTTCTGGCCTTGACTCTTTTTCCTGTCCTTCCCATCAGTGAATATAGGTAGGAGTGGCTCGGCAATAGCAAGGGTGTTTTGGGGGTGCGAATCTCAAGTGTTTTTAACTGGGACTCGGTGCAGTATTAAACGCTAGGGCTCTTTCTGGTCAGGCCATGCCGTGAAGTGTTCTCTGCATGGGTGAACTCTCTTCCCTTCATAATGAAGGTGTGTCAGTCAGCTAGGGAGGGAGACAAGCTGAGTACAGATCAGTAGGCTGACACCAGCCATCCAAGAACTAAGCAGGCATGCGTGTGTGTCTGTGTGTGCCTATGTGTATGTGTCTGTGCACATTATATGAGTAGTGTGTGGTGTGGTGTATGGGAGCATGCATGGACGGTGTTGTTTGAGTGTGCTGTGAGTCCGATAGGTGTTCTGGCTGTGGTGGTGTATGTGTGGTACATGTAGGTGTGTTGAATATGTGAGTGTGGCTGTGTGGGAGATATATGTGTTTGTGTGTGTGTGTGTGTGTGTGTGTGCGCATTTCTTGAGTGGTGTGTATATTGGTGTGTGTTGTATGTGTGGTTTGTGTGCGATGGAGATGCATTCTCTATGGTGTCTGGTGTTTGTGTAGTGTGTATGGGAGTGGGTGTGAGTGGTGGGCATGTATAATATACGTGCGGCGTGTTTGTGCTGTATGTGTTGTGCGTGGGTTACTTGTGTGCTCTGTGCATGGTGTATGTGCGGTGCGGTCTTGGGTGGTATGTGAGGGCTGGGTGTGGTGTGTCAGTGGTGTGTGCGTGTGTGTGTGGTGTCCTTCTAGGTGGTCCGTGTGTGGTATGTTGGAGGGAGATGCCTGGTGGGCGTGGTGTAATGTAGATTGTGTATGTTGTGTGTTTTGTGTATGTTTGACATACATATGTTGTTTATGTCCCTTCCAAACTTTTTCTTGTGATTGAGTTTCAGTTTCAAAGCATTGTGGTCTGAGAATATGCAGGGAATCATCTCAATCTTTTGGTATCCATTGAGTCCTGATTTGTGACCGAGTATGTGGCTTATTCTGGAGAATGTTCCATGCGCGCTCAAGAAGAATGAGTAAAAACTTGGTTTTTCCTCTGTCGGGTGTTCCTCCTAGTCATTTTGATGAGAAGTGGATGAGAGAATGTATAGCTGAATATATCACCCACGATCCAGGCAGGGTGCACCCTGGAAGGTTTTGGAGGAATTGGAATTCACCACCAAAAAGAATAAAGATAAAAAAGAGAGAGAGAAAGAGAAAAAAGAGATCCCAGCGAGAATGGGCCCCCAAAATAAGATTTATAAGGTATATAAACAAACACGAACAAACATAAAGACCAACAAAAGTGTATGACAAGAAATAAAAGAACTTAGTCAGCATGAACCTCAAGAATAAGATTTATATACTACCAGAACAAAAGCAAATTCATAGAAACACGGACAGATGGATAAGATGGGAGGGTGGGTGTAACTCCTCCATATGTTTTATTAAGCCTCTAGCTGTAACGTTTTGTTTTTTAAATATAAAATTCCATTTTATTTTTTCCCCAAATACTTTTATTTAATTTTTTCAGTATTACAAGATTCATTGTTTATGTACCACACCCAATGCTCCATGCCATACGTGCCCTCCTCAATACCCACCACCAGGCTCACCCAACCCCACCCCTCCAAAACCCTCAGTCTGTTGCTCAGAGGGCACAGTCTCTCATGGTTCATCACCCTCTGATTTGCTCCAATTCATCCCTCCCTTCCCTCTCACAATGTCTTCCATGTTTTTCCTTATGCTCCACCCGTAAGTGAGACCTTATGATAATTGACTCTCTCTGCTTGACTTAATTCACTCAGCATAGTTTTGACTCAAACGCCTACTTTAATTAATTTGTAATGATTGTCTAGGGCAATGAATTTAAGAAGAATTTTGAGACTGAGGCCGAAACCGCAAGAAAAAATTGTTTTACTGGGGGCACTATGTGACTGATGAATCACTAAATTCTACTCCCGAAACAAATATATATGGTTATATAGTAACTAAATGGAATTTAAGTTTAGAAAAAAATTTTTTTTCTACCTAGAATCGGAATATTACACATTAGCCACCTTAATATACATTTACTTAACAAATTGCTGTGTGTGCATGTGCAGGGAGGATGTGCGTATAAGAATAAAGACAAAATTTGAAAACATAGGGTGGAAAGTCAGTTTTCACGATTTCTTTTCCAGGACCAGGCACACTGTATTTTCAATTGTCAGGTTTTCATGCAAATCCTTCTCTCCTTTCCACCACTCTGTTTGCCAGGGCAGTAGCTTTCTTCCCTGGGTCCCAGTTCCCGTCAAGCCACAGATTTAGTCGGGAGGCCCAAGTAGGGCCAGAATCATGTGTATCGTTAAGGAGAGAATCCAGGAGATGGTAGGCTACTAGCCGATGGTGGGGTGCAGAAGTGCCCCAAAACTTAGTGGGGGGCTAAGAGTAGGGTGAGCATCTGGCTTCTGATCTGGCCTCAGGGAGGTGTGTCATCTGTTTCTGAAATGTAAGTGTTTCACTGGAATCAGGGTCCCCAGCAATGTTCCAGCGGTTGGTTCCTGGGCACACAGTTTCCTTCTCTGCTCTTGCCTGATTAACCTTGCATAGCCTAGCTGTCTACAATCCATTGTGTCCTCCCAAAGAGTGTTCAGCATGATTGGGGACACTTCCAGGGCCAGGGTTAGAGGTAGAGACCTGAAGACGTTAGGGACCAAGCTGCCCAGAGGGCCTAGTTCTATCCAGAGAGCTGGGTGGCCAGCAGGAAGTTGAGGCTCGGGCTTTGGTAAGTATATAGCTGTTTCCTTCTGCTTTAGCAAAGCTTTTGAAACTCCTACCATTAGATCAGTGTTTTTCATGGAAAGCCAGTACCATGAAAGGGTGGTGTTTTCCTAGAGTTTGCTGCATCGCCCTTTCCTCATGCTAAGACACTTCCTCATGACAGCATTTCTATCTTCCTGAAACAAGTGGTTCCTGGAGGGTTGTGTTCTAGCCAGACTGGGTTCTTGCCTTTTGGTATATAGCACCTCCCTTACATTTTCCCACCCAGTTGGGACACTGCTTTTCCCTGCAGGGGAAGATGTGAGTTGTAAGATGTTCCTCTCAAGGGTTTTGTCTTCGGGTTAAGTACATACAAATTTCCTTATGCTTCCACCGGTACATTCAAAAACTCTCCTGACTCCCTGAAATAAGATGATACGTGATTGATCCAGTGTAGAAAACCTTGTGTCTCAGAGTGAAGTATACCGCACTTTCATTATTCTCCCACACCCCTTTTTGAAAAGTGATTCTATTTTCAGGACATAAGACGTCAGTAGAAAGTTGCTGTACACACAGAGTAGCTCTGCAAAGTTAAGTAAGTAAATGGCATTTGCCTTGTCCATTCACAAAGCCTTTAGAACCAAGTGAGGCTCAGGCTTCGGTGAACATATGGCCGTTTCCTTCTGCTCCAGCACAGAGTTTTCAAACTGCTTCTAATGTCAAATCCATGATGTTCGTGGAAAGCCTGTGTCATCACAAGTTGGTGGTTTCTTACAGGTTGCTATATCGCCCTTTCCTTATGCCCCCACACTTCCTCACGAGAATGCTTCTATTTCACGAAACACGTTATTTGTGGAGTGCTGCGTTCAAGTCAGACTGGGTTCTCGGACTTTGGTGTATGGTACCTTTCTCAGGCTTTCCAATGCTGCTGCAACTTTTCTAGGCGCTTCAGGGGAAGATGTGAGTTTTAAGGCTGCATCACTAAAGCGTTGTGTCTTGGGGTTAAGTACATGCCACTTTCCTCATGCTTCCCCAGATACATTTGAAAACTCTCTTGACTCCCTGAAAGGAAAATGTTTGGGCAACAATCCAGTATAGAGAGTCTTGTTTCTCAGAGTGAAGTAATCGGCCCTGTCCTTATGCTCCCATACACCCATTGGTAAAGAGATTCTATATTCAGGAAAGAAGACATTAGTGGAAAGCTGACGTACACACACACAAGCTTTACACAGTTACGTAAGGCTATGGCACTTGCCTGGTTCAGTCACACAGCCTTTGGGACAAGATGAGGTTCAGGCTTCGCCAAGCATGTGTCCGTTTCCTACTGCCTCAGAGGAAATTTTTGACACTCCTTCTAAATTCAAATCCATGATGCTCGTGGAAAGCCAGTGTCATGACAAGGTGACAGTTTCCTACAGGTCGCTGCATTGCCTTTTCCTTATGCCTCGACGCTTCCTCAGGAGAATGCTTCTATCTTCACAAAACAACTTGTTCCTAGAGGTTGGCCTTGAAGACAGTATGGGTTCTTGTACTTTGGTTTATGGCACCTCCCTTGGGCTTTCCCATGCCGCTGGGATATTGCTCGTTGCTTTAGAGCTACAGGGGAAGATGTGAGTTGTAAGGCTGCATCAATAAAACTTTGTGTCTTGTGGTTAAAGTACATGCCACTTTCCTCATGCTTCCACAGTTACATTCTGTGTCCCTGAAACAAGATGTTAGGTGAACAATTCAGCCTAGAGAGTCTTGTTTCTCAGAGTGAAGTATACGTAACTTTCATCATGCTCCCACACACGCTTTGAGCTTTGAGTCTACTTTCAGGACAGAAGAGGTCTGCTGAAACCTGCCTTACACAGAGACTTGTTTTGGAAAGTTAAGTAAGTATATGGCACTTGCCTTGTTCATTCACACAGCCTTTCAAACTTGGTGAGGCTCGGGCTTCAGTAAGTATTTGGCCGTTTCCTTCTACTTTAGCACTACCTTTGGAGGCTCGGTCTCCCTTCAGTTTAGTGATATTCATGGAGAGTCAGTTTCATGACAGGATGGTGGTTTCTTAGATTTCCCTGCATCTCCTATTCCTTATGCCTCCACACTCACGAGAACGCTTCTATCGTCAGGAAACAACTTGTTCCTGGAGGGTGGCCTTCAAGCCTGTATGGGTTCTTGCACGTGAGTACATTGCATCTTGCTTAGGCTTTCCCATGCAGCTGGAACATTGCTTGTCGCTTCAGGGGGAGATGCGAGTTGCAATGTTGTTTCTCTCAAGTGTTGTGTTTTGGGGTTAAAGTACTTGCCATTTTCCTCATGCTTCCACAGTTACATTCAAAATCTCTTCTGAGTCCCTGAAACAAGATGTTAGGTGAACGATCCAGTCTAGAGAGTCTTTTTTCTTAGAGAGAAGTACATGGGACTTTCATTATGCTCCCACTCCCCCTTTTGTAATGTGATTCCATTTTCAGTATAGAAGTCACTGGTGCACTCCTGTTCTACCCACAGATTTTCTTTGCAAACCTAAGTAAGTATATGGCACTTGCCTTGTTCATTCACACAGCCTTTGGACCAGGTGAGGCTCGGGCTTCAGGAATTCTATGGCCTTTTCCTTATGCTTTACACCGACTTTTGAAACTCCATGCTCTGGTCAGTGATGTACGTGGAAAACCTGTGTCATGACAGGGTAGTGGTATCTTAGAGTTCGCTACAATGCCCTTTCCTTATGCCTCCATACTTCCTAACGAGAACACATCTATCTTCACGAAAAAATCTTCCTTGAGGGTTGGGTTCTAGCTGGACGGTTTCTTGAAATTCAGTATATGACAACCACCCTCCTTAGACTTTCCAAGCGTTCGGGACATTCCTAGGTGCTTCAGGGGAAGATGTGCTTTGTCTGGCTGTTTCTTTCAAGGGTTGTGTCTTCAGGTTAGGTACAAGTCCCTGTCCTTACCTTCCACAGTTACATTTGAAATCTCTTCTGACTTCCTGAATCAAGGTGTTAGGTGAATGATTCAGCGTAGAGAGTCCTGTTTCCCAGAGTAAAGTATACAGAACTTTCATTATGCTCCCACTCCCACTTTTGAAAAGTGATTCAATTTTCAGGAAGAATACATCTGGGGAAAGATGTTTCACCCTCGAGTGTGCATTGCACACTTAAGTAATTATGTGGCCCTTGCCTTGTTCATTCACACAGCCTTTGAAACAAGGTGAGGCTCAGGCTTTGGTAATTATATAGCAATTTCCATCTGTTTCAGCACAAACTTTTGAAAATACTTCTACCTTCAGATCAAATGATGTTCATGATAGCCAGTGTCATGACAGAGTGGTCGTTTCTTCAAGTCGGCTGCATCACCCTTTCCTTATGTCATCACACTTTCATGAGAACACCCCTATTTTCACGAAAAAGTTGTTCCTGGAGGGTTGCATTCTAGTGAGACTTTGTTCTCGAACTTCGGTCTATGGCACCTCCCTTACATATTCTTTGCAGCTGGCACCCCGCTTGTCACATCAGGGGAAGCCGTAAGTTCCAAGGTAAACTGAAATTTCTCTCAAGATTTGTGTCTTGGGGTCAGTACATGCCACTTCTCTCATGCTTCCACAGATACATTAGAAACTCTCCTCCATGAAAGAAGATGTTAGGTCCACCATCCATTGCAGAGAGTCTTATTTCTCTGCGTGAAGTAAACGACCGTGTACTTATGCTTCCATACACCCATTGGTAAAGAGATTCTATTTTCAGGAAAGAAGATGTTAGTGGGAAGCTGATGTACACACACAAGCTTTACACAGTTAATTAAGTGTATGGCGCTCACCTGTTTCAGTCACACAGCTGTTGGAATAAGGTGAGATTCGGGCTTGCCCAACCAGGCAACAGCAACCGGGTTGTAGCAGCCGAGGAAGGATATTAGAGAGCCACCCAGATATGATCCAGGAGTTTCAGGTGCAGGTGTGCATGAGCCCACTGCCACTCATGGTTTTAGAGTCACAAAAGGCACGGAAAGGGGGAGACAGGGCAAGATGGCAGAGAAGTAGGAGACTCTATTTCAACCTGCCCCCTAAGGTGAGCTAAATATCTACCAGAACCCTCCAAACACCCATGAAATCAGCCTGAGATGTAAGATTATATACCTCTGGAACTCTGCAGAGACAGAAGACAGCAGTGGAGAGGTAAAGCAGTGTGGGAACACTTGGACTGATATCACAGGATGAACAGAAGGGGGAGGGAGCCACCAGAAGTTACCCAAGGAAAGTAACAACTAAATACGAAAGTGCCCTGTGATTGGGGACCAGCATTGACTTGGAGTCTGGTTAAAACCACTCAAAAAGAACCAAATATCTTAAGGGGCAACTAGTGGAATTGGGTGTTCGTGGGCACGGACCTAAGCCAACATTCCCAGGAAGGACACCACCACAGGGGACAACCCATGTTAGACAGAGATTGGTGGGGGGTCCAATCCGTGGTCTATGAGCTTGCAGCTTTATGCTGTTTGCACCATCACTCATTCTGGGCGCACTCCCACAAGCACCTAAGAGAGCATGGTGTGGGCACAAGGCGGCGGTCTCTTAAGAACTTGATACTTGCATTCCGCCTTGGGGTCTGAGCACTCCCAGCCAGCGCCTGAGAGAACGCTGCATGATCCCACTCGGAATCCTTGTGAGGCCTGCACGACCCGTGGGATCTGAGCACACCTGGCATGGGCCTAGACCCTGGAAAGCAGTCCTTGCCACAGCAGCCCCAGTGATTTTAGTGGCAAGGGTGTGCAGAGACCAGGGGGGGCCTCTGGTGACCACTGAGATCATGGCTGCGGGTGAGCACTGCCTGTGAGAGGCTGCAGAGTGCAAAGGAGTTTGCAGAGGGGGAGTCAATGTGTTCTGGACCAGTCAGAGGGGAGCAGACTGAGACTTCTCTCTAAGGTGGAGGTCTGGGTGCAGATTCTTTGCTCGGACACTCCGAAAAGCTGCAAAAGGCCACAAAAGAACAAAAACAGAAGGGGGAGGGAGCCACCAGAAGTGACCCAAGGCAAAAGCCTGAAAAATCGGTTTCCACAGAGCCCAGCCCCTTCATAGCCGGTGGTGTAACTCAACCCAAGCAAGATTGACTGGAAAATAATGCAGCAGGCCACTCCCCCAGAAGACAAGCCAAAAGCAAGAGGACAATAACAACAGGGTCCCCATAAAACTGTAAAACCCCAACATCGGGGGAAAACAATATATTAAGCCCCTGGTATTGCCCTTAAACATGCATATTTCATATATACAAGTTTTTTTTTTTTTTAAATTCTTTCTCACGATTCTTGTTCCTTTAATTTTTTAATACTACTTAAGGCACCTGGGTGGCTCAATGGGTTAAAGCCGCTGCCTTTGGCTCAGGTCATGATCTCAGGGTCCTGGGATTGAGCTCCACATAGGGGGGGTCTCTGCTCAGCAGGGAGCCTGCTTCCCTCTCTCTCTGCCTGCCTCTCTGCCTACTTGTCATCTCTTTCTCTGTCAAATAAATAAATAAAAAATCTTTCAAAAATAAATGAAACTACTAAACATTACAACTAGAAGCTTAACAGCATGATACAACCAGGAAGATCCGAAATCATATTCCTTGCCAACATCGAGGACAACCTTCCCATCTTATTCTTCTCTCAGTGTTTCTATGTATTTGTTTTGTTCTGGTATTATATAACTCTTATTCTTGGGATTCATTTTGGATGGGTTCTTTTTTCTTGCCTTTTCTTGGTCTTTTTGTTCGTGTTTGTTTATATACCTTATAAGTCTTACTTATCGTGTTCATTTTGGCTGGGTTTTCTCTTTTTTCTCTTCCTCTCTTTTTTCTTTCTTTTCTTTTTTTTTTTTTGGTAGTGAATTCTGATTGCTATGAAATGTTCCAGGGTGCACCTTGCCTTGATTGTGGTTGATATATTCAGCTATACATCCCCTCAACCACTTCTCATTGGAATGACTAGGAGGAAGAACACCCAACAGTGGAAAAACCCAGAGATCGCACCTTCTCTTTCAGAACTATTGGATAGAGACATAAATATTATGTCAGAAAGAGAATTGAGGGTAACAATTATCCAGTCAATGGCTAGATTGGAGAAAAACATTGGTGACAATATAGAATATCTAAGAGTGGAACTGAAAGCTAATATGGCTGATGTTAAAAATGTTATCAATGAGCTCCAATCTAAATAGGCTAACCGCTACAGTAACCATGACAGAAGAGAGAATTAGTGATCTAGAGGGCAAGGTGATAGAGAAGAAAGATCAGGAGGAGGGCTGGAAGAAACTTCTCAGAAGCCATGAGAACAGATTAGAGAAATAAATGACACCATGAAACGTTCCAATGTCAGAATTATTGGAATCCCTGAGGGTGTGGAGAAAGACAGAAGACTAGTAGATATAGCTGAACAAATTCTACACGAAAATTTCTCCAATCTAGGGAATGGAACAAATGTTCGTGTCCTAGAGGCAGAAAGGACACCCTCCAAGATCAATGAGGCTAGAAAGACATCCAGTCACTTAACTGTGAAGTTCACGAATTATACTTTAAGACAAGACGCCCTGAGGGCGGCTAGGGGGAAGAGATTCCTTAAGTACAGAGGAAGATTCATCAGAATAGTGTCAGACCTGTCCAAAGAAACCTGGCAAGCCAGAAAGCGCTAGCAAGACATATTCAGGGCACTAAATGAGAAGAACATGCAGCCAAGAATACTTTATCCAGCAAGGCTGGCCTTCCAAATGGGTGGAGAGATTAAGAGATTCCAAGACTGGCAAGATTTAAGAGTATGTGACCACAAAGCTGGCACTACAAGAAATATTAAGAGGAGTTCTATAAAAGAAGAAAGAACGCAAGCGTGACGTAGAACAGAAACTTACAGAGACAATCCAAAGAAGCAAGAATTTCACAGGCAACATGATGTCAATAAAAACTTATCTTTCAATAATCACCCTCAAAGTGAACAGCCTAAATGCTCCCATAAAAGGGCACATGGTCTCAGACTGGATAAAACAGCAGGACCTGTCCATATGCTGTTTACAAGAGACACATTTGGAACTTAAGATATATCCAGACTGAAAGTGAAGGGATGGAGTAAAATCTTTCATGCTAATGGGCCTCAAAGGAAAACTGGGGTAGCTATTCTCATAGCAGATAAATTAGATTTTAAGCTAAAGACTGTCGTCAGTGATACAGAAGGACACTACATCATTTTTAAAGGATTTGTCCTCCAAGAAGATCTAACAATTGTAAATATTATGTCCCCAATATAGGAGCAGCCAACTTATTAAGCCAAATGTTAATCAAAATAGTCATATTCATGTAATTGTAGAGGATCTTAACACGCCACTCTTAGTAACTGAGAGATCATCCAAACAGAAAATCAATAAGAAACAAGAGCTTTGAATGACACACTGGACCAGATGGATCTCATAGATATATACAGAACATTCCACCCTGAAACAAGAGAATACTCCTTCTTCTCGAGGGCACATGAAACTTTCTCCAGAATAGACCATGTACTGGGTCACAAATCGGGACTCCATTGATACCAAAAGATTGAGATGATTTCCTGCATATTCTCAGACCACAGTGCTTTGATACTGGAACTCAGCCATAAGAAAAAGTATGGAAGAAATTCAAACACTTGGACGCTAAAAACCAACCTGCCCAAGAATGTTTGGATCAACCAGAAAATCAAAGAAGAAATTAAACAATTCATAGAAACCGATGAACATGAAGACACATTGGTCCAAAACCTATGGGATACGGCAAAGACAGTGCTAAGGGGGAAATACATAGCCATCCAAGCCTCACTCAAAAAAATAGAAAAATCTGGGGCACCTGCACAGCACAGTGGGTTAAAGCCTCTGCCTTCGGCTTGGTTCATAATCTCGGGGTCGTGGGATCTAGCCCCATGTCGGATTCTACTCAGCAGGGACCCATCTTCCCCTTCTCTCTCTGCCTGCCTCTCTGCCTACTTGTGATTTCTCTCCTCTCTGTCAAATAAATTTAAAAATCCTTAAAAAAAAAAAAGAAAAATCCTGAATTTACACCTTAAAGAATGGGAAAATCAACAACGAATTAAGCCAACCCCATGCACAGGAAGGGAAATAATCAAGATTAGAACAGAGATCAATGAGTTAGAGATACAGTAGAATACATCAACGAAACAGGAAGTTGGTTTTTTAAGAATCAATAAGATTGATAAACCACTGTCAAACTAATCTTAAAAAAAAAGAGAGAGGACCCAAATTAATAAAATTCTGAATGAAAGGGGAGAGATCACGACTAACACCAAGGATATAGAAATAATCATCGGAAATTATTATCAACAGCTATATACCAATAAGTTAAGCAACCTGGAAGAAATAGATGCATTCCTGGAAACCTATAAACTCCTAAGACTGAAACAGGAAGTAATTGACAAAAAGAATACAACAGTATCTAGTATCAAGACTAAGCAGTTATCAAAAACTTCCCATAAAACAAGAGTCCAGGAACTAATGGATTCCCTGGGGAATTCTACCAAATATTCAAAGAAGAAATAATAATTATTCTCCTGAAGTTGTTTCAAAAATGGAAACAGGAGGAAAACCTCCAGACTCTTTCTGTGAAGCCAGCATTACCCTGATACCCAAACCAGGCAAAGACCCCATCAAAAAAGAAAATTTCAGATCATTATCCCTGATGAATATGGAGGCCAAGTTTCTCAACAAGATCCTAGCTAGTAGGATCCAACTGCACATTAAAAAGATTATCCACAATGAACAAGTGGGATTTATCCCTGGGATGCAAGGATGGTTCAACATTTGCAAATCAATTAACATGGAAAAACAAATCAATAAGAGAAAAGAGATGAACCAAATGGGCCTCTCAAGTGATGCAGAAATATCATTTTACAAAATACAGCATCTGTTCCTGATTTACACTTCAAAGTATAGGGATGGAAAGAACATTTCTCAACTTCATAAAATCCATCTATTAAAAGCCCACAGTGAATATCAGTTTCAATGGGAAAAGCTGGAAGCCTTCCCTTTGAGATTGGGAACACGACAAGATGCCCACTCTTGCCACTATTGTTCAACATAGTACTAGAAGTCCTAGCGACAGCAATCAGACAACAAAAAGAAAGAAAAGTTATTCAAATTGGCAAATAAGAAGTCAAACTTTCTCTTTTCGGATGACATACTTTATATGGAAAACCCAAAAGACTCCACCCCCCAAACTACTGGAACTCATACAGCAATTCAGTAATGTGGCAGGATACAAAATCAATGCACAGAAATCAGTTGCTTTCTTACACACTAATGAAGATATGGGAAGGGAAATTAGAGAATAGATTCTGTTTGCAATAGCACCAAGAACTATAAGATACCTGGGAATAAATCTACCCAAAGAACTAAAGGATCTGTACTTGAGGAACTACAGAACACTCATGAAAGAAATTGAAGAAGACACAAGAAGGTAGACAAGCATTCCATGCTCATGGATCGAAAGAATAAACATTGTTAAAATGTCTATACTGCCCAGAGCAATCTATACATTCAATGCCATCCCGATCAAAATTCCACCGGCATTTTTCAAAGGGCTGGAAAAAACAATCCCAAAATTTGTACAGAACCAGAAAAGACCCAGAATTGCTAAGAAAATCTTAAAAAAGAAAAACAAAGCTGGGGGTATCACATTGCCTGATTTCAAGTTTTACTACAAAGTGGTGATCACCAAGACAGCATGGTATTGGCACAAAAACAGACACATGGACCAGTGGAACAGATTAGAGAGCCCAGATATGGAACCACAACTCTGTGGTCAAATAATCTTTGACAAAGCAAGAAAAAATATCCAGTGGAAAAAAGACAGTCTGTTCAATAAATGGTACTGGGAAAATTGGACAGCTATATACAGAAGAAAGAAACTTGACCATTCTCTTACACCATACACAAAGATCAACTCAAAATGGATAAAAGACCTCAACGTGAGACAGGAATCTATCCAAATCCTAGAGGAGAACATAGGCAGTCACCTCTTCGACATCGGCCACAGCGACTTCTTTCAGGACATGTCTCCGAAGGCAAAGGAAACAAAAGCGAAAATGAACTTTTGGGACTTCACCAAGGTAAAAAGCTTCTGCGCAGCAAAGGAAAGTCAACAAAACAGGCAACCCACAGAATGGGAAAAGATATTCGCAAATGACACTACAGACAAAGGTCTGATATCTAAGATCTATAAAGAACTCTTCAAACTCGACACTCAAAAAAACAGATAATCCCATCCAAAAATGGGCAGGAGACATGAACAGACACTTCTCCAAAGAAGATATACAAATGGCTAACAGACACATGGAGAAATGATCTTCTTCATTAGCCATCAGGGAGATTCAAATCAAAACCACATTGAGATACCACCTCACAACACTTACAATGGCCAAAATAAAAAAGACAGTAAATAGCAAATGTTGGAGAGGATGTGGAGGAAGGGGAACCCTCTTCCACTGTGGGTGGGAATGCAATTTGGTGCAGCCACTTTGGAAAACAGTGTGGAGATTCCTGAAGAAATTAAAAATAGAGCTACCCGATGACCCAGCTATTGCACTTCTGGGTATTTACCCCAACGATACAGATATAGTGAAAAGAAGGGCCACATGTACCCCAATGTTCATAGCAGCAATGTTCACAATCGGCAAACTGTGGAAAGAGCTGAGATGCCCTTCAACAGATGAATGGATAAAGAAGATATGGTCCATATATGCAATGGAATATTATGCCTCCATCAGGAAAGATGAATACCCAACTTTTGTATCAACATCGATGGGACAGGAGGAGATTATGCTGAGTGAAATAAGACAAGCAGAGAGAGTCAATTATCATATGGTTTCACTTACATGTGGATCATAAGGAAAAGCATGGAGGACCTTAAGGGAAGGAAAGGAAAATGAATTGGGGGAAATTGGAGGGGGAGACGAAGCATGAGAGACTGTGGACTCTGAGTAACAAATTGGGTTTTGGAGGGGTGGGGGTGGGGCCTTCGTTGAACCTGGTAGGCATTAAGGAGGGCAAGTATCACATGGAGCATTTGGTGTGGTGCTTAATCAATGAAACTTGTAGCACTGAAAAAATAAAATAAATTTTAAAAATAAAAATCAATATAAAAACTTGTTTTTAAATTTAAGGAGAAGTGTGTACCTGAATATATGTTTGGGTTTCCTAGAAACTATATATTAGATTTTATTTTCATACCACTTTCCCTAAAGTCCCACATAAGAGCAGATGAAAATGCATTAATTCTTGTAGTGACTCTCCAATAGTTACAGCCACATTTTAGTGATACTGTAGTAGTTTGTGTGTTTATGGAAAAGACAATGCTTCTTTAAGGCTCATGGTGCTTAGCTTTCTATTTTTCCTTGTCACAGTCATTTCTGTATTTGTTAGAGCTTTTGCTGCATAACTAATTGACCAAATACTTAATGGATTTAAATAATTATTACACAAAACTTAATTCTACAGGGAAGCAATTTAGATTGTGCTCGCCTGGGTTTTTCTTCTGGTCTCAGCTGGACTCATTCTTGCTGCCAGGTGACAAAGGGATATCTAGACAAGGATGACCTCAGATGGGATGGAATTTTTATGATTCATGTGGATTTTTTTTATCCCCCAGTGGACAGGCCTGAACTGGTCCACATTTTGCCTGGGAAGAATTAATATAGGACAAGAAGAATTACTCAACATTTTTGAACCTGAGGTTCCAAAACCGGCACATGATAATTTATAGTACCTTCCATACATCCATGGATACAAATTACGAGATCAACATAAATTAAAGGGGAAGGGAACAGACTTCTGTTGATTGGAAGATAAAAAGAGTTGTAGTTGAGGGGCGCCTGGGTGGCTCAGTGGGTTAAAGCCTCTGCCTTCGGCTCAGGTCATGATCTCAGCATCCTGGGATTGAGCCCCGCATCAGGTTCTCTGCTCAGTGGGGAGCCTGCTTCCTCCTCTCCCTCTGCCTACCTCTCTGCCTACTTGTAGTCTCTCTGCCAAATAAAAAAAATCTTTAAAAAGAAATCTTTAAGAGTTGTAGCTGACAATGACATAGATACTGGAGGAAGTGAAGGAGTGTAGTCATGTTTGCAATCTCTCTGACCTGATCTGGTTCCCTTTCCTCTGTAATCAAAGACTTTTCTTTGGGTTCATTCCCTATAATCATTGATCATTCTTACAGACATTTGTATGTATATGCAACACTCTAAGTTTCCAGAATCTTCATCACCAAAGACCTTCACCCCCCCCCCCACCATGCCACATTGGTCATATGTTCGCTTGCTATATACTAGATCTATTCTACAATGAAACAGATCTACCTTGGAAATATTAGAAATAAACACTCCATTTACTGACATAATCCCAATTTTTGATCTCATCATAACCTAACCCCTATTCATTCACATTCTTGGCCTTTCTTGTAGGCCTTTAACACTTCTCCCTGTATATTAGCTCCCCTCCTATTTACTTCCTCCATTTCTTCGATTCTACACTAAAGCATTTTAATCACTATTCTGGCTGTGGTGATAGGCACTATGGAGGGGATGTGAGGTGATGATCAGTCGGTATTATATGCAACTATGAATCAATGAATGCTACATAAAAAATTAATAATTTACTATATGTTCGCTAATTGAATTTAAATTAAAAGTGTTTATTTGGAAAAAATAAATTAAAAAATATATATCAACCATCTTGCAGTCTAGATGTTCTTATTTAAAGAAAATAAATGTCCACAAGGAAAGCTAATATTCAGTAGGATATTAGGAGCAAAACTACTTGTCAAGCCACACAACTTAAAACATATCTTATGCAACATCAAAAGAAAGCTGGGATTGCAATCTTTATATTAGACAAAGTAGGTTTTTAAGCCAAAGACTATAATAAAAGACGAGGAAGGACATTCCGTCGTACTTAAAGCATCTGTCCAACAAGAAGATCTAACAATTGTAAATATCTACGCCCCTAACATGGGAGCAGCCAACAATATAAACCAATTAATAACCAAATCAAAGAAACGCATCAACGATAATATGATAATAGTAGGGGACTTTAACACGCCCGCACTGAAATGGACAGATCATCTAAGCAAAAGATCAACATGGATAAAGGCTTTAAATGACACACTGGACCAAAGGATATCACAGATATATTCAGAACATTCCATCCTAAAACAAAAGAATAGAGTTTTCTCAAGTGCACATGGAACATTCTCCAGAATAGATCACATTCTGGGTCACAAATCAGGTCTCAGCCAATACCACAAGACTCGGATAATTCTCTGCATAGTTTCAAAACACAATGCTTTGAAATTAGAACTCAATAACAAGAGAAAAGTTGGAAAGAACTCAAATACATGGAGGCTAAAGAGCATCCCATTAAAGAATAAATGGGTCAACAAGGGAACTAAAGAATAATTTTAAAAAATTCATGGAAACAATTGAAAATGAAAACACAACTGATCAAAAGCTTTGGGATGCAGCAAAGGCAGTCCTGAGAGGAAAGTATATAGCAATAAAAGCATTTCTCAAGAAACAAGAAAGGTCTCAAGTACACAACCTAAACCTATGACTAAAGGAGCTGGAGAAAGAACAGCAAAGAAAGCCTAAACCCAGCTGGAGAAGAGAAAACATAAAGATCAGAGCAGAAATCAATGAAATAGAAACCAAAAGAACAGTAGGACAGATCAACAAAACTAGGCACTTGTTCTTTGAAAGAATTAATAAGATTGATAAAGCCCTGGCCAGACTTATCAAAAAAAAAAAAAAAAAAAAGAGAAAGGACACAAATTAATAAAATCATGAATGAAAGAGGAGAGATCACCACCAGTACAAAAGAAATACAATTTTCTTTAAAGACTTTATTTATTTATTTGACAGAGAGAGATCACATGTAGGCAGAGAGGCAGGCAGAGAGAGAGGGGGAAGCAGGCTCCCCACTGAGCAGAGAGCCCAATGCAAGTCTCAATCCCAGGACCCTGAGATCATGACCTGAGCTGAAGGCAGAGGCTTTAACCCACTGAGCCATGTAGGCATCCAAATACAAACATTTATATGAATATATTATTAGCAACTATACGCCAGCAAATTTGACAATCTGGAAGAAATGGATGCATTCCTAGAGAACTATAAACTACCAAAACAAAACCAGGAAGAAATAGAAAACTTGAACAGACCTATAATCAGTAAGTAGATTGAAGCATTCATAAAAGATCTCCCAACAAACAAGAGCCCAGTGCCAGATGGCTTCCCAGGGTAATTCCACAAATTCTTAAGGAAGAATTAATACCTATTCTCCCAAAACTGTTCCAAAAAATAGAAATGGAAGGAAAACTTCCAAACTAATTTTGTGGCCAGCATTACCTTGATCCCCAAACCAAAGACCCCATCAAAAAGGAGAAACACAGAGCAATATCCCTGATGAACATGGTATAAAAATTCTCAGCAAAATACTAGCCAATAGGATCCAACAGTACATTAAAAGGATTATTCACCATGACCAAGTGAGATTTATTCTTGGGCTACAATGTTGTTTCAATATCGCAAATCAGTCAATGTGATATAATACATTAATAAAAGAAAGAAAAAGAACCATCTGATCCTCTCAATATATGCTGAAAAAGCATTAGACAAAGTACAGCACACTTTCTTGATTAAAACTCTTCAAAGTGTAGGGATAGAGGGCATATATTTCAATATCCTAACATACTGCATGGCGCACTGGGTGAGGTGCATAAACAATGAATCTTGGAACACTAAAAAAATACAATTTAATTTAAAAAAAGAAATGTTCTTATAAAAAAAAGTAGAAAAAAATCCCTAGTGCAGTTTCAAAATTGGGTGCAAAAAGGTCACAGGGAAAGTTTTATTTTCTACACGTTCTTGTAAATATATTTAGTCTTCTTTTGCTTTAATAATGTCCTGGTTGAGCTAAAATACAATAAACAAACAAAAAAATACATTCGTATACTCTAAAACGGAAATAACTGCTGTGGCAGGGCTCAATGAATGAACCGCAGGTAGAAGAGAGCTATATCTGCCTATGACCTATTTTTTTACTAACATATAATGTATTATTTGTTTCAGGAGTACAGGTCTGTGATTCATCAGTCTTACACAATTCACAACACCCACCATCATTGTCTAGGCCAAACAAACAAAATAATATAAAACAAAATTATATTTGTTCCCATATACCACTGCTTTCACTTTATTACTTGATGCCTTTTAATTATGAATTCCTGTTCAGCTTCTGAAACAGAGCTATTTTGAAAGGAAATGATCATCTATTAATTCTTTATCCACCATCCTTTGATGAAAGACTCAACATAGGGTCAGTGATCAAAGTAATAGAAATACGCCCTTTAAAAAATAACTATAGTATGGCAAACACATGAGACTCCAATGAAAAATAAAGGGCCATTACAAGAAATCTAGCTTAGAAATTGGCTATAATAAAGGTGCCTGGGTGGCTCAGTTAAGCATGTGTCTTCAGCTCAGGTCATGATCCCAGCGTCCTGGGACTGAGCCTTGCATTGGGCTCTCTGCCCAGTGGGGAGTCTGTTTCTCTCTGTCCCTCAGCCCTTCTTCCTGCTCATGATCACTCTCTCTCTCTCAAATAATTAAAACATTAAAAAAGAGAAATGGGTTACAATATAGGCCTTTGTTTTATTATTTTAAAGTAAAAATTTCCTCTTTTTGTCAAATTAAGAGTCTTTTCAATCACCATAGTTCTCAATATCAAACTTAGAAGAGTGTCTACAGTGATGGACAGTATTTGAACCAAATTGATTCCTGGGTTGGCATTTTTTAAAAATCTGACCCACTTATGTTGTAATTACTTGCAGACGGAGTAACAAAAAGCGACTCTTGAGCCAATAACAGACAGACTGGATTAAAACTTCTTGGTAAAGCCCAGTGTGTGTGAGGTAAATACCTTAAAAGAAATCCTTGTCAGAGAAAGTGTGGAAAACTACTCACTCGTGGAATCACTCTAGTTTTTTTCTGTCTCAGATATTGTAGCTATTTTATTTTACAGAGAATGAAATTGTTAAGTTTGAAAGGACACTGCCTTACAATCACACAAAGGATACATTGATGATTTGAATATTTATAATTTGAAAATTGCCTCTTCATAAAACCTTTTTTACTGATTAAATCTGAGTTCTCTAACTCTAATCACTGCTACAGCACGCATGTTTGCAATCTGGATTTTAACATGTACAGGAAACTTACATGTAAAAAAATTTTGAATTATAAGTTCTCAAAAAAACATGTCTATAAGTTTTAAGTAACTAATGCAGGTGTAGTAAAAAGAAGGCCATATGCACCCCAATGTTCATAGCAGCAATGTATACAACAGCCAAACTGTGGAAAGAGCCAAGATGCCCTTCAACAGATGAATGGATAAAGAAGATGTGGTCCAGGGGGCGCCTGAGTCGCTCACTGGGTTAAAGCCTCGGCCTTTGGCTCAGGTCATGATCTCAGTGTCCTGAGATTGAACCCCGCAATGGGCTCTCTGCTCAGCAGGGAGCCTGCTTCCCCCTCTCCCCCCTCCTGCTTCTCTGCCTACTTGTGATCTCTCTCTCTCTCTCTCTGTCAAATAAATAAAATCTTAAAAAAAAGATGTTGTCCATAGGCACAATGGAATAGTACTCAGCCATCAGAAAGGATGAATACCCAACATTTGCGTCTGCAGAGATGGGACTGGAGGAGATTATGTTCAGTAAAATAAGCAAACAGAGAAAGACAATAATCATACGGTTTCACATATTTGTGGAAAATAAGGAATAGCATGGAGGATATTAGGAAAAGGAAGAGAAAAATAAACGGGAGGAATCAGAAGGGGAGATGAACCATGAGAGCCTGTGGACTCCAGGAATCAAACAGAGGGATATAGACGGACTAAGGATGGGGGGAGCCTGGTGACTGGTATTAAGAAGGGCATGTATTGCATGGAGCAATGGGTGTGATACACAATGAATCAAAGAACACTACATCAAAAACTAATGATGTACTGTATGGTTACTAAAATCACATAGTAAAAAACTTACTAAAAAATAAATAAATAAGTAAATGAGAAGATATTAGTAACTTATTTGGAAATAATACCTCGGACAACCTCAAATTTAGAACAAAGAAGGAAATTTTCCACTGGCATAAACATTTTTAAATTCTTTTTTAAAATTTTGTAATTTTTTAATGGTGTTATGTTAGTTGCCATATATCATTAGTTTTTTAATTTAATTTTTTCAGTGTTCCAAGATTTATTGTTCATGCACCACACCCAGTGCTCCATGCAATAAGTGCCCTCCTCAATACCCACCACCGGCTCACCCAACCCTCCACCCCCCTCCCCTCCAAAACCCTCAGTTTGTTTCACAGAGTCCACAGTCTCTCATGGTTCATCTCCCCCTAAGATTTCCCCCAATTCACCCTTCCTTTCCTTCTCCCAATGTCCTCCTTGTTTTTCCTTATGCTCCACATGTAAGTGAAACCATGTGATAACTGACTCTCTCTGCTTGACTTATTTCACTCAGCATTACCTCTTCCAATCCCATCCATGTTGATACAAAAGTTGGGTTTTGATGCAGCATTCCCTGATTCATTTTTTATGTGCAGCACCCAGTACTCCGTGTAGTATATGCCCTTATTAATACCCACCACAGGCTCACCCATCCACCCAACACCCTCCCCTCTAAAACCCTCTTTTTTCTCAGAGTCCATGGTCTCTCTTGGTTTGTCTCTCCCTCTAATTTCCTCCCTTCACTTTTCCTTTCCATCTCCTGATGTCCTCCTTGTTATTCCTTATGTTCCATAAGTAAATTAAATGGTACGATAAATTACTTTCTCTGCTTGACTTATTTCACTCAGCATAGTCTCTTCCAGTCCCGTCCATGTTGATGCAAAATTTGGGTATTCATCCGTTCTGATGGCTGAGTTATGTTCCATTGTGTACATGGACCACATCTGCTGTATCCATTCATTTGTTGAAGGGTATTTGACTCTTTCCACAGTTTGGCTATTGTATACATTGCTGCCATGAATATTGGGATACATATGGCCCTTCTTCTCCTTACATCTGTATCTTTGAGGTAAATATGCAGTAGTGCAATTGCTGAGTCATAGGCTAGCTCAATTTTAAGTTTTTGAGGAACTTCCATGGTATTTTCCAAAGTGGCTGCACCAACTTGCATTCCCCCCAACAGAGTAAGAGGGTTCCCTTTTCTCCACTTCCTCTCCAACATTTGTTGTTTCTTGCCTTGATAATTTTTGCCATTCTAACTGGTGTAAGATGGTACTTTGATGAGGTTTTGATTTGAAAATCCCTGATGGCTAATGATGTCGAATATTTTTCATGTGTCTATGAGACACTTGTATGTCTTCTTTGGACAAATGTCTGTTCATGTCTTCCACCCATTTTTTGACTTGATTATCTCTTTTTTGGGTGTTGAGTTTGAGAAGTTCTTTATAGAGTTTGAATATCAGTGCTTTGTCTGTAGTTTCATTGGCGAGTATCTTTCTGCATTCTGTGAGTTGCCTCTCTGTTTTGTTAACTGCTTCCTTTACTATGCAGAAAACTTTTATCTTGATGAAGTCCCAAAAGTTCATTTTCGCTTTTGTTTTCCTTGCCTTTAGAGATGTGTCTTGAAAGATGTTGCTGTGGCCAATATCGAGGAGGATACTAACTATGTTCTCCTCTAGGATTTTGATGGATTCCTGTCTCACATTGAGGTCTTTCATCCATTTAGAGTTTAATTTTTGTGTAGGGTGTAAGACAATGGTTGATTTTCATCCTTCCGTGTACAGCTGTCCAATTTTCCCAGTACCATTTATGGAATAGACTGTCTTTTTCCTTTCGATATTTTTTTCAGCTTTGTCAAAGATTAGTTTACATAAGGTTGAGAGTCCATATCTTGGCTCTCTATTCTGTTCCATTGTTCTATGTGTCTGTTTTTGTGTAAGTACCATGCTATCTTGGTGATCACAGTTTGTAATAATGCTTGAAATCCGGCAGCGTGATGCCGCCAGCTTTGTTTTTCTTTGACAACATTTTCTTGGCGATTCGGGGGTCTTTGCTAGTTCCATACCAATTTTAAGATATTTTGTTCCAGCCCTAAGAAAAATGCCGTTGGTATTTTTGATCAGGGTGGTGTTGAAATTATAGATTGCTCTGGACAGCATAGACGTTTTAAGGATGTTTATTCTTCTGATTCATGACCATGGAATGTTTTTCCATCTTTTTGTGTCTTCTTCAGTTTCTTTCATGAGTGTTCTGTAGTTCCTCAAGTATAGATCTTTAGCTCTTTGGTTAGGTTTATTCCAAGGTATCTTATGGTTTTTGGTGCTATTGTAAATGGAATGGATTTTCTAATTTCCTTTTCTACAGTTTCATTTTTAGTGTATAAGACAGCAACTGATTTCTGTGCATCAATCATGTATCCTGCCACAGTACTGAATTGCTCTATGATTTCTAGTAATTTGGGGGTGGAGTCTTTTGGGTTTTCCACATAAAGTATCATGTCATCTGCAAAGAGAGAGAGTTTCACTTCTTCTCTGCCACGTTTCATTTCTTTTTGTTGTCTGATGTTGCTGGGATGTCTAGTACTGTGTTGAACAATAGTGGCGAGACTGAGTGTCCTTGGGTTCCTGATCTCAGTGGGAAGGCTCTCAGCTCTTCCCCAATGAGAATGATATTTGCTCTGGGTTTTTCATAGATGGATTTTAAGAAGTTGAGGAATGTTCCCTCTATACCTATACTCTGAAGAGTTTTAATCGAGAAATGAAGCTGTTTTTTGTCAAATGCCTTTTCTGCATCAATCGAGAGGCCCATGTGGTTCTTTTCTCTTCTCTTATTGATTTGTTCTATCACATTGATTGATTTGCGAATGTTAAACCACACTTGCATCCCGGGGATAAATCACACCTGCTCACCGTGGATAATTTTTTTAATGTGCTGTTGGATCCTATTAGCTAGGATCTTGTTCAGAATCTTGGCATTCATATTCATCAGGGATATTGGTCTGAAATTGTCTGCTTTGATGGGGTCTTTACATGGTTTGGGCATCAAGGAGATGCTGGCTTCATAAAATGAGTGTGGAAGTTTTTCTTATGTTTCTACTTTCTGAAACTGCTTTGGAAGAATAGGTCTTATTTCATCTTTGAATGGTTGGTAGAATTCCCCAGGGAATCCGTCATGTCCTGGACTCTTGTTTTTTGGGAAGTTTTTGGTCACGGCTTCAATCTCCTTACTAGTTATTGGTCTATTCAGGTTGTCAATTTCTTCCTGTTTCAGTCTTGAAAGTTTATATGTTTCCAGAAATGCATCCATGTCTTCTAGGTTGTTTAACTTATTGGCATATAGCTGTTGATAATAAATTCTGATTCTTCTTTCTTTTTCCTTTGTGTTAGTCGTGATCTCTCCCCTTTCATTAACAATTTTCTTAATCTCATTCCTTTCTTTTTTCTTTTGGATTAGTCTGGCCGGTGGGTTTATTGATCTTATTAATTCCTTCAAGGACCCGGCTTCTGGTTTCATTGAAATGTTCTACTGTATCCCTGGTTCTAACTCATTGATCTCTGCTTTAATCTTAAATCTATCACTTCTCGTGAGTGGGTAGGATTAATTTGTTGCTGATTCTCCAGTTCTTTAAGGTGTAAAGAGAGTTTGTGTATTATGGATTTTGTTTTTTGTTGTTGTTGTTGTTGTTTTTCAAGTGAGGTTTGGATGGCTATTTATTTCCTCCTTAGGACAGCCTTTGTGATATCTCATAGGTTTTGGATTGATTTGTCTTCATTCTCATTCCTTTCCATGAATTGTTTAAGTTTTTCTTTGATTTCCTGGTTGACCCAAACATTCTTGAGCAGGATGGTCTTTAGCTTCCAAGTGTTTGAATTTCTTCCAAATTTTTTCTTGTGATTGAGTTCCAGTTTCAAAGCGCTATGTTCTGAAAATATGCAGGGAATAATTTCCATATTCTCGTATTGGTTGAGACCTGATTTGTGACCAACTATATGGTCTATTCTGGTGAAAGTTCCATGCATGCTCGAGAAGAATGATTATTCTGTTGTTTTAAGGTGAAGTGTTCTCTATCTATAAATGAGGTCCATCAGGTCAAGGGTGTCATTCAAAGCTCTTGTTTCTTTGTTGATTTTCTGCTTAGATGATCTGTCTATTACTGAAAGTGGTATGTTAAGATCCCCTACTATTGACGTATTCTTATCAATATGTCTCTCTTTTTTTGATTAACAGTTGGCTTATGTATTTGGCTGTTCCCATGTTGGAGGCATAGATATTTACAGTTAATGGATCTTCCTGTTGGATAGACCCTTTAAGAATGATGTAGTGTCCTTCTGTATCTCTGACTACAGTCTTTAGCTTAAAATCTAATTTGTCTGATATGAGAGTCACTACCCCAGCTTTCTTTTGAGGCCTGCTGGCATGAAAGATGGTTCTCCATTCCTTCACTTTCAGGCTGGAAGTTTCTTTAGGTTTAAAATGAGTCTCTTATAGACAGCATATGGATGTGCCCTGTCTTTTTATCCAATCTGCAACCTTGTGCCATTTTATGGGAGCCTTTAGGCCATTCACGTTGAGAGTAATTATTGAAAGATATGTTTTTATTGTCATCATGTTGCCGGTGATGCCCTTGTTTCTATAGGTTGTCTCTGTATATTTCTGTTCTATATAACTCTTGTGGTCTTTTTCTTTTACAGACCTTCTCCTTAATATTTCTTGCAGGGCCAGCTTGGCAGTCACATATTCTTGCAGTCTCTGCCAGTCTTGGAAGGCTCTTATCTCTCCATCCATTCTGAATGACAACCTTGCCAGATAAATCATTCTTGGCTACATTTCTCCTTTAGTGCCCTAATTATGCCTTGCCAGCCCATTCTGGCTTGCCAGGTCTCTGGGGACAGGCCTGATGTAATTCTAATGTTCCTCCCTCTGTACATAGCAATCTTTTCCCCCTAACCACCCTTAAAGTGGTTTCCTTGCTTCTAAGTTTTGAAAGTTTTACTATACCACACCTGGGCCTTTGTCTGCTCTCGTTGACCTTGGGGAATGTTCTCTCTGCCTCTCATGACAGGATTGCTTGTTTCATTCCCCCAGATTAGGGAAGTTCCCAGCTACAATTTGGTCAAATATATCGTCTAGTCCTCTCTCTCGCCACCCCCTCAGGGATCCCAATAATTCTGACGTTGGAATGTGTCATGGTGTCATTAACTTCTCTGATTCAATTTTCATGGATTTTAAGCTGTTTCTTCTAGTCCTCCTCCTGTTCCTCCTTTTGTATCAGTTTTTTTTTTTTAAGATCACTAATTCTTACTTCTGCCTCGTTTACCCTAACTGTTAGAGGATCTAGATTAGATTGTATCTAATTGATAACATTTTTTAAGTTCTGCCAGATCTGCTCTCACTTCTGCCTTTAATGAATCTATGTTACCATTAATAGTTTTCTCCAGCCTGACTATTGTCTTCCTAACTGCTCCCCTGAAGTCTATTTCTGACATCTTGCTTATATCCATATCCATTAGATCTGCAAGAGAGGCCATTGTCTCTGGGTCTTTGCTTTGTTGGGAGTGCCTCAATCTAGTCATTCTCTTGAGTCATGTCTGAGGGGATGTACAGCCGAAAATAGCAACCACTATCCAGGCAAGGTACACCCTGGGAAGGTTCACGGCAATCAGAAATCACCACAAGAAAGAAAAAAATAGCCAAAATGAGCCCTGAGAGTAAGATTTATATAGCACAAAAACAAACAAACCAAAAGACTGACCAAAAAAAAAAAAAAAAAAAAGGGACACGAAATAAAAAAGAGTAAGGAGGGGATGGGAAGGTGGTTATAATCCCCTGATATGTGTGAAAAAGAGTATGTCAGTTGGTCCAGGATGTATTTTGTTATCTTTGTTAGAGAATTCTACTTCCCAGAGATACAAGGAAATTTAAAATGGTATATCTGTAAAGGTAGTATTGAATAGTGGAAAAAGGACTACATTGAAGCTTCTCTCTCTATATATATATAATATATAAAGAAAAAGAAAAAAGTGTATTTATGAAAAAGTTCAAGTCAAAAAGTTACTATGGTCTATGTTATTATTAAATATATAAAATATATTCCATAGTAACTTGTTAACTTGAAATTTTTAACTTTTTTAGAGTTATGGTATCATAATTACCTTAAGGAAATGCTAAAATATGTATTTGTTCTAATGAATTGCCGTTAAAAATGATAAGAATATTCTCCTAACTGCTGCATTAGGTTGGCAGTGGACATCATTATCTATGTCCAAATGAATTTTCACACTTTTCTGCTAAATAAATAATTGTGTTCTGGGTACCAAGTATTTGTTTTGTTTTGAATTATTATATCTTAGTTGTCACTGCCCTGTTTCAAATTCTTCTAATACATATCCATTCTTTTCAAAATAAAATCTAAAAAGATCTAAAATCTAAAATTTTTTTTATAGTATTAATATGCCCTTTATCAGTTGGATAATTTTCCCATATCTGGACTTTTCATACTTTCCTATTATGTTCCATCCATTAGCCTCAGAACCTGCTTGTATTTCCCCCAGGAGCCTTCCCGACAACACTGGATCTTTGTGAATCTAGACTTTTTGCCTGAATTGTACCTCAAAACTCACCTAGTAGATTCATCCTTGAACAGACTGACTATAAGATCGTGTTTTATTTTTGCATTCTCAGCCATCAGTAATTCTGGTGCCCCTCAGGTCCACAAAAAATTTTGAAATAATTACTGTTTGAATGAATAAAGTTTTTGAGCCCACAAATGCAAAAGATTAAATTACAAATTGTGCTGTTCTAACTGCCTAAAACAAGTGATATATATTGATGTTTTTTGACTTACCAACAGGGAGTTTTTCAATAGTATTTGGGTCATTTTCTCATAACTCCATACACACAATACAGAACAATGAATATATCACTTCTTGTGAATGTTGATATTACCTGAGAATTATATATATTGGTAACACCAGCTCTGACGCTTCCTATTTATTTTCTATTCGTCTTTTTAAAGATTTTACTTATTTATTTGAGATAGAGAGAGAGTATGAGAGAGAGCATATGAGAAAGAGAGAGATCCCATTGGGGAAGAATAGACGGAGAAGCAGAAACTCCGCTGAACAGGGACACTGACTTAGGACTTGACCCCAGGACCCTGGAATAATGACCTGGGCCAAAGGCAGACACTTAATCCACAGAGGCACCCAGGCGCCCATGTTTTTTCAGATGTTATAAAGTTATCAAAATTATCCGATTGTGGATAATTTATTTATCAAGCAGTCCATAAGAACTCAACCCAAGCCAGATTGACAGGAAAACAGCACGGCATGCCCCTCCCCCAGAAGACAACCCAAAAACAAGAAGACAATAACCAAAAGGCCCCCATAAAAATATAAAACCCCAACGGTAGGGGAAATCAGTATATTAAGCTCCCAATAATACCCTAAAACCTGTATATTTCATAGATACAAGTTTTTTCTTTCTTTCTTTTCTATTTTTTCACTCATTCTCATGTTCCTTGGTTTTTTTTTTTTTAAACTACTTAACATTACAGCTAGAGGCTTAATAAAACATATGGAAGAGTTATAACCACCTTCCCATCTTATCGGTCTGTCAGTGTTTCTATGTATCTACTTTTCTTCTGGAATTACATAAACCTTATTCTTGAGGTTCATTCTGACTAGGTTCTTTTATCTCTTGTCATATAAATTTGTCGGTCTTTATGTTTGTTCGCGTTTGTTTATATACCTTAAAAATCTTATATTGGGGTCGATTCTGCCTGGGATCTCTTTTTTCTCCTTCTCTGTCTCTCTTTTCTTAACTTTATTCTTTCTTTTTGGTGGCGAATGCCAATTGCTCCAAAACCTTCCAGGGTGTACCGTCCCTGGATCATGGGTGATATATTCAGCTATACGTCCTCTCATCCACCTCTCATCAAAATGACTAGGAGGAGGAACACCCAACAGAGGAAAAACCCAGAGACTGCACCCGCTCCCTCAGAACTATTGGACATGGACATAAACAGTATGTCAGAAAGGGAATTCAGGGTAACAATTATCCAGGCAATGGCCAGGATGGAGAAAAACATTAATGACAACATAGAATCTCTAAGGACAGATCCCATACGTACAGAGGAAGACCCATCAGAATAACATCAGACCTGTCCACAGAAACCTGGCAAGCCAGAAAGAGCTGGCAAGACATATTCAGGGCACTCAATGAGAAGAACATGCAGCCAAGAATACTTTATCTACCAAGGCTCACATTCAAAATGGATGGAGAGATAAACAGCTTCCAAGACCGGCAAGGATTAAAGAGTAGGTGACTACCAAAGCAGCACTACAGGAAATATTAAAAGGGGTTTATAAAAGTATAAAAAACCCATGAGGGATATAGAACAGGAACTTAAAATCTATAGAAACAAGGACTTCAGAGGCAACATGATGTCAATAAAAACTTATCTTTCCATAATCACTCTCAATGTGAATGGCCTAAATGCTCCCATAAAACGACACAGGGTTTCAGACTGGATCAAACGACAGGAACCGTCCATATGCTGTCTACAAGAGACACATTTGGAACCTAAAGATACATTC
>CM052897.1:93707925-93726185 GCA_028534135.1 Potos flavus
TCTCTCCCCCTTGCGCGGGGCACAGGGCGTGAGCCGACGGCGATAACGCAGGCGGAGAACACAGCGCTCCTCCCGCCCGCCGCTCTTTGTGTCTGGAGGCCCCGACGCCGCGCTCTGGCAGCCTCCAGGCAGAGCAGCAGATTTCTAAAAGTTCCGATTTTGTGCTCCGCCGCTCTGTGGCTTGCCGGGAGCCGGCCCCTCCCCCCGCGGTCTGTCTTCCCGTCGCTTCGGATTCACTTTTCCACAAATCCTACCTTCCGGAAAGTGGTCGATCCTCTGTTCTTAGAGTTGCTGTTCTTCTTCTCTTCTATCTCCTGCTAAGTTTGTAGTTGTTTAAAGTGGTTTGATAACTATCTAGCTGAACTTCTGGGATCAGTCTCTATCTCCGCCTCCTACTTCTCCGCCATCTTGCTCCTCTCCCCTAATTTGTATATATTGTTAAGACATTTTCCTTTCCCTCTCTGTAGTGAACCAACTGCTCAGGGCACTTCTTAGTTTATATTTTTCTTCCTAAGCAGTGTGTGTTGTCACAGTCTGATCTAGATTCTTCCTTCCCTCTGTCATCCAATATTTATTGTCCTGTGAAGTACCAAGAAAAAGAAAGATAAAAATCTTGAAACCTGCCATGCACTAAGTAATTTCCTGTACTTTGAGGAATCCAAGTCTTGGGAAGCATTTTCTTGATTTAGTTACAGAGTACACTGGTGGAAGAACTAAATTGGAAATCAAGCCAACCTAACCCCAAAGACCATTTACTTTTCACAATTCCAATAGAAATCACTCTTTCAAAAAGGGAAATTTATTTAAAACTCTGAAATAGGGGCGCCTGGGGAGCTGTTAGTTAAGTGTCTGCCTTTGGCTCAGGTCATGATCTCAGGGTCCTGGGATTGACTCTGCATCAGGCTCCCTGCTCAGTAGGGAGTCTGCTTCTCCCTCTCCCTTTGCCCCCTCACTCATGTGTGGGCTCTCTCTCTCTCTCAAATAAATAAATATATTTTTAAAAATCTGAAATATTTGCAGCCCACATTTATTTTTCCTATTAAAAATGAAAATGATTCCATTATGTCTTATGGGGAAACATATATATTCCTTCAATTTAGATTTATTTTTTATGAAGTAAAATAATATGCATTACAGATTTGGCAATATTTATTTATTTATTTAGTATAGTTAACCTACAATGTTACATTAGTTTCATGTGTAAAACATAGTAATTTGACAAGTTTACACATCATGCTACGCTCACCACGTGTACCTACTTTCTGTCACCATACACACTATTATAATATCATTGACTATATTCTTTACCAATTACCCTTTTTAGCCACTAGCAGATGGGGTATCCCACTAGACCTGGACAGGAGATGAAAAAGGTGGTGTTCCTGTATTACCCCTACTAAAGTTCTTTTTTCATGGCTGTAAGATCATCTCTCTTGAAGTAAAAAATGGAAAAAAGTGAATCATAACACAGTGACATTTCTCACAATAATTTCTGTTTTAAAGAGCAATGCTGCATTGTCTCCTGATGTTCAGAGGTGTCACTCTTAATACAGATGTTGGCCTTGCATTTGACAGAGGAATCTTACTATTCATCTCTTAGAATGAACATTCTCTATGTGGGCTCTCCACTCTGTTCCTCTAGTCTAGGTGTCTGTTTCTCTGCCAGTACCATGCCGCCTTGGTGATCACAGCTTTGTAGTAAAGCTTGAAATCAGGCAACGCGATGCCCCAGCTTTGCCTTTCTTTTTCAACATTTCCTTAGCAATTCGGGGTCTTTTCTGGTTCCATACAAATTTTAGGATTGATTGTTCCAGCCCCTTGAAAAATGCCAGTGGAATTTTGATCAGGATGGCATTGAAAGTATAGATTGCTCTGGGGAATATAGACATTTTAACAATGTTTATTCTTCCTAATCATGAGCATGGAATGCTTTTCCACATTTTTGTGTCTTCTTCAAATTCTTTCATGAGTGTTCTGTAGTTCCTCGAGTACAGATCTTTACCTCTTTCATTGTTTATTCCCAGGTATCTTAAGGTTCTTGGTGCTATTTTAAATGGAATGGATTTTCTAATTTCCTTTTCTACAATTTCATTGTTAGTGTATAAGAAAGCAACAGATTTCTGTGCATCAATTTTGTATCATGCCACAGTACTGAATTGCTGTATGGGTTCTAGTAATTTGGGGGTGGAGTCTTCTGAGTTTTCCATATAAAGTATCATGTCATCTGCGAAGAGAGAGAGTTTGATTTTCTTTGCCAATTTGAACACTTTTATTTCCTTTTGTTGTCTTATTGCTTTTCCTAGGCCATCTAGTACTATGATGAACAAGAGGGTTGAGAGAGGGCATCCTTGTCGTATTTCTGAGCTGAAAGGGAAGACTGTTAGCTTTTCCCCATTGAGAATAATATTTGCTGTGAACTTTTCACAGATAGATTTTATGAAGTTGAGGAATGTTCCCTCTATCCTTATACTTTGAAGAGTTTTAATGAGGATGGATACTGTATTTTGTCAAATGCTTTTTCTGCATCAAGTGAGAGGACCATGTGATTCTTTTCTCTTCTCTCATTGGTTTGTTCTATCACATTGATTTATTTGCAAATATTGAACAACCCTTGCATCCTAGGGATAAATCCCACCTGGTCAAGGTGAATAATCTTTTTAATGAGCTGTGGGATACTATTAGATCTTGTTGAGAAACTTGGCATCCACATTCATCAGGGCTATTGGTGTGAAATTCTCCTTTGCGATGGGGGTCTTTGCCTGGTTTGGGGATCAGGGTAATGCTGACTTCAGAGAAAGTCTGGAAGTTTTCTTTCTGTTTCTAGTTCTTGAAACAGCTTCAGGAGAATAGGTATTATTTCTTCTTTGAATGTTTGGTAGAATTTCCCAGGGAACCCATCTGGTCCTGGCCCTTGTTTTTTTTTGGGAGGTTTTTGATCACTGCTTCAATCTTCTTACTAGATATTGGTCTATTCAGGTTGTCCATTTCTTCCTGTTTCAGTCTTGGTAGTTTGTATGTTTCCAGGAATGAATTCTTTTCTTCTAGGTTGCTTAACTTATTGGCATATAGCTTTTCTTTTTTCCCAAATACTTTTATTTTATTATTTCAGTGTTACAAGATTCATTGTTTATGTACCACACCCAATGCTCCATGCAATACCTGCCCTCCTCAATACCCACCACCAGGCTCGCCCATCCCCCCATCCCCCCACCCCCTTCCCCTCCAAAACCCTCAGTCCATTGCTCTGAGTTCACAGTCTCTTATGGTTCCTTGCCCCTCCGATTGTTTCTATTTCCTTGATGTTAGTCATGATCTCTCCCCTTTTGTTCATAATTTTATTAATTTGGGTCCTCTCTCTTTACTTTTGGATTAGTTTTGCCAGTGGTTTATCGATCTTATTGATTCTTTCAAAAAACTGACTTCTGGATTCGTTGTTGCATTCTACTGTTTCTCTAGTTTCTAATTCATTGATCTCTACTCTAATCTTGATTATTTCCCTTCTTGTGTGTGGGGTTAGTTTAATTGCTGTTGATTTTCCAGTTCGTTAAGGTGTAAAGGGAGCTATTATATTTGGGATTTTTTTTGCGTGAGGCTTGGATGGCTATATATTTCCCTGAAGGACCGCCTTTGTTGTATCCCATAGGTTTTGTACCAATGTGTCTTCATTCTCATTGGTTTCCATGAATTGTTTAAGTTCTTTTTTGAGTTCTTTGTTGATCCAAACATTTTTGAGGAAGTCCGTCTTTAGCCTCCAAGTGTTTGATGTCCTTTCAAACTTTTTCTTGTGGTTCAGTTCCAGTTTCAAAGCACTGTGGTCAGAGAATATGCTGGGAATCATCTCAACATTTTGGTATCGGTTGAGTCCTGATTTGTGACCCAGTATGGGGTCTATTCTGGAGAAACTTCCATGTGTGCTCGAGAAGAATGAGTATCCTATTGTTTTAGGGTGGAATGTTCTGTATATAACTATGAGGTCCATCTGGTCCAATGTGTCATTCAAAGCTCTTGTTTCTTATTGATTTTCTGTTTGGATGATCTGTCTGTTACTGAGAGTGGTGTGTTAAGATCTTCTACAATTAATGTATTCATATCTGTATATTTTGATTAACGTTTCACTTACTACATATAGTAGGCTGCTCCTATATTGGGGGCATAAATATTTACAATTGTTAGATCTTCTTGGAGGATAGACCCTTTAAGGATGATGTAGTGTCCGTCTGTATCTCTGACTACAGTCTTTAGCTTAAAATCTAATTTATCCCATAGGAGAATTGCTACCCCAGCTTTCTTTTGAGGCCCGTTGGCATGAAAGATTGTTCTCCATCCCTTCACTTTTAGTCTGGATGTATTTTTAGTTTCCAAATGTGTCTATTGTAGACAGCATATGGACAGGTCTTGTCTTTTTATCCAGTCTGCAAACCTGTGCCGTTTTATGGGAGCATTTAGGCTGTTCACGTTGAGAGTGATTATTGAAAGATAAGTTTTTATTGACATCATCTTGCCTGTGAAGTCCTTGTTTCTATAGATTGTGTGTTTCTGTTCTATGTCTCTCATGGGTTCTTTCTTCCTTTATAGAACCCCTGTTAATATTTCTTGTAGTGCCAGCATGGTAATCACATAATCTTTTAAACCTTGCTGGTCTTGGAAGCTCTTTCCCTTTCTGTCCATTTTGAATGTCAGCCTTGCTGGATAAAGTGTTCTTGGCTGCGTGTTCTTCTCTTTTAGTACCCTGAATATGTCTTGCCAGCCCTTTCTGACTTGCCAGGTTTCTATGGACAGGCCTGACATTATTCTGATGGACTTTCCTTGTATGTAAGGAATCTCTTCCCCTTAGATGACCTCAGGACCTCTTGTCTAAAATTATAATTTGTGAAACTCACAAGGATGTGTATGGATGAATTTCTAGACTCATTGATCTCAGGGAGTGTCCTTTCTGCCTCTAGGACATGAACACTTGTTCCATTCCCCAGATTGTGGAAATTTTTATTCAGAATTTGTTCAGCTATATCTTCTCGTCTTCTGTCTTTTTCCACCCCCTCAGGGATTCAAATAATACTGACGTTGGAAGGTTTCATGGCGTCTTTTATTTCCCTAAATCTGTTCTCATTGTTTCTTTTTTTTAAGATTTTATTTATTTATTTGACAGAGAGAGATCACAAGTAGGCAGAGAGGCAGACAGAGAGAAAGGAGGAAGCAGGCTTCCTTCTGAGCAGAGAGCCTGATGAGGGGCTTGATCCCAGGACCCTGAGATCACGACCCAAGCTGAAGGCAGAGGCTGTAACCCACTGAGACATACAGGCACCCCTGTTCTCATGGTTTCTAAGCAGTTCGTTCCAGTCCTCCTCCTGACATTTCTTTTCTATAACTTTGTCTTCTATATCACTAATTCTATCCTCTGTCTCAGTTACCCTTGCTGTTAGACTATTTAGATTAGATTGGATCTCTTTGGTGGCATTTTTAACTTCAGCCATATTGGTTCTCAGTTCTGCCCTTAGAGATTCTATGTTGTCCTTAATGTTTTTCTCCAGCCTTGCCATTGCCTGGATAATCGTTACCCTGAATTCCCTTTCCGACATACAGTTTATGTCCATATCCAATAGTTCTCTGGGAGTGGGTGCAGTCTCTGAGATTTTCCTCTGTTGGGTGTTCCCCCTCCTAGTCATTTTGATGGGAAGTGGTTGAGGGGACATACAGCTGAATATATCAACCATGACCCAGGCAAGATGCACCCTGGAAAGTTTCAGAAAAATCAGAATTCACCCCCAAAAAGAAAGAAAAAAGAAAAAAAATAGAGACAGAAAGAGAGAAAAAAGACAGAAATCTCAGCTGAAATGAGCCCCCAAAGTAAGATTTATAAGGTATAAAAACAAACACGAACAAACAAAAAGACCGACAAAAGTAAATAACAAGAAATAAAAGAAACCAGCCATAATGAAACCTAAGAATAAGATTTATATAATACCAGAACAAAAACAAATACACAGAACCACTGACAGAAGAATAAGACGGGGTGGTTATAAATTCTCGATTTGAGTGAGGAAGTTTATTTCAGATCTTCCTGGGTCTCTCGTTCTTTAAGCCTCAAGTTGTAATATTAATCGTTTAAAAAAATTAAAAGAACAAGAATCGTGAGAATGCATTAAAAAAGAGAAGAAAAAACTTGTATCTATGAAATATACAGGTTTTAGGGCAATATCGGGAGCTTAATATATTTTTTACCCTGACGTTGGGTTTTTACAGTTTTATGGGGATCCTGTGGCTATTGTCTTTTGGCTTGTCTTCTAGGGGAGGGGCCTGCCACATTGTTTTCCAGTCCATCTTGCTTGGGTTGAGTGCCCTGTGGCTATGAAGGGGCTGGGCTCTGTGGAAACTGTTTTTTCAGGATTTTACTCTCTGGAGGATTTTGTTCTTTTGCAGCTTTCTACAGCTTTTTGGAGTGTCCGAGCAAAAAATCTGCCTCTACTCAGACCTGCCTCTGAGAGAAGCCTCAGTCTGCTCCCCTCTGGGTGGTCCAGAACACACAGACGCCCCCTCTGCAAACTCCGCTCACACTGCAGCCTCCCACAGGCAGTGCACACCCTCAGCCACCGTCCCAGTGGTCCCCTGAGACCCTCCCTCTCCTCTGCAACCCTGTGCCACTAAAACCATGAACAATATTGTTCTGGGAAACTCGCTTATGGTGGCTGCTCTCCACGCTCTTGGCCCACGCCCGGTGTGCTCAGATTCCTGCCCGAGATTGGGCCATTTTCTCTCAGGCACAGGCTGGAAGCGGTCTGACCCTGTGGCAGGATTTTGAGGGCCCAAGGTCCTAGAGACCGCCGGCTGGGGACTAATCCAGGCTCTCTTAGGCACTTGTGGGAGTGTGCCCCGTTTGAGCAGTGGTGCAATCAGTGGAAAGCCGCAGGCTCGTGGACCATGGACGGGACCCCCGCCAGTCTCTCTCTGATGCAGTTGTTCGCCCGTGGTTGTGTCCTTCCTGGGAACGTGGGCGTAGGCCCATGCCCATGACTACTGGATTTCACTAGTTGTTCTTTAAGATCTCTTGCTCTTTTTGAGAGTTTTTACCCAGACTCTAAGTTAATGCTGGTCGCTAACCACAGGGCACTTTTGTTTGGGGTATTACTTTCCTTGGGTTGCTTCTGGTGGCTCCCTCCCACTTCTATTTATCCTCCGAAATCAATCCGAGTGTTCCAACTCCACTTTACCTCTCCACTGCTGCCTTCTGCTCCCATAGAGATCCAGAAGTTAATAATCTTACATCTCTGGCTGATTTCATGGGTGTTCAGAGTGTTCTGGTAGATATTTAGCTCTCTTTAGGGGACCGGTTGAAACAAGATCTCCTACTTCTCCACCTTCTTGCCCCTCCTCAAGGTTTTATTTAAATTTTAGTTAGTTAACATAGCATGTAATATTAGTTTCAGGTGTATAATATAGTTATTAAACATTTATATACAACAGCTCCTAATTATCCAAAGTGTACTCCTTAACTCCATCACCTATTTAACCAATTCCCCTCACCCACCCTCCTCTTGTAAACATCAGTTTATTATCTACAGTCAAGAGTCTGTTTCTTGGTTTTCCTATATCCCCTGCCATATTCATTTTTCTTTCTTAATTTCCACTGTGTGTGAAATCATTATATTTGTTTTTCTCTGACTCATTTCAGAATTGTGATGATTCCAGCTTTGTTTTTTCAAGATTTCTTTGGTTATTTTGGGTTATTTGGGGTGTTTTGTGGTTCCATACACATTTTCGGATTGTTCTAGCTCTGTGAAAAGTGCTGGTGTTATTTTGACAGAGATTGAATTATATCTATAGATTTCTTCGGGTAGTATAGACAATTTAACAATAGTTTTCCTTCCAGTCCGTGAGCATGGAATGATTTTCCATTTCTTTGTGTCATATTCAATTTTTTCATCAGTGTTTTACAGTTTTCAGAGTATAAGTCTTTCACCACTTTGAGTTTATTTCTAGGTATCTTATGGTTTGGGTACAATTGTAATGGGATTGATTCCTTGATTTTTCTTTCTCTTACTTCATTATTAGTGTATAGAAATGTAACCGATAGCTCTACATTGATTTTGCATCCTTTGACTTTACTGAATTTGTGTATCAATTCTAGCAATTTTTTAATGGAGTTTTTTGGGTAATCTATATACAGTATCATGTCGTTTGCAAATAGTGAAAGCGACTACTTCTTTCCTTATTTGGATGACTTTTATTTATTTTTGTTGTCTGACTGCTGTGTCTAGGACTTCCAGTAATACGTTAAATAAAAGTGGTATTTTATTTATATATAATATTTATATAATATATTAATTATTATATTATTATATAATTTTATAATGAATTATCATGTAATTTATTATATAATTATATAATAATAAATGTTTATTATATATTTATATTATATAAGAGAGGGCACATCCTTGTCTTGTTCTTGATCATAGAGGAAAATGTCTCAGTTTTTCCCCATTGAGAATCATAATAGCTGTGAATTTTTCAAATACGTCCTTTATGATGTTGAAGTATGTACCATCTAACCCTACTTTGTGGAGGGTTTTTATCATAAATGGGTGTTGTACTTTATCAAATAGTTTTGCAACTAATGAAAGGATCATATGGCTCTTATCTTTTCTTCTGTTAATGCGTTGTATCACTTTGATAGATTTGCAAATATTGAACCAACCTTGCAGACCAGGAATATATCTCGCTTGATCCTAGTGAGAGATTCTTTTAATATACTGTTAGATTCAATTTGACAGTATTTTGTTGAGAATTTTTGCACCCATGTTCCTAAAGGATATTATCCTGTAGTTTGGGATTTTTCTTTCTTTTATATGTATGCCTACATTGCTACATAGGTAAAGTATGTATAAAGGAACATTTGTTTTGCATACTGAAGGTTCGGGATCATTATGTTTTCATTTTCATTTTTTTCATGTATTTTTTTGTTTCTTCTTTGATTTCCTGGTTGACACATTCGAAGTTTAGTAGCCTATTTAACCTCCATATATTTGTGGTCTTTCCAAATTTTTTTTTCTTCTGGTTGATTTTAGGTTTCATAACATCGTAGTCAGAAAAGATGCATGGTACAATCTCAGTCTTTTTGTACTTGTTGAGTCCGAATTTGTGAACTTGTATGCAATCTATTCTGGAGAATGTCCCGTGTGCTCTTGAAAAGAATGTGCATTGTTCTGCTTTAGTGTGAAATGTTCTGACTATTCCTGTTAAGTTCATCCAGCCCAGTGTATCATTCAACATCATTGTTTCCTTGTTGATTTTGTGCTTAGATGATCTGTCCTCTGGTGTAAGTATGGTGTTAGAGGCCCCTACTATTATTTTATTATCATTCATTTGTTCCTTTTTGTTTGTTTTGTTTGTTATAAATTGTTTTATACCACCTTTGCATCCCAGGGTTAAATCCCACCTGGGCATGATGAATAATCTTTTTAATGTGCTTTTGGATCCTATTAGCTAGGATCTCGTTGACAATCTTGGCATCCATATTCATCAAGGATACTGGTCTGAAATTCTCCTTTTTGATTGGGGTCTTTGCCTGGTATGGGGATCAGGGTAAGCCTGGCTTCATAGAAAGAGTCTGGAAGTTTTCCTTCTATTTTTTGAAACAGTTTCAGAAGAATAGGTGTTATTTCTTTCTTGAATGTTTGGTAGCATTCCCCAGGGAATCCGTCAGGTCCTGGACTCTTGTTTTTTGGGAGGTTTTTGATCACTGCTTCAATCTCTTTACTGGATATTGGTCTATTCAGGTTGTCAATTCTTCCTACTTCAGTCTTGGAAGTTTATAGGTTTCGAAGAATGCATCCATTTCTTCTAGGTTTTTTAACTTATTGGCATATAGCTGTTGATAATAATTTCTGATGACTGTTTCTATTTCCTTTGAATTACTCGTGGTCTCTCCCCGTTCATTCATAATTTTGTTAATTTGGGTTCTCTCTTTTCTTTTGGATTAGTTTGGCCAGTGGTTTATCGATCTTATGGATTCTTTCAAAAAACCAACTTCTGGATTCGTTGATGCGTTCTACTGTTTCTCTAGGTTCTAACTCGTTGATCTCTGCTCTAATCTTGATTATTTCCCTTTTGTACGAGGGGCTGGCTTAATTGGTTGTTGATTTTCTTTAAGGTGTAAAGAGAGTTGGCGTTTTCGGGATTTTTCAATGTTTTTGAGTGAGGCTTGGATGGCTATGTATTTCCCCCTTAGGACTGCCTTTGCCATGTCCCATAGGTTTTGGACTGATCTTTTTTCATTCTCATTGGTTTCCATGAATTTTTAATTTCTTCTTTGATTTCCTCGTTGATCCAAACATTCTTGAGCATGTTGGTCTTTAGCCTCCAACTGTTTAAATTCCTTCCAAATGTTTCCTGTGGTTGAGATCCAGTTTCAAAGCATTGTGGTCTGAGAATATGCAGGGAATCATCTCAGTCTTCTGGTATTGGTTGAGTCCTGATTTTTGCCCCAGTATGTGGTCTATTCTGGAGAAAGTTCCATGTGTGCTCGAAAAGAATGAGAATTCTGTTGTTTTAGGGTGCAATGTTCTGTATCTCTCTATGAGGTCCATTTGGTCCAGTGTGTCATTCAAAGCTCTTGTTTCCTTATTGATTTTCTGTTTAGATGATCTGTCTGTTACTGAGAGTGGCGTGTTAAGATCTCCTACAATTAATGTATTCATATCAATATGACTCTTTCATTTGATTAACAGTTGGCTTAAATAGTTGGCTGCTCCTATATTGGGGGCATATATGTTTACAGTTGTTAAATCTTCTTGGAGGATAGTCCCTTTAAGAATGATGTAGTGTCCTTCTGCATCTCTGACTACAGACTTTAGCTTAAAATCTAATTTGTCTGATATGAGAATCACTACCCCAGCTTTCTTTTGAGGCCCGTTGGCATGAAAGCTGGTTCTCCATCCCTTCACTTTCAGTCTGAAAGTATCTTTATGTTAAGAATGTGTCTCCTGTAGACAGCATATGGACGCATCCTGCTATTTTATCCAGTCCACAACCCTGGGTCATTTTAGGGAGCATTCAGGCCTTTCATGTTGAGGGTGATTATTGAAAGATAAGTTTTATTTACATCATCTTGCCTGTGAAGTCCTTGTTTCTATAGATTGTAAGGTCCTGTTCTATGTCACTCATGGGTGCTTTCTACTTTTATAGAACCTCCTTTACTCTTTTTTTGTAGTGCCGGCTTTTTGGTCTAATACTCTTTTAATCCTTGCAGGTCTTGGAAGCTCTTTATCTCTCCATCCATTTTGAATGTCAGCCTTGCTGGATAAACTATTCTTGGCTTCATGATCTTCTCATTGAGTGCCCTCAATATGTCTTGCCAGCCCTTTCTGGCTTGCCAGGTTTCTGTGGACAGGTCTGATGTTATTCTGATGGGTCTTCCTCTGTACATAAGGGATCTCGTCCCCCTAGCTGCCCTCAGGACCTCTTGTCTAAAATTATAATTTGCAAATTTTACAATTATGTGTCTAGCTGATTTTCTCATTGATCTTGGTGGGGGTCCTTTCTGCCTCTAGGACACGAACACTTGCTCCATTCCCCAGGTTGGGCAAATTTGCATTCAGAATTTGTTCAGCAATATCTTCTAGTCTTCTGTCTTTCTCTACCCCTTCAGGAATTCCAAAAATTCTGACATTGGAAAGTTTCATGGCATCATTTATTTCCTTAAGTCTGTGCTCTGATGTCTAAGGCATTTGTTCCAGCCCTCCTCCTGACCTTTCCTCTCAACCATCTTACCCTCTAAATCACTAATTCTATCCTCTGTCTCCATAACTCGAGCTGTTAGACTATTTAGATTAGATTGGATCTCACTGATAGAGTTTATAACACCTGCCATGCTGGTTCTCAGTTCTCTCCTTACAGATTCTATATTGCTATTAATGTTTTTCTCCATCCTAGCCATTGCCTGGATAATTGTTACCCTGAATTCCCTTTCCGACATATTCTTTAAGTCCATGCCCAATAGTTCTGAGGGAGAGGGCACACTCTCTGTGTTTTTCCTCTGTTGGGTGTTCCTCCTCCCAGCCCTTTTGATGAGAGGTGGATGAGAGGATGTATAGCTGAATATATCACCCACGATCCAGGCAGGGTGCACCCTGGAAGGTTTTGGAGCAATTGGAATTCACCACCAAAAAGAAAGAATAAAGATTAAAAGAGAGAAAGGGAAATGAAGAAATCCCAGCCAGAATGGGCCCCCAAAATAAGATTTATAAGGTACATAAACAAACACGAAGACAAATAAAGATTGACAAAAGTAAATGACAAGAAATAAAAGAACCTAGTCAGAATAAACCCCAAGAATAAGATTTGTATAATACCAGAACAAAAGCAAATACACAGAAACACTGACAGAAGGGTAGGATGGGAGGGTGGTTATAACTCCTTCATGGGGACGGGGAAGATTATTTTGGGTCTTACAGGGTTTATCCTTGTTTTAAGCCTCTAGTTTTAATGTTAAGTAGTTTTTTAAAAATTTTAAAAACCATGAAACGTGAGTACGAGTGAATAAGGAAAAAAGAAAGGAAAAAACTTGTATCTATGACATATACAGGTTTCAGGCTATTATCAGGAGCTTAATATACTGATTTCCCCTGATGTTGGCGTTATAGTTTTATGGGGACCCTGTGTTTATTGTCCTCTTGTTTTTGGCTGTCTTCTGGGGGAGGGGTCTGGGCTCTGTGGAAACCGGTTTCTCAGACTTTTGCTCTTTTGTACATTTTTCGCCTTTCCAGCGAGTCCAAGCATGAAATCTGCCCATATCCAGACCTCCGAGTCACAGAGAAGCCTCAGTCTGCTCCCCTCTGCAATCTGTGCTTACACCGTAGCCTGTCACAGGTGGTATACACCCCCAGCCACCATCCTCGCTAGCCTCTGCTCCCTCTCACGACCACAGCAATATTGGCCTAGGAAACAGGACTGGGCACATTCTCTCCATTCTCTCCGGGGCCAGCTGAGAGGGCCAAGACCCTGCAGCAGGCGGCGGGCATCCTGTGGTCCTAGAGACCACCGCCAGATCTCCCACCCAGTCTCTTAGGAGCTTGCGGGGGTGCACCCAGTCCACAGAGTGCTGCACAGAGAGAAAAGCTGCAGGCTCTTGGACCACACCAGGCTCTCTAAGGCACTTGCAGGAGTGTGCTCCACCCTCTAAATTGTGCAAGGGGTGCCAGGCGCTCTCAGGTTCCTGCCCGAGATTGGGCCGTCCCTGTTCTCTCCGGCACTGGCTGGGAGCACCCAGACCCTGAGGCAGGTGGCGGACGCCCTGTGGTCCTAGAGACCGCTGGCCAGGGCTCCCACCCTGTCTCTTAGGAGCTTGCAGGAGTGCAGCCAGTCCACGAATTGCTGCACACAGAGAAAAGCTGCAGACTCCTGGACGACACCAGGCTCTCTAAGGCGCTTGCAGAAGTGCATCCCTCCCACGAAATGGTGAAAGGAGTGGAAAGCTGAAGGTTCATGAACCACGGACTGGAACACCGCCAGTCTCTCTTTGACGAGGGTGGTGCCCTTCCTGGGAACGTGGGCTTAGGCCCGTGCCCATGACCACCCACTTCCACTAGTTGCTCCTTAAGAGCTTCAGCTCTTTGTAAGTGTTTTTAACTGGACTCTAAGTTAATGCTGGTCCCCAAACACAGAACACTCTCCTTTGGGGTATTACTGTCCTTGGGTCGCTTCTGGTGACTCCCTCCCCCTTCTGTTTATCATCTGATAGAGCTTTGAGTGTTCCCACTCTGCTTTACCTCTCCGCTGCTGCCTTCTGCTCCTGTAGAGATGCAGAAGTGAAAAATCTTACTTCTCAGGCTGATTTCATGGGTGTTCAGCGTGTTCTGGTAGATATCCAGCTCACGTTAGGGTACCTGTTGTAACAGGGTCTCCTACTTGTCTGCCATCTTGTCCTCCCTTCTCATCCTCTCACTTTCATTTGGCAGTTTCCTTCAGGTCTAAAATTAGTCTTTTGTAGATAGCAAATGTAGATGGGTCTTGGGTTTTTTTTAGCCATTCTCACAGCCTATGTCTTTTGATTGAAGTGTTTTGTTCATTTACATGCACAATAATTATAGGTAGATATGTATTTTGTGTCATTATATCACTCGATTTTTCATTGTTTCTGGAGATTTTCTCTGTTCCTTTCTTGTCTTTGTCATTTTTGGTCTTTCTTTTCCACTCAGTGAGTTCCCTTTAATAGTTATAGTTTTATTGGTCACAAATTCCTTTAGTTATTGTGTGTATGAGGAAATCTTTAACGCTCTTCTATTTCAAATGATAGTCTTACTTGATAAAGTATTCTTGGCTGCAAATTTTCCCAATTCATCATGTTGAATATATCATGCCTTTGCCTCTGGCTTGCCAAGTGTCTGTTAAGAACTCACCAGCTAGTCTTATGGGTCTTCCTTATTAGTTAGGGACTACTTTTGTCTTGCTTCTTTTAATATTTTTCCTTATAACTATATTTTGCAAATTTAATTACGATATGTCTTGGTGTTGGCTTGCTTTTCTTTATTTTGATGGGAGTTCTGTAGTGCATCCTGCATCTGGATGTCTTTTTCCTTCCACAGATTGTGGAAGTTTTCAGCTATCATTTCTTCAAATAAAGTTTCTGCCCCCTTTACTCCCTCTTCTTCTTCTGGGACTCCTATAATATGATTGTTATTACTTTTGATGGAGTCACTGAGTTCTCTAAGTCCATTCATGTGTTCCATAAGTCTTCTTTCTCTCTTTTGTTCAGCTTCATTATTTTCCGTTATTTTATCTTCTGTATCACTTTCATTCCTCTGTTTCTTCCATCCTTGGGTTCATTGCATAAGCCTGTTTTGAATCTCTGTTATTGCATTTTTTTATTTTTGACTGTTTTTTAACTCTTTTATATCTAGGATAAGGACCTCCCTGAAGTCTTTCCTTCTTTTCTCAAGCCCATTGAGGATCCTTATGATTGTTGCTTTATTTTTTTTTAAGATTTTATTTATTTATTTGACACAGAGAGAGATCACAAGTAGGCAGAGAGGCAGGCAGAGAGAGAGGGGGAAGCGGGCTCCCCGCTGAGCAGAGAGCCCAATGTGGGGCTTGATCCCAGGACCCTGAGACCATGACCTGAGCCGAAGGCAGAGGCTTAACCCACTGAGCCACCCAGGCACCCCTGATTGTTGCTTTAAAGTCTCCATCAGACATGTGCTTTATATCTCTTTTACTTGGTTCTCTGGTTGTGACCTTATCTTGTTCTTTCATTTCAGATAAATTCCTCTATCTTGGCATTTTGTCTAAGTCTCTGACTTCTTCTCTGTGTTAGAAAAGTCCATTATGCTTCATATTCCTGAGAGTAATAACTTTTGGAGAAAAGGTCATATTGTGCCCAAGGCCTGGAACTTCAGGGAATGTCTCTTGTGCTTGCCACATGACCCTGCTTGTGTTTTGGCTGCTCTATCCTTCAGGTCCATCATCTTCAGGGGTTCTCCTTGCCTGCAGTGGGCAGGGTTTAGTCATTAGCCAGACTGTGGTGAGTGAACTATGTGTGCTCTGGTCTGCTTATTAAATGAGACCTGAGACATATCCACTAGAACTAAAGCCCTGGAGAACTCTGGTCAGGAGAGGTGGTGTGTACAGTGGTTTCTACTGGTCTTTTTGAGAATGGACCTACTGCACTGGGACAGAGGTAAGCTTGACCATGAAGGGTAATGCCACCAGAGTGCAAGTGTGTGAGACTTGTGTAAGCAATTTAGGCATCCAGTATCAGGGTTAAGCTGCTATCCACAGATGGCTCTGTTTATGCTGAGGGGTGGGGAAGGGAAATGGTGCCATCTGGTTGATTTGTCCCTGGAGAGGCATCTCCATGAATGATACTTTGCAGGGAAATGCTCCAAAAAAAGCAAATAAGCTCCTCACTATATGCCCCAGGCATTCTTCAGATCGTTGTTTCCATGCCATCTGCCCCTGTGTTTTTTGCCTGCCTTCTCTCCAGAGTAGGGCAGCAACAGCAGGGCTCTATACCAGCCAAGCCCACGGTCCTTTAAAACTCTAGTCTTCAAGCCCTGCTTGGTGCAAAAGGTCACAAAAATCAGTCCCTCTCAATTACCCAGCCAATGGCTTTGGGGAAATGTTCTTCTTTTATTCCCTCTGTGCTCCTCTCTCTGCCACTTTTCTCCATGACCATAACTCCCTTCCCTTTGCAGCACCCATGACTGGTTTCTCCCCGAAACCCTGTCTCCAAACTTTCTACCTTCTTTGATGTGGCATTTTCTCTACTTTTATTTGAGATTTTGTTGTCAGCCTTCTGGCAGTTTTCTGGGATATTTAAAATGATTTGATAGTTATCTAGTTGTGCTCAAAGGACAAGATAAGCCTAGGGATTCTCCTACTAAGGAACCATCTTAGCTCCCCCCCTCAGTGTTATTTCTCACGATTTCAAATTTTACAGGAAATAGCATAAAAAATAGAAAATACAGATATTATATGGTAAGTATCATAAAATATGATTCCTCTGTTGAAGTTTTTAAAGTTTTACTTTTTAAAGAAATATACATAAAAGTAATATCTCTAAATTGGTAAAATAAAAATGCGTTATATTAGAAATATGTGCTGAGTATGTGTGCCTGGGTAACTTAGTTTGTTAAACGTCCAACTCTTGATTTCAGCTCAAGTCTCAATCTCAGGGTCATGAGTTCAAACCCCACTTTGGGCTCCACACTGGGCATGGAGCCTACTTTAAAAAAATGTGATAAATATAAAAACGAACAAAGTAAGAAACAATCTACTCCTTAGTTAACAATGAAGTGTAATTAATTGAGCTAGATTTTAAGGGATTTGTAAGAAAGTCACTAGATAGAATAAAAAGAAGATATATTTCAGGCATTTTCAATACTATAACATTGAAGGAGTGTGTGAAAATTAAATATGAAATTCAACAAATGGGCAGAAGACATAAACAGACACTTCTTGAAAAAACACTTAAAAATGGCTGAGACATAAGAAAATGTTCAGGATCATTAGTCATCAGGGAAACTCAAATCAAAACCACATCAAAGTACCACCTTATGCCAGTTGGAATGGCAAAAGTTAACAAGGCAGGAAACAACAAGCATTGGAGAAGATATGGAAAAAGGGAACCTTTTTACACTGTTGTTGGGAGTGCAAGTTGGTACAGCCACTTTGAAAAACAGTGTGGAGATTCCTAAAAAATTAAAAATAGAGCTACCCTATGACCTGCAATTGCACTACTAGATATTTACCCCAAAGATACAGATGTAGTGAAAAGAAGAGCCATGTGTACCCCAATGTTCACAGCAACAATGGCCACAATTGCCAAACTGTGGAAAAAGCCAAGATGCCCTTCAACAGACGAATGGATAGAGAAGATGTAGTTCATACTTACAATGGGATAGTACTCAGCCATCAAAAAGGATGAAACCCCAACATTTGCAATGCCATGGATGAAAATGGGGGGATTATGTTAAGTGATATAAGTCAAGCAGAGAAAAACAGTTATATGATTTCAGTTATATGTGGAACATAATTAATAGCATGGAGGACATTAGGAAAAGAAGGAAGAGAAAAATGAAGGTGGGGAATCAGAGGGGGAGATGAGCTATGAGACACTATAGACTCTGGGAAACAAACTGATGGTTTCATAAGGGAGGAGGTTGGGGGATGTGATGGCCCAGTGATGGGTATAAGGAGGGCATGTATCGCAATGAGCACTGAGTGTTATACACAAATAATGAATCATGGAACACTACAGCAAAATCTAATGAAGTATTTTATGATGACTAACATAAGATAATAATAAAATAATAATAAAAAATAAAAAGTTAAATACGATAATACATATTTCAAAATGACTGAACCATCAAGTACCTAAGTTACTGTGTTGATAGATGAATTTGTAAATATAGGAAGAGGGTTATTTTCTGTTTTATGGTATAAACCATACTACTAAATACATTACTAAAATAACGTATAGATTTTGTCTGTGGACAGCCGCAGGCTAGCTGTTAAAGGGACCTGCCGAGCCCGGACTCGTGACCCCTGCCCGAATGGGTGGAAAGCGGTCGCTAGAGAATGGGCTTGTGCCCTGACTCGTGACCCCTGCCTGATTGGGCGGAAAGTGGGCGCTGGAGAATGGGCTCGTGCAAGGGGCCTTGAGGCATGCTGGTCTGTGATTGGCCATGCCCCTTTGAAAAACAAGCTGTACAGGTTGCAACCAATTATCTCGCTGATTTGTGGTAATGTCTCTGAGGTATATGCACGTG
>CM052897.1:93726685-93746212 GCA_028534135.1 Potos flavus
CATAATCTCTTCCAGTCCAGTCCATGTTAAAATGAAAGTTGGGTATTCACCCTTTCTGATGGAGGCATAATATTCCATTGTATATATGGACCATATCTTCTTGATCCATTCATCTGTTGAAGGGCATCTTGGCTCTTTCCGCAGTTTGGTGATTGTGGCCATTGCTACTATGAACATTGGGGTACATGTGGCCCTTCTTTGTACTGAGGAGTTCTTTATAGATCTTAGATATCAGACCTTTGTCTGTAGCGTCATTTGTGAATATTTCCTCCCATTCCATGGGTTGCCTGTTTGTTTTGTTGACTGTTTCTTTTGCTGTGCAGAAGCTTTTTATCTGGATGAAGTCCCAAAAGTTCATTTTCGCTTTTGTTTCCTTGGCCTTTGGAGACATGTCCTGAAAGAAGTTGCTGTGGCTGATGTCGAAGAGGTTACTGCCTATGTTCTCCTCTAGGATTTGGATAGATTCCTGCCTCACATTGAGGTCTTTTATCCATTTCGAGTTTATCTTTGTGTATATTGTAAGAGAATGGTCAAGTTTCATTCTTCTACATATAGCTGTCCAATTTCCCCAGCACCATTTATTGAAGAGACTGTCTTTTTTCCACTGGATATTTTTCCTGCTTTGTCAAAGATTATTTGACCAAAGAGTTCCGGGTCCATATCTGGCCTCTCCACTCTGTTCCACTCTTCTATGAGTCTGTTTTTGTGCCAGTACCATAGAAACAAGGACTTCGCAGGCCACATGATGTCAATAAATAAATAAATAATCGCCCTCAACATTAATGGCCTAAATGCTCCTACAAAACGGCACAGGGTTGCAGACTGGATAAAACGACAGGATCCGTCCATATGCTGTCTACAAGAGATACATTTGGAACCTAAGTATCCAGTCTGCAACCCTGTGCCATTTTATGGGAGCATTTAGGCCTTTCATGTTGAGGGTGATTATTGAAAGATAAGTTTTTATTGACATCATGTTGCCTGTGTTGTCCTTGTTTCTATAGATTGTAATTTCCTTTTCTGTGTCACTCATTTTTTTCTACTTTTATAGAACCCTCTTTAATATTTCTTGTAGTGCCGGCTTGGTGGTCACATACTCTTAATCCTTGCCGGTCTTGGAAGCTCTTTACCTCTCCATCCATTTTGAATGTGAGCCTTGCTGGATAAAGTATTCTTGGCTGCATGTTCTTCTCATTGAGTGCCCTAAATATGTCTTGCCGGCCCTTTCTGGCTTGCCAGGTTTCTGTGGACAGGTCTGATGTTATTCTGATGGGTCTTCCTCTAGTACATAAGGGATCTCTTCCCCCTAGCTGCCCTCAGGACCTCTTGTCTAAAATTATAATTTGCAAATTTTACAATTATGTGTCCAGCTGATTTTCTTTTCTCATTGTTCTTGGTGGGGGTCCTTCCTGCCTCTAGGACACGAACACTTGCTCCATTCCCCAGATTAGGGAAATTTTCATCCAGAATTTGTTCAGCAATATCTTCTAGTCTTCTGTCTTTCTCTACCCCCTCAGGGATTCCAATAATTCTGACAATGGAACCTTTCATGGCGTCATTTATTTCCCTAAGTCTGTGCTCATGGTTCCTAAGCAGTTTGTTCCAGCCCTCCTCCTGACCTTTCTTCTCGACCAGCTTGTCCTCTAGATCACTAATTCTATCCTCTGTCTCCATAACTCTAGCTGTTAGACTATTTATATTAGATTGGATCTCACTGATAGCATTTGTGACCTCTGCCATACTGGCTTTCAATTCTGCCCTTAGAGATTCTATGTTGTCATTAATGTTTTTCTCCATCCTAGCCATTGCCTGGATAATTGTTACCCTGAATTCTCTTTCCGACATACTCTTTATGTCCATGTCCAATAGTTCTGAGGGAAAGGGCACAGTCTCTGGGTTTTTCCTCTGTTGGATGTCTCTCCTTCTAGTCATTTTGATAAGAAGTGGATGGGAGGATGTATAGCTGAATATATCACCCACGATCCAGGCAGGGTGCACCCTGGAAGGTTTTGGAGCAATTGAAATTCACCAGCAAAAAGAAAGACTAAAGAAAAAAAGAGAGAGAAAGAGAAAAAAAGAGATCCCAGCCAGAATGGGCCCAAAAAATAAGATTTATAAGGTATATAAACAAAAGGAACAAACATAAAGACTGAAGAAAGTAAATGACAAGAAATAAAAGAACATAGCCAGAATGAACCCCAAGAATAAGATTTATATAATACCAGAACAAAAGCAAATACACATTAACACTGACAGAAGGGTAAGATGGGAGTGTAGTTATAACTCCTCGATGCGGGCGAGGAAGGTTATTTCGGATCTTCCTGGTTTTATCATTGTTTTAAGCGTGCAGTTTTAATGTTAAGTAGTCTAAAAAAATTAAAAAACCAAGAAACGTGGGAACGAGTGAAAAAGAAAAAGAAAGAAAGAAAAACTTTATCTATGAAATATACAATTTTAGGGTATTAGCAGGAGCTTAATATATTGATTTCCCCTGATGTTGGGGTTATAGATTTTTGGTGACCCTGTGGTTATTGTCCTCTTGTTTTTGGCTTTTCTTCTGGGGGAGGGGCCTGAGATGTTGTTTTCCAGTTAATCTTGCTTGGGTTGAGTCACCTTGACCCCCAATAAGGGGCTGGGCTCTGTGGAAACCAGTTTCTCTGACTTTTGCTCTCTGGAGGTTTTTGCTCTTTTGTAGCTTTTTCATCTTTTCGAAGAGTCCAAGCAAGGAATCTGCCCATACCCAGACCTCTTCGTCACAGAGAAGCCTCAGTCGGCTCCTCTCTGCAATTTCTGCTCACACTGCAGCCTGCCACAGGTGGTGCGCACCCAAGCCACCGTCCTCACTAGCTTCTGCTCCGTCGCGCGACCACAGCTGGAAACAATATTGGCCTAGGAAATTCGCTTCTGGTGGCTGCCGTTGCTGGGACTGTTCTCCGAGCTCCGGGCCCACACTGGGTGTGCTTAAATTCCTGTCCGAGATTGGGCTGCCTTCTCTCCAGCACTGGCCAGGAGTGCCCAGACCATGCGGCAGGTGGCGGGCATCCTGTTGTCCTAGAGGCCGCCAGCCAGGGCTCCCACCTGGTCTCTTAAGAGCTTGTGGGAGTGCACCCAGTCCACGGAGTGCTGCACACAGAGAAAAGCTGCAGGCTCATGGACCACACCAGGCTCCTGAAGGCGCTTTCAGGAGGGCGCCTCGCACCATGAAATGGTGCAAGGAGCGGAAAGCTGCAGTTTCATGAACTACGTACGGACTGGACCCCCCCACCAGTCTCTCTTTGACAAGGGTGGTGTACTTCCTGGGAACGTGGTCTTAGGCCCATGCCCGTGACCACACACTTCCACTAGTTGCTCCTTAAGATCTTTAGCTTTTTTTAAGTGTTTTTAACTGGATTCTAAGTTAATGCTGGTCCCCAACCACAGGACACATTTCCTTTGTGGTATTACTGTCCTTGGGTCATTTCTGGTGGCTCCCTCCCCCTTCTGTTTATCCTCTGATATAGATTTGAGTCTTCCCACTTCCAGAAGTGAAAACTTTTACTTCTCAGGCTGATTTCATAGGTGTTCAGCGTGTTCTGGTAGATACCCAGCTCACTTTAGGGGACCGGTTGTAACAGGGTCTCCTACTTCTCCGCCATCTTGCTCTCCTCCCTCAGGCTGATTTCATGGATATTCAGAGTGTTCTGGTAGATTTTTAACTCAATTCAGGGGACCAGCTGAAACAAAGTCTCTTACTTCTCCACCATCTTGCCCCTCACCTCAAACTTGAGTTTTCTGCCAGTGGAGGCAAAATTTTTTTTAAAGATTTCATCCATTCATTTGAGAGAGAGCCAGAGAAGTGGGGGAAGGGCAGAGGGAGAAGAAGAAGCAGACTCCCTGCTGAGTAGGGTGTCCCATGTGGGGCTCAATCCTAGGACCCCAAGATCAGGACCTGAGCAGAAGGCAGAAGCTTAACTGACTGAGCACCCATGCAATCCCGTGAATATATTTTACTTAGCAAACAGTGTGCTATTTTTATCTTCTCTTCTCTATAGTTCTACTATTACGACCTTATGCCATACCCCAAAACTGATATCTCTAACATAAAACTATATTTCCATTTCATTCTTGTCTATTAATTGATTATAATAAGCAACATTCTATTTTGCTTTATACTTAGGTCTTATCTTTCTTGGACATGTTTTTTTCCCTGCAATTTGAGATTGCTTTCCATTTTTCTTATTGAGATAAAAAATCAATACCATATTTATTTTAACCTCTTGCAAATACATATAAATTTTAATCTTTTTTTGTACTATTATTTTATTTCATATCCAACATCTTTCTCTTTCTGGTTTTCCACCCTAGTTTTGTGAAAGTATAACTTCAAAATCTTCCTCATGGAGAATGCTTTTAGGATAAAGTTAATGAATCTCTTATCATATAAAAAATTTATTCATACTTAGACTTGATCATATCTTGGCTAAAACCATAATTTCAGTTTCTTAAACATGTATTGCAATCCTTTACAATTTATATCCTCTGTGTTGTAGGTTATATTGTTTTTGTAAAAAAAAAAAAATAGATGCAAAACGGATTTTGTTTTCTTTTTTAGAGAGATTTAAAAAATTTATTTATTTACTTTTAGAGAGAGAGATCAGAGAGAGGAACTGGGGTGGGGGGGGAAGAATCCCAAACAGACTCCATACTGAGCAGGGAGCCCCACTTGGGGCTCCATCTCATCGCCCTGAGATCTGGACTTGAGCCAAAATCAAGAGTTGGATTCTCACCAACTGAGCCCCCCTAGGCACCCCAGTGATTTTTGTCTCATTATAGATGAGGTTTTATTTTGTTTTTCTCTATGAAATGTAGGATCTTGTATAGATATATTCAGTACTTTAATAATTGATAATTTTCCAAGGTGTAGATCTTTTTCAAATCTTTCTTAAATGGTACTTAGAGGGTTCTTTAAATATGCAACATATTTAAAATAATCTTTCCCATTTCAGTTGGGGAAAATTTCTTCCGTTTCTCTTTGATAATTTCCTTTTACTTTTTTTTCTATATTTTTTCTTTTTCTTGAAAGCTAGTTAGTCAGATACTGTATTTCCTAGGTTAATACCTTATGCCCTTTAGCTTAAGTTCTTGGAGAGGTCCAATTTTATTTTCTCAGTGATCTATTGGTTTTCATAATTCAATTATATCTTCTCCTCCCCTCAGACTACCGTTTTCTTCATATAGTTTTCTTTTGGTTGCTTCTTATGTTGATTTTTCTTTTATCGCAAATATTTACTGAAACTTGCTAAGTAGAGGTGGGATTTTATTGATTTTTCTAAATGTCTTTTTGTTTACATGGATATTTGCTTCTTTTGAGGTTAATTTTATCTAGAGTTTTATCTTTTATGCTGATACTTTCTTCAAACACCTAGTTGTCTTTATTTTTTTCTTTTATAATTTATATTGAGACGTTAGGATTGACAAGAAGCTTGGAAATGATCAAAAGTACTTTAGCAGGAGTGAGCAAGAAGCTGCCCTTTATCCTAAGCATTCTTAAAAATCCCAGGATTGTTACTGCTTTATTCTAAGATGATAATGTCTATCTTAGGTGCCCTAGCTTTCCCAAAATATTTGGCAATTTTATAGAGAACAACTCTCCAAAATGCTGCTGGGGGTAAACTCCTGGTCTGCACAAGGAGAGGGGATGAGGCGTGAAATGACAGGGTATTTATGATTCCATTCATATTTTAAAGAAATTGTTCGTTATCATTAGCCATCAGGGAGATTCAAATCAAAATCACACTGAGATACCACCTCACACCAGTTAGAATGGCCAAAATCAACAAGACAGTAAACAACAAATGTTAGAGAGGATGTGGAGAAAGGGGAACCCTCTTCCACTGTGGGTGGAAATGCAAGTTGGTACAGCCACTTTGGAAAACAGTGTGGGGAGTCCTCAGGAAATTAAAACTAGAGCTACCCTATGACCCTGCCATAGTACTACTTGGTATTTACCCCAAAGATGCAGATGCAATACAAAGAAGGGCCAAATGTACTCCAATGTTCATAGCAGCGATGGCCACAATCGCCAAACTGTGGAAAGAGCCAAGATGCCCTTCAACAGAGGAATGGATCAAGAAGATATGGTCCATATATACAATGGAATATTAAGCCTCCATCAGAAAGGATGAATACCTTTCTGTATTCAGACTGGACTGGAAGAGATTATGCTTAGTGAAATACGTCAAGCAGAGAGAGTCAATTATTACATGGTTTCACTTACGTGTGGAGCATAAGGAAAAACATGGAAGACATTGTGAGAGGAAAGGGAGGGGTGAATTGGAGGAAATCGGAGGGGTGATGAACCATAAGAGACTGTGAACTCTGAGCAACAGACTGAGGGTTTTGGAGGGGTGGGGGTGGGGGGTTGGGCGAGCCTGGTGGTGGGTATTGAGGAGGGCATGTATTGCATGGAGCACTTGGTGTGGTACAAGAACAATGAAACTTGTAAGGCTGAAAAAATAAAATAAAATTATTTGGGGGAAAAAAGATAATAAAAAAAGATTTTAATTTATCCTTTAATTTTTCATGTTATTTTCACTCCCACTTTTTGTTTTTCTCTGAGTCTCATTTAACATGTAGACTTGTTTAGTTCCCACCTCTTGTTATAAATTTTGCATTTTACCTCTAGTTTAATCGTTTCCATCCTTTTATCTACTTTTCATCTTTTCCTAGGATTCTTTCTTTCTTGTTCTTTTGTTATTAATGGTTTTATAATCTTTAATTCATTTATTGTCCATTTAATAGTGTCTCGGTGGAGGTCAGAAAAACGTATAGGTTGAGTCAGACATCTTGAGCTAGAAGACCTCAACTCTATAGTTATTTGGGGACTTTAAACATGATTTGAATCCTACAATGTCTTTGTTTTCTACTTATATTGATAATTAAACTCATCTGAGAGCACAAATGCAATCTTCTCTCAATAGACTATATTCAGGCAAATACTTCTTAATTTTCTTATTCTTATATTTAGCCAGCTTCAACTTTAGCTTTTATTTGTAGAACTTTGGAGGAAAGGTATTCCAAACCAGATGACCCTGGAAACGGTGATATTCTCAGTTAATTCTTAGTATAATAACCGAGTCCTCCTGTGGCCTGGAGATAAGTCATTGTCCAACTGCAGGGCCATCTAGAGCTTCTAAGTGAAACATGTTCCAGGAGTATTGGGTTTCCAGACAACAGTAGTTATGCACAGTGGTGGTGGTCTAGAATTGGAATTCTAATTGCTTGCAGCAGCATGGTTAAGACAGAAAAAGATACTATCAGTGATGTTTTTACGACATTCATATAGGCCTACCCCAAGGGATGTCAGCCTTGAAAGACATATCACCCTTTTATGCTGGTCCTTATCTAACTTTAATTATCTGCCCTAGAAGGAGGTGAAGGAGACTTTGTGGAAAGAGATAGTCAGATTGCATTCATTGCTTTCTTCTCCCTGGCCACTTCTTACGGTAACATATGTTAAACACATTTATTAAAGTTGTAAATAAGCAAATGCAAACACAGTCCTTTGTCTTCATTCCTCCCCTCCTACCCTTTCTCATTAAGGGAGTGTTGCATGCACAGAAGTATCTGGCTGGACAAAAGCCCAGAAATCTGAAAAGTGTATTATGTGGGATCCCCACAGAGAAGCACTTGGCTGCCAGCAGCTCTGGCTCTAGGTTTCCACACACCATCAGTCTGATGCTTGGCAGTCACTGCTCCCCTCCTCACCTTACCTCATGCAGAGAGCAGATGGAGAGCGCCTATTTGTCTCATGTTGCAGCAGCCAAGCCATTTAAGGAAGGTAAAAAAGGAGGGAGAGAGAGGGAGAGAAAGGAAAGATAATGGGGGAGGGAAAAATAACAACTTTCAAACAGTGCTTACAACTCCATTTTACCGTCAGATTTGTTGTTACCAGCTTTAACACAGACATTTGGATGTAGACGGTAGGAAGAAAGAAATAAAGAGAATTGACTCATAGTGGAAGGGCCAGTATCTTGACCATCCTTCAAGAATCCTTTTACAGTAGAACTAAGTGAAACTTCAGGTGTTCCCAGAAAGGAGGGTAAATCTGAGAAAAAGTGCCTGAAGATACTTTGCAAGTAAAAACAGGAGCTAAATCTTTCACAAAACCCCCTCTGATTCTGATTTACACCCTTCGTATAGAATAGGAAACTGAGGCATGCAGAGGTCAATTCAGCTCTGAAAATCACACACATATTACCAGGGCCAATAACATGTTAGTCATTCTGTTGTTAGAGTGAAATGCTTGTGTTTTCTTAAGCTTCTGAAACTGCCTCGACATTAACAAAAAAAGCAATAAGGAAAATATTTCGGTAAAGGGAAAATTTCCTTAAGCATTTTGATGTCTATCATTTGGAAAGTTCTTACTTCTGGTTTTTCCAGAACAGTGCTCTGCTTGCTTGTGCCTTTTTACCTACTGTTTCAACAGTGGCCAACCCCCCCAAAATATGATTCAGAGGTCTTGAAGACATCTAAACTCCTGCTTTCATTTGCTTCAATTTTGACCTTAGCCATGAGTCCTAATATTTCTTACAATGGACAGGGAATCAAACTTGCTGAATCAGTTTTTCCATATCTGCTATATGGCCTGAGACCTGAAATATAAAGCATACTTGACTAGTGAGTAGAGTTATTTTTTAACCATGATGAGTGCAAATTATAATAGTAAAGAAATTTGGAATAAATACAGACACTTCTAATAATGAAAGATAAACATTTACTTATACTTTAATTTAGTTTATTCAAATTAGAGGTTTGTGTCAGAGAATAAAATATTTTCAATTACTATAAGGAACACATGAAGGCATAGATTTGTCCCTGAACAAAATATTATGTCATGTAAATGCATGCTCAAATATATTTTTTGCTAAAACTCTTGAGTTTATGCTTTCTGGACATAGCCTATGAGTGTTCTACCTAAAGATCTCATGACATCTACTCAGATATTCTTACTCTTTCATTACTTCCAACCTCACCTTCTTCTTTGGAGACTCTAATTTTATACTGATGAATGTGGGTGAATTTCACTGTTAGCAGAAAACTTTATTCAGCCCATGGTTATTTAGTATCTGATGAGATTAAAAAAATTGCAATACCTGGCCTAAATACATAAATGCTTCATTCACTGAGCTCATATGTTTTAGTTTGCCAGAATATTATAGAGGATTATTTATAATTATTATTATTTTTATTTTTAGGAGATTTATTATACTTTTAAGCCTGGCAGTGCTTTACGTACAGAAGCTTTCAACCTGGCGTGGATCTGGAGCTAATGAGACAGTGAGAATAACACAAAACAGGAAATGGTTCGTGGTTTTAAGGCTTCATTTATTAAAAAAAAAAGCAGTGATATTGTAAAAAAGGTTAACAATATTTGTGTTAAAGCATGCTAAAAATTTTGTCTTCCACACACAAACAAAATGGGAATAAAAATTAGCTTAACTTTAAAAGAGAAAAAATCATTTAGCCAGCAATCCTGTTTTATTTATTTGATAAAGATATTTTAACATTTTACCATGTTTTACACTGAAATAATCGGTCTAAATATGTTGCCTTATAATCAAAGATAGTAAAATATTACTTCATTCTTTATCATCAAATGATCAAGATTAGGGGCGCCTGGGTGGCTCAGTGGGTTAAACCTCTGTCTTCGGCTCAGGTCATGATCTCAGGGTCCTGGGATTGAGCCCCGCATCGGGCTCTCCGCTCAGCGGGGAGCCTGCTTCCCCCTCTCTCTGCCTGCCTCTCTGCCTACTTGTGATCCCTCTCTCTCTGGCAAATAAATAAACAAAATCTTTAAAAAAATGATCAAGATTAACTGTTCAAAAATGAAGATATTTACTTATTACCAATAAAATTATTATAACTCCTCCTCTCAACTCTAGTTTGCCAATCTTTTTCCACTAACTTTTCAAAATATGAACCTGTGGTAATATTTTGTCTCATCCCACATTACATTTCTTTATCATTTACTAATTTAAGGAGGAATATTTTTGGTGCCTAATTCAATAGATTTGAACTCCCCCATCATACCTGTTGGACTTGACATGAATCAGACTCAGATAAAATGGCTAGTAATAATTTCCTTTTTTTGTTGTTAAGCGTCAGGGGTGTGGAGGTAGAAAGCAAACTGGAATAAAATAAATAAATACCAGCTCTGCAAGGTTTTCTTGGGAAAACATAATTATTATAAAAGACCACGTCAGAACAGTTTATTATAGATAATTCTGTATGTGCTTGATTCTAATCAATGCAATCTATGAGATCAAAGATCCCTAAGACTGTATCTTTTGTTTCTAAATGACTAGCACCTAGGTCATAAGCTGTTTCCTTTTCACTCCTCAGTGACTATTAACTGATGCTTCTCTGAATGAATACTTGTGTGACTTTCTTATATACATGGAACCCAGAATGAAAGAGTAGTCAGTCAATAAATATTTATTGATTCTATCATCTATTGGTGCTCTTGCAATTTACTGATAAATCAGCAGTACTAGTTTTAATTTCAAAGAGTACATTCTAGGTTTGGTTCATATGTATATCCAAAAGCTCAGTTCTTATGAAATCTCCCTAAACTTAGCCTGATGACTTATACAGTTAGGGTAGCAGTCATAAGAAAAACACTTAAATAGGTTCCTTCACAAAATTTTTTAAATCACAGTTTTGACCTTTCTTCCTGCAATTCTATTTTAGAGAAAAATTAAAAGAAAACTTGTATTCCTATTCCAGAATTTCACTGCAAATGTTTAGGTTAATTTTAAAAGGTTAATAATTAGAAGTAATAGAAAAATTTCTTTTATCCTTAAAGCACCTTGATATTCAAATACTGTGGCCTAGAATTACCACTTTTTTATTATCAGCTTAAATACTTCATTTTATTTGAAGTGATTGCATTGTCCTAGTGTAGTTTTGTTCTCTAATTTATGAGCTTAGCACAGGGAAGATAAATAATACCCAGCCTGCTTTATATTCAGGTGTTAGCTTTGGTGTATAGAAATACCTCGTTTTATTTGACGTGATTGATTCTTTTATTTCAAGACCTAGTAAAGAAAGCTGGACTTTTTCCTCACCACATTTGATAGCCTTTATTAAAAAAAATTAGTTGTTGTGTTCTTGAACTTCATATTGGATGTTCATAAAGTGGTGATTCTTTTTTTCTCTTTTAGATTATATTTATTTATTTGAAAGATAGAGAGAAGGAGTATAAGCAAGGGGAGCAGCAGACAGAGAGAGAGGGAGAAGCAGGCTCCCTGTTGAGAAGGGAGCTGGATGAGAGGCTGGATCCCAAGACCCTGAGGTCATGACCTGAGCTGAAGGCAGACAATTAACTGACTGACCCACCCAGGCGCCCATAAAGTGGTGATTTGAGTGATATGGAGAAGGGAACTTAAGGCATATTGCAAATACTTAAATTGCTTTTACTGATTTGTTTTGAAGTCTGAGGATGTGGAATTTCAGTGGTGAAATTTTTACATAATATGGTGATATTTTTACTTATTATGATAACATTTGTACTGATTTGTGTATCAAGAGTAAGAAAGGACAAAAGGATTCCTGTGAAGACAGGATTGTAATATCACAACATTATTACCCAAGTTATCACTTGGCCAAGGAATCATTCTTAGAGTTGTGTATGTGTAAGTGTTTACTCATAAAATTCAGTTTAAGAAGTTATATGGGGATATTTGGCAGTTTTTAAATTTAATAAGTCAATACAATAAGGGAAACTGCAACAACTTTAAGAGAAGAGAATGCATGTCAAGTTTACATTTTAAGCCTGCTATAACTAGAACTGGTTGTCCCCAGGTCGTACAACTCTAGATCCTTTTGAACTCCCCTTGGAAGGTGAGATTCAACATTTTAGCCTTTGGGCATCATCAACTTCCAAAAAGATCAACTTTGGGGAGTTGAAATTAGAAACAAATATGTATGCTTGACTCATTCACTTTCCCACTCACTCATTCATTTATTCTTTTTTCTTGGTGTATTTGTTTATTAAATATATGAATACAACAAGTACTATGATATGCATATATAAGATGAATAGCCTACCATCTTTCTTTGAGGTGATTACATTCTAGGGAAGGGGATTAAATAATAAAAATATAACAATATAAAGAATAAATAAAATGATGTAAGGAAAATGAAACACATGAGATCTCTTAACTTGTCTTTTGTGAGCAAGGAAGTCTTTTCTAATAGTGGTAACAATTTGAGATCGTGTTTGAAGAATGTGTGGAAATAGTCTAGGCTTTCATGTCTACAAGGACATTTTGACATAGGGAGAAATATTTAGTATAAATTAAATAGCAAGGGCATCTGGGTGGTTCAGTTGGTAAAGTGACTGCCTTCGGCTCAGGTCATGATCCTGGAGTCCCAGGATTGATCCCTGCATCAGGCTCCCTGCTCAGTGGGCAGTCTGCTTCTCTCTCTGACCTTCCCCCCTCTCATGCTCTCTCTCAAAAAAAAAAAAAAATCTTAAAAAATAAGTTAAAGAGCAAGCTCTGTATTCTAAGAAAGATAGATAGTCTGATATGCATGGAATGAACAATGTTTGTTTGGTTATTAATATGATTCTAAGGATATGTTTGGAAAGGTAAACATAAGCCAAGTGATGAAGGCCTTATAGCCATATATGCCAAAATAAACAATGATATTTTGTCCTTCTTCTTGAGAAAGAGATTTAATTATTTAAGCAATAGAGAGTGTTGAATAGGTGAAGAACGTGGGACTATTGAGGGAGAGTAAAAGTGTTCTGCATGATATTGTAATTATGGATACACGACCTATTTGTCAAAACCTATTAAAGGAGATAAAAAATCTTAATGCATGCAATTTTTAAAAATTATGTACAACTTCAATAGACCTTAGGAGAGAATGCAAAACAATCTAACAACCATTCTAAGTGTACTACAGATGTATGAAACTACCTTACCAAAAACAGTAGGGACTAAGGTAATTTTGGAAATTAGTAGCTTCTGTAAAAATCAAGGCAAAAAGAGCTATACATAAACACAGTACTTTAGTTGACTAAATTGACAAAGTGAGGGGAAGGTTACAGATACCCAAAGGGAGAAGGCTAGAATGATCCATGGGCAATGGCTTAGAATTGGAGACATCAAAATGAACTCATGTTTAGCCTAACATAGATGTAGATGGTTACATAGAGAAATACATATAGTTACATATGTATATGACGTATATATCATATATATATCTATATATCTTATATATATATGACTTATATATATAGTATATATACACCTATGTTTTTTCTTTATCAGCTGAGAAGATTATGACTCTAGTAAAAATGAACACACACAGTACCCATTACTTGATGTCTAATATCATTCTCCAAAGGAAGCAAGCTTCTTGGAACTATGGCAGATACCAGGATTGGGGCAGAAAGTACATAACGTGAGCCTGAAACATTGTGTAGTGCCAGAAAGTAAGGATCACTAAAACAAAACAAAACAAAAAAATAAAACAAAAATATAAAAATACTGGTAGGCATATGATAAAAGGACACAGAATTCAAATAAAGAAATTTCAAATTGTTAAATGCGTTAGAATTAATCAAGTATCAAAATAAATAAATAATTGAAAATAATGATAGTAAATTTTGTATGTTTTTTAAGTTTTGTATGTTTTTAAGTAGTCCTTCTATATATAATTTAGAAGATATATGTTATTTGTGATATGAATTACTGTGTTTGGTCAAATTACGGTGTACTCTCCAAACATGGTCATATCAGTTGGGATAAAAATCTAGTAGAAGATGGGTGAGATAGGAAATAGCAAGCTTTGGAACAATCAAATGTATAGACAGAAATACAAATTTTCCACTGAAAGATGAGCATTACCATGCATTAGACTGTCCTGAATTAACACATTATATACTACATAATGACAAAAATGTTATTTCTTAAATAAACCAATTTTAGTTAAGAAAGCATAGCTTGGAGAATTTTCCTTGTTGGGCCTCACGTGTTTTACTGTTCACTTATCTTTTTTTTTAAAATTAATTTAATTTTATTTTTTCAGGGTTCCAAGATTCATTGTTCATGCACCACACCCACTGCTCCATGCAATATTTGCCCTCCTCAATACCCACCACCAGGTTCACCCAACACCCCACCTCCCTCCCCTCCAAAACCTTCAGTTTGTTGCTCAGAGTCCGCAGTCTCTCATGCTTCATCTCCCCCTCCGATTTCCCCCCATTCACCCTTCCTTTCCTTCTCCCAATGTCCTGCATGTTTTTCCTTATGCTCCACATGTAAGTGAAACCATACGATAGCTGACTCTCTCTGCTTGATTTATTTCACTCAGCATAATCTCTTCCAATCCCATCCATGTTGATACAAACGTTGAGTATTCATCCTTTCTGATGGAGGCATAATATTCCATTGTATATATGGACCATATCGTCTTTATCCATTCTTCTGTTGAAGGGCATCTTGTCTCTTTCCACAGTTTGGCAATTGTGGCCATTGCTGTTATGAACATTGTGGGTACATGTGACCCTTTTTCACTTATCTTTTTTTAAGAAAAAATTTTTAAAGATTTTATTTATTTATTTGACAGAGAGAAACACAGCGAGAGAGGGAACACAAGCAGGGGGAGTGAGAGAAGAAGAAGCAGGCTTCCCGCAGAGCAGGGGGTCCAGTGCGGGGCTCAATCCCAGTACCCTGGGATCATGACCTGAGCTGAAAGCAGATGCCCAACAATTGAGCCACCCAGACAACCCCGTTTATTAAGAATTTTTAGAAAATATATGAATGTTAGAAAGTGACATTCTCTTTACTCTTAACGTGCTTGTGAATTAGGGCTCTACAAGTGCTTTTTATGGTCATAATGGTCATAGAATATCTTATCTCATATACAATGTCTTTACACTATTGTAATTTTAAATTTTTTATTCTATTATTTCAAGTCAATTTTGTCCTCTCTCTGTCATATTAAAAGGCCACTTTTCAGTTCATTCTCACATACCATTATTATAGCACCTGGAATTTTTGGCTACCAAATAAGTTTGGGTTCGAAGTTAGAGTAGCAATCTCTGAATCTTTGTTCAGTCATATACTGTGTAATCTTGGGAAAGTTACTTAGAGTCCATAGCCTCAGTTGTTTGTTTGTAAAGTGGAGAGGATAACAGTGCCCATTACAGGACTTTGTTTTAGTATTAAACAAGATAGTGTATGTAAAGTTCTTCATACCAAATATGCAGTACGTGCTTAACAGATGCTGGTTGTCAGTCTTAAATGTTCTTGTTTTTAACAGTACTGTTTACTGGTCTTTCCTCTATCTTTCTGTTCTCTCCTCTGTACATTTGCATCTCTTTCTCATTCCCATGTTTCACTACTCTTCATTTTTACTAGACAAACTTATAAAGTGAGTTTGCTTGTTGATTATTTGCAAGTGTTTATCTCAGCCCATATATGGTTTCTGAGTATGGAGATCACTTATTCAATTTTCACAGCATGTTTATTGGTTCTTCAAAGATAGCAACAATATCTTTTTATTTCTGCATTTCCCTACAAAATACTTCATGCAGAGCTGGCTATTCAGAAGTGCTAAAATAATATTCATTGAATGAATAGGCCCATCAAACTAATTTTTTTCTATTGTTTTCTCTTTGCCTTTTGTCTTTGGGTTTACTGCTCTGGTTAGATTCTTACAGAAGACCAGTCATTTCTGAGTTAGTATCTTCTTTCCTACACAACTTACAACCATCCCCTGGTCAGTGATGCTACCAAATACAAAAGCATACGAAGAAAAAAGAAATGAACCTAAAGAAATATCTTTCCTACTTTCTCCACCCGAATCCATATTACAATGTTTCTGTTTACACTGTTTGCACAGAAAAATAGTAAGATGGTAAGTCAACTTACTGAAATATTGAGTCCTTAGCCAGAAAATTCACACATCCATAAATAATTTATCAAGACTGGATGGCTCAATCGGTTAAGCAAACAACTCTTGATTTTCACTCAGGTCGTGATCTCAGGGTTCTGGGATTGAGCCCCACATTGGGCTCTGTGCTAAGTACTGAGTCCACTTGAGAATTCTCTCTCCCCCTCTGCCCTGCCTCCCACTCTCTCTCTGTCAAATGAATATATAAATCTTAAAAAAAAAAATAATCTAATAAGAATGAAGCAGAATAATACCTCATACCTAAAATTAAATTTTGCTTACTTTCTCTTTTGTTTCTGGATTCTTTAGCTTTTTTGGACTCTTTAGGCCATCATTATTTTACTGCACATGTTTCCAGATATTCCTGATATATCACCTGAAGGACATTTTGGTCTGACATCCCCTGGCATTATTGTCTCAGGCAAAGAAATGGATATTGTGACTTCTTGACAATAATCTTGAAAATAAACTGAAAATAACAATTTAGTCCTGTATCTTAGGGCCAAGTTTCAGGACCAAAGCCAATTTTTCAGTCAATTTCTAAACCTCTGAAAACAGAGGTTGATGGAAAGGAAAGAAATCAAAATGTTAACTCAGTTTTGATTAACCCAAACAAAGCTACATGTATAGATTAAAATGTAAAAATTCCCCTCTGTTTACTGTCTTCCTACAGAAAATATTTTTTTAATAATCACGAAAAATATGTTTTGATCTACTTAACAATGTAAGTTGTATGAACTGACTCAACAACTTGATATATTTAACCACATACTCTTTAAATATTGAAAAATAATCTTTAAGAATAAAGCAGCCTTCTTTAGGTATAGATCTGCCATTTTTCTTCTAGTTAAAATTTTTTAAAAATAAATATTATTGTAAAAAATTAAGGATAGCAAAAATTTTAAACAATTTTACAGTGAACAGTCAATATCTACTCCTTAGATTCTACCAATAATATTAAAATATGTTTCCTCTATCACTAAATTTTATATCAATCAGTGCATATTTTTACTGCATTTGTTAAAAAAGATTTTATTTATTTATTTGACAGAGAGTGAGAGAGATCACAAGTAGGCAGAGAGGCAGGCAGAGAGAGAGGGGGAAGCAAGCTCCCTGCCGAGCAGGGAGCCTGATGCGGGACTCGATCCCAGGACTCTGAGATCATGACCTGAGCTGAAGGCAGAGGCTTTAACACACTGAGCCACCCAGGCGCCCCTTTTTACTGCATTTTTGACACAAATAAGTTACAGACATTAGTAACATTTTCTTAAACACTAAAACAAATATCATTAAGAAGAATTCTGTAATTGTTCATTTTTTTTCTTTGGGGTGAAATTTATATATAATGAAATACACAAATCTTAAACATACAGTCTGATGATTTTTGAAAAATTCTTATGCCTGAACATGTCATGATGACATGGATATTAATATTAATTGAGATAATAATGTTGTGTCCTTTTTTTCTGAGCTGGTTCCACACCCAACATGGAGCCCAGTGTGGGTCTTGAACTCACAGCCCTGAGATCAAGAGCTGAGCTGAAATCAAGAACTGGATGCTTAACTGACTGAGACACCCAGGCACACCTGTTGTCTTAATCATAATTTTTAGTATATAGAAATTTAAGTGAACATTACTTATTGAAGAAATGCCTTCTCCTACTACTTTATCGATTTTGTAAAAATAACAAATCAGAAATTATTTTATGAATTCAGTAAATAAGAGTACCTGTGTTTGAAGAAGATAACATTGAATGAGAAACTTCAATTCATTCTCCTTGCTACAAAAAGAGAAAACATAATTGAAAATAGAGTGGAAAGTTTCTTATTTCTTGAACAGAAATGCTTTATGCCTGATAACCATCAAAGAAAGAACTTTCTATTATTTCCCCACAGTTTCCATCCTGGCTCAAGAAAACAAAATATTAGTTATTCATGGAAAAATATTTTGTATTGATCTTCGTTGATGAATTAAAAATTGAAAATATTTTCTTTTCTAACTTGTGGAAAAATTATTCTTATAAATTACTATCCAAACAAATAACCAGTGTTTTAAAAGGGCAAAATTTATAAAATAACATTAACCCATACACATACATGAAAAATTAGATTTGGTTAAATGTTAGAAATTTAACCAAAGAGAAAGTGCAACACTTTTTACTAAAACCTCAAGTTTTTAAGCTACTGGAAAGTAAAGTGCCATTTTATTGAATGGGTACTAACTTTTACAAATTTTACTCAATTTACTCAGGCTTATGAATGGATGATTAAGATTCTCAGACTTGGAGATACTTTGTCATTCAAGCTAAATCTTAGACTCCTTGAAGTTTATCTCTTAATGAACACAGTGTAAGCTCAGAAGTCTTGTTCATGGGAAATTCTTTAAGGAAAATAGGTGGGTTTTTCCAATGATTAAAGAATGGGTTGAAGAGCAAGACTTTCTCCTTAAAGTTGTCTTTATCTTAAAATAATTAGAAATTTTAACAGATATCTATTTCCCCAAAACTTTTTAAAAAGATTTTATTTGAGAGAGAGTGTGTGTGTTTGCTCCTGCATGTGGGAAGAGAAGCAGAGGGGAGGGAGAGGGACAAGCAGACTCTGCCTTGAGTGTGGAGCCCAATGCAGGTCTCAACCCCAGGACACTGAGAACATGACCTGAGCAGAAAGCAAGAGTGGGACACTTAACAGACTGAGACACCCAGGCACCCTTCCCCCAAAACTCTGAATCACTGGTCCATAGTATTAAATCTCTGCTCTTGCAATTGTAGTAATGTATATTTAAGTGCTAAAAATTATTGTCCAATTATGCTTAAACTAAAACTAAACTAAAACTAAAACTAAAAATTATGGTCCAATTATGCTTAAACTTATTATATATAAACTTATATTATATATAAACTTATTATAATAAACTTATTATATATATAAAACTTATTATATATATATTATATATTATATATATATTATATATATATTTATACACACACATATATTAATATAGTAATATATATATACTGCATATATATGTAATATATAACATAATATATATTGTAATATATTATGTGATATTTATATATACAATATTATATATAATGTATATATATATTTGAATAATACATATATGTGTATATATAATGTAATATAATATATATATACATTACTCCCGAACATTCTGACATTGTAGGAAGAGACCATTCAGTCAGAAACACATAAATCTAGGTATTATTTTTACCTGGATATAAGAAATATCTTGGAATAAAAGAAGGCCATGCATTTAGAGAGGAGTATCAATAGACATAAGAAATTTTCTCCCCTAAAAATATAAACTCAGCCTCTCTTTATTACCCATGACTTACTATTAAATTATTTCTGAGAAAAAATTAATTATTCAAATTAAAGTTGGAATAATTAATATATTGCAGTAATTCAAATGTACTTTTTTTTATCCCCAAATACTTTTATTTTATTTTTTCAGTGTTACAAGATTCATTGTTTATGTACCACACCCAGTGCTCCATGCAATACGTGCCCTCCTCAATACCCACCACCAGGCTCACCCATCCCCCCACCCCCTCC
>CM052897.1:93746712-93763459 GCA_028534135.1 Potos flavus
ATATCACCCACGATCCAGGCACGGTGCACCCTGGAAGGATTTGGAGCAATTGGAATTCACCACCAAAAAGAAAGAATGAAAATAAGAAGAGAGACAGAGAAAGAGAAAAAAAAAAAAGAGATCCCAGCCAGAATGGACCCCAAAATAAGATTTATAAGGTATATAAACAAACACGAACAAACATAAAGACCGACAAAAGTATATGACAAGAAATAAAAGGACCTAGTCAGAATGAATCTCAAGAATAAGGTTATATAATACCAGAACAAAAGTAGATACATAGAAACATTGACAGACAGATAAGATGGGAGGGTGATTATAACTCTTCCATATGTTGTATTAAGCCTCTAGGTGTAATGGTAAGTAGTTTAAAAAAAAAAATTTAAAAAAACCCAAGAAACATGAGAATGAGTAAAAAAAAAAAAAATAGAAAAGAAAGACAGAAAAAAAAAAACCTTGTATCTATGAAATATACCGGTTTTGGGGTATTATTGGGAGCTTAATATATTGATTTCCCCTACTGTAGGGGTTTTATATTTTTATGGGGGCCCTGTGGTTATTGTCATTTTGTTTTTGGGTTGTCTTCTGGGGGAGGGGCTTGTCGCGTTGTTTTCTGGTCAATCTTGCTTGGGTTGAGTCGCCCTGCCCCCCAATCGAGGGGCTGGGCTCTGTGGAAAACAGTTTTTCAGGCTTCTGCTCTCTGGATGTTTTCGCTCTTTTGCAGTTTTTTCGCCTTTTCAGGGAGTCTAAGCAAGGAGTCTGCCCATACCCAGATCTCCTCATCACAGAGAAGCCTCAGTCTGCTCCCCTCTGCAAGCAACGCTCTCATCGCAGCCTGCCACAGGCCGTGCGCACCCCCAGCCACCGTCCCAGTGCCCCCGAGAGTCCCTCAGTAGCCTCTGCACCCTCCGGAGATCAAAGCTGTGAGGTCTAGGAAACTTGTTTCTGGTGGCTGCCGGCGCCGTGACTGCTGTCCTGGCTCCCGTTCCGTGCCGGTGTGCTCAGATTCCTGCCCCAAGCGGCCGCGTTCTCTCCAGCCTCTGGGCAGAGGGCGCCTCCGGTTCTCTCCCCCTCGCGCGCGGCACAGGGCGCGAGCCAATGGCGCTAACGGGGGCGGAGAATCCACCACTCGTCCCGCCCGCCGCTCTTTGTGTCTGGAGGCCCCGACACCGTGCTCTGGCAGCCTCCAGGCCGTGCAGCAGATTTCTAAAAGTTCCAATTTTGTGCTCTGCTGATCTGTGGCTTCCCGGGAGCCGGCTCCTCCCCCCACGGTCTATCTTCCTGTTGCTTTGGATTCACTTCCGCACGTCCTACCTTCCGGAAAGTGGTCAATTTTCTGTTCCTAGAGTTGCTGTTCTTCTTCTCTTCTATCTCCTGCTAAGTTTGTAGTTGTTTAGAGTGGTTTGATAACTATCTAGCTGAATTTCTGGGATTAGTCACTATCTCCACCTCCTACTTCTCCGCCATCTTGCTCCTCCCCACAGGGGTGCCTTTTATTTATTTATTTTTAAAGATTTTATTTATTTGAGAGCAAGAGAGAGCACACACAGGGGGTGGGGCAGAGGGTGAAGTGGACTACCCACGAAACGGGAAGCCCCACTTGGGGCTCAATGCCAGGACCCCAGGATCATGACCTAAGCTGAAGGCAGATGCTCAACCCACTGAGTCACCCGGGTGCCCCAGTAGGAATTTTTGAAGAGCAGTAAAAAGAAGATTCAGAAGTAGCAAAGTATTTATCTTCAGATATTCACCAGTCAGTAGGGGAAGAGGGACTGGACTTGGTCTTGATGTGATTGGAAAACAACAGGAGAAAGTTCAGAGTGTAAGAGCTTTCAAAATCTGCAGTTAGCATTACTGTAGGCAATACTAAGCAATATGGCCACCTGGTGATGCTCTTGATGGAGACATTCAGGCAAACAATAGTTTAACCCTTAAAGGTTTTTAAGTTCTTTTTAAGTGTTAGATTTTATGCCTCAAAAATAAGTATAATAAAACAGAAGGAACTGATGCAAGTGGAGTAAAATGCAAGAGGCATTAAAATATATAAAGTCTAACCTTGAATATTTTCTTACTACTATATTCAGTTAGCCAACATGTAGTACATCACTAATTTTTGATGCTCAATGATTCATTCATTGTGTATAACACCCAGTGCTCATCACAATACAGGCCCTCCTTAATACTCATCACCCAGTTACCCCAGCCCTCAACCTTGAATATCTTACTAATAAGTATATATACAGTTCTTGATTACCTGATCAAAAAAATTCCAAGTCTTATGTATACATGTTAATGTTTTTTTCTCTCCAAAAGTTAATGAAAACTCCAAAAACAGTTGTAAAATTGTTCTTTCTCTCACGCATCTAGTTAAGTAGTAACAACACGACAGGAATTTAATACACAATTGTTGAGCATAATTTGATTTCATAATCAAATTAAGGCTTAAATTCTGGTATCAAAATACCACTCGAGAAAGGGATATGCAAAAGTGCTTGAAACTTCAGATGCTATGACTATCCAATTTTGATAAAATTAGGAGTAACTCTTATACTCTCTTTTACATGATTGAATTATAAGGCAACTTATGAATACATTTTTATTTTATCTATTATAAATATTATGCTGTGTAGTCTTCCAATTATTTTACTACCATGTATGTATGTGTGTAAGTATGTGCGTAAGTTTTTCTGGCATGTAAATTAGTTCACACTATGGGCATTTTTTTGCACCTTTATTCTTTTTATCATTCATTTATTCAGTCATTTATTAAATAAACATTTATTGAGGGCCCTCTCCATGTCAAATATTTTGAGAGGTACAGTGGAGTTAGAACACAAATGAGTGAATAGGAAACTATAGGACATTATGATCAGTGAATTGATAACATGGACTGCACAGAGATATATGGAAGCATGTAAAAATCTTATTATTCATGATTAGAAAAATCTTCTTGGAGGAAGTCATAACTACACTGATACTAAAAATGGAGGCGTTTTCAAAGATAAAACAAGAAGGGGTAAAGACATTCTAATACCGAAGAGAGAAAAAAATATGTGAAAATTTAAAAACACTGCGAAGAAAACATGACATGTTAAAGAGCTGCGGAAAATGTGCAGAGAGGCTAACAAGTGAGAAGGGGCTAAATCGCAAAGTACTTTCTGTTTCCTGCTGGGGATTGCCCCGAGGGATATATAAGGCCACTGAAGGCTTTTGGCAGGCAGAGCATGAAAAGTTTTACTTTTTAGAAAGATCATTCTGGCTGCAGTTTGGAGAATGGATTGGAGTCTGTCAAAACTGAAATTATAGATATATTTAGGAAGCGGATATAGTTCTCAATCAAAGATAAATTTTAAGTGTCTAAGGTAGGAGAGGTGGAGAGATTTGGGTCAAATTGGGATACCAGGAGATAAGAAAGAAAATAAAAATGTATCATTAAGGGATCTTACTGGAGATCAATTGAGATGGTGTAATGGATGATGTAAACAGAGTTAGCGTCCCCTTATACTAATTTATCAAACAGCCAGTGTCATCATAAAGTAATGTCATCATAACAGCCTCACCTATGTTGGTAAGCTAGCTAGTCAGAATCTAGTCTGAAAATCTTAGAGCATATCTTATCCTTAGATTTTTTTTTTTTTAAGAAAGAAAAATAAAGGGAAGTGGTTGAGAAAGAGGAAGGAAGAGATTGAGTGAGAATGAGGGGAAGAAATGAAAAAGAAAACAGAAGGAATAGAGAGCATTTGTATAAAGAAGACAATAAAATAATAATCTTTCTTTCATACAAACTTGGCTTTTAATCTTGGCTTAATCATTTACAGATATGCAAATGTTTACAAGTTGCTTGATGTCTCTATATGCATTTGCAAAATGTAATTACTTAGGGCTTTTACTAACTTGTATCATAATATATACATAGGTACTTAAAATAACATAATAAATATGCTTAAAAAATATGTCTTTCTTCAACAGTGTGTTGACTGTCTATTCTATGCTAGGCACAGTCAGGCATTAAATCATGTATTGTAGTTAAGAACATAGACCAAAATGCAGAGGTGTATTTCCCTGCGTGTGCATGTGTGTGTGTGCGTGTGTGTGTGTGAACTTTTGAAAGCATCAGAGAGCTAACAAATTAGTGAACACCTGTGGATTGGTGGCTTGTGAGGACAAGATTCTGGAGTTCAGTTCGGTAATGTGAGCCCTATATTCTGTGTTGCTTTTCCTCTTTAGATATTTTGATTTTTGACGAGGTTTCTGAAAGGTTGAAAATCTGGTAGAGCTTTCAAAAGTCCAATGGAGTTATGGGTGCAAAACTTGGATTTCAGAGATCACGAAGGATAAGGGAACATTTTAAATTTTAAAACCACAGGCTCAGCTGGGACCCCTGAAAGGACTATATACAGTTAATTGGAGTGATTCAGAAATAGATCAGCTGTTAAAAATTCAGAAGTCCTGCTCGGGATCAGCCATCATTAGTATTATTTTGCACCTATCCTAACTGCTTGCCAGAAGTAACAGCAAATCCCCTATGGAAGAAATATTCAGATCTACATCTTATAATTGTCCCTTAGACGAATCAATCTAAAGGCCAACAACATTTTCAGGATACAGCTTTCAGGAACCAGGATACAGCTTCACACAATTTAAAACTAAGAGAATAAGTAGATCATGAAAACAAAGCTAAAACAGGCATTTTGGAGCTTTCAAATACAATAATTGAGCTTGATAACCCAGTAGATGTTTTTAATAGGAGACTGTACACAGCTGAAGAGAAAAGTAGGAAACTCAAAGACATATGAGAAGAAATTCATAGACTGAGATTCAGAAAGTATTAAAGGTAGAAAAATTTATTTAAAAAAAGCAAGAGATATATAAAAAGATTCAACATATGTGTTAATGGAGCTTAAAAAAATGTGACAGAAAAAATATTTGAAAGAAAATGGCAGGGATTTTGCAAAATAAATTAAAAGCAACAACACACAAGTTAAAGAAGGACTTCACAACTAAAGAAGAATTTAAAAAAAATACACCTAGACACATCACAGTGATGATTAACTGATTTCTGAAAAGGTCTTACAAGAGTGCTTAGAAGAATAAACACCCAATTTTTATTGTTATTATAGTTACAGTTATTATTATTTTTACCCATTTCTCCTATGTAAGTAAACTTGTAAACTAATTTAGGAAAAGTGTGTGATGATATATCATTCGTCTGACATCGACATTGGGCAGCCTCTTACAATTATATACTGTTATATGTTGTTCAAAACTTTTCGTGTGTGTTAATGTATCTTTTTAAAGTTTCCTAAAACAAGTTGGTAGTATTCTTCTCAAAAACAACAAAAGTGACAAGATAATGGAAAGATAAAACAGAGCGTTTACCACCAATAGACCAACACAAACAGAACTTCTGAATGATATATTTCAGAAAGAAACAAAGAAAGCAACCTAGATGTAGGAAGAGTAGAGTGCAAAGGAAATGATAATAAATAAGCCTAAGTAAATATTATTTATATAAAAAATTAAAACCACAATATATAAATTGTCATGCTTTTCTATTTTTATTTTTTATTATTATTTTTTTCCAATTACTTTTATTTTATTTGTTCAGTGTTCCAAGTTTCATTGTTCATGTACCACACCCAGTGCTCCATGCAATATGTGCCCTCTTCAATACCCACCACCAGGCTCGCCCAACTTCCCACCCCCCTCCCCTCCAAAACCTTCAGTTTGTTGCTTGGAGTCCACAGTCTCTCATGGTTCATCTCCCCCCCGGATTTCCCCCCAATTCACCCTTCCTTTGGGAGAAGACATTTGCAAATGACACTACAGACAAAGGTCTGATATCTAAGATCTATAAAGAACTCCTCAAACTCAACACTCAAAAAACATATAATCACGTCAAAAATGGGCAAAATACATGAACAGACATTTCTCCAAAGAAGACATACAAATGGCTAACAGACATATTATTATTATTTTTAAAGATTTTATTTATTTGATATAGAGAGAGAGATCACAAGCAGGCAGAGAGGCAAGCAGAGAGAGAGGGGGGAAGCAGGCTCCCTGCTGAGTGGAGAACCAGGTGCAGGGCTCAATCCCAAGACCCCGAGATCATGACCTGAGCCGAAGGCAGAGGCTTTAACCCACTGATCCACCCAGGTGCCCCTGTCATGCTTTTTTAAAAAAATAAAATATAAAAAGCAAACTAGAGTCAAGAAATAAAAAATGAAAGCAAAAGAAAAAAACAAAGCAAGAAATAACAAAGAAAACAGCTATGAAAAGCAAGACCTACATAAAGCTCAAAGTAAGATAAAGTTAAATCTAAGTATACCAGTAGTCATTGTAGTTGTTAATTCATTTTGCCAATTACAATACATAAATGATGAGATTTGTTCAAAAAAATCCAGCAACATGCTATTTTTAAAAGGTATATCTAAAACACAAGAACAAAGAAATATTAGGTACTAAGTGATTAAAAAATACACATAAGCAAATACAATCCAAAAAAAGCTAAATAACTTACCTTAATTTAGTGAAAAATAAATATTAAGACAGAGAATGATAATAGGGCTAAATAGGAGGTAAACAAAACTTTCGGGTTAAAAGCTCAGAACTTTTGAGATACACTGCCCGATTTCAAATCCTGGCAGTATGATTTACAAGCTTTGTGACTTTGAATACATTACTTAAATTTTGAAAAAAAAATTTTTTCCTTATCTGTAATAGATAATCATTGTATCCATCTTAAGAGGTTATTATGAAAAGCAATTGAGCTAAAGTGTGCAAAGCACTTAGAACCTTGGCTAGAGATTGACAAACCCATGTATGTGTTTCTTGGGAGGAACGAGATTGTTAATGAAGTAAATCAATATTGTAAAAATTTCACTTTTCAAATTTGTTCCTCATAAGTAGAATAATATAGAAACTCCAACAGATTTTTGTTTCATTCTATTTTCTAAATATTGGCAAAATGTTTGAATTGTTGAGAACAAACTGAGCAGAAAATAAAAACCTAAATAACCAAGAGTTGAATAGTAGAATGTTGGTATATGAAAGGAAATATTCAAAATTATTATTGAAAAAAAGTCATCCTAGAAACTCTATTTTATATAGAGACTCTCAAAACTATATTACCACTAAAAGGGAAAATTTGGAGATTGTGGTTCTCCATCTCATGTTTTTGCTGATAGTATCATTTGAGTAAGTAGATGTTCAGGTAAGAGAAAATCGTTAATAGTTCCTGCTTTCCAGATTGTTTTAACATAGACACATGGCTACCAAGACCAATGGTAATTGATCTTCCTTTAAAATGAAATAAAAATATCAACATTCTTTTGATGGAAGGAATTTGAGTAACATTGACCTTCCTTGCTGAAAGCTATTTGTTGTCTGAATGAAGGAAAAGAATTAGATACTGTGTTTAAAGATGACAAGTTAAATTCACAAACATCTGTTGTTTGGCAGTCTGCTGGAGCATTTGACATGGTCCAAAGGATCCATATTTCCCTCTTATAAGGAGTTAATATGTCCATAATGACAATATTGTGTGATTCATTCCTGTTTTTATCCCCCATGTTTTCTAAAGATGAAGGTTTTCAGCTGCTCTTTATTAGTCTCAAAACAAGGTTTAAATAGGCCAGAAGGCCCACTTCTGAAAAGAGTGACATCATAAAATTAAAGACTCATATTTATGCCCCAGAGTAAAAAAAAAGACAGAAAGCCTTCATTCTCAGTGTCACTTTTGTGTAAGTGCAATGGCGTTAATAAAAAACAAAACAAAACAAAAAATAAAAAGCAGTGCAGTCACTTGTGAATTACCATCAACTTATTGGAAAGCTTCTGAGTTTAGTGACTTTTCTCTTTATTTGGACCAAGTGTGACGAAAAGGTAAAGAACACTTGTTCCTAACAAATACATGACAAATACCATATGTTTTTGTTTTTAAGAAACTTAGTGGACTGAGTGAATAGTTTGTTAATTTTTATGGTATTAGAGTTTTCAGTCCCTCTTGGAAATGTAGATTAAAGAAATCACATGTAAACAGTGATGGTAACACTAATGTTCCTAAAACTCCACAAACCAGTGATGTCCATACTTTTGGGTAATGTTACCTTTTGAGATTTAGATGAAATTTTGACCCTCTCTTCAGAATAATGCACTTAGACTAATACTTTTTCCATGTGGCATACTATTTCAAGAGTTTCCCAAGTCTCTCTATCCTTTTGTGGGTCTGGAAGTTTCCTTGGACCAATGTACCCTCTGTAGAAGAATACAATGATTTGTTCTTTTGGGAGAAAATACTGCCTACCATAGGGAAGCATGTAACCAATCTGCTATAGGGATTATTCCTATACTTCCCTATTGTTTTTTTCTTGTGTTTGTGAAAAAAATGATGCCATTATTGATTTTTTTTAAATTTAAAATCTAGTCAGGAAAATTTCATTTCCTAATAAGAAATGCCCTGAGAGATAGTACTAAGGCATATGGATAGTTGTAGTGTAGCTGGATAAGCACCATTATCAACCCCTCTTCCCAAACTGTTGATAGTGAGTTTTCTTCAAGCACCATAAAATTTTCTTTGAAGTCATTATCTTTTACCTGTGCTTTTTCCTTCCACAGACCACTTCTAAGTACTTAACATTTTTTTTTTTAATATTTGGAAACTTACCCTTCAATAGGATTATTTGCAATTTATGGATTTAAAAATAATATTAATAAATTCAATTCCTCTTCCCTCTACTCTTCATCTAAGATATACAGGTATAAGCTTGGCAGTGATAACACTTAGGTTTTACTGACTTCTCTCAAAAGATGAGACCTCCAAGGTATATTTTAGTTCCATAGGAGTGTAAGCTTGAAAACAAGTAAATGAAATTGAGGGTGGTAGGAGCATGAATGGAGGGTGATCTGCCTGCAGCACTCTGACAGTGGGATGACCAGTGTTGGATGTTTTTGAGTCCCAGGCTTGAAATGATAATATCAGGCTCCTAGAAACTAAATGCAACTATTTACACTAAAAGTGTCCATCAAGATTTCATCTAGAAGATCAAAATTTTTAGAAGTAATAAAAGTAATGCTTTCCTACCTGATTCTCTGCATCAAAGATGGCTTTTTCACAAGGTAACGTCTGATACCAGCTCTTATACATGAGGAAAATGACCTTGTGTCCTGCACATTTCAACAACTGTAGATTGTCACCCCTAAGATCCTCAACATTAGAGGAAAAAATCAGAAGAAATGAGTAAAAAGAAAGAATTTTAAGACCTTTGTCAAACATCTGAAATACTATGATCTTGGTATCATTTAAATTTCCAAAAAGACTTAGCACAGTTCATACTTTAGCCCTAGGACAAATCTACTCAGAAACTAAAGTCATTACAATTCTTACTTCTTTATAGATTATTTTTATAGCTGACAAATCGGAACTGAGTAAAAGTCTATTCTCCTGAAACTACTGTGGAGTCAAAAATCATAGAAACTCTCTGAAGACCAATGTGATAACCCAAAAATAACCCACTTGGATTAAAAATATGTAATCATCAGCAGTGAAGATAAATTTATGGATATGCTCATATTTCAAACAGAACTATGTTGAAATGGTGATGAAGAATTATTAGTAGAGTCATTTGGATTTTTTTTCTTGGATCAAAAAACATAAATAAGAGTAGTCTCTTGCAAAGTTAAATGTAATAGAGCAAATGCAAATATGCTTATAGGAACAACTGTGAAATTGAATATAAAATTTAAGATTGATATTTCTGAGCCATGTGTCTGAAAAATGAATGCAGGAGATGATTCTTCCATGATTCTTTCATTCGAATAATATGAAGTTATATGTAGGGATGCCATTTTACCTTTTCTTTTCCTTTTTGTTTTTCAAATGACCACGGCCTACTTAACTGATAAGCAAATACAATAATCACATGCAACTCTAGACTGAATAAAGAAAATTCCTTTTATTTTGTTATAGGGACTTTATAGTTCACTGCTTTTCTTCTCCTGAACTTTGAAAGATGCTAAAAATTGAAGAAAAAATAACCTTACAAAAGTTGGTAGCTTCTAAATGTCAATAAAATGTCTGATGTTATGTTTTATTTCACAGTAAATGAAATTACTTCGTACCGTATCAAATGTGTTTCCGAATGGAAAGCCAAAATCTACATAAACTATTTTGCCAAGAAATTTTCTGTCATGGTTCTCACTGTTGATATAGGGTTTAAATGAAGACCTTAGATGAAGAGGGAAAATGCATTTTTACATCTAGCCTTCTTGGCAACAGAAGAAAGTGCTGTATTGTTCTTCACACAAACCACCCCCATTAGGGCTCAAGATGTTCTTTTCCTTCTAATCCTCATTTGTACCCCTTAGTTATTTGTTTAGAATTAAATTAACTACAATTTGGAAAATGTGGATGAAAGGTAGTGCATTGAGTGGATATCACATGTTTCCTGAATGGTGCCTGTTTGGACTCTTTCACAGCCATTCATTGTGCGTGAAAGGGTGTAGTGTGTGAATTGTTGGACTGTCACTCTGCAGAGAAGTCTGGCAGCCAGTATTACCATGGAAACAGCAGGAAAGCGACAATTAACAAAATGGCTCTGATTTTTTCCCCCTCTTTCTTTTTCTACTCTTTAGATTTAGAGAGGATGTCCCCCTTTAAAACGCTCACACACATCCGTGTGTACACAAAAATACACAGGCACAGATGATGAAAAAAAGCAAATATTTGAAATTCTACTTATAATTGGATTCCTCCATGGATGGTATCAGTGGTCTTTTTTAAATCATACTTCAAATATAAAATATTTATAAATGGTTTTCTCATCTTATTCCTTCTTCCCTCTTTCAGTTTTTGTTCTTTTCAGACATTGAAAGAATTCTTTGGAAATATCCTTAGGTAAATGACTGTTAATGAGCAGAATCTGTGATTTTAACCCTGGCACATTCCTTGGAGTTTTAATTAGTCCCTCTTACCATCATTCCTGTGACAGAAACACAATGTAGGTATACGAGCTTAAGCCAAAAGGAGGCTCTATTTAGATTTGTCAACCTTAGTTTAAGTTAGAACATTAGGAAAAGTGGGTTAGGTATGGCCATTATGACTAGAATTTGTGGCTGAAGACTTAACAAAGCAAAACGAGTAAATGTTTGATGCCACCATTAATACCAAAAATGTGTTGCAATCCAAACTTTGTCAGACTTTGATGTCTTTAAAAAGGCTATTTGTAAATAAAGGAAATGATTGTACATTGTAAGTATCAAACTTAACATAAAATATGAGTGGACTCTGAGAAACAAACTGAGGGTTTTGGAAGGGAAGAAGGTGGGGGAATGGATGAGCCCGGTGGTGGGTATTAAAGAGAGCACATATTGCATGGAACACTAGGTGTGGTGCATAAACAATGAATCTTGGAACACAGAAAAAAAATATGTGTGGGAGACCTATTGAGAGTACATGTTAAATATTACATTAAGTGAAACAATGTGGTTTGCAGATAGGCACTCTAAGTGCTAAGAGATACTTAAGAGTATAAGAATGAATGCTTCGTTTGCACAATGTGCTTAAAATCTGTTCTTTCCTAAGCCTTATGGAAAAATATAACTTTATAGTAGGCCTAGTCTAGCAGTGACCCTGAACTTGTTTTGAGTTTAGTATAGATTGAAAAAAAAAATTTCTATTAGAAAGAAATGGCATACTTACTATTTTATAAAATATCTTAATGACATCTCAGAAATCATTCTTAAAATTTCCCCAAAACCAAATAGGGCTTAACCCATGTTGAACTATGTGTTCTTTCACTTTTCTCCAACATTCTTGTCTCTTACTTCTTATTGTAGAAAGAGCCATTTAAACATAAAAATCCAGGAAAGATTTTAGGTAAGGATGTAATCTCTTTTTTGAAATTTTAGAATCTGGGTAAATTTTTTAAAAAGCCTATTAATTTCTGTAAAACCTTTTAGGTTATACTTTAATATGGCCGAACAGATAATTATCTTTATGAACTAACTCTAAAACAACTTTAGAACATGAGAAGGTATTCTAGACTGGGATATTCTCTTATTTGGGGGAATATTAGTGATTTATACTATAAAAAACAAAGAAAGTATTAAGCATACTAGGAAGGCAGTATTGGAGAAAAAGTCATGTGCAATTTTGAAAGAAATGTGTGATTTTGATTTGAAGTCAAGCAAAACTTGGCATTTTTTAAAAAAGGAGACCACAAACATTGTAGCAACTTTCAAATTCTCTATTACAATGCAATTCTACTTTTAGCTATATTTAACTTACTGTAAACTGTATCACTGAGATGAACACAAAGTGTCCATTAGGCATATGAGAAGACAATTATTTTTAATTCGTAGTGCAGAATTCTAGAGTAGAGAAATTGAAAATCTTCTGTACTAAAATTAAAAAAGAAAAGAAATGACTCATCCAGCCATTATTATGACATTTATATATTTCATTAGCTAAAACTTGTATAGCATCATTTGTGTGCCAGATAGCTCTTGAAACATCACATATCTGGGTAATGGTCAATAAATAAGTTTGGATTTCATGAGACTCACAGAGATATCAGCTTCATCAAAATTTTAAAAATCATCCAAAAAATGTACATGTAATAATAGGGACTTAGTTCTGCTTACTACCCCACCCCCAATGCCTAGACCAGTGCCTGACATGGACTCTCACTTCAGAACATGCTTGTTTAGTAAATTAGCTTCCCCTTTTCACTCCCTTTCTAAATGAGAGTTGAATGACAAATTAGGAAGTTCTGAACCAATCATCTGTTTATGCATCCTTTAATATGCATAACTTATTATTTTGGGTTTCTCCCTCAATAAATTTCATATAAGGCTGTTAGGTTATCTGTAGAACTGATTATTTCAAATTTGTTGCCCATTTTCTTATGTTTTTAAAAATCCTTTTTGTTGGGCCTGTGGGGTTAGAGAACCCTAGAGGAGCAACCCCAAAATGGTGCCCAAGCCTCCTTCTTGTCTCGCCCTGAAGCTTCCCCCTGGGAATGTCCACTGCGAGCCAACCCCCAGAGACACGTCATCTCCAGGAGGACAGAACTTAGGAAGAGGAAACTGAACCGAGTTCAATTCCACACCATATATGGTCATGTACTACTCACTCAGGAACTGCCCCTCCCTCCCCCTATAAAACTGTGCCTGTACCAACCTCGGGTGCGACTTCCACGGCCTCATTTTACAGAGGCCATGGATATGGCCCGAGAGCACCCCCATTAAAGTTTACTCTCGAACCATCTTGCCTGGCTCCTTTCTGTTCATCCACCACCGCTGACTCAAAACCTGATACTTTTTACATTACTTAGAGCCAATATGGAATAACAGTAAGTTGTAACTAATATAAAAAGTTATGTACATAAAATATAACTAAAATTAAATGTGTTAATCTTGTTTCCTCTTTTATTTCCCTTATTTTTCACTTTAAATGTGACCTTATATTTTTACCATATTCTACTATATGGTATCAAATAAAAAGAAAATGATGCATAAAAAGAAAAAAACAAGCAAAGAATAGATGAGAAAGGAGTAAAAGAACATGTGGAAAGTGAAAGAAATAAATGAAGTTAAGAGAAAGAAAGAGTAGCAAAATACAACATCCTATATTTTGCACCATAACTGAGGACCTAAACTAGAAGAAATTCTAGCTTTGAGAAAGTGTTCTTGATTTTATGAGCACTATCTTATGAATTAATTCCTGAGTACATATCTAAGTGCTTTTACCTATTTTCTTAAAATGAGATTACTAAGCAATGAATAATTTTAAATTCTATATAAGCAAACAATTTAGTTACAAAGAGAAATATAGAGGGATTTGAGAATATTGAGATACCATAGAAGTAAAAAGATTAAATGAATATTTAGCCTTGCAAAAATAAATTTAGGAGGAGGGCAAGATGGCGGAGAAGTAGGAGACCCTGTTACAACCGGTCCCCTAAAGTGAGCTGGATATCTACCGGAACACGCTGAACACCCATGAAATCAGGCTGAGAAGTAAGAGTTTTCACTTCTGGATCTCTACAGAAGCAGAAAACAGCAGTGGAGAGGTAAATCAGAGTGGGAACACTCAAACCTATATCAGAGGATAAACAGAAGGGGGAGGGAACCACCAGAAGCAACTCAAGGACAGTAATACCCCAAAGGAAAGTGTCCTGTGGTTGGGGACCAGCATTAACTTAGAGTCCAGTTAAAAACACTTAAAAAGAGCTAAAGACCTTAAGGACCAACTAGTGAAAGCGGGTGGTCACGGGCATGGGCCTAAGCCCGCGTTCCCAGGAAGGACACCACCCTCGTCAAAGAGAGACTGGTGGGGGGGGGAGGGGTCCAGTCCATAGTTTATGAACCTGCAGTTTTCCGCTCCTTGCACCATTTCATGGGCGGGGCGTACTCCTGCAAGCACCTTTGAGAGCCTGGTGTGTGTTATGCCCAGATTTTTAGATCCCCAAAGACCATCAGAGAGCCGAGTCTGACGCAAGAGCAAAGAGCATTTATTCAAGCTAGCTTGGGCTCCCTGCTCTCCACCCCCACCAGTGCAGCAGCGTGAAGGAGAACAAAGAGCCCTGGTTTCAGAAGGCGCAGCAGTTTTGTAGGGGTTTTCGGCCGATAAGATTGTAACATACATGTAGAAAGTTGTAAGGTAATATTAGGCCATACGCAGAGGGCCAATTGAGTGTCTTTTTACCTTATATGGTGTGTGGGTCCTGCGGGTTCCATATTCCTATTGCCTGACTTAACCAAAGGGTGGGGGGCGGCGGGTGGAGCACAAAATGGAGTTAGTCTGGCTTTGCTCTTTCATTCCCCCCTTGTCTTGTAACTTACGTCCCAATCATGGGACGGACCATAACAACAGCAGCAGGATTATGAGGGGCCCGGCAAGGGCAGAGACTAGGGTGGTTAACCAAGGGGACCAGTTACCAACATCATGGACGAGTGCGTTGTAACTTGAGCTTGAGCAGGTTGCGCTGATCTCAATCGATGCTCCATTGTGTGACGAAGTCCTTCCGGACTGTGGAGGGACTGGCCGGACAGACGTGAGTATGATGAACCCAGGTGGCGATGCCGTCTACCTTGAGAGCAGTGGGTGTAGTCAGCACTACGATGTAAGGGCCCTTCCAACGTGGCTCGAAGGTTTCCTGGCAGTGTCTTTTGACAAAGACCCAGTCCCCTGGTTCGTACTGATGTGGCTTCGGGGTCGGGCCAGCCTCGTAGATGCCATGGAGGCACAGCCAAATGTTTTTGTGCGCCTTCTGGAGTTCTCTTAAAGAAAAAGATATTTCTTGATTTTCAAATTCAGCCAGAAGTTCGGCCTTAAGGTTGGGAAGTTGAGGGCCGCACTGGAGTGAAACCGTACTCTTGGTGGGTTAAGTAGAACGCTCTGATAATGAGTCATACATGCGTTACTCATCCTCTAGTCTCAGGGTTAGGACCTGAATGGGGTGGCCTCTGCCATCGGTGACCTGCGGCCCCCTTGTCTGAAAGTTATTTGAGCTCCAATCTTTGTCAGTAAGTCCCACCCTAACAGGGGGTAGGGACATTCCGGTATTACCATGAAGGAGTGGGATACCCGGCCCGTTCTCAAATCTACTGTTTTTCGGGTAGTCCATGGGGTTTGTTATTATTCCCACAGAATAACAAGCAAGAAAATTGTCTACATGAGTTGCTGTGGTAGTTTCTCTGAAGTTTCCCTCAAGTTGTCTAACATAGGTAAACAACAAACATTTAAAGACAATCAGATCTAGAATTTAACATCCACAAAAGGGGTGTTATTGAAACATAATCTTTCTCTCTAAAATAACCCTCATTTCCAGAGATAGCCAAATCAGGACTAATTTATTTGAGAAACAAGTCCAGTTTTAACAAACTTGGCCTAATTATTTACATAAGCTCAGCAAGAACAGTGAGTGATCATACAGATCTTTTAGAATCCGCTTTGCTGGAACTTTATAAGGAATCTCTAGGTTGAACTTTTAGTAGCCTCTCCAGGCCAGAAGCCAAGCCAAGTACTTGCCATCAGACGTGCCTGCAATACCTGTAGATTTGGGCAGACTCCTCTTCTTGAGGTTCCCGAAGTATCCTGAGGTTCCTGCACCTGTCAGGAAGTGACATTCTTTACTCACCTGGTGAGGCTGTCAGAACTCTGTGAGCGAGGTATCAGGCCAACTGTTCCAGGGGGCTTTATGGCTCCAGGTTTCAAAAAGTCAACCTTAGCTCCTTAAAGCTGTCTGGTCATATCAGTCTATGCAAGTCTTTCTCAAATATGACATTCCAGTCAAAGCCTTGGTAAAATAACCAATGTTTCCAATGGTGTCCTGTTACAAGGAAAACAGATTTTTATTGAACTTATGCAAATGACCAGGATTATCATGGAAGAGAGAATACTTACTGAGACCTTTTGAATTTGAGGGTTCAGGTAGAGAGAAGTTGAATGCTTTGTTTACAAATGAGTATTTTACATTTCTGTAAGCCAGATGTCTTAAATTTTCCTTAGTCTGAAAGAGCAAACATCAGATCCAGCAATGTTTTAAACAAGAATTACAAAACTATAATCGTCCTTTTAGTTCATTTAGTTCCATGCTACTGATTTCTTTTTCAGTTTGAATGCAGTTTTACCTACTTCTGGAAATTCTTACTCATTTCAGTTCTGATCTTAAAGATATTGAATACCTGTATTGTCCTAAAAGTCCTTTACATGACTCCCCTTGAGGATGAAATTCATTTT
>CM052897.1:93763959-93787960 GCA_028534135.1 Potos flavus
CAGGAACACGACAGGGATGTCCACTATCTCCACTGCTATTCAACATAGTACTAGAAGCCCTAGCCTCAGCAATCAGACAACAAAAAGAAATAAAAGGCATCCAAATTGGGAAAGAAGAAGTCAAACTCTCACTCTTTGCCGATGATATGATACTTTACGTGGAAAACCCAAAAGACTCCACCCCCAAGACTGCTAGAACTCATCCAAGAATTCAGTAAAGTGTCAGGATATAAAATCAATGCACAGAAATCAGTTGCATTCCTATACACCAACAGCAAGACAGAAGAAAGAGAAATTAAGAGTTGAACCCATTTACAATTGTACCCAAAACCATAAGATACCTAGGGATAAACCTAACCAAAGAGGTAAAGAATCTGTACTCAGACAACTATAAAGTGCTCATGAAAGAAATTGAGAAAAAGACACAAAGGAATGGGAAAACATTCCATGCTCATGGATTGGAAGAACAAAATTGTGAAAATGTCTATGCTACCTAAAGCAATCTACACATTTAATGCAATCCCGATCAAAATACCATCAATTTCTGTTTAATGAAATGGAACAAATAATCCTAAAATTTATATGGAACCAGAAACGACCACGAGTAGCCAGAGGAATGTTGAAAAAGAAAACCAAAGTTAGTGGTATCACAATTCCAGAGTTCAAGCTCTATTGCAAAGCTGTAATCATCAAGACAGTGTGGTACTGGCACAAAAACAGACACATAGATCAATGGAACAGAATAGAGAGCCCAGAAATGGACCCCCAACTCTATGGTCAACTAATCTTTGACAAGGCAGGAAAGAATATCCAATGGAAAAAAGACAGTCTCTTCAACCAACGGTGCTGGGAAAATTGGACAGCTATAGGTAGAAGAATGCAATTGGCCATTCTCTTACACCATACACGAAGATAAACTCAAAATGGATAAAAGACCTCAATGTGAGACAGGAATCCATCAAAATCCTTGAGGAGAACACAGGCAGCAACCTCTTCGACCTCAGCCACAGCAACTTCTTCCTAGAAATATCACCAAAAGCAAGGGAAGCAAGAGCAAAAATGAACTATTGGGACTTCATCAAGATCAAAAGCTTTTGCACAGCAAAGGAAACAGTCAACAAAACCAAAAGACGACCAACAGAATGGGAGAAGATATTCGCAAATGACATGTCAGATAAAGGGCTAGTTTCAAAAATCTATAAAGAACTTCTCAAACTCAACACCCAAAGAACAAATAATCCGATCAAGAAATGGGCAGAAGATATGAACAGACATTTCAAGAAGACATTCAAATGGCCAACAGACACATGAAAAAGTGCTCAACATCACTCGGCATCAGAGAAATACATATCAAAACCCCAGTGAGGTACCACCTCACACCAGGCAGAATGCCTAAATTAGCAGGTCAGGAAATGACAGATGTTGGCAAGGATGAGGAGAAAGGGGAATCCTCCTACACTGTTGGTGGGAATGCAAGCTGGTACAGCCACTCTGGAAAACAGTATGGAGGTTCCTCAAAAAGTTGAAAATAGAGTTACCTTTCAACCCAGCAACTGCACTACTGGGTATTTACCCTAAAGATACAAATGTAGTGATCCAAAGGGGCACGTGTACCTGAATGTTTATAGCAGCAATGTCCACAATAGCCAAACTATGGAAAGAACCTAGATGTCCATCAACAGATGAATGGATAAAGAAGAGTGGTATATATATATACAGTGGAATACTATGCAGCCATCAAGAGAAATTAAATCTTGCCTTTTGCAACAACATGGATGGAACTAGAGGGTGTTATGCTAAGCGAAATAAGTCAATCAGAGAAAGACCATTATCATATGATCTCTCTGATATGAAGAATTCGAGAGGCAGTGTGGGGAGTCGTGGGGGTGGGAGAGGGAAATGAAACAAGATGGGATAAGGAAGGAGACAAACCATAAGAGACCTCTAAACTCACGAAACAAACTGAAGGTGGCTGGGGGTTAGGGGTGGGTAGGGATAGGGTGGCTGGGTTATGGACATTGGGGAGGGTATGTGGTATGGTAGGTGCTGTGAAATGTGTAAGCCTCAGGATTCACAGATGTGTACCCTGGGGCAAATAATACATTATACGTTAATTAAAAAAATAAAAAATAAAAAAAATTATATTGAGCAACTTTCCTTATGACATTACATATATATGTATTACTAGATATATGCTGTTACCTAAATTATCTTGATAGGCAGATATTGGCAGGCATTACTCTTTTGTTTCTTTCTTTTTGAAAGTGTGCTTGAATTCAGAACTTTAATTTATACTCAATTGTTTCAAGTAATTTTTAGTACAAGTATTGTTATAGACTGCTCATACAATACACATTTCAATGGGTAGGGCTTGTTTTATACATTTAGAAAGCTTATAAAACCCATATATCAGCATGATTTTATGTGTGTATTTATTAAGATTATTCTCACTCAGCACACTAACAATAGCAATCAATATTGCTTTTCCGGGGGCACCTGGGTGGCTCAGTGGTTTAAAGCCTCTGCCTTCGGCTCAGGTCATGATCTCAGGGTCCTGGGATCGAGCCCCACATCAGGCTCTCTGCTGAGCGGGGAGCCTAGTTCCCCCTCTCTGTCTGCCTGCCTCTCTGCCTACTTGTGATCTCTCTCTTTCTGTCAAATAAATAATAAAAAAAAAATATTGCTTTTCCATTCATTTAGACACATGGAGTAAAAGCTGATATTCTTTCATATATTAGGAGTATTACTTGAATCGGTACTTTTATATTGGATTTTTTGCCTTTTGACTACAATTGTCAGCTTCACGGGTAATAATAACGAGTCTTCTATACTCATGAAAGGTGGTGTCCAGATTTGTTTCACTCAACTCTATGCATTTATGTCCCAGTCTATATCCATGTTCTGTTGCCAACACCAAGAAATGACTTTTCATAGCCTTCAATTTTTATAGTCAGTGCCTTGTATTGTTTGCTTCCATAGGTGCATGCCCTGCTTCCTGACTTGTTCCTATCTTCCTGTATTCCAAACTTCTTTGCTCTTTTCAGGTTAGTGGAAAGCCTTTGCTGGTTCAGCACCTGCTCAGATGAGAGGGATTTATCCTGTCATTTCTTATTTGCAATTATCATTTTTGGTTTCTAAGGAACTTTCTGCTTCACCCATAAGATAATATCTAATTAAGCATTTAATTTTTTACTGTTACATGGCATAACCTCTCTCTTCAGGACAATTTTCTTCCAAAATGTAATTATCTTCCCCTGACACTGTACTATAGTTAAGTTTACTTTGGGCTATCCCCATGGATAAATGTCAGAGGCTAGTATTAAAGGAAGTTTTATCCCTTCCCACAAAAAAAATGCATCTTATTATAAATTTGAGGAATAGGGAGTATCTTTTGTGATTTAATTAGGACTACCATTCCCAGAAACCTCTGGAATGCAGAAATTGTTTCAGGCTGAGGGAATAGTTGAGTCAACTTATTTTAAGGTATTTTTCTATCTTCCTGATCAGCAAAGCATTTTTTAAAAGATTCTATTCATTTATTTGACAGACAGAGAGAGAGAGAGAGACAGAGAGAGCACAAGTAGGCAGAGCAGCAGACAGAGGGAGAGGGAGAAGCAGGCTCTCCGCTGAGCAGGGAGCCTGATGCAGGGCTTGATCCCAGGACCCTGGGATCATGATCTGAGCCGAAGGCAGCCACTTAACCGACTGAGCCACCCAGGTGCCCCGGCAGAGCATTTTTTTAAAATCAAAGCTTCTAAAATAAATCCTCTACTGAAATTCAGCAGTGTTTTCCTAAGACTAATAAATTCAAACTCTTTTACATATATACAGGACCAAATATGATATAATTCCCAATGAATTTTTCTGCTATATGTTGATTAAGTACACTAGAAAATTTTTTTAAAAAGTTATCAATTAAGAAAAAACATCAATCATCTAGAGAAAGAAACATCTTATTGCCTTGGAGGGTTTGCAGTATATCTATCATATTCCTGTGGTGAACCCAGGCCAAGAGCAGCATGAGGGAATGGAAAGGAACAATGGATTAGGCATCTGAGTAGTTTCTTAACTCCAATTTCAAATAAAATTGATTTTGGCAAAAGTAAGCATGAGAACATATCACGACTCATACAGTGGTGGAAATTATTTCCCTCTAGACCACCATCATACTTTGGGATGCAGCAGAACTTTACATATACATCTTAAGAAGATGTCCCTTGTGTTTCAAATATTACTGCATTCTACCACATAATAGTGCTTTATTATGGTTCACCATAGACACCCACGGAAGTGTCCTCTTGTAATTTTTTTTCCAAAGGGCTTGGAATTCTTGCTCTTCAATATCATTAAGTATACATTACCTCTTCAACAACTGATGTATAAAGACATCCTTTGCTTGAAATCCCACAACAGCAATACCTTCACTTGAATCAATATATTCCCCTGCTGCTCAAGGTCTAAATCAGTCTGAAAGAAAAGACCAAGTGCCCCTTCCTGCTCCTATCCACTTTCCTTTGGGTCATTTCAGCATTTGAGGTTACAAAAACAATCTTGCAATCTCAAGTTATAATTTATAATTTTCCCTGATCTCTGAACTATTAGGTAGCTTAGAGAAAGCCATACAGATTATGGGGAGATTCTTCGAGAAAGTGAACAATAGGAAATCTAAAAAATAGTTAATTATCTTTTGTAAGGCAATGTAATGTGACAGAAAGAACAATGGCTTTGGAATAAGACAGACTTTCATCTCAAAGCTGTGAGTACTGGTTGTATGATTTGGAGCACATTACCTTTTTCAGGACCTTGGTTTTTTCATGTGCAATTCTGAAATAGGATTAGTTATCTTGAAAGATTGAAGTAAAGGAGGCAACTTAAATAGTGCTGTACATGGCCCATAAATAGTCCTTAATGAATTGAGGCTGTCATTATTATTATAAATTAACTTCTTTAAATTTAGTTTTTCTCATCATTGTCAATAAGTCAGTGACATAATTTAATAAAGATCTAGACATTCTTTGCACAAATTTGTATGAGACTGAAATTTCCTCTTTCCTCTAGACTTCATTGGAGAAAGTTGTCTTCTCTGTCAGTGTTCTAAAAAAGCTGCCTGTGAAAGTGATATGTTATTAGATCCTGCAATAAAAAGAAATAAACAATGCTTAGCAAAATCATCAAATTTGTGATGCAGTAAAAATTTATTGAAATTTGAGAGAAATTTAAGACTAGAATTTTTAAGATTACATATACATTAAGAGAATTTTAAATACGATAAAACACTTCACATTTTGTATTTTTATATAGAGAAAAAATTGCTGTTGATATAAACAAATTGATATTTTAAGTTTGGACAACAACAAAGACTGGCGTTTTGTTGAAATACCGGACTTAAGCATGTTAATGCAAGGTAATAAAATTCTGACAGCTCCTATTTATATATTTAGTAGAATAAGGAACCACTGTCTATCATCAATACTCTCTTTTGCTTTTATTTGCCATCCACTTAACTTAACTGCTCATTTTCAGTATACATGTATATTAGTATCAGAATTGCTGTCACATTGCACTATGGGAAACAATTTTACCAGCTAGAGTGCATTGCTTATGTGCAGCTCTTTTTGCTCTGCTTTTAGCCTTACCGTCTCCATTCACTTTCAAAGATATGTAGATTAGCACACCACCCCATTCACCAACCCCACTAGACCTCCTTCAGTGAGATTAATTCCTACATTTGTAGTGTAAATTGTTTATTATATTCTGCATTTTTTTTAAAAGATTTTAGTTATTTATTTGACAGAGAGAGAGAGAGAGATGACAAGCAGGCAGAGGCAAGCAGAGAGAGAGGGGCAAGTAGGCTCCCTGCCTAGCAGAGAGCCAGATGCGGGGCTCGATCCCAGGACCCTGAGATCATGACCTGAGCTGAAGGCAGAGGCTTTAACCCACTGAGCCACCAAGGCAGCCCTACATTCTGCATTCTCTCCTGGAATCAGGATCATCTCGTTTTTTTATTTGTGCACATTAAAGTATATTCTTTGTATTATAAAGTTCTTTGCTTTTTAAATAAATGTATAGTTTCATGTTTCACAGTTACAGTATCATACAGAATAGTTTCACTAATCCAGATAATCCCCTGTCCTTTATTAAATCACTTCACTGAACCCCTTGACATTTACTGTCATTTACGGTTTAATGGTATTTCATTTTATGGCTGTATCCATGTTTGTTTATCTATTCATCTATTGTAGAACATCCTGGTTTCTTCCAGTTCTGGCAATTTTTGATAAAGCTGTTAAATGTGTATATTCACAAACAGGTTTTAATTGTGAACACGATTTTCAAATAAGGTGAGTAAATACCAAGGACACAATTATATTGTATGATAAAACCTTAGCTTTATAAGAAATTGCTAATTTGTCTTCCAAAATTGCACCACCATTTTACAAACGGTGAAAGAAAAAAAAATGCTTCTTTGCCTTTTATCTTAGAGGGAAAATATACAATTTCTGACAAAAAAGTATGATGTTAGTTTTAGTGTTCTTATAAATGCTCTTTATCACATTGAGGAAAATCTCCTATATATCTAGTTTGCTGAGATTTTAAAAATCATGAATAGATTTTGTCAAAAGCTTATTCTGCATCAATTGATTAATCATATAATTTTTCTTTCTTAGCCTGTTTATTTGGTGGGTTATCTTGATGGATTTTCTGATGTTGAATGAGCCTTACATACCTGGAATGAATTTCATTTGGTTGTGATGTACATATTTTTTATGCCTTGTTGGAGTCAGTTTGCCAATATTTTGTAAAGAATTGTTGAATCTATCTTTCATGAGAAATCTTAATCTGCAGTTTTAATAATTTGCAATGTCTCTATGGGTTTGTTATCAGGGTAATGCCTATTTCAGGAATAAGTTAGGAAGTGTTCTCTCTGTTTCCATTTTCTTAGAGATTGTGGAAAATTGGTGTAGTCTTTGTCTTTAAGTGTTTGGTAGAATTCACCACTGAATTTAACTAGGTCTGGAAATTTCTTTTTTTGTAAGTTTATTAATTACTGATTCAATTCCTTTTATAGGTATAAAACTATTTAGGTTACCTGGTTTTCCTTTTGTGAGTTTTAGAATTTTGTGCATTTCACGGAATTTATCCATTTCATCTGTGTTATCAAAGTTGCTCCTTTATTATCCTTTTAATGTTCACAGAATCAGTGGTCATGATACTTATTTCATTTATGGTGTTGGTAAGATTTTTGCCTTCTCTTTTTGTTTTGGTTAGTTTGACTAGATGTTTTTCAGTTTTATTGATCTTCTCAAAGAACTAGCTTTTGGTTTTATTGATTTTCTTTGTTTTCCTGCTTTCAAACTCATGGATATCTGCTCTAATTTTTTTTTCTTCTGTTACTACTTTTGATGTTATTTTCTCTTATTTTTCTAATATTGTAATGTGGAGCTTAGACTATTGACTTTTTGTCTTTTATTTTCTCATATATCTATTTAATGCTATGAATTTTCTGTCCTAATTTTCTGTAACCCACAAATTTTGATGTTATAATTCTATTTTCACTTAGTTCAAAATATTTTAATTTATTTTGTCTTCTCTTTATACGGTATTTAGAATTGTGTTGTAAGTTGTATGTATTCTTTCTTTTTAAAGTTAATTAATTTATTTTAGAGAGAGAGCACATGAGCAGGGAGAGAGGGAGAGGGAGAGAGAGGCAGAGAATCTGATTCCTTGCTGAGTTCAGAGCCCAACATAGGGCTTGATTCTAGGATCGTAAGATCACGACCTGAGCTAAAACCAAGAGTTCCAGGCTTAACTGACTGAGCCACCTAGGGGCCCCATGTGTAAGTTCTTTATATATTTTGGAAATTAACCCCTAATAGGATATTTGATCTGCAAATAAATTTTCCCATTCAGTAGACTGTCTTTTTGTTTTGTTGATGGTTTCCTACGCTGTGAAGAAGCCCTTTAATTTGATATAGTTCCATTTGTTTATTTTTGCTTTTGTTTCCCTTACGTTTAGAGTCAGATTTAAAAACATCACTAAAACTAACGTCAGGGGAATTATCACCTATGTATTCTGCTAAAAGTACTATGGTTTCAGGTATCACATTCAAATCTTTAATCCATTTTGAGTTGGTTTTGTACATGGTTTCATTACCTTGCATGTAGCTGTCCAGTTTAATGAACAAAAGTGAAAAAAATATTCATTTCCCCATTGTATGTACTTGCTTATTTTGTCATAAATTAGTAGACCATATATTTGTGGATTTATTCTTGGGTTCTCAATTTTGTTCTATGGATCTGTGTGTTTTTAAACAAATACCATAATGTTTTGATTACTATACCTTTGTAGTATAATTCAAAATAAAGGAGTGTAATAGGTGCTCTCTCAAAATAGTTTCAGTTATTCCAGGTCTCCTGTGGTTTCAAATAAATTATAGAATTATTTGTTCTGGTTCTGTAAAAATAAATGTATATCATTAGAACTTTTTGAGAGAAATTACATTGAATATGTAGGTTGATTTGAGTAGGTACATTTTGAAAATATTAATTCTGCAAATACATAAGCATGGATTATGTTTCCATTTATTTGTCTCTTTTCATCAGTTGTCTCATTTTTAAAATACAGTTCTTTCACCACCTTTGTTAAATTTATGCCGTTATTTTATTTTTTTATGCAATTTTAAATAGAGTTGTTTTTTAAAAAATCTTTCTGATACTTTGTTGTTAGTGTATAAAAATGCATCAGGTTTCTATTGGAAGATGCAGGAAGAGTAAGGGGCCTTGTTTCAACTGATCCCCTTGAATTCAGCTAGATATCTGTCAAATAATTCTGAACACCTATGAATTCAACCTAAGACCTAAGAAAAGAATTGCTACAACTCTACAAATAGAAAAGTGATCACTTTTTGCAAGATAGGAGGTGTGGAGATGTGAATTTGAGGGGACATATCAGAAGATAAACCACAGGGGAAGGGGCCTTCATAAGTCAACTACCAGAAAGTGATATAGTTGAGGAGCATAAAATCAGAACTTTTAGAATTCTGCTCCCAATGGATTGCCCTGCCTGAAAGGTGCTCAGGAGGTGAAGCAGGGCAGAATCCTAGATGAGACAGTGTGGTCTCAGGATCCCCAGTGTAAAAGAAAGGACAGGAGTCCTTGAGTTGGCAGAGTTCCTAAGCATTGGAGCAGGGAAAGTGGCTACAATCAGTAAGTCCATGAGTGAGCTCTCAACTAAGTTTTCCATATACCCCAAACTTCACTGCAATTGGGCTACTGCTTTCTGAGCAGGGGCCCTGCAAGTGGCAGAAAACAGCAAACCTCCTCCTTCCCCCAGCAGGAGCAGCATGAGTGCACACATGATCAGGTGACCATTCCTTGAGAAGGGCACTGCAAGAGATAAACCCGTGGTGATCCTCCTCCTTTCCCCTGGGAGGATCAGGGCAGGTGCACATGGCAATAGTCTGTGGAGTTTGGCACACACAAAAGTGATTGTGTTTCCTTGATGGTTCACAGAAGAGTGGGGGCTGAGATCTTTCAGCTCCAGGGCTGAAGATAAGCGCACCACATTTTATTTTTTCATCCTGTAAAGCAGCCCAAAAACCAACAGGGAAGAAGAGTCACATGGAGCAACCTGAAGCAGCTTGCACTGAGCCCAGCCTCCTGGCTGGGGCGGTGCAACTCTGCCCAGACAAAGACACCTGAGAATCAGTGTAGCAGGCCTCTCCCCCAGAAGATCATCAGGAACACCAAGCTAATAAAATGTTAACAGATCACAGAGAACTGAAAACTTCAGTGCTAAGAGAAAATATCATATAGAATTTGAGGTTATTTCTCAAATTATTTTGTCTTTCAGTTTAAATTTTTTGTTTTTCCTTTTCAACTAGTTTCTTATTTTGTCAACACTTTAAGTCTTTAAAATTTTCATTTTTACATTTACATTTTATAGATACATTTTTCATTTTTGCCTTCCTTATCCTGTATTCTATTTTATATATTATTTATATTATATAGAACTATATATATTTTCTTTTTTTTTCTTTCTTTACAAGTTTGGGACTAAGTGTCTTCTAACAAACAACTAAAATACACCCAGGACCAAGTGTATCAACCTGTTCGGTCTACTTGTTTGATTTTCTTCTCTTTCCCCCTCTTTTTTCTTTTTTCTTTTTTCTTTTTCTTTCTTTTCTTTTTTTTTTTTTTTTTTTTTTTGCTTCTGATTTCTTCTGAATTTTCTAGTGTATATTTCCTAGGGCTTGAGGCTGATATTTACATATTTTTATTTTATTTTTTATTCCTTTTTTTCTCTTGTTCATCTATTCTTCTCTAGTGAAAATGACCAGAAAGAAAAATTCCCAGAAAAAAGAACAAGAGACAGTACTCAGTGGCAAAGAGTTAACAAATATAGATATTGGTAAAATGTTGGACCTAGAATTCAGAAAAACAATTATAAGACACGAGCTGGGCTTAAAAAAAGCAGATAAAACACTAGAGAATCCCTTTCTTGAGAAATAAAAGAAGACCTAATCAGGTTGAAATAAAAAAGGATATTGCTGAGATGCAATCAACAATGGAAGCTCCTACTGCTAGGATAAATGAGGCAGAAGAGAGAATAAGTGATATAGAAGATAAAATTATTGAGAACAAAGAGACTGAGCACAAGAGAGATAAACAATTACTGGGCCATCAGGGGAGGATTTGAAATCAGTGATACCTTAAAGTGAAACAATATTAGAATTATTTGAGTCCCAACGAAAGAAGAAAGATATATAGAGGCACAAAGTGTATTTGAGCTAATTTTAGCTGAGAACTTCCCTAATTTGGGGAAGAAAACAGGCATTCAAGTCCAGAAGGCATAGAGAACCACCCTCAAAATCAATAATAATAGATTATATCTCAAAATAATACAGTGAAACTTGCAAATTTCAGATATAAAGAGAATATTTTATATGTATATATATGTATATACATATGTATAAGTATATGGCATACTTTATGTGGGAAACTCCAGACAAGAGGTCTTTAACCTACAAGGAGAGGAACATGGGACTGAGACCAGACCTGTCTACAGAGACCTGGCAGGCCATAAAGGACTGGGATGATATATTCAGGGTACTAAATGACAAAAGCATGCAGCCAAGAATACTTTATCCAGCAAGGCTGTCATTCCAAATGGAAGGAGAGATAAAGAGCTTACAGGACAAATGGAAACTGAAAGACTTTATGATCACCAAACCAGGCTTGCAAGAAATACTAAAAGGGATCCTGTAAGTGAAGAGAGAGCCTAAAAGTAACATAGACCAAAAAGGAACAGAGAAAAAACACAGAAACAGCAACTTTACAAGTAGTACAATGGCACTAAATTCATGTCTTTCAATAGTTACTCTAAATGTAAATGGCTAAATGCTCCAATCAAAAGACACAGGGTATCGGATGGATAAAAAAGCAAGATCCATCCATAGGTTGTCTACAAGAGACTCAGTTTAGACAAAAAACACCCCCAGGCTGAAAGTGAGGGGCTGGAGAAATGTTTCTCATGCCAATGGACCTCAAAAAACTGTGGTAGCCATCCTTATAACAGACAAATTAGATTTTAAACCAGATTGCAGTAACAGATGAAGAAGGACACTTAAGAGTCTATCCAACAAGAAGATATAACAATTATAAATATTTATACTCCTACCTTGGGAACAGCCAATTACATAAACCAATTAATAACACAATTAAAGAAGCTTATTATAATAATGCAATAACAGTAGTGGACCTCAGCACCACACACACAGCAATGAAGAGATCATCTAAACAGGAGATCGGTAAGGAAAGAAGGGCTTTGAATGACACACTGAACAAGATAGACTTCACAGATATATATATAGAGCATTCTATCCTAAATCAACAGAACACACATTCTTCTCGAGTGCACATGGAACATTCTCCAGACTAGATCACGTACTGGGTTACAAATCAGGTCTCAACCAGCACCCAAAGATTGGGATTATTCCCTGCATATGTTCAGACCACATTGCTTTGAAACTACAACTCAATCACAAGAGGAAATTTGGAAGGAGAAAAAATAAACTTGGAGATTAAAGAGCCTCCTACTAAAGAATGAATGGAAGGGAGGTGGGTGGGTGGATCGATGGGGTAAACGGTTGATGGGCATTAAGAAGGGCACATGATGTGATAAGCACTGGGTGTTATACACAACTGATAAATCACGAACATTTCATCTGAAACTAATACTAATACATTTGCTGATTGAATTTGAGGGGAAAAAAGAATAAATGGGTTAATCAGGAAATTTTTAAAAAACTTAAAAAATAGAAACAATTGAAAATGAAAACAACTGTTCAAAACCTTTGGGATACAGCAAAGGTGGTCCTAAGAGGGAAGTACAAAGTAATACAAGCCTTTCTCAAAAAATTATAGAAGTCTAAAACACACAAGCTAACCTTACACCTAAAGGAGCTGGAGAAAGAACAGCAAATAAAGCCTAAACCAAGCAGGAGCAGAGAAATAATAAAGATTAGAGCAGAAACCAATGAAATAGAAACCAAAAGGACAGTAGACTAGACCAATGAAACTAGAAGCTGATTATTTGAAAGAATTAATAAGATCGATAAACCCTTACCGACCCTGACCAAAAAGAAAAAAGACTCAAATTAATAAAATCATAAATGAAAGGGGAGAGATCATGAACAACACCAAGAAAATACAAACAATTTTAAGAACATAGTATGAACAACTGTATGCTAACAAATTAGGCAATCTGGAAGAAATGGATGCATTCCTAGAAACTTATAAACTACCAAAACTGAAACAGGAAAAAATAGAAAACCTGAAGAGATGCACCACCAGCAAGGAAACTGAAGCAGTAATCAAGAATCTCCCAACAAACAAGAATTCAGTGCCGGATGGCTTTCCAGGGGAATTCTACCAAACATTTAAAGAAGAACTTATTCTTCTGAAGTTGTTTCAAAAAATAGAAATGAAAGGAAAACTCGTTCTATGAGATCAGCATTATCTTGATCCCAAAACCAAAGACCCCACCAAAAATGAGAACTACAGACCTGATGAAGACGGATGCCAAAGTTACCACCAAGATACTAGCCAATAGCATCCAACAGTACATTAAAAGGATTATTCACCACGACCAGGTGGGATTTATCCCTGGGTTGCAAGTGTGGTTCAATATTTGCAAATCAATCAATGTGATACATCACATTAATAAAAGAAAGGACAAGAACCATAGGACCCTCTCTATTGATGAAGAAAAACATTTGACAAAATACAGCATCCTTTCTTCATTAAAACTTTACACAGCATAGTGATAGAGGGAACATACCTCAATATCATAAAAGCCATTTATGAAAAGCCCACAGCAAATATCATTCTCAATGGGGAAAAACTTTTCCCTAAGGTCAGGAACATGGCAGGGATGTTCACTATCACCACTATTGTTCAACATAATACTAGAAGTCCTAGCCTCAGCAATCAGACAACAAAAAGAAATAAAAGGTATTCAAATTGGCAAAGAATAAGTCAAATTCTCTCTCTTCACAAATGGTATACTTTATGTGGAAAACCCAAAAGACTCCACCCCAAAATTGCTAGAACTCATACAGCAATTCAGCAACGTGGCAGGAAACAAAATCACTGTACAGAAAACAGTTGAATTTCATACACAAACAATGAGAAAGAAGAAAGAGAAATTAAGGAATCAGAATTGATCCCATTTACAATTTCACCAAAGCCCATAATATACCTAGGAATAAAACTAACCAAAGAGGTAAAAGATCTGTACTCTACAAATTATGGAGCAAGGACACCAGTGTGGCTCAGTCCATTAAGGTTCTGCCTTCAGCTCAGGTCATGATCCCAGGGTCCTGGGATTGAGTCCCACATTGGGCTTCTTGCTCAGTGGGGAACCAACTTCTCCCACTGCCTGTCACTCTCCATGCTTTTGCGTGCTCTCTCTCTCTGACAAATTATAAGTAGATGTTGAATTTTGTAAAATGCTTTATCTGGATCTATTGAAATGATTATGATTTTTACACTTCATTTTTTAATGTAGCATATCATGTTGATTGATCTGCAGATATTGAACAATTTTTGCATCCCTAGAATAAATCCTACTTGGACACACTATATGATTTTTTTAATGCATTGCGAATTTAGTTGGCTAATATATCATCGAGGATTTTTATGTAAATGTTCATCAGGGATATTGGTTTGTGTGTGCATGCGTGTGTGTATGTGTGTGTGTGTGCCTGTGTGTGTGGTGTTCTTGACTAGTTTTGGTATCAGGGAAGTGCAGGGCTCACAAATGAGTTTGTGAGATAACTCATTTCAGTGCTTTTGGAAAAGTTTGAGAAGTTTAAGTATTAAATATTTAAAGAATTTGTATAATTCATTCTTGAAGATGTCTGCTCCTGGATTATTGTTTGAGGGAGTTATTCAATTATTGATTCAATCTCCTTACTAGTAATTGGGCTATTCAAATTTTCTATTTGTTCTGAATCAGTATGAAAATTGTAAATTTCTAGATATTCATCCATTTCTTCAGAATTGTTCAATATGTTGTACTTCTTTTCATTCATGACTTCTGATTTTGAGTCCTCTCCCTCTCTCACTTGATGAAACTGGCTAAAATTTTGTCAATTTTGTTTATCTTTTCAAAGAACCAGCTCTGAGTTTCCTTCATCTTTTCTTTCTTTCTTTTTTTAGTTTTATTTTTTATTTCTATTTTTTAGTTAAATTTTATTTTTTTCAGTGTTTCAAGACTCATTGTTAAGGCACCACACTCAGACTCCATGAATTATGTGCCCTCCTCAATACCCACCACCAGGCTCACCCAACTCCCCCACCCCCGTCCCTTCCAAAACCCTCAGTTTGTTTCTCAGAGTCCACAGTCTCTCATGTTTCATCTCCCCCTCCGATTTCCCCCAATTCACCCTTCCTTTTCGTCTCCCAATGTCCTCCATGTTTTCCCTTATGCTCCACATGTAAGTGAAACCATATGATAATTGACTCTCTCTACTTGACTTATTTCACTTAGCATAATCTCTTCCAGTCCTGTCCATGTTGATGCAAAAGTTGGGTATTTATCCTTTCTGACGGAGGCTTAATATTCCATTGTATATATAGACCATATCTTCTTTATCCATTTGTCTGTTGAAGGGCATCTTGACTCTTTCTACAGTTTGGCGATTGTGGCCATTGATGCTATGAACATTGGGGTATATATGGCCCTTCTTTTCACTACATCTGTGTCTTTGGGGTAAATACCCAGTAGTGCAATGGCAGGGTCATAGGGTAGCTCTATTTTTAATTTCTTCAGGAATCTCCACACTGTTTTCCAAAGTGGTTGCACCAACTTTCATTTCCCACCAACAATGTAGGAGGGTTCCCCTTTCTCTTGCTTTCTTATACACTAACAGTGAAAATATGGAAAGGGAAATTAGAGAATCAATTCCATTTACTATAGTATGAAGAACCATAAGACACTTGGGGATAAACCTAACCAAAGAAGAAAAAGATCTGTACTTGAGGAACTACAGAACACTCTTGAAAGAAATTGAGGAGGACACAAAAAGGTGGAAAAGCATTCCATGCTCATGGATCGGAAGAATAAACATTGTTAAAACATCTATACTGCCCAGAGCAATCTACACTTTCAATGCCATCCTGATCTAAATTCCACGAGCATTTTTCAAAGGGCTGGAACAAACAACCCTAAAATTTGTATGGAACCAGAAAAGACCCCAAATTGCTAAGGAAATGTTGAAAAAGAAAAACACAACTCCATGGTCAAGTAATCTTCGACAAAGCAGGAAAAAATATCCAGTGGAAAAAAGACAGTCTCTTCAATAAATGGTGCTGGGAAAATTGGACAGCTATATGTAGAAGAATGAAACTTGACCATTCTCTTACTCTTTCATCTTTTCTAATATCTTTTTATTCTCTCTTTCATTTTTTTGTACTATGATCTTAATTATTTCTTTCCTTCTACTGATTTTGTTCTTTGTTCTTCTTTTTCTAGTTCCTTTAGAAATGAAATTAAATTATTTATTAGAAATGTCTCTTCATTCTTCAAGTAGGCCTGTATTTCTTAGAAATTTCCTCTTTTAACTGCTTTTGCTGTGTCCCATATATCTTGGTATGTTGTATTTTAATTTGGAACGGTCCCAAGATATTTAAAAATTTTTCTCATTTGTTTTCTTCCATGACCTAATACTTGCTCAATAAGATGATGTTTACTCTCGACGTATTTGTAGGTTTCCCAGTTTTCTTTTTCTAATTGATTTCTAGTTTCATACTACTATTATCAGAAAAGATGCTTGATATGATATCAACCTTCTTGACTTTATTAAGACTTGTTTTGTGGTCTAATGTGATCTTTCTTGGAGAATGTTTCTTCTGCATGTGGGAAGAATGTGTATTCTGCTGTTTATGGATGGAATGTTCTGTATATATCTATTAAGTCCAGTAGGTCTAGTGTGTTGTCAAAGTCTGTATCCTTATTGACTTTCTGTTTGGATGATCTATCTATAGATACAAGTAGGGTGTGCAAACTCCCTACTATTATTGTATTGCTGTTTATTTCTACCTTTAGGTCTTTAATATTTGCCTTTTATATTAATGGCCCCATGATGCATGCATATAACACTTATAAATATTATATCTTCTTACTTGATTGACACTTTTTCATTATTTAGTGCCCTTCTGTGTCTTCGATTACAATGTTTATTTTAAAATCTATTTTCTTTGCTATGAATTACACTACACTAACTTTTTGTTTCAATCAAAATGGACGGGACTGGAAGAGATTATGCTGAATGAAATAAGTCAAGCGGAGAGAGTCAGTTATCATACAGCTTCACTTATGTGTGGAACATAAGGAAAAACATAGAGGACATTGGGAGAAGGAAAGGAAGGGGGAATTGGTGGAAATCAGAGAGGGAGATGAACAAAGAGAGTCTATGGACTCTGAGAAACAAACTGAGGGTTTTGGAGGGGAGGGGTTTGGCTGAGCCTGGTGGTGGGTATTGAGGAGGGCACATATTGCATGGAGCACTGGGTGTGGTACATGAACAATGAATCTTGGAACACTGAACAAATAAAATAAAATTAATAATTAGAAAAAAATGCTTTTTTCCCCCTCCCTTTATTTTCAGTCTTCATGTGCCTTTACTTCTGAAGTGAATGTCTTACAGGTCGTATTTGGGTGTGTCTTTTTTTTTACCCATTTATCCACTTTATATCTTTCTATTGAAGAATTTAGTTCATTCACATTTAAAGTAATTATTGATAGTTGTGTACTTACCACCATTTTGTTAACTATTTACTCACTGGTTTTGTATTTCCATCCTGGTTCCTTTATTCTTCTCTTTGCTCTTCCCTTTTGGCTTGATGATTTTATTTAGTGTTATGTTTAGATTTCTTTCTCATTTTCTTTTGAGAATTTACTGTAAGTTTTTGACTTGTGGCTACTGTGGGGTTCAATTATACCATCTTATTTATATAATAGTCCATTTTCAGTTGACAGCAACTTAAATTTGAACAATTCTGGTGCTGTACATTTATACTTCTCACCTTCATGTTTCATGTTTTTTATAGCTTTTATATCACTTTTTACATCTTTTCATTTTGTGTATCTCTAAAATAATTATTATAAATTTAATTAATTTTACTTTTGTCTTTTACCTTTCTTAATAGTTTTATAAATAATTAATCTATATATCTATCATCTATCAATTTATATTTATCTATCTATCATCTATGTATGTATGTGTATATATATATATATATATATATATATATATATATATACATTTCCTAGTGAAATTTTTCTTCTGTGTTCTCTTGATCTTAATTAGTGCCATTTCTTTTTAGCTTAAAGATGTCCCTTTAATATTTCTTGTCAGTCTTGTTTAGTGGTGATAAACTCCTTTGGCTTTATTTGTCTGGAAAACTGTTCATCACACCTTCAATTCTGAATAATAACTGCTGGGTACAATGTTTCTGATGGGAAGTTTTTTCCTTCCAGCACCTTGAATGTATCATTACACTCCCTTCTAGGCTGTAAAGTTTTTGCTTAGAAATCTGATAGTCTTATGGGGTTTCCCTTGCAAGTTACAATTTATTTTTCTCTTGTTGCTTTTAAGATTCTCTCTTTAGCTTTAACTTTCACCACTTTAAATACAATTTGCCTTGGTGTTGCTCTCTTTGGGTTCATCCTAGTTGAAACTCTCTGGATTTCTTGGACCTGGGTATCTACTTCCTTCTGAGGTTAGGAAAGTTTTTGACCATTCTTTCTTTAAATGTTTTCTGTTCTTGCTCTTTTCTCCTTCTGTGACCCTATAATGCAAATAATGTTGTCCCAGAAGTCCCATAAATTATCATTTTTAAAAAGACTTTTTTTTTTTTTAATTTTTGCTGCTTTGTCTGGGTGAGTCCCATTGTTTTATCTTCCTGTTCATTGATCTGTTCTACTACTTCCAGTCTACTGTTGAACCCTATTAGTGTATTTTTCAGTTATTGTATCCTTCAACTCCGTGACCTCTGTTTGGTACTTTCTCATATTTTCTACTTCTTTATTGAATTTCTCATTGTATTCATCCGTTCTTCTCCCAAGTCTGGTGAGCATCTTTAAGATAGTTACTTCAAATTCTTTATCAGGTGGATTGCTTATCTCTATATGATTAAAGTCTTTTTCTTAAGTTTTGTCTTGTTCTTTTGTTTGGAACATATATTCTGTTTCCTCATTTTTCTTAACTCTCTGAGTTTGTTTCTATGCAATAAGCAAAACAGGCACTTTTCTCAGTCTTGGAGGTGTGGCCCTGTGTAGGTGATTTCTTCTTGTTCAACATTGTTCTAGCTCTCAGTTTTCTCTTGAACCTTTGTGAGTTAAAGCCACCTGATTTATTCTTGATATGCCCCTATTGTTGAGGGTATGCCAAAAACCTGTCCGAGGATTTTCACTTAGCACCTGGTTTCAGGATGATTGGAAGCCAGATCAAGAACAGCTCCTGAAACATGTAAACATATAGAGTTCTATGGTGCCACAGTCCTATCCCCTGATGGCCAGCAGAGCAGGAGATCTGTAGGTATCCCCTGGGTGATAGTTGCAAAAACTGGGGCTCCACATGAATGTATAAGTTCTTCTTTGGGAAGTCTTGTCAAGCTATAGTGAGGCTAGTGGTGAATAATGACGTTGTCTCCCTGCTTATATTCCTTGGGAGCACCTCCTTATTCTCTAGATGTGTCTAGAAGCCTGTCCTTAAGCTGATGCTCCAGTCTAAGTAGATAGACCTTTATCACAGGAAGACTGGGTGTGTGTTTCAGTCTGCTGTGCTCTCCTGGTGGTGGTGGCTTGCCAAAATTTATTGTTCTGATCATTACAGTCCAATGGAGTTCTGAAACTCCAGTGCTCTTGGCCACCATGACCAGGCAATCTAGAGGTGATCCCTGTGTGAGTTGTTATGTGTCTGTTGACTTTGGCAAGGCAGTTGGAGAGGAGTAGGGGGTAGTGCACAGTTAGCGGTTTCAGAAAAAAAAAAAAACCAGTAAAAATTTCTTGATTACAATTGCAAGCTGGCTTCCACAATGCAGAACAAAAGTGTCTTGTTTATACACATACCAGCTTTATGCTTGGAGTAGGGGACTGTTGCAACCATTCTCACTCGCCAGCTCACCCCAATAGGGTAAGGAATGTTACAACTGCCTGTGTTCACAGACTTTAGCTAGGGGGCAGAAGAACTTTGTCATTGTTCACTCTCACCCAGTCCATACAGGGAGTAAGGAAGTGCTCAACTGCCTATGCTCTCTAATTTTAGGAAGGTCCACGACTTTTTCCTTCTATCTATCCCAGCAAGGCAGTGGGAGGGTACCAAATTGCTGTCTGAAATTGCTCACTTATGCTAGCAGGCTAGATGGAAGGTGCAATGATGGCATCTGCCAGTGCCACTGTCTCTGGGGGCATTTTAATCACCCTTTGCCCCTCCAGCCGATATCAACAGATCAGCAAAAGAATCTCCCTCCCATTTAGTTTAGGTGCTTTTCAAACTGCTCTTGTTTTTACTGGGTCTCAGAGTTAGCAAGACCACAAGAAAGTCTCCACGAGGGGTATTTCAGTTTCCTGTAGCTCTTTGGGACCCTCAGATGTGAGCCCTGCTGGTTTTCAAAGCCAGATGTCTTTGGAGCTCATCTCCTTGGTACAGATCCCAGGGGCTGGGATACATGATGTGGAGCAACAACCCTTTATTCCTCCAGGAGAAGCACATGTCTGGTGAGATCTTTTCCTATAGTGTGTCCCCATACTGAGGCTGTTTTATTTTGTTTTCATGAGATGGTGTCTCTGCTTCTCATACCCATCTAATCTAGTCCTTCTATACTTTGTTGTGAGAAGCAGTTCATATAATTTTCACATATTTTTGAGAGAGAAATGACCCTTATGTAGCAGCAGATTTAGTGTGTTTGTGGAAGGATGTAAGTTCAGGAACTGCCTATGCCATCCTCTCCTATTATGTATTTATTTTTAAAGTGGATTTATTGTTTACAGCATATTGATGGGTCTTGTTTTTTCATCTATCCTTGTCACTTTCTTCTAATTGGCATATTTAAACCATTAATGCTTAATTATTGATAGAGTTGCTATTTTGTATTCACTACCTTTCTATTTTTCTTTCTTTTGTGACTTTAGCATAATATAAATTTCCTTTTTCTATCTTTTCTTAGCATATCGATTATGTTCCTTATTTTGCCTCTTTTAGTGATTGCTCTAGAGTTTGCAATATACTTGTACAACTAACCCAGTGCACTTTTATATAACACTATACCAATTTATGGCCAGTGTGAATATCTTATAAGAAAGGATTCTAATTTCTTTTCCTAGGCCCTTTCATTTATAGACTATCATCATCAAATACATCAGTGCTATTATTATTTATTTTATTTTATTTCTTATTGTTATGTTAGTCACCATACAGTACATCATCAGTTTCCCCCCCCCCCCCAATACTTGTATTTTACTTTTTTGGTGTTACAAGATTCATTGTTCATGTACCACACCCAGTGCTCCATGCAATATGTGCCCTCCTCAATACCCACCACAAGACTCGACCAATCCTCCCCCCCCACACCTTCAAAACCTTCAGTTTGTTGCTCAGAGTCCACAGTCTCACATGGTTCCTCTCCCTCTCCAAATTTCCCCAATTCACCCTTCCTTTCCTTCTCACAATGTCCTCCAAGTTTTCCCTTATGCTCCACATGTAAGTGAGACCATATGATAATTGACTCTCTCTGCTTGACTCATTTCACTCCATAAACTCTTCTAGTCCCGTCCATGTTGGTTACAAAAGGTGGGCATTCATCCTTCTTGATGGAGGCATAATATTCCATTCTATATATGGACAATATCTTCTTTATCAATTCATCTGTTGAAGGGCATCTTGGCTCTTTCCACAGTTTGGCGATTGTGGCCACTGCTGCTATGAACATTGGGGTACATGAGGCCCTTCTTTGTCCTGCATCTGTATCTTTGGGGTAAATACCCAGTAGTGCAATGGCAGGGTCATAGGGTAGCTCTAGTTTTAATTTCTTGAGGAATCTCCACACTGTTTTCCAAAGTGGCTGCACCAACTTGCAATCCCACCAACAGTAGAAGAGGGTTCCCCTTTCTCCACGTCCTCACCAACATTTGTTGTTTACTGTCTTGTTGATTTTGGCCATTCTAACTGGTGTGAGGTGGTAGCTCAGTGTGGTTTTGATTTGAATTTCCCTGATGGCTAATGAGGATGAACATTTTTTTACGTGTCTGTTAGCCATTTGTATGTCTTCTTTGGAGAAGTATCTGTTCATTCTGCCCATTTTTGGATGGGAATTGTCTGTTTTTTGAGTGCTGAGTTTGAGGAGTTCTTTAAAGATCTTAGATATCAGACTTTTGTCTATAGTGTCATTTGCAACTGTCTTCTCCCATTCCATGGGTTGCCTGTTTGTTTTGTTGACTGTTTCCTTTGGTGCTCAGAAGCTTTTTATCTTGGTGAAGTCCCAAAAGTTCATTTTCGCTTTTGTTTCCTTTGCCTTTGGAGACATGTCCCAAAAGAAGTTGCTGTGGCTGATGTCGAAGAGGTTACAGCCTATGTTCTCCTCTAGGATTTGGATAGATTCCTGCCTCACGTTGAGGTCTTTTATCCATTTCGAGTTTATCTTTGTGTATGTTGTAAGAGAATGGTCAAGTTTCATTCTTCTACCTATAGCTGTCCAATTATCCCAGCACCATTTGTTGAAGAGACTGTCTTTTTTCCACTGGATATTTTTTCCTACTTTGTCAAAGATTATTTGACCAAAGAGTTGTGGGTCCATATCTGGGCTCTCTGCTCTGTTCCACTGGTCTATGTGTCTGTTTTTGTACCAGTACCATGCTGTCTTGGTGACCACAGCTTTGTAGTAAAGCTTGAATTCAAGCAACGTGATGCCTCCAGTTTTGTTTTTCTTTTTCAACATTTCCACAGCAATTCTGGGTCTTTTCTGGTTCCATAGAAGTTTTAGGATTTTGTTCCAGCACTTTGAAAAATGCCGATTGTATTTTGATGGGGATGGCATTGAAAGTATAGATTGCTCTGGGCAGCATAGACTTTTTACCAGTGTTTATAATTCTAATCCATGAGCATGAAACGCTTTTCCATCTTTTTGTGTCTTCTTCAATTTCTTTCATGAGTGTGCTATAGTTCCTGGAGTACAGATCTTTTACCACTTTGGTTAAGTTTAATCCAAGCAATCTTATGGTTCATGGTTCTATAGTAAATGGAATTGATTCTCTAATTTCCCTTTCTATATTTTCATTGCCAGTGTATAAGAGAGCAACTGATTTCTGTACATTGATTTTGTATCCTGCCACATTAATGAATTGCCGTATGAGTTCCAGTAGTTTGGGGGTGGAGTCTTTTGGGTTTTCCATATAAAGTATCATGTCATCTGGGAAGAGAGAGATTTTCATTTCTTCTTTCCCAATTCGAATATCTTTTGTTTCTTTTTGTTGTTTGATTGCTGTCTCTAGGACTTCTAGTACTTTGCTGAACAACACTGACAAGAGTGGGCATGCTTGCCGTGTTTCTGATCTCAAAGGGAAGGATATCAGCTTTTCCCCATTGAGAATGATATTTGCTGTGGTTTCTTCATAGATAGATTTTATGTAGTTGAGGAATGTTCTTTCTATCCCTATACTTTGGAGAGTTTTAATCAGGAACGATGCTGAATTTTGTCAAATGCTTTTTCTGCATCCATTGAGAGGACCATGTGGTTCTTCTCTCTTCTCTTATTGATTTGTTCTATCACATTGATTGATTTGCGAATGTTGAACCACCCTTGCCCACCTGGTCATGATCGATAATCTTTTTAAAGTGCTGTTGGATCCTATTAGCTAGGAACTTGTTGACAATCTTGGCATCCATATTCATCAGGGATATTGGTCTGAAATTCTCCTTTTTGATGGGGTCTTTGCCTGGTTTGGGGATCAGGGTGATGCTGGCTTCATAGAAAGGGTCTGGAAGTTTTCCTTCTGTTTCCATTTTTTGAAACAGTTTCAGGAGAATAGGTACTATTTCTTCCTTCAATGTTTGGTAGAATTCCCCAGGGAATCCGTCAGGCCCTGGACTCTTGTTTTTTGGGAGGTGTATGATCACTGCTTCAATCTCATTGCTGGATATTGGTCTATTCAGGTTGTCCATTTCTTCCTGTTTCAGTCTTGGAAGTTTATAGGTTTCCAAGAATGCATCCATTTCTTCTAGGTTGTTTAACTTATTGAAATATAGCTGTTGATAATAATTTCGGATGATTGTTTCTATTTCCTTTGGATTAGTCGTGATCTCTCCCCTTTCATGCATAATTTTGTTAATTTGGGTCCTCTCTCTTTTCTTTTGGATTAGTTTGGCCAGTGGTTTATCTATCTTATTGATTCTTTCAAAAAAACAACTTCTGCGTTCATTGATGCATTGTACTGTTT
>CM052897.1:93788460-93815719 GCA_028534135.1 Potos flavus
TATGGAAAGAACCTAGATGTCCATCAACAGATGAATGGATAAAGAAGAGTGGTGTATATATATACAATGGAATACTATGCAGCCATCAAGAGAAATGAAATCTTGCCATTTGCAACAACGTGGATGGAACTAAAGGGTATTATGCTAAGCGAAATAAGTCAATCAGAGAAAGACCATTATCATATGATCTCTCTGATATGAAGAATTCGAGAGGCAGTGTGGGGGGTCGTGGGGGTGGGAGAGGGAAATGAAACAAAATGGGATAAGGAAGGAGACAAACCATAAGAGACTTCTAAACTCACGAAACAAACTGGGTGTCTGGGGTGTAGGGGAGGGTAGGGATAGAGTGGCTGAGTTATGGACATTGAGGAGGGTATGTGCTATGGTAAGTGCTGTGAAATGTGTAAGCCTGAGGATTCACAGACATGTACGCTGGGGCAAATAATACATTACGTGTTAATTAAAAAATAATGCTATAATAACCATTAAGGTGCAGACGCATATATCTTTTTAGATTACTGTTTTCATTATTTTGGGGGGGAGAAATACCCAGTAGTGGATTTATTGGATCATATGGTAGTGCTATTTTTAATTTTTTTGAGGAACCTGCATACTGTTGTCCACTGTGGCTGCACCAGCTTGCATTTGAACCAACAGTGCATGAAGGTTCTTTTTTCTCCACATCCTTGCCACCACTGTTGGTTCTTTTGTTTTTTATTGAAACCATTCTGACAGGCATAAGGTGATATCTCACTGTCGTTTTGATTTTCATTTCCCTGGTGATGAGTAATACTGGCATTTTTGCATGTGTCTCTTGGCCATATGTATGTCTTCTTTGGAGAAAAGTCTATTCATGTCATCTGCCCATTTTTAATTGGATTATTTGTGGTTGTTTCCAATGTTGAGTCCAATAAGATTTTTATTTATTTTGGATATTAACCACTTATCAGATACATTATTTGCAAATATCTTCTTTCATTTGGTAGGCTGTATTTGTTGTTGTTGTTGTTGTTGATGGTTTCCTTCACTGTGCAAAACTTTTTATTTTGATGTAATCCCAAGTTTGCTTTTACTTATGTTTCCTTTACCTGAGGAGATATATTTAGAAAATGTTTCTACTGCTGATACCAGTGTTTTCTTCTAGGAATGTATGATTTCAGGTCTCACATTTAGCTCTTCAATCCTTTTTTAGTTTATTTTTGTATATCTTGTAAGAAAGTGATCTTCTTTCATTCTTCTGCATGTAGGTGCCCAGTTTTCCCAACACCATTTATTAAAGATATTTGTCTTTTTCCTATTGTATATTTCTGTCTCCTTTGTCATAGATTAATCAGCTATATAAGAGTGAGCTTATTTCTGGATCCTCTATTCTGTTCCATTGATCTATGTGTCTATTTTTGTGCCAATACCATACTGTTTTGGCTACTACAGATTTGTAGTAAATCTTGAAATGTGGGTTTGTGATACATCCAGTTTTGTTTTTCCTTTTCAAGATTTCTTTGGCTATTGGGGTCTTTTGTGGTTCCATACAAATTTTGAGATTATTCTGGTTATGGAAAATGTTAATATTTTGATAGAAATTGAATTAAATCTGCTGATTACTTTGGGTAATATGAACATTTTAACAATATTAGTTTTCCCAATCCATGAGAATGGAATATCTTTCCATTTTTTTGTGTCACCTACAATTCTTATCATCAATGTTTTATTGTTTCCATAGTACACAGTATACTTTCCAGAGGACCTCTGGTGTTTCAGGGGTATCTCCTATGTGTGTTGCATGCACCCTACTATTGTGGTTGAGCCACATTTGCTTTCAGTACAGTTGGCTACAATGGGCCCCTCTACCTGTTGTGAGATTTTCTCCCTATGTTAAGGGGCAAGTCTGGAGCCATGTTGGGTCTGTACTTGGTTCAGACCAGATGCTGGCCTTCAGCCCATTTGCCGCACCAAATCACAGGATTGTCTCCCTGAATTGTCTCCTGAGAGGTTTTGTTGGTGGGTAGGTCCTGCAGTCAGACAAAATGTCTACCCCTAGTCTGTCTTTTGGGGTTTCAGTGACCCTTAAATGCAGGGCTCTCTTTTTGTGTTGTTCCCTATGATTTTTTATTTCTTTGTGGACAAGAGTAGCTATCAGTTCAGATGTCTGTCCCCAGCCCATTTCTGAGGCTACAGTCAGTCAAACTTGTGTATGTGGTTATCTTCTTCTCTCCCCAGGGCAGGAGTGACCTTGGAGTGGCACTGGTCACTATCAGGGCTGCTTGCAGAATGAATCACTAGGCACTACTTTGGAGGGATTTCTGCTGAGTTGGGTGGGTTGAATGAGAAGAGTCCATTGGAGAATATGGGGGCATTTTCTGTGTTAGTTGGTATGCCTGTTACCTAAGTATATCTGTGGGAAGAGGTGAACTTAGGATACTCCTATTCTGTCATTGTCCCAGGCTTCTCAGCAAAATTCTATTCTTACTTTTAATGCATGTTTCTTTATTTGTCTGTATGTCTAGTTTTGTGACCAGGGACCATATGGTATCCTCAAAACCTACATCAGTGCATTAGTAAAAGGATATTATTAGAGTTTCAATAAATGTTTGTTAAGTTCAGTTGACTAAGTGATGCAGACTGGCATGGAACCTAAAATTTTCCTATTTTTGTAATATATAAATAATAATCTTTATTGAGTCAGTAATATTTAATGTCACCAAGAAAACAAACCATTGTCATGAATTAAAATTGAATTAAAAATTTAACTACTTTAAAAAGTATTTATAAGTTCTTCACAATGTAGAGATCAATCTGAAATTCATCCTAGTTATATATGTATAAGATGAAATATATATTCATATGCAAAGCGAAATGTGCCATTCTATATGTTGTGAGGATATATGCATCTTTTCTGATTTTATGAGTCAAAGCTCTTTTTACCCAAATTCAGGGATTCTACTCTAGTCTCAATAAGCAGAGTGGTTTAGATTAATGGTATCAGAGAAGATATACAACATTTTAAACTAGTCAGCTTGCCGCAGAGCTAGGAGGTGTTTCTCAACTCTGTGTTTCAGAACACAAAGCTATACGGTTTTAATGCTGAAGATGATAAATTTATCCAGAGAATATAGGGTGAAGCAGGATTGTGCTCTGGCTCTCTCACATCCATGTACCTACCTCTTAGCAATTGTCACCATCAGACAGAAGAAAACAGTCCTCAGGACAGCATCACTCTGCCTGGCTCCCATTAGCTATCTAAAGAACGCATTGCAGGACCCCTTACCATTTTCTGCTGCGTCATTTCCTTTTTTTTTTTTTAAGAGCTTACGTTTTCTAATTAAAATAACTGAGAACAAACATAGGACTTTTATAGAACAGAAATAAAAGTCTTACAGGTGTGATAAAATAGAACTGAAATTATATAGGTCTTAATGAGGTCTTATTGCTATTAAATATTTATAATGTCAAGTCTTGATTTTAAGGAAATTTTCATACAGAGACTAGGATAAGAGATTATGTGTTGGTTGTGAGATTATTACCATGGCTCTGTCCAGGCCTCCCTATTATGTAATGCAGCCAAGATGGGACACTATTCATGGGAACAACTTTTCAGTACGTGATATATATAAATAAATAAACATAAACACACAGACACACATTACATAGAGAGAATGCAAACACATGTATTTCTACTATATAGGAAAACAAATATCTTTTTAAAAATGATAAAAAAGCTTTCACGTCAAGTAATTCATTTATCTATGTGACATTTATACATCTCAAAACAAGTGATAATTTCCCCCGTCTTACTGAGAAATAATTGACATACAGCACTGTATAAATTAAATTCTACAGTATAATGATTTGGTTTACATATATTGTGAAATGATTACTATAGTAGATTCAGTTAATATCCATCTGTTCATATAGATAAAAATGAGAGAAAGAAAAATTTAAAAAAATTATCCTTTTGATGAGCATTTTTAGAATTTATTCTCCTAACAACTTCCCTATATATTATATAGTGTGTTAGCTATTGTCATCATGTCACATACTTTCTTTGTATTTTTATTTATTACACACACACACACACACACACACACACCCCTTTCACAACATCTTTATCTATTTATCCACTGATGGAATCTAGGCTGTTTCTATGTCTATGTTTATGGCTGTTGTAAACCATACTGCTATAAATGTGGGGGTACAGATATCTTTTCAAGTTAGTAGATTTATTTCCTTTGTTTATATTCACAAGAGTGGAATTGCTGGATCATATAGCACTTTTATTTTTATTTTATTAATTAATTTTTTTTTTTTAGAATTCTCCATACCGTTTTCCATGGTGGCTATACCAGTTTGCCACCAACAGTGCACAAGAGTTCCCTTTTCTTGAAATCCAGGAGGGATTTGTTGCTATTTACGTTTTAGATGATGGCCGTTCTTACAAGCATGACGATATCTCATTGTGGTTTTAATTTGCTTTTCCCTAGTGATTAGTGATGTTGAATATATTTTCATGTACCTGTTGATCTTTCACATATCTTCATTAATGTAATGTTTGCTCAGATATTCTGCCATTCCTTAATTGGGTTATTTTGTGGTAGTAAGTTTTATGAGTTATTTTTATATTTTTTATATTAACCCATTATCAAATATATGTTTTGCCATATTTTTTCCCATTCCGTAGGTTGTCTTTTTTCTTTGTTGATGGTTTCTTTTTTTGTGAAGAATATTTTTATTTGATATAGTCCTACTTGTTCCTTTCTGATAATTTTTTTTTCTTGTGCTTTAGGTGTCACATCCAAAAAATCAATACCAAGACCCATGTCAAGGAGATTTGTTATTTTTTTCCTAGGTGTTTCATGGTTTCAGGTCTTACATTTAAGTCCTTAATCCACTTTGAGTTAATTTTTGTGAGGGGTGTAAGATATGAATCCGGTCTCATTCATTTATTTGTGAATATCCAATTATCCTAGCAAAACTTATTGAAGAGACTGTCATTTATCCAAGGAGTATTCTTGGCTCCCTTGTCAAAAATTAGTTGACCATTTAGGCGTTTGGTTCATTTGGGTTTTCAATTCTGTTCCATTGGCTTATTTGTCTGTTTTTATGCCAATAGCCATACTATGCTGATGATTATAACTTTATCGTATAGTTGAAATCAGGGAATGTGATGCCCCTTGAACTTGCTATTCGATTTTTAAAGATTTCTGGGTTATTCAGGCTCCTTGTAGTTCCTCATAAATTTTAGGAGAGCTTTTTCTACTTTTGTAATAAATGCCATTGGAATCTTGTTAGGAATTGCATTAAATCTATAGATCAGCTTTTGATAGTATTGAGATTTTAATAATATTAATTCTTCCAATCCATAAACATAGAATACCTTTCCATTTATTTGTGTCTTCTTTTATTTCTTTCATCAATTTCTTGCAGATTTCAAAGTTGAGATCTTCTACCCTCCTGGTTAAATTTATTACTAAGTGTTTTATTGGTTTTTATGATATCAAAACTGGAATTTTATTTCATTTCTCTTTCAAAAAATTCCTTGTTTACACTACTAATTTTTGCATGCTAATTTTGTATCCTCCAATTTTACTAAATTTATTTGGACTTAACAGTTTCTTGGTTAAGTCTTTAGGACTTTCTCTATATAAAAATCATTTTGGGGCACCTGGGTGGCTCAGTCAGTTAAGCATTTGCCTTTGACTCAGGGCATTATCCCAGGGCCCTGGGGATGGAGCCCCAGTCAGGGCCTCTGCCAAGCTGGGATCCTGCTTCTGCCTCTCCCTGCCATTCTGCCTGCTTGTGTTCTCTTTCTTTCTCTGTCAAAAATAAGTAAATACAATCTTTAAAAAAAATCATGTCATTCGCAGATAGAGATAATTTTATTTTTTCTTTCCAATACCGAAAATATATATTTCTTTTTCTTTCCTGATTGCTCTAGCTAGGAAACTTAGTACTATGTTGACTAAGAGTAGTAAGAACTGTCACCTTGTCGTGTTCCTGAACTTAGAGTAAAAGCACTTAACCTTTTATCACTGAGTATGATATTAACTGTGGCATTGTCAAAATAACTTTTGTTACATTGACATATGCTCCTTCCATGCCTAATTGTTAGAAGTTTTTATCCTTAATTGTTGTTGAATTTTTTCAAAAGTGTTTTCTCTGTTGAGATGATGATATTGCCTATAGCTTTCTCTTCTGATTGAGCCATTTCTTGTTTTGGTATTGGAATAATGTTAGCCTGGTAAAATGAGTTTGAGAGTGCCCTCTGATTTTTTTTTGAAAAGTTTGTTAAGAGTTTGTGTTAATTCTTCTTTAAATGTTTGGTTAAATTGGTCAGCGAAGCTTCTGGTCATGTCCACCACCACAACCCTTCCCCCACACCAGGAGATTTTAAATTACTGACCCAATCTCCTTATTACTAATTGGTCTACTAAGATATTTTATTTCTTCCTGATCCAACCTTGGTAAGTTGCATGTTTCCAAGAAATTTTCCATTTCTTCTGGGTTGTCCAGTTTGTAGGTATATAGTTGTTCATAGTAGCCTCTTACGATCCTTTGAATTTCTGTGGTATCAGTTGTAATGTGTCCCTTTTCATTTGTAATTTTGTTGAATTGGGTCCCTTCTCTTTCTTTCCTTTGTTAGGCTAGCTAAAGGCTTGTCAATTTCATATTTCCAAAGAACAAACTCTTACTTTGTTTAATCTTTTCTCTTGTTTTTCTCTTCTCTATTTCATTTATTTCTGTTCTAATCATTAGTATTTCTCTTCTTCTACTAACTTTGGATTATTTGTGCTTTTTTTTCTGGTTCCTGAAGGCATAGTTAAGTTGTTTATTTAGGATATATCCTCCTTCTTAATATATGTGTTAGTGCTATGAACTTTTTTATTAGAAATGTTTTAGCTGTATCTTGCAAGTTCTGGTGTGTTGTGTTTCTGGTTTTGTTTCAAGAAAATTTTATAGGTAGGTAAGGACTTACTGTTGCCATTGTGTTAATTTTTTCTGGTTGTTCTATAGATCCATTGTTCTTTGTTTCTTATCCTGCTGTAATTTTTGTGTGTTTTGATGTCTTTGAGTATCAGTATGCTTTGACTTCTTTATCATATTCTTTTGTGTAATTACTATAGAATTTTCCCTTCTGGGAAAGCCATGGGGCTTGCGTAAAATTTCTTGAACATATAACACTCAATTTTAATTATTTTTTTATTATGTTCAGTTAGCCACTGTATAGTACATAATTGGTCCTTGACTTAGCACTCAGTGACTCATCATTTAAGTATAACCCTCAGTCCTCATCACAGCATGTGCCTTCTTCAATACCCATCACCTTGTTACCCCCTCCCCCCACCCTCCTTCTCTCTATACCCCCATATTGTTTCTCATGGTCCATAGTCTTTCATGGTTCACTGTGGGTTAAGTGGGGTTCATTCTGGAAAGCAAAATGGCTCAAAATACCTAAATCAGTCAATATCATACATCACATTAATAGAATGAAAGAAAAGAATCCTATGGTTACCCCAGTAGATACAGAAAAAAACATTTGATAAAATTCAACATTCATTTATGATAAAAACTCAACTAATTATTTATAGAAAGAATATATCTCAACATAATAAAAGGCACATATGACAAATGCACAGCTAACATCACAGTCAGTGTTGAAAGGTTGAAAGATTTTCCTCTAAGATCAGGAGCAAGACAGGGTACTCATTCTCACCATTCCTATTCAACATAGTACTGAAAGTCCTAGCTAGAGCAATGAGGTAAGAAAAAGAAATAAAAGGTATCAGAATTGGAAAGGAAGAAGTAAAATTTTCTCTATTTGTAGATGACATGATTTTATATATAGAAAATCTTAAAGAGTCAACGACAACAACAAAAGCCTGTTAAATCTATTCAATGACTTGAATAAAGTTTTAGGGTATAAAATTAGCATAACAAAAATCAGTAGTTTTTATATACACTAACAGTGAATTTTCTGGAAAAGAAATAAAGAACTTCATTCCATTTACAATAGCGTCAAAAACAGTAAAATACCCACAAATAAATTAAACTAAGGAAATGAAAGATCTCTACTCCAGAACATATGAGACAATGATGAAAGAAATAAAAGAAAATACATATAAATGAAAGGAATCAGCTGTTCATGGATTTGAAGAGTTTATATTGTTATAGCATCAATACTATCAAAAGCCATCTGTAGATTCAACACAATTCCTATCCAGATTTCTATGACAATTTTCAAAGAAAGAAAAACACTCTTAAAATTCATATGGAACCGCAAAAGACCCCGAATCCCAAAAGAAATCATGAGAAAGAAGAACAAAGCAGGAAGCATCACACTTCCTGATTTCAGGCTATATTATAAAGCTTCAGTCATCAAAACAGTATGATACTGGCATTAAAAAGACAAATGGACCAGTGGAAGAGAATGGCGAGCCTAGAAATAAACTAAAGGATATAAGGTCAACTAATTTTGACAAGTGAGGCAAGATTAATCAAAGAAAACATGGAGAAAAGATAATCCCTTCAATAAAGAGTGCTAGGACATTCGATATTCACATGAAAAAGACTGAAATTGGAAGAGTGTTTTACACCACTCACAAATATTAACTAAAAATGGATTAAACACTTAATTGTAAGACATGAAACCACAAAAACTTTTAGAAGAAAGTGAAGGAATAAAACTTGACACAGGGCTTGGTAATGATGACTATAGTTAACACTGCTAAATGATATATAGGGAAGTTGCTAAGAGAATAAAGCCTGTGAGTTCCTATCACAAGGAGAAAATTTCTATTCTTCTTAATTTTCTTCTTAATTCTTCATTTCATATATTTCCTTATTAAATTTCTTTTTTTTTTTAAAGATTTTATTTATTTATTTGACAGAGAGAGAGAGAGATCACAAGCAGGCAGAGAGGCAGGCAGAGGGAGAAGAGGAAGCAGGCTCCCCGCTGAGCAGAGAGCCCGATGCGGGGCTCGATCCCAGGACCCCGAGATCATGACCTGAGCCGAAGGCAGAGGCTTTAACCCATTGAGCCACCCAGGCGCCCTCTATGTCTTAAATTTATAAAGTGATGTTTCTCAATAAAATATGAAAAAATGGAAAAAAGAAAAGAAATTTTCTTTTCACTTTAATTATTTGAGTCATTGGTTATTCAGGAGGGTGTTGTTTGATTTAAAGTTATTGTTGTTGAGGAGGGGCAAGATGGAGAAGAAGTAGGAATTCTGTTTCAACCGGTCCCCAAAAGTGAGCTAAATATCTACCAGAACACTCCAAACACCAATGAAACCAGCCTGAGATGTAATATTATACACCTCTGGATCTCTACGGGGGCAGAAAACAGCAGTCAAGAGGTAAAGTGGTGTGGAATGCTCGGACTGATATTGGAGGATAAACAGAAGCAACCCAAGGAAAGTAACACCCCAATGCAAAAGTGCCCTGTGATTGGGGACCATCATTAACTTGGAGTCTGGTTAAAAACACTCAAAAAGAACAAAAGATCTTAAGGGGCAACTAGTGGAATCAGGTAGTCACAGGCATGGGCCTAAACCCATGTTCCCAGGAAGGACACCACCATGGGTGTCCACCCATGTCAGAGAGAGACCAGCAGGGGGTCCAGTCCATGGTCCAAGAGCCTGTGGCTTTCCACTGCTTGCACCACCACTCAGGCTGGGCACAATCCCACAAGTACCTAAGAGAGCTTGGTGTGGTCACCAGCCGGTGATCTCTTTAGGACCTCGGTCCGCCGCATCCTGTCGCAGGGACTCAACACCCCCAGCTGGAGCCTGAGAGGACACTATGCGATCCTATTTTGAATTCCTCCATGGCGTGTGCGACTGTGGGGTCTGAGCACACCCAGCGTGGGCCTGGAGCCCCGAGAGCCGTCCTGGCAACAGCAATGGCAGCGCCCATGGTTTTAGTGGCATGAGCGTGCAGAGTCTAGCAGGGGCCTCTGGCGACCACTGGGATGGCAACTGGGGGTGCACACCACCTGTGGGAGGCTGCAGTGTGCAGCAGAGTTTGCAGAGGGGAGTCTGTGTGTTCTGGACCACCCACAGGGCAGCAGACTGAGGCTTCTCTCTAAGGCAGAGGTCTGGGTACAGGCAGATTCTTTGCTTGGTCACTCCAAAAACTGCAAAAAGTGACCAAAGAACAAAAACCTCCAGAGAGCAAAAGCCTGAAAAACAGGTTTCCACAGAGTCCAGCCCCCTCATAGCTGGCAGAGCAACACAACCCAAGCAAGATTGACTGGAAAACAACGTGGCAGGCCCTCCCCCAGAAAACAAGCCATAAGCAAGAGGACAATAACCACAGGGTCCATTAAAACTGTAAAACCCCAACATCAGGGGAAAACAATATATTAAGCCCCTGGTATTGCCCTAAAAACTGTATATTTCATAGATACAAGTTTTTAATCATTCTCATGATTCTTCTTTTAATGTTTTTAAAATACTTAACATTACAACTAGAGACTTAATGCCACGATACAAGGAAATAACCTTCCTTGCTCACATCGAGGATTTATAACCACCCTCCCATATTACTCTTCTGTCAGTGCTTCTGTGTATTTGTTTTTGTTCTTGTATTATATAAATTTTATTCCTGGGACTCATTTTGACTGGGTTCTTTTTTTTTCTTGTCATTTACTTTTGCTAATCTTTTTGTTTGTTCATGTTTGTTTAGATACCTCATAAATCTTATTTTGGGGTTCATTTTGGCTGAGATTTCTCTTTTTTCTCTTTCTCTCTCTTTTTTTCTTTTTTCTTTCTTTTTGGTGGTGAATTCCGATTGCACCAAAACTTTCCAGGGTGCACCTTGCCTGGATCGTGGTTGATCTATTCAGGTATACATACCCTCAACCACTTCTCATCAGAATGACTAGGAGGAGGAACATCCAACAGAGGAAAAACTCAGAGACTGTGCCCTCTCCCTCAGAGCTATTGGATATGGACATAAGCAGTATGTCACAAAGGGAATTCAGGGTAACAATTATCCAGGCAATGGCTAGGATGGAGAAAAACATTAGTGACAACATAGAATCTCTAAGGGTGGAACTGAGAGCCACCATGGCTGATGTTAAAAATCTATCAATGAGATCCAATCTAATCAAAATAGTCTAACAGCAAGGGTAATTGAGAGAGAGGATAGAATTAGTGATCTAGAGGACAAACTGATAGAGAAGATGTCAGGAGGAGTTCTGGAACAAACTGCTTAGAAACCATGAGAACGGATTTAGGGAAATAAATGACACCATGAAATTCCAACGTCAGAATTATTGGAATCCCCGAGGGGGTGGAGAAAGAAGACTAGAAGATATAGCTGAACAAATTCTGGAGGAAAATTTCCTCAATCTGGGGAATAGAACAAGTGTTCGTGTCCTGGAGGCAGAAAGGACACCCTCCAAGATCAACGAGTCTAGGAAGACATCCAGACACTTGATTCTGAGATTCACGAATTATAATTTTAGACAAGAGGTCCTGAGGGCATCTAGGGGGAGGAGATTCCTTATGTACAGAGGAAGGCTCATCAGAATAATGTCAGACCTGTCCACAGAAACCTGGCAAACCAGAGAGGGCTGGCAAGATATATTCAGGGCAATAAATGAGAAGAACATGCAGCCAAGAATACTTTATCCAACAAGGCTGACATTCAAAATGGATGGAGAGATAAAGAGACTTTAAGACCAGCAAGATGTAAAAGAGTATGTGACCACCAAGCCGACACTACAAGAAATATTAAGGGGGACTCTATAAAAGAAAAAAGAACCCAAGAGTGACATAGAACAGAAACTTACAGAGACAACCTATAGAAACAAGGACTTCACCGGCAACATGATGTCAATAAAAACTTATCTTTCAAATATCACTCTCAATGTGAATGGCCTAAATGCTCCCATAAAATGGCACAGGGTTCCAGACTAGATAAAAAGACAGGACCCATCCATATGATGTCTACAAGAGACATATTTGGAACCTGAAGATACATCCAGACTGAAAGTGAAGGGATGGAGAACCATCTTTCATGCCAATAGGTCTCAAAAGAAAGCTGGGGTAGTGATTCTCATATCAGATAAATTAGATTTTAAGCTAAAGGTTATACTCAGAGATACAGAAGGACACTACATCATTCTTAAAGGGTCCATCCTCCTAGAAGATCTAACAATTGTAAACATTTATGCCCCCAACATAAGAGCAGCCAACTAGATATGCCAACCCTTAATCAAAATAAAGAGTCATATCGATACAAATACATTAATTGTAGGGGATCTTAATACACACTCTCAGTAACAGATACATCATCTAAGCAGAAAATCAATAAAGAAACAAGAGCTTTGAATGACACATTGGACCAGATGGACCTCATAGATAGATACAGAACATTCCACACTAAAACAACAGAATACTCATTCTTCTCGAGTGCATGTGGAAATTTCACCAGAATAGACCACATACTGGGTCAAATGATACCAAAAGATTGATTGATTCCCTGCATTTTCTCCAACCACAGTGCTTTGAAATGAAGTCAACCACAAGAAAAAGTTTAGAAGGAATTCAAACACTTGGAGGCTGAAGACCAACTTGCTCAAGAATGTTTGGATCAACCAGGAAATCAAAGAAGAACTTAAACAATTCATGGAAAACAATGAGGATGAAGACACTTTGGTCCAAAACCTATGGGATATGGCAAAGGCGGTCCTATGGGGGAAATACATAGCCATTCTAGCCTCACTCAAAAAAACTGAAGAATCCCAAATACGTCAGCTCTCTTTACACTTTAAAGAACTGGAACACCAACAACAAATTAAGCCAGCTCTACACACAACAAGGGAAATAATCAAGATTAGAGCAGAGATCAATGAGTTAGAAACTAGAGAAACAGTAAAATGCATCAATGAAACCAGAAGTTGGTTTTTTGAAAGAATCCATAAAATCGATAAACCACTGGCCAAACTAATTCAAAAGAAAAGAGAGAGCACCCAAATTATAAATTATGAATGACAAGGGAGAGATCGTGACTAACACCAAGGAAATAGAAACAATCAACAGAAATTATTACCAACAGCTATATGACAATAAGTTAAGCAATCTAGAAAAAATGGATGCATTTTTGGAAACCTATAAACTTCCAAGACTGAAACAGGAAGAAATTGACAACTTGAATAGACCAATATCTAGTAACGAGATTGAAGCAGTGATCAAAAACCTCCCAAAAAACTAGAGCCCAGGACCTCATGGATTCCCTGGGGAATTCTACCAAACATTCAAAGAAGAAATAAAACTTTTTCTCCTGAAGGTGTTTCAAAAAATAGAAACAGAAGGAAAACTTCCAGACTCTTTCTATGAACCTAGCATTGCCCTGATCCCCAATCGAGGCAAAGACTCCAGCTAAAAGGAGAATTTCAGACACATAACCCTGATGAATACGGAAGTCAAGATTCACAACAAGATCCTACCTAATAAGATTCAACAGTACATTAAAAGGATTATCCACCATAAGCAGGTGGGATTTATACCTGGGATGCAATGGTGCTTGAATTTTCACAAGTCAATCAATGCTCAATCATACAAATCAATAAGAGTAGAGAGAGGAATCACATGGTCCTCTCAATTGATGCAGAAGAAGCGTTTGACAAAATGCATCCATTCCTGATTAAAACTCTACAAATTATAGGGATAGAAAGAACATTCCTCAACTACATAAAATCTATGAAAAACCTACCACAAATATCATTCTCAATGGGGAAAAGCTGACAGCCTTCCCTTTGAGATCAAAAACAGAGCATGCCCACTCTTGCCAGTGTTGTTAAACATAGTACTAGAAGTCCTAGTAACAGCAATCAGACAACAAAAAGAAACAAAAGGTAATCAAATTGGCAAAGAAGAAATGAAAATCTCTCTCTTCCCAGATGACATGATACTTTATATAGAAAACTCAAAGGACTCCACCCCCAAACTACTAGAGCTCATAGAGCAATTCAGTAATGTGGCAGGATACAAAATCAATGCACAGAAATCAGTTGATTTCTTATACACTAGCAATGAAAATATAGAAAGGGAAATTAGAGAATCGATTCCATTTACTATAGCACCATGAACCATAATATACCTTGGAATAAACTTAACCAAAGAGGAAAAGATCTGTACTCCAGGAACTACAGCACACTCATGAAAGAAATTGAAGAAGACACAAAAAGATGGAAAAACATTCCATTCTCATGGATCGGAATTATAAACACTGTTAAAAAGTCTATGTTGCCCAGAGCAATTGACACTTTCAAAGCCATCCCAATCAAAATATGATCGGCATTTTTCAAAGTGCTGGAACAAAATCCTAAAACTTCTATGGAACCAGAAAGGACCCAGAATTGCTAAGGAAATGTTGAAAAAGAAAAACAAAGTTGGGGGCATCACGTTGCTTGATATCAGGCTTACTACAAAGCTGTGATCACCAAGACAGCATGGTCCTGGCACAAAAACAGACACATAGACCAGTGGAACAGAGCAGAGAGTCCAGATATGGACCCACAACTCTATGGTCAAATAATCTTTGACAAAGCAGGAAAAAATATCCAGTGGATATAAACAGTCTCTTCAATAAATATGCTGGAAAAATTGGACAGCTACGTATAGAAGAATGAAACTCGACCATTCTCTTACACCATACACAAAGGTAAACCCCAAATGGATAAAAGACCTCAACGTGAGGCAGGAACCTATCCAAATCCTAGAGGAGAACATAGGCAGTAAACTCTTTGACATCGGCCACTGCGACTTCTTTAAAGACACAGCTCCAAAGGCCAAGGAAACAAAAGCGAAAATGAACTTCTGGGCCTTCATCAAAATAAAAAGCTTCTGCACAGCAAAGGAAACAATCAACAAAACAAATAGGCAACCCCCAGAATGGAAGAAGATATTCGCAAATGACACTGCAGACAAAGGGTTGATATCAGAGATCTATAAAGAACTCCTCAAACTCAACACTCAAAAAACAGATAATTACATCAAAAAATGGGCAGAAGACATGAACAGACACTTCTCCAAAGAAGACATACAAAAGACTAAGAGACACATGAAACAATGTTCATCATCAGGGAGATTCAAATCAAAACCACACTGAGATACCACCTCACACCAGTTAGAATGGCCAAAATCAACAAGACAGTAGACAACAAATGTTGGAGAGGATGTGGAGAAAGGGGAACCCTCTTACACTGTGGGTGGGAATGCAAGTTGGTGCTGCCACTTTGGAAAACAGTGTGGGGAGTCCTCAAGAAATTAAAACTAGAGCTACCCTATGACCCTGTCATTGCACTACTGGGTATTTACCCCAAAGATACAGATGTAGTGAAAAGAAGGGCCACATGTACCCCAATGTTCATAGCAGCAATGACCATAATCACCAAGCTGTGGAAAGAGCCAAGATGCCCTTCAACAGACAAATGGATAAAGCTATGGTCCATATATACAATATTACACGTCCATCAGAAAGGATGACTACCCAGCTTTTATGTCAACATGGAGAGGAGTGGAGGAGAGTATACTGAGTGAAATTAGTCAAGCAGAGAAAGTCAATTGTCATATGGTTTCACTTACTTGTGGAGCATAAGGAATAACATGGAGGAATAACATTAGGAGAAGAAAAGGAAAAGTCAATTGGGGGAAACCGGAGAGGGAGACAAACCATGAGAGACTCTGGACTCTGAGAAACAGACTGAGGGTTTTGGAAAGGAAGGTGGTGGGGAATGGGTGAGTCTGGTGTTGCGTATAAAGGAGGGCGCGTATTGCATGGGGCATGGGTGTGGTGCATAAACAATGAATCTTGGAACACTGAAAAAATAAAAATAAAATAAAATAAAAACACGTTTTTTGCACCAAAAAGAAAAAAAATTGCTTTGTATAACCTGGCCAAATTGAAGATTAAATTGATTCCATATCAGTGTGATATTTAAAGTTATAAAGAATTGCACCCGCAAAATACCCATAATTACTAAAGATTAGACTTCCTGATATAAAGATATCATTAGAGCCACAACATGTAAAGAACTTGGAAGTTGGTCAATCTCATCCTGACCACTCGCACACCACACAAAGCTGAACAAACAGAATGGATGGCTTTTCTAAAACCCATCAGAGAATTGAGGTCACAATGAACACTACCAACCCCAAATCTGGAAAGACAGGTGAAGTCATAGTTACAACCAACATATACTTACCTAAAGAAGAAGTTCCTGGTGCCGGAAAGTGATAGGAAAAATTAAATGGTAACTTTTATGAATTAATGGAAGTTGAGAGCTTGATGAAAGACTGCTGAGAGATTCTAATGGATTTCCAACCTTCAAAGGTTTTATCTCCACAAACTTCAGACTTTCATTAGGAAGGGTCAACTAAAATGCCATTATGGCTCTGACAGGAAAAAAGAGAATGAAAATTCCCAGAACATTCTCCAGGGAAGACTTTTCATAGTTCCATCAGACTTAGGGGAAAGGCATTGCCCTGACTCCAGGCCCTCTTAAGCTTCTTAGCCTACCTAGGGGTTGGAAGGGAGAATTAAGAAACACTCTTGGAAGTATTGCATGGAGCACTGGGTGTGGTATGTAAATGATGAATCTTGTAACACTGAAAAAATAAAATAAAAGTATTTGGGGGGAAAAAAAGAAACACTCTTGGAGATCACAGCCCTAAATGACACCAGGAGATTGAATTTTAATTTCAATATTATACAGTGTTTACCACATACTGACAGGGGTATAGTGTAAAAAGAGTGGGTTACAGATGACAGCACTGTAAAATTTATGGTCTATCTCAGGATGAACTCTTAGGGAAACTCAAAGGCAACAGAGAGAAAAAAAAAAACCAGGAACATAAAAGAAATTTGAAGTCTTTGGCACTTAAAGCTAGAGCAAACATTAAAAACTGGCAAGCAACTCCTAACTAGATTTACATAAAACCCAACACAAAATACCTATTTATCTCAGTTCCTATTACCCAACAAATCATTTCTGGATTTCCATAAGAAAAAAAATTTCGAGGTATAACAAAAGGAAAGGAAAACCAGTCTTAAGAGATAAAGCAAGCATCAGAAGCATACTCAGATACAATACAAATTTCAAAATTAGCAGGAAATTAAAATAACTATGATAAACATGTTAAGGTCTTTAATGCGAAAGGTAGATGACAAGCAATAACATATGGGTAATGTAAGGAAAGACATTGAAACATTAGACAAGAATTTTTTAAAGATTTTATTTATTTATTTATTTGTTTATTTATTTATCTATTTGAGAGAGAAAGAGAGAGTGCATGAGAGAGAGCACAAGTGGAGAGGAGAGGCAAAGGGAGAGGGAGAAGAAGACAACCTGCTGAGCAGTGAGCCCAATTCAAGACTCAATCCCAGGACCCTGGAATTGTGGCCCCAACTGAAGGCAGACACTTAACTGACTGAACCACCCAGGCGCTCTGGAAAGAATTTTTTTTTTAAGTGCTACAGATCATTGTATACAAATATCACATCTTTATCCATTCATCTATCAGTGGGCACTTAGGTTGCTTCCATATCCTGGTATTGTCAATAATGCTGCAATAAACATAAGGGTGATATATCTTATTATATTACATTTTCTTTGGTTAAATACCCAGTAGTGGAATTACTGGATCATATGGTATTTCTTTTTTTAATTTAATTTTAATTCTGGTATAGTCACATACTGTGTTGTTAGTATCAAGAGTACAATATAATGATTGAATAATTCCATACATCACCCGGTGCTCATCACAACAAGTGCACTCCCTAATACCCATCACCTATTCCACCTATCCCCCCATTACCTCCCCCTGTTGTCTGTATATAAGAGTCTGCTTCTTGGTTTGTCTCTCTCTCTCTTTCTCCTTCGTTCATTTGTTTTGTTTCTTAAGTTCCACATATGAGTGAAATCATAAAGTATTTGTCTTTCTCTAGCTGACATATTTCACTTGGCATTATACTCTCTGGGGCGCCTGGGTGGCTCAGTGGGTTAAAGCCTCTGCCTTTGGCTCAGGTCATGATCTCAGGGTCCTGGGATCGAGCCCCACATCGGGCTCTCTGCTCAGCAGAGAAGCCTGCTTCCCCCTCTCTCTCTGCCTGCCTCTCTGCCTACTTGCGATCTCTCTCTGTCAAAAAAAAAAAAAAAAAGCATTATACTCTCTAGCTCCATACATGTTGTTGCAAATGGACAGTTTTCATTCTTCTTTATGGTTGAATAATATTCCATTATGTATATTGGAATATAATATTATATATATATCTATATCTATATCTATATATATCTATATATATCATTACATATAAAATATAATGGAATTCCAGTATAATATGGAATATATATAATCCATATTTTCCATAATTTGGCTATTGTAAATAACGCTGTAATAAACATAGGGGTGCATGTATCCCTTTGAATTAGTGTTTTTGTATTTTGGGGATAAATACCCAGTAGTATGATTACGGGATCACTGGGTAGTTTTGAGGGACTCCCATACTGTTTTCCACAGTGGATACACCAGTTTGGATTCCTACCAAGGGTTTACAAAGGTGTCCCTTTTCTCCACATCCTCGTCAATACTTGTTGTTTCTTGTATTGTTGATTTTAAACATTCTGACAGTTGTGAGGTGATATTGCATTGTAGTCTTGACTTGCATTTCCCTGATGATGAGTGATGTTGAGCATCTTTTCATGTGTCTATTGGCCATCTGTATGTCTTTGGGAAAATGTCTATTCATGTTTCCTGCCCATTTCTAAATTGGATGATTTAGTTTTTTGGTGTTGAATTGTAGAAGTTCCTTATATATTTTGGATACTAACCATTAACTGAACATATCATTAGAAAAAAATTTCTCCCATTCAGGAGATTGCCTTTCAGTTTTTTGTTTTGTTTTGTTTTGTTTTTTTTATTTTTTTCCCAAATACTTTTATTTTATTTTTTCAGTGTTACAAGATTCATTGTTTATGTACCACACCCAGTGCTCCATGCAATACGTGCCCTCCTCAATACCCACCACCAGACTCCCCCAAACCCCCACCCCTCTTCCCTCCAAAACCCTCAGTTAGTTGCTCAGAGTCCTCAGTCTCTCTTGGTTGATCTCCCCCTCCAATTTCCCCCAATTCACCCTTCTTTCCTTTTCCCAATGCCCTCATGTTTTTCCTTATGCTCCACATATAAGTGAAACCGTATGATAACTGACTCTCTCTGTTTGACTTATTTCACTCCATAATCTCTTCCAGTCCCATCCATGTTGATACAAAAGTTGGGTATTCATCCTTTCTGATGGAGGCATAATATTCCATCGTATATATGGAAAATATCTTCTTTATCCATTCTTCTGTTGAAGGGCATCTTGGCTCTTTCCACAGTTTGGCGATTGTGGCCATTGTTGCTATGAACATTGGGGTACATGTGGCCCTTCTTTGGACTGCATCTGCATTTTTGGGGTAAATAACTGGTACTGCAATTGCAGGGTCATAGGGTAGCTCTAGTTTTAATTTCTTCAGGAATCTTCAGACTCTTTTCCAAAGTGTCTGCACCAACTTGCTTTCCCACCCACAGTGTAAGAGGGTTCCCCTTTCTCCACATCCTCTCCGACATTTGTTGTTTACTGTCTGGTTGATTTTGGCCATTCTAACTGGTGTGAGGTGGTATCTCAGTGTGGTTTTGATTTGAATCTCCCTGATGGCTAATGATGATGAACATTGTTTCATGTGTCTGTTAGCCATTTGTATATCTTCTTTGGAGAAGCGTCTGTTCATGTCTTCTGCCCATTTTTTGACGTGATTATCTGTTTTTTGAGCATTGAGTTTGGGGAGTTCTTTATAGATCTTAGATATCAGACCTTTGTCTTTAGTGTCATTTGCAAATATCTTCTCCCATTCCGTGGGTTGCTTGTTTGTTTTGTTGACTGTTTCCTTAGCTGTGCAGAAGCTTTTTATCTTGATGAAGGCCCAAAAGTTCATCTTCACTTTTGTTTCCTTGGCCTTTGGAGACATGTCCTGAAAGTTGCTGTGGCTGATGTCGAAGAGGTTACTGCCCATGTTCTCCTCTAGTATTTGGATAGGTTCCTGCCTCACGTTGAGGTCTTTTATCCATTTTGAATTTATCTTTGTGTATGGTGTAAGAGAATGGTCAAGTTTCATTCTTCTATATATAGCTCTCCAATTTTCCCAGCACCATTTATTGAAGAGACTGTCTTTTTTCCACTGGATATTTTTTCCTGCTTTGTCAAAGATTATTTGACCATGGATTTGGGGGTTCACATCTGGGCTCTCTACTCTGTTCCACTGGTCTATGTGTCTGTTTTTGTGCCAGGACCATGCTGTCTTGGAGATCAAAGCTTTGTAGTACAGCTTGAAATCGGGCAATGTGATGCCCCCAGCTGGATTTTTCTTTTTCAACATTTCCTTAGCAATTTGGGGTCTTTTCTGGTTCCATACAAATTTTACGATTGATTGTTCCAGCCCTTTGAAAATGCCGGTGGAATTTTGATTGGGATGGCATTGAAAGTATAGATTGCTCTGGGCAGTATAGATATTTTAACAATGTTTATTCTTCCGATCCATGAGCATGGAATGCTTTTCCACCTTTTTGTGTCTTCTTCAATTTCTTTCATGAGTGTTCTGTAGTTCCTCGAGTACAGATCCTTTACTTCTTTGGGTAGATTTATTCCAAGGTATCTTATGGTTCTTGGTGCTATAGTAAATGGAATTGATTCTCTAATTTCCATTTCTATATTTTCACTGTTAGTGTATAAGAAAGCAACTGATTTCTGTGCATTGATTTTGTATCCCGCCACATTACCAAATTGCTGTATGAGTTCTAGTAATTTGGGGGTGGAGTCTTTTGGGTTTTCCATATAAAGTATCATGTCATCAGCTAAGAGAGAGAGTTTGACTATTTCTTTGCCAATTTGAATACCTTTTATTTCTTTTTGTTGTCTGATTGCTGTTGCTAGAACTTCTAGTACTATGTTGAACAAGAGTGGTAAGAGTGGGTGTATTTGTGTTCCTTATCTCAAAGGGAAGGCTGTCAGCTTTTCTCCATTGAGAATGATATTCACCGTGGGCTTTTCATTGATAGATTCTATGAAGTTGAAGAATATTCCTTTTACCCCTATATTTTGAAGTGTTTTAATCAGGAACGGATGCTGTATTTTGTCAAATGCTTTTTCTGCATCAATCGAGAGGACCATGTGTTTCCTCTCTCTTCTCTTATTGATTTGTTCTATCACATTGATTGATTTGTGAATGTTGAAGTACCCTTGCATCCCAGGGATAAATCCCAACTGGTCATGGTGAATAATCTTTTTAAATAACAAAATTATGAATGAAAGGGGAGAGATCATGACTAATCCAAAGGAAATAGAAACACTCATCAGAAATTATTATCAACAGCTATATGCCAATAAGTTAAGCAACCTAGAAGAAATGGATGCATTCTTGGAAACCTATAACCTTCCACAACTGAATCAGGAAGAAATTGATAACCTGAATAGACCAATATCTAGCAACGAGATTGAAGTGATCAAAAACCTCCCAAAAAACCAGAGTCCTGTACCTGATGGATTACTGGGGAATTTTACCAAACATTCATGGAAGAAATAATACCTATTCTCCTGAAATTGTTTCAAAAAATAGAAACTGAAGGAAACTTCCAGACTCTTGCTAAGAAGCCACCATTACCCTGATCCCCCAACCTGGCAAGGACCCCATAAGAAAGGAGAATTTCAGACCAATACCCTTGATGAATATGGATGCCAAGATTCTCAACAAGATCCTAGCTAATAGGATCCAACTTCCATACTGTTGTGATTACTACACCTTTTAATATAATTTGAAGTCTGGAATACCTTCAGCTTTGCTTTTCTTTTTCAAAATTGTTTTGGATATTTGGTGTCTCTTGTGCTTCCATATAAATTTTAAGTTTTTTTTTTTGTTCTAAACTGTCAAAAATGCTGTTGGTATTCTGATAGGGATTGCATTAAATCTGTAGGTTGCTTTAAGTAGTATAGATATTTTAACAATATTTCTTTTTTCAACCCAAAGGCATGGAATGTCCTTCCATTTCTTTGTGTCGTCTTCAATTTCTTTTATAAATATTTTATAGTTTTCAGATTATAGGTCTTTCAGGTCTTTGGATAGATTTATTTCTGGGCACCCTATTATTTTTGTGTGATTGTAAATGGAATTTTTTTCCTTAATTTTTATTTCTTCTGCCTCGTTAATAGTGTGTAGAAATACATCTTTTTGGGGCGCCTGGGTGGCTCAGTGGGTAAGCCTCTACCTTTGGCTCAGGTCATGATCTCAGGGTCCTGGGATCAAGCCCCACATTGGGCTCTCTGCTCAGCAGGGAAGACTGCTTCCCCCTCTCTCTCTGCCTGCCTCTCTGCCTACTTGTGATCTCTTCCTGTCAAATAATTAAATAAAATCTTAGAAAAAAAAAAAAGAAATGGAACAGATTTATGCCCATTGGTTTTGTGTCCTGTGACTTTACTGAATTCATTTATCAGTTCAAGCAGTTTTTTGGTGGAATCTTCAGGGTTTTCTATATAGTAAGATGTCATTTGCAAATAGTTTTACTTCTTCTTATCACTTAGGACATCCTTTATTTATTTTTGTTTCTAATTACTGTGGTTAGGACTTCTAGTACTATGGTGAATGAAAGTGTGAGAGTGGACATCCTTGCCCTTTTTCTGACCCTAGGAGGAAAGTTCTCAGTTTTTCCCCATCGAGGATGATGTTTGCTCTGGGTTTTTCATATATGGCCATTATTATGTGGAGGTATGTTTCTTCCGAAACTACTTTTTTGAAGGGTTTCAGCATGATGGATGTTGCGCTTTGCCAAATGCTTTTTCTATGTCTATTGTAATGATATGTTTTGTATCTTTTTCCCCATTGATGTGATGTATCACATTGATTGCTTAGCAAATATTGAGCTCCCCTACAACCCAAGAATAAATCCCACTTGATTGTTGGTGAATTTGTTTCTAAATGTATTGTTGGATTTGGCTTGCTAGTATTTTGTTGAGGATTTTTGCATCAAGATTCTCCAGAAATTTTTACCTGTAATTCTCTCTTTTTGTGGTGTCTTTATCTGGTTTTGGTATCAGCATAATGCTGGCTTTGTGAATGAATTTGGAAGTTTTCCTTCCTCTTACATTTTGTGGAATAGTTTGACAATAAAAAGTATTTATTCTTCTTGAAATATTAGATAGAATTTTCCTATGAAGCCATCCAGTCCTGGACTTTTGTTTGTTGGAAGTATTTAGTTTACTGGTTCAATTCTTTGCTGGTAATTTGTCTGTTCAAATTTTCTATTTCTTCCTGCCTCAGTATTAGTAAGTTATATGTTTCTAGGAAATCATCCATTTCTTCTAGGTGGTCTTTTTTTGGTCATATTTTCCTTATATTCTCTTATAATTGTAATTCTGTGCTGTTGGTTGTTATTTCTCCTCTTTCATTTGCTATTTTTGTTTGTTTTCATCTGTCCCCCTTGTTTTAATGAGTCTGGCTAGAGATTTATCAATTTTGTTGATCTTTTCAAAGAACAAGCTCCTAGTTTCATTGATGTGTATGATTGTTTTTGTAGTTTGTGTATAATTTATTTTTGTTCGAATCTTTATTATTTCCTACGTTCTGCTGTTTGGGTTTTGTTTGTTGTTCCTTTTCTAGCACATTTAAGTGTAAGGTTATGTTGCTTATTTGAGATTTTTCTTGCTTCTTGAGGTAGGCCTGTACTATTTAAAGCACTCAGAACTGCTTTTGCCACATCCCAAAGGATTTAGGCCATTGTGTTCATTTTCCTTTCTTTCCATTTACTTTTTATTTCTACTTGATTTCCTAGTTGATCCGTTCATTGTTTAGTAGCATGTTATTTCACCTCCATGTATTCTGGTCTTTCTAGAATTTTTTCTAGTGGTTTACTTCTAGTTTCATAGCATTGTGTTCAGAAAAGATGCATGGTATAACTTCAATATTTTTTTAATTTTTGAAGCTGGTTTTGTGACCAAATATATGATCTACTCCATGTGCATTTGAAAGAATGTGTATTTTGCTATTTCAGAATGGAATATTCTGAATATATGTTTTAAGTCCATGTCCTTCAAAGCCTCTCATTCTTTATTGATTTTCTGCTTAGATGATCTGTCCACCGATGTAAGTGAGGTATTAAAGTCCTCTGCTATTATTGCATTACTATGGATTAATTCCTTTATGTTTGTTATTAACAGTTTTATGTACTTGGATGCTCCCTTGTTGGGTGCATGAATATAATTATTAGATCTACTTGTTGGATTGTCCTTTTTGTGATATTAGTGCCCTTCTTTGTTTCCTGTTACAGACTTTGTTTTAAAGTCTATTTTGTCTAAGTATCGGTACTCTTGCTTTCTTTTGAATTCATTTGCATTATAAATTTTTCTCCAGCCCCTCACTTTCAATCTGCAGGTGTCTTTAGGTCTCAAATGAATATCTTGTAGACATGATATAGACAGATCTTGTTTTTTAATCAGTTCTGTCACCCTATGTCTTTGGATGAAAGCACTTAGTCCATTTCCAGTCAAAGTAATGATAGATATGTTTTTGTTGCCATTTAGTTACTTCTTTTGTGGTTGGGTTTTTTCGTTTGTTTGTTCTCTTTTGTTTTTCTCTGATTCTTTCTAATCTTTCTCTGTTTCATGGTTTGCTTGTTTTCTTTAGTGATGTACTTTGATTTATTACTCTTTTGCTTATCTATTACTGTTTTTTGATTTGTTGTTACCACTCAGCTTACATATAACATATTCTGCATAAAGCAGTCTATATTAAGCTGATCATAACTTAATTTGAAGTTGTTCTTTACTCCTCTTCCCTCTAAATTTCTGGTATTTGGGATCATATTTTACATCATTCTATTTTGTTCTTCTCTCAACTGTTTTTTACATATATATGTACATATACATAGGAACGTATACATGTGTATATATATTTTTGTTTGTTTTGCTTTTGTGCTTCCTATTTTTCTCACTCTTCTTTATGGTTTTTTTTTTTTTTTCCCCAATGCAGAGGGTTTCCCTGCACATTTTCTTGTAGGGCCAGTTTAGCAATCATGAATTCTTTTAACTTTTCTTTGTCTGAAACTCTTTACCTCTCCTTCTATTCTGAATGGTAACCTTGCTGGATAAAGTATTCCTGGCTGCAGATTTTTCCCTTTCCAAACTGTGAATACATCATGCTACTCCCTTCTGGACTGCAAAGTTTCTGCTGAGAAACTATCTACTGATAGCCTTTTGGGGTTACCTTTGTATGTAATTATCTTCTTTTCTCCTGCAACTTTTAAAATTCTTCTTTTTTATTTTAATCATGATTTTTTGGGGCCATTTTAATTACTGTGTCTTGGTGTGGATCCCTTAGATTGAGTTTGTTGGGATACCTTTGTTCCTCCTAACCTAGATCTCTGTTACCCTCCCCAGATTCAGGGAGTTTTCAGTTATTTCTTCAAATGTACTTTCTGCCCACCTTCTCTCTCTACTCCTCCTAGATCCTTATAAGGTGAATGTTATTATAATTGATGAAGTCATTAAGTTCTCTAAGTCTATTCTTTTTTTTTTAATCAACAGATAATGTATTATTTGCCCCAGGGTACATGTCTGTGGATCCCCAGGCTTATACATTTCACAGCACTTACCATAGCACATACCCTCCTCGATGTCCATAAACCAGCCACCCTATCCCTACCCACCCCTACCCCTCAGCCACTCTCTGTTTCATGAGTTTTGTCTCCTTCCTGATCCCATCTTGTTTCATTTCCCTCTCCCACCCCCACGACCCCCCACACTGCCTCTCGAATTCTTCATATCAGAGAGATCATATGATAATGGTCTTTCTCTGATTGACTTATTTCGCTTAGCATAATACCCTTTAGTTCCATCCACGTTGTTGCAAATGGCAAGATTTCATTTCTCTTGATGGCTGCATAGTATTCCATTGTATATATATACACCACTCTTCTTTATCCATTCATCTGTTGATGGACATCTAGGTTCTTTCCATAGTTTGGCTATTGTGGACATTGCTGCTATAAACATTCAGGTACACATGCCCCTTCAGATCACTACATTTGTATCTTTAGGGTAAATACCCAGTACTGCATTTGCTGGGTCAAAGGGTAACTCTATTTTCAACTTTTTGAGGAACCTCCATACTGTTTTCCAGAGTGGCTGTACCCACTTGTATTCCCACCAACAGTGTAGGAGGGTTCCCCTTCCTCCTCATCCTCGCCAACATCTGTAGTTTCCTGACCTGTTTATTTTACCCATTCTGACTGGTGTGAGGTGGTATCTCACTGTGGTTTTGATTTGTATTTCTCTGATGCTGAGTGATGTTGAGCACTTTTTCATGTGTCTGTTGGCCATTTGAATGTCCTCTTTGCAGAAATGTCTGTTCCTATCTTCTGCCCATTTCTTGATCGGATTATTTGTTCTTTGGGTGTTGAGTTTGAGAAGTTCTTTATAGATTTTGGATACTAGCCCTTTATCTGATATGTCATTTGTGAATATCTTCTCCCATTCTGTTGGTTGTCTTTTGGTTTTGTTGACTGTTTTGCTGTGCAAAAGCTTTTGATCTTGACGAAGTCCCAATAGTTCATTTTTGCCCTTGCTTCCTTTGCCTTTGGTGATGTTTCTGAGAAGAAGTTGCTGTGGCTGAGGTCAAAGAGGTTGCTGCCTGTGTTCTCCTCAAGGATTTTGATGGATTCCTGTCTCACATTGAGGTCTTTCATCCATTTTGAGTCTATTTTTTTGTGTGGTGTAAGGAAATGGTTCGGTTTCATTCTCCTGCATGTGGCTGTCCAATTTTCCCAGCACCATTGGTTGAAGAGACTGTCTTTTTTCCATGGGATATTCTTTCCTGCCTTGACAAAGATTAGTTGACTGTAGAGTTGGGGGTCTATTTCTGGACTCTCTATTCTGTTCCGTTGATCTATGTGTCTGTTTTTGTGTCAGTATCACACTGTCTTGATGATTACAGCTTTGTAATAGAGCTTGAAGTCTGGAATTGTGATGCCACCAACTTTGGTTTTCTTTTTCAACATTCCTCTGGCTACTCGTGGTCTTTTCTGGTTCCATATAAATTTTAGAATCATTTCTTCCATTTCATTGAAAAAATTGATGGTATTTTGATCGGGATTGCATTAAATGTGTAGATTGCTTTAGGTAGCATAGACATTTTCACAATATTTGTTCATCCAATCCATGAGCATGGAAC
>CM052897.1:93816219-93834406 GCA_028534135.1 Potos flavus
AAGAAAGAGGAAAAAAAAAGAGTAAAAGAGAAAAGAATGTAATCAGGCTGGAGACTAGATCCAAGCCGTGTGCTAGATTTAGGGTATATTTTGATCTATTTGAAGAAAGTGTATCCCAAAATTTTAAAGAAAAAGAAAAAAATGCCTATGTTTTTACAAAAAAATAAGTTTAAATACAATGAGGGGATAAAATATGTAATAGTGAATATTAGAAAAGATTTTTAAATAGGTGTTGATTAGAGACTAGTTAAAAAACTTTAAAATAAGAAAGAGGAAAAATAAATTAAAAAATACAATAAGAAAAAAATAAAATTTAAAGAATTTAACTCTGAAAGACTGAAGGATCATGGGAAAAAAAGCCATGAATTCTATGTGTTGCTTTTTCCTAACTCAGGAGTTCTGCTGTTTTCTTTGATTGGTGAACTTTTTCTTGGCTGGATATTCTTGCTCATCTTCCAGGGGAGGGGCCTGTTGCAGAGATTCTCAAGTGTCTTTGCCCAAGGCAGAATTGCACCGCCCTTGCCAGGAGCCAGGCTAGATAATCTGCTCGGGTTCACTCTAGGCTTTTGTTCCCTGAATGCTTTCCGTACAGCTTTGGAGGAGGGGAATGAAAATGGCGGCCTCCCAGTCTCTGGCCCATAGGAGCTCAGAGCTCGGGGCCCCACTCCTCAGTGTGCCCTCAGAGAAAAGCAGTCAGTCCTTCCTGACTCCCTGGTCTCTGGCCGCAGTCCGAGCTCACCCGGTCTGTGACCGAGTGTTTCTGTCTCTGGCACACAGCCGTTTGGAGTCTCCAAATCCAGCAGATTCCTGCCACGAGCTACCGTGCCGCTCCTCCTGGAGGAGGAAGGAGGGGGTCTCTCTGGATCTGCCCCTTGTGGGGTCCCTGCTCGGCGAGCAGCGGCCTGACTGTGCCGGGATCACGGTTCAAGGTAAGGTCGAGCTGGTAGCCCACTGTTCAGCTCGGTCTCTGCCATTGGCTTCCCCGTTCTGATATCTGGGAGCTCTGCCACCCTCAGACACCCCCAGTCTTTCTGTGACCCCACTGGTACTGAAACCACTCTGTCCCCATGAGGGCTCCATCCCCCGCTTAGCCTCTGGAATGTTGTCCTTCAGTGGAGCAGATTTCTAAAAGTTCTGATTTTGTGCTCTGCTGCTCTGCGACTTGCTGGGAGCCGGCTCCTCCCCACGCGGTCTATCTTCCCGTATTTTGGATTCAGTTTTCTGCACGTCTTACCTTCTGGAAAGTGGTTGATTTTCTGTTCCTAGAGGTGCTGTTCTTCTTTTCTTCTTTCTCCTTCTAAGTTTGTAGTTGTTTAGAGTGGTTTGATAACTATCTAGCTGAACTTCTGGGATCAGACACTATCTCCTCCTCCTACTCCTCTGCCATCTTCCCAAAGTCTATAGCATTTTTCCAATAGCCAAATTATGGAAGCAGTCCTAGTGTCTATTGATAGACGTATGGATAAAGAAGATGTGGCATATATATATAAACTGGCTGTACTCAGCCATACCAAAGAATTAAATCTTTCCATTGGCAACATTGTGAATGAACCTAGGGAATATAATGATAAGTGAAATAAATCTGGAAAGAAAGATAAATACCATATGATTTCAGGCATGTGGAATTTAAGAAACCAAACAGATGAACAAAGAGACAAACAAACTCAAAATATAAAGAACAAATTTCAGTTGCCAGAGGGGAGGCACATGGGGAATAGGTGAAATAGGTGAAGGGGATTAAGAGAACACTTATTGTGATATCACTGAGTGATTAAAGAATTGTCGAATCATTATATTGTACACTTGAAACTAATATACCACCATATGTTAATTACACTTGAATAAAAAAGATAGAAAAATAAAATAATTGAATTTTCTTGAAGATAAAATGACACTGTGGATGGCAAAATGGTTTACTTTACCAAGAATCATTGAGATTAGAGACAGTTCTAGAGGGTTTGATATTGAGATCTGCTTTGAATGATGAGTAAAAATTCACCTGATTCAAAAGAGAAGACTTTTGGTGGTAGAAAGCATAGTATGTGCAAGAGAATACTCATGTAAGGCAGAATGTGGATTTTTAAAGAAGTCAAGTGATGGTAGCTAAGTACCAAAGGATAAGAAACAAAAAGAAGATTAAGAATGTTTTTTTTAAAAAACTTGGTATGTTTTCAATATATTTTTAATATAATTATTTTTACAGAATGAAGACTTCAATGGAATTATAAAATCTCCAATTAATGTTAGAACTTCTCAATAGATTTACAAAACTTTTTAAATTAACTTCCTAGCAGCAATTCTCTGTGTGATCGCACATATCTCCCAAGGTTATTGTAATGGTCGAGTTGAATATACATATAAAGTCCTAAATTCTAAGCAAGTTTGATATTCTTATCCTACAGACAAGGATATTGTAACCCTATCAAAATGTGTTTATAATTTGAATTATAAACTAACAAAACCATAATTCTCTTATCTTTCTGTTTTCCTTTTATCCAAGCAATCACTTATACCTTCTATACACCTGATGGTCCAAGTACATGATGAGTACAGTGACTTTTAATTCCCATGGAGAACAGGAATGCTCTCTATAAAATCCAACCAAGTTTCATGGATTCTACCTGCCTAAATGCATTTGTTTCATGACATCAATATATTTGTAATGGATTGGGGTGTAAGAGAAAGAATGTTCTTTCTAAAACAATCATATTTGTATATTTAGGGAAAACTCTATCATACAATAAAAAAACAAACACAGTCAGGTATCCTTTACTTTCTTCAGGATTTTCAGGCTTCTAGGATCATTCATTCTGTTAATTTTTTTTTCCATTCTGTTAATATTGATTTCTTGATTTCTTTATTTTCTTGATTTCTCTATCCCATGTACTTTGTGGTTTTCAGAGTCTTCACCAAGATTCTCTGAGTTTGTTGGTACTGTGTCAGTCACTCTGGGCCTCTAATCACTCTGATGGCAGCTCGGAATTTTTCCACCTTATCTCTCTCTGACAGGGAAGGCCACCACACTTCCATTCCCTCCAAACACAAACACCATCAATTCAAGGCTGTTATGTGAAGGAGATAATGGAGAATTGTCATACCAGGGCAGCAGAATACACTAAATGCACATATACATGCATATTTTTACACCACTATTCTGAATTTCCTCAGTTATTTTTCTCTGAATAAAGTTTTCCAACCTTATTATAACATATTCTTTGAATTTCTTTTCTAGACCTTGTATTTTTATCTCAGATACAGTCTGTGTCTACTGTGTCTACTATGCTCCTTTTCCCAAGCCGCTAATGTTAACTTAATATTCCTCTTAGTTTATTACTCAGCACTACAGCTCATTCTTTGTTTTGCCACTGTAATCCTGGTTATGCAAGGGAACTTAGCTCCTCACCAAATAAGATCCTCAAACTTGTATTTCTAAATAACAAGAACTTCTCCCTTGGAAATTTCTTTGAGGGGAAGATGGCAGCAGGTCAAGAAGACCCTAGGCCCAACTCGTCTCACAAATTCAACTAGATAACTATCATATCATCTTAAATACAGCAGAAATCATCCTGAAGGCTGGCAGAACAAACTGCACAACTAGAGGTAGAGAAGAGGCTACACTGAAGAAGGTAAGAAGTATAGAGAAGTTTAGGAGAGAAACTGAACTGATTGTTGTTGCTGCATTGGGAAGGGAGGTATGGTCATGGAGAAGAGCAAGAGAGTAAACACAGGGGAACATACTGGGAAAACACATCCTTATAGCAATTAGCTTAGAAAGTGACAGGGACTGAATTTCATGAGTTCTTGCAACCAGTGGGGCTTAGAGCCTGGAGTTGTAAATGTCAACAGTCTTGGCTTGGGGAGAGCCTGGAGGCATTGAGGCTGCTCTTGGAGAGAAGGCAAGGCAAACAGCCTTTGGACATACACTGTGGAAATAGCTTTCTGAAGAGTACTTGGACACACAATGGGGGAGGTTATTTGCTCATCTTAGAGTGTGTCCCAGAGAGGCAGAATTCAAGGAAAGATTTCTCCAGGAACAAAGAAATTGGCAGGTGCAATTTTCTTTCCCCACCTGCAGGAATCAGCTCAGTGCTAACACTTGCTACCTATCTTGCTTAAACCAAGCCTTGCCCACACCCTGCACTCCAATGGAACCACCCTTTCCATCCATACTTGCCTTAGTACCAGGATAGTGGACCCCCTCCCCCAGAAGACCAGGCCAAACTCCTACCCACATTGCATCTCCTGACTCAGGAGTTTTACAAAACCTCGATTCCTGCAGCAGTAGCAGCAGATTTCATTTCATAGTCAGATCAGAGCACACTTACTTAAAATGCACCACACTCAGGCCAAGGACCAAGCACTGCCAATGACAAACAAAGAGTCTACAGACAACTGGCCTGAAGGATAAAGCACGTGTCCAGGGCACAACAGGTGAGTGCACCAAGCACACATTGGAGACACTCCCTGAAGTGCCAGGCCCTGAGGAACAGGAGACCCTACACCGCAAAGTACTACAGGACCTCTGTTTCATAAGGCCATTACCCTCAAGAACACAAGCTGTAGATGACTTCTCTACATACAGAAGCAGGAACAGAGATTTAGACAAAATGAGAAGATAGAAGTTTATTCCAAATGAAAGAAGAGTACTGGACCATGGCCAGAGATCTAAGTGAGACAGATATAAGTTCTGAGTTTTAAGAAACCAAACAACTGGGCATCTGCTTCCACCATCTGCTCATTCGGGACTGGCGAATAGGAGTGGAACAGGAAAGGCAGAGGGGAAAAAGGGGGAGACAAAAGTAGGGATGGATAAGAGATGGAGGTAAGAGTGGGATATAGAAAGAATAGGATGGTTAGAGGTCTCAGGACATAGAGAAATGCTGGTCCTGGACTATTTTGCATAACAAGAAGAATCCTACATACCTGCTCAGTGGGCCAGGAACAAAGAGTCCATTGGTATGACAAAATGACTTTACCTTGTTGATACTATTGAAGATACGTGTCTTGGATTTGAAGATTGCATAGTCTTTATTTTTTTATTTTAACAAAATAAATTTATACAATATTGATTTAAGAAAAAGAAACCAAACAAGCAGAGAGGGGAAAAAAGAGAAAGGAGACAAAATAAGAAAAAGCTCTTAACTAGAGAGAACAAACTGATGATTATCAGAGAAGTGGGTGGTGGATCTGTGAATTAGGTGATGGAGATTAAAGAGTGCTCTTGTCTTTTTTTAAAATTTTATTTTATTTTTTCAGTGTTCCAAGATTCATTCTTCATGCACCATACCCAGTGCTCCATGCAATATATGCCCCCTTTATTACACACCACCAGGTTCACACATTACCCCACCATCTTCCCTTCCAAAACCCTTAGTTTGTTTCTCAGAGTCCAGAGTCTTTCATGGTTCGCCTCCCCGTCCAATTTCCCCCAATTCCCTTTTCCTTTCTTCCCCTAATGTCCTCCATGTTTTTCCTTATGCTCCACAAGTGAAACCATATGATAATTGACTCTCTCTGCTTGACTTATTTCACTCAACAAAATCTCCTCCAGTCCCGTCCATGTTGATAAAAAAGTTGGGTATTTATCCTTTTTGATGGAAGCATAATATTCCATTGTATATATGGACCGTATCTTCTTTATCCATTTGTCTGTTGAAGGACAACTTGGCTCTTTCCACAGTTTGACAATTGTGGCCATTGTTGCTATAAACATTGTGGTACATGTGGCCCTTCTTTTCACTACATCTGTGTCTTTGGGGTAAATACTCAGTAGTGCAATGGTAGTGTCTTAGGGTAGCTCTAGTTTTAATTTCTTCAGGAATCTCCACACTGTTTTCCAAAGTGGTTGCACCAATTTTCATTCCTACCAACAGTGGAAGAGGGTTCCCCTTTCTCCACATCCTCTCCCACATTGGTTGTTTACTCTCTTGTTGATTTTGGCCATTCTAACTGGTGTAAGATGGTATCTCAATGTGATTTTGATTGGAATCTCCCTGATGGCTAATGAGGATGAACAGAGTTTCATGTGTCTGTTAGCCATTTGTATGTCTTCTTTGGAGAAGTGTCTATTCATGTCTTCTGCCCATGTTTTGACATGATTATCTGTCTTTTGAGTGTTGAGGTTGAGGAATTCTTTACAGATCTTACATATCAGACCTTTGTCTGTAGTGTCATTTTTGAATATTTTCTCCCATCCTGTGGGTTGCTTGTTTTGTTGACTGTTTCCTTTGCTGTGCAGAAGCTTTTTATCTTGATGAAGTCCCAAAAGTTCATTTTCGCTTTTATTTCTTTGGCCTTTGGAGACATGTCCTGAAAGACGTTGCTGTGGCCCATGTCAAAGAGGTTACTGCCTATGTTCTCCTCTAGGATTTGGATAGATTCCTGCCTCACACTGAGGTCTTTTATCCATTTTGAGTTTATCTTTGTGTATGATGTAAGAGAATTGTCGAGTTTCATTCTTCTATATACCCGTATATGGGCTCTCTACTCTGTTCCATTGGTCTATGTGTCTGTTTTTGTGCCAGTACCGTGCTGTCTTGGTAATCACAGCTTTGTAGTAAAGCTTGAAATCAGGCAATGTGATGCCCCCAGTTTTGTTTTTCTTTTTCAACATTTCCTTAGCAAATTGGGTTCTTTTAAGATCTTGGATAGCAGCCCTTTGTCTGTGGTGTCATTTGCCAATATCTTCTCTCATTCTGTGGGTTAAAGAGTGCACATGTTTTTTTTTTTTCTGATTTATTTATTTATTTTAGAGATTTTATTTACTTATTTGACAGAGAGAGAGATCATACGTAAGCAGAGGGACAGGCATAGAGAGGGCGGGAAGCAGGCTTCCCGTTGAGTAGGGAGCCCGATGTGGGGCTCGATCCCAGGACTCTGGGATCATGACCTTAGCTGAAGGCAGATGCTCAAGCCACTGAGCCACCCAGACGCCCCCAGAGTGCACTTGTCTTGATGAGAACTGGGTGATGTATGGAATTGTTGAATCACTATGTTTTACACCTGTAACTAAAAAAACACTGTGTGTTAGCTAACTAGAATTAAAATAAAAAATTGTTAAAAATAATTTTAAGATTATTGGAGATTTATTATTTCAAAGTTTTACATGTATTTCATGTTAATCACTTAATGACTTATCTTAACAAGAAAAATTGTATATTTACTACATATTTGTGTCAATATTTCAATGTTATTAATTTACTTACCAGGATTTCTGTCATTTACTTGGGATGAAAATTCTGTGAGTGAATTTACCAAGTTCACATATCAGAACTTTTACACAATAATGGACTTTTAAATGGACTTTTAAATAATGGACTTAGAGAAAACTCTAAGCCAATACTTCAGAAAAAAGAATCATTTTTAATAATTTATGTTACTATGCTTTTTAAGTCTTTATTTTAATTCCAGTTGGTTAATATTCAGTGTTATACTAGTTTCAGGTGTACAGTATAGTAATTCAAGAGGAGGAGCAAGATGGCAGAGAAGTAGGAGACCCTTTTTCAACTGGTCCCCTAAAGTGAGCTAATATCCACCAGAACACTCCAAACACCCATGAAACCAGGCTGAGATGTAAGATTATACACCTCTGGAACTCTACGGTAGCAGAATACAGCAGTGGAGAGGTAAAGCGGTGTGGAAACACTCAGACTGATATTGGAAGATAAACAGAAGTGGGAGGGAGCCACCAGAAGTGACCCAAGGAAAGTAAGACCCCAATGCAAAAGTGCCCTGTGATTGGGGAACAGCATTAACTTGGAGTCTGGTTAAAAACATGCCACTGTCAGTATCAGACAGATCATCAAAACAGAAAATCAATAAAGAAACAAGAGTTTCGAATGACATATTGGACCGGATGGACCTCACAGATAGATACAGAACATTCCACCCTAAAACAAGAGAATACTCATTCTTCTTGAGCGCACATGGAACTTTCTCCAGAATAGACTGCATACTGGATCACAAATCAGGATTTAACCAATACCAAAAATATCGAGATGATTCCCTTTTTATGCACAGACCACAATGCTTTGAAAGTTGACCAGAATGCTTTGAAAGTCAACCACAAGAAAAAGTTTGGAAGGAAGTCAAACACTTGGAGGCTAAAAACCAACCTGCTCAAGAATGTTTGGATCAACCAGGAAATCAAAGAAGAACTTAAGCAATTCATGAAAACCAATGAGAATGAAGACACTTTGGTCCAAACCTATGGGACACGGCAAAGGCAGTCCTAAGGGGGAAATACATAGCCATCCAAGCCTCACTCAAAAAAATTGAAAAATCCCGAATACACCAACTCTCTTTACATCTTAAAGAACTGGAAAATCAACAACAGATTAAGCCAACCCCACGCACAAGAAGGGAAATAATCAAGATTAGAGCAGAGATCAATGAGTTAGAAACTAGAGAAACAGTACAATGCATCAATGAAACCAGAAGTTGGTATTTTGAAATAATCAATAGAATTGATAAACCACTGGCCAAACTAATCCAAAAGAAAAGAGAGAGGACCGAAATTAATAAAATTATGAATGACAGGGGAGAGATCATGACTAAGGCCAAGGAAATAGAAACAATCATCCGAAATTAATATCAACAGCTATATGCCAATAAGTTAAGCACCCTAGAAGAAATGGATGCCTTCCTGGAAACTTATAAACTTCCAAGACTCAAACAGAAGAAAATGACAACCTGAATAGACCAATATCTAGTAACGAGATTGAAGCAGTGATCAAAAACTTCCAAAAAACTAGAGCCTAGGACCTCACGGATTCCCTGGGGAATTCTACAAAACATCCAAAGAAGAAATAATACCTATTCTCCTGAAGCTGTTTCAAAAACTAGAAACAGAAAGAAAACTTCCAGACTCTCTATGAAGCCAGCATTCCCTTGATCCCCAAACCAGGCAAAGACCCCATCAAAAAGGAGAATTTCAGACCAATATCCCTGATGAATATGGATGCCAAGATTCACAACAAGATCCTACCTAATAGGATTCAACAGTACATTAAAAAGATTATTCACCATGAGCAGGTGGGATTTATCCTTGGGATGCAAAGGTGGTTCAACATTCGCAAATCAATCAGTGCTCTATCAAACAAATCAGTAAGAGAAGAGAGAAGAATCACATGGTCCTCTCAACTGATGCAGCAAAAGCATTTGACAAAACACAGCATCTCTTCCTGATTAAAACTCTTCAGAGTACAGGAATAGAGGGAACATTCCTCAACTTCATAAAATCGATCTATGAAAAGCCCACAGCAAATATCATTCTCAATGGGGAAAAGCTGACAGCCTTCCCTTTGAGATCAGGATCATGACAATCATGCCCACTCTTGCCACTGTTGTTCAGCATAGTACTAGAAGTCCTACTAACAGCAATAAGATGACAAAAAGAATAAAAAGGTATTCAAATTGGCAAAGAAGAAATAAAATTCTCTCTCTTTGAAGATGACATGATACTTTATATGGAAAACCCAAAAGACTCCACTCCCAAACTACTAGAACTCATACAGAATTCAGTAATGTGGCAGGATACAAAATCAATGCACAGAATTCAATGCGGCAGGAATCTATCAAAACCTATAGGAGAACATAGGCAATAACCTCTTCGACATCAGCCACAGCAACGTCTTTCAGGACATGTCTCCAAAGGCAACGGAAAAAAAGCATAAGTGAACTTTTGGGACTTCATCAAGATAAAAAGCTTCTGCACAGCAAAGGAAACAGTCAACATAACACTACCTACAAAGGGCTGATATCCAAGATCTATAAAGAACTCCTCAAACTCAACACTCGAAAAACAGATAATCACGTCAAAACATGGGCAGAAGACATGAAAAATCACTTCTCCAAAGAAGACATACAAATGGCTAACAGACACATGAAAAAATGTTCATCATCATTAGCCAGCAGGGAGATTCCAATCAAAATCACATTGAGATACCACCTTACACCAGTTAGAAGGGCCAAAATCCACAAGACAGTAAACAACGAGTGTTGGAGAGGTTGTGGAGAAAGGGGAACCCTCTTCCACTGTTGGTGGAAATGCAAGTTTGTGCAGACACTTTGGAAAACAGTGTGGAGATTCCTCAGAAATTAAAAACAGAGCTACCCTATGACCCTGCTATTGCACTACTAGGAATTTACCCCAAAGATGCAGATGCAGTACAAAGAAGGGCCACATGTACCCCAATGTTCATAGCAGCAATGGCCACAATCGCCAAACTGTGGAAAGAGCCAAGATGCCCTTCAACAGATGAATGGATAAAGAAGATATGGTCCAAATATACAATGGAATATTATGCCTCCATCAGAAAGGATGAATACCCAACTGTTGTTTCAACATGTACTGGACTAGAAGAGATTATGTTGAGTGAAATAAGTCAAGCAGAGAGAATCAATTATCATATGGTTTCACTTATGTGTGGCGAATAAGGAAAAACATGGAGGACATTGTGAGAGGGAAGGGAGGGGTGAATTGGAGGAAACCAGAGGGGCGATGAACCATGAGAGACTGTTAACTCTGAGCAATAGACTGAGGGTTTTGGAGGGGTGGGGTTGGGGGTTTGGGCGAGCCTGGCGGTGGGTATTGAGAAGGGCATGTATTGATTGGAGCACTGGGTGTGGTACATGAACAATGAATCTTGTAACATTGAAAAAATAAAATCAAGGTATTTGGGGAAAGAAGTAGAAAAAAAAAAAGAATTAAAACGGAGAGCCAAGATATTTATTTTGACGAGGAAAGAACAAAAAATTTGTAAACTTAATTCTCAGGAAGAGATTGGCATTTTTTTCTCTTCTAATTCTCCAATTTGCCAAGTGCAGCTTTTGAAGATGTTCATTTGTCCCAGGAAATTACAGAAATATATAAATAAAACTTATCTAAACCATAACAACCAATTTTATAATAAACTCAAATTTTCATTAGCGATATTACCATTTAACTAATGTAATTTCTATGCACCAGTTTATATTTTCTCTCTCATGCGTATTTTCCATATGTTTAATTTATACTGAAGAAGAATATGCATGCTGCTCTTAGCTCATATATAAGTGGCGGATGGTTTCATATTTTGTATTCTATACTTATTGCAAACAATAATAATAATAATAATTTCTTGATTATCCTACTACAACCCAGACATGGTTCAATGAATGCTATAAGCGAATGACTATAGAACTCCAAAATAATGGGTTTTTTAGGATTATAATATATGGTTTTCATTTATTTTCTCCATCTATTTTTATTAAGAAACTAACAATGAGAATGACAGAATTCAGGAGTTAAAAAAAAATCAAATTAACACCCTGCTGAGTACAATAATGAACTCTGAAGTAATCCAATATCTGCAACCAAGATAAAGAAGTTCACATCAATTAAAATGGCATTAAGCAAAAGTCTGTTCTGCTAGATACATCTGGCCTAGTAATTCATGCTAAAAAACTGTGGTTATCTAAGTAGTTTGCTCTGTAGTTATAAGGGCTTCCAAACCCAGTAAAGGTGACAGGGGGAAAAGAGCAACCTAGCAATTTTCAGCAGGAAGTGCAGTCATCATAGCCTGAGAACACCTTTAACTCAATCACAGGTTAAACCAATTTGATTTATAACAGTGAAAGAACCTTCTGTATATGCTTGAGTTAAAGCACGTCCCTTTGTACACATCTATACAATAGAAAGCCAGGGCAGGTGACATGCAATAGAACAAAGCATTATTTCAAGCAAAGGAAATTCTGCACTTAGATGAAACTTTATCAGCTTAGGTAGGTAGGGTTGAGTGAGAAAACTATAAGCAGACAAATTCAGTAAACTAGATAAGAAAAATCATATCCAAAAGACTGTATTTAGTAATATCTTTTTCAGATTTCTTTTATGTACTGGTGACTTGGTTCACTGTTTTTTGACTACAAGATACAGAGACTTTACTGTTTTATTTATTATTATTATCTACTGTTTGCAACATCTCCTATAATGCAGCTTGAACAGGTAAAATATGAAAATATCATCTTGGAGAAGTCTCTCTTTTATTTCCCAAAGCACTATAATGCAGCTTTCGAAAATATTTCACCATTTTTCTTTAGGTCTTAGAATGATGTATGAGAAAGTGACCATGTAAATATGGTGGTATTTCATATTCTTTGTAGATGTGTCTATTCAGGAAGCTTCATTTATATAGGTGTTGTAAATCACAGTCTTTCATGATATATCAGCTGGAAATTTTATGAGTGTATCTAAAAGGAGATGGTGATCCTTCATATTTATTTTCTTAAATAATCAGAAATTAAAAGTGCTGTCTCTGCATTTTATGGTTCATTAATATGAAGGGAAACAAACGGGCAATGTAATTGGCTCAGTTCAAATTATGCATTCAGTGATAAAAGTTTTTCCAGCCAAAATAATCTACTCCACATGTATTGCACATAATTCCCACTCTTTCTGTTTATGCATAATCCTCACAGTTCCTGTTTTCAAGCAAAGAAGTAAATAATTTTACAGGTCATAACAATTGGTAAATTCTTTCCAAAATGATAGGGAAAAGCACAGCAAATCAAACTTTGATTACATAAAACAGTGGACCAAAATCCTTATTAAAAACTTAACAATGGTGCGCCTGGGTGGCTCAGTGGGTTAAAGCCTCTGCCTTCGGCTCAGGTCATGATCTCAGGGTCCTGGGATCAAGTCACATTGGGCTCTCTACTTGGCAGGGAGCCTGCTTCCCTCTCTCTCTGCCTGCCTCTCTGCCTACTTGTGATCTCTCACTGTCAAATAAATAAATAAAATCTTTAAAAAAAACCTAACAACTATTGGACTCTGCTTACTCTGTTGAAAAATGGAGTAATAATGGGATAATAATTACCTATAATTAGCTCACAAGATTGATGAAGAGTTCATTTGAGAATGATGATCCTAAAAGTGCTTTGGAAATCATAAAAACATATATACTTATGTAATTATATTACAAAACTTCATTTTTGAAATGAGAAAAAGTGCAATTTAGATTTGAAACAATGTCAATTTATTGAAGGTAAATTATATTACATACAGAGCCCATGAAACAGAAAAAATATATATCATTTACATCATTAAAGAGGAAATGTCTTGGTTCTGGTCCAAACACACAAAAATTAATCATGATTTGAACTTATTTTCCCTGAAAGGTAGAAATCTCCAATCAGAAGGCTACAGTAAGTACATAAAATATAGTTAAGAGTTGGACTTAATATGTTATGTCTGCGTGAAGACTGAAGTGAAACAAGATTATTGAATCATTTCTCACAATACAGTTATGGTATCCAGAATTTGAAGGAAATTGGAGGACAGTTCTTAAAGTTCAAGTCTCTGGCCCCATGTATAAATTCCCTTTGAAGCAGAAGAGTGTACAACTTGTGTAATTCAGGTGTATACTATAGCCTACACATAATTGCATTTCATGGCAATATAAGCAATATGAGTTTAACGTGGGGAGATAATCAGATAAATGATTGACACTGGCATGAAAAGCAAATAAAGATTTTTATTGGTTGACAGATTATTCTTCATATATTTTAAATCTGTTATGTGAATTATGATAAATGAATGCAGGTTTACTTCTTTTAAGCTTTTCCCCTCAAACCACCATCTTAAGGAAATTTCTCTCATGAATTTGGTATTTTTTGTGTCTATTACTGGTTTTCCAAGAACATTACTTTAGGATTTGTGAAAAACATGTGGTGGGGTAAAGTAGTTTTTCTTTTTAAAATCAAATGAATTTTTGAAATAAATCTATTTAAGTTTAACTTAAGTAATAAAATAAAATAAATATATACCTGAATTAATAAATTAACTTTTAATTATTTATAAATTTATATTAATTTATAACTACAAATTAATTATAAATATATTTATACACAATTAATGTAATTAATTAATTATTAATTAATATAATTACAATGTATGATTATTAATTAATTTATAAATAAAATAAGATATACCTGAATTAAGTAGGGAGTTTGATGAGTTTTGGCAAACATATGCAATTGTATAACTATAACCATAATCAAGATTTTGAAAATTTCTATCACTCAAAAATTTCCCTTATATTCCTTTTCAGTCTGTCCTTACCCTGACTTTTGGTTCCAGGCAATCCCTGTTCTACAACCTGAAACTCTGAATTCAATTTGCAGAATTTCATAATAAAATTGTGCAATATGTCCACTGGTGTGTCATTCTCCCAGCATAATGTTTTGAAGATCTATCCATATTGTTGCATAAACCAGTGGTTCTTTCCATTTTTAGAAATGTTTTACTTAAATTCAATTTACTTAACATAGTTTTTGCTTTGTTTTGTTTGTTTTTTGTTTTTTAAATTTCAGGGGTAGAATTTAGTGACTCATGAGTTGGGTTCTTCTCATACAGAAATACCACGATATGTTCATGCTTCAACTTGTTTAAAGACATTTGGACATTTTTTCAATACTTGGATAGACAAATAAAACCACTATGTTCATTTTTAGACATGTTTTCATTTCTCTGAAATAAATATCTAGGTATAGAATATCTGTGTCGAATAGTAAGTGTATATTTAGCTTATTAAAAAACGATCTGCCAAACGCTATCCAAATTAATTATATCACTTTATATTCCAACCAGCAGTGTGTGTGACAGAGTTCAGAGTATACAATCGTCTCAAATACTAGATATTCTTCTTTTTTGTATCCATTACGGTTTTGTTGTAGTGCTATTGTATTTTGATTCTAAGTTCCATTATTTGATGACATGATATAAGCATATTTAGTATTGATCAGTCATTCACGTATCTTCTATTGTAGATGTCTATTCAAATCTCTTGCTCACTTCCTTTTTTGGTTGCTTGAGACTTACAGAATGCCTGATCCATAGGTATGAAATCCCACACAATATAGTATCTGATCAGGGTACACAGTGAAGGATATGTGGAAATGGGCCTGTTACCACGGAGTCTACTCTTAATATTACATACCATACTATGAGAAGCAGCTGGACCCATAGGGTGTCGCTAAAGCACACTGAAGACACAACTGAAGCACTACCTTGAAGGAAACATTCTAAATGCAAAGGGGACTATCTTTCAGGAAACAGTTTCTGCATTCTTTCATAGATCTCTATATGATAGTGTTTCCTCAATAGGGAGAATATATGGGTCCAGGAAACAAAAGGAGGAAGGAGGAGTATTTTCACTTAATGTTACTCCCAATGATCCTTTCAGGCATTTTGTATTTGTAGTCCCTGCAACTCTGGATTCTGTGGGATTTACTGGTCCTGGTCTCAAATAAGTCTCTCTTAGGCACTTTGGATTCTTTGTCCAGAAAAAAAAAAATCAAGAAAAGTCATCACCATTGAGGCAGGCATAATGCACTCTGATAAGTGGGAGGAAATTATGCTACCTTTCCCCTAAAGAAGAAAAAATGAACACACACACACATAACACAAAAAGTTGGACACTCAGAGGCAAACTTAAAATTAACTGCTCTAGTAGGGGCTGGAGTTTGTCTCATTAGCCTTCCTTTTCTAGGATTCCTATCAGGAAGAAGAGGCCTATGGAAATTATGGAGGAGCTAGTGTGGAGAACCTATTTTCAGAGGTATACTTATGCAGTACTTGAAGCAAGGGGGGATTGGACTGACCATGAAAATTTGCAACTCAAATATCTTGCTACAGAGAGCATAACTGAATGACAGCCATGGCTTGTTTTCCTCTGTGAACATGACTACCTGTTCAGTGGTCATGTTTCTACAGGTCATAGAGCAAAAAAGGAATTCTATGTTAGAACTATTCTAATGAAATGAAAGATACTCCAATAGCCGACTTTGGCCTGAGGAATCCCCACTGGCCTGGACAAAACATTCTTGGAATTGTGCTGCAGTCCCTGTCTCTTCCTGCTCCAATCCACTTCCCTTCCCTCTTTCCTGCTATAGGTGTAGGGACTGTCATTGTCTGAAGACTTTCCAACCTTCTCTTGTTCTCTCTTACAATAAATATTTTGCATTTTAATTCCATCTTGGGGTATGTTCCTCAAGGGACCTAAACTTTAACACAAATTGTATAAACAGGTAAGATAAAAAAACCCTAAATTTTTCATTCATGATGCGTGGTTGGAGAGCTCCAAGTGGGGTAAGAAGGAGAGAATTCTAATAGAAATTGCTTTGGAAAAAAATACACGTTATGCATCCTAGCACATACTGTCATTTCGTTTTAACTTTGGAGGTTTTTTTTTTACCTTTTTAAAAATAAAATGTGTGAAACTCTTGGTTTGTGAGGTAAATTAATGTTCTGAGAATACATCAGTAATTTGAGTACTATTCACAACTAATGTGAACTGAAATTTGAGGTTGCCTGTGGAAGGCCAATTATGACTGGGCTATGTAGAGATGGGAAGAACAGAAATAGCAAAAAGCTAAAAAGCAAAAAATTGACAGTACATTGATGGGACATAAAGTAGTTGGAAAGGTCAATGTTACATTGCTTCTGACAAGGGTCCCTGCTTAAATGATTCATAAGAAGTGTCCAAAAGGAACTTCAAATTTTGCACATACTGCACAGTGTGGATAGTGGAGCTCTGTTTGAAACATATCATGATTAAGAATGCGTATGATACCTCCCACTCAAGATGAAGGTGCAGAAAATTATAAAAACATGGAAAATTATGAGGGATAATAAAATGATTATATATACAAGAATTTTGTGGTTGAATTTGCCTTAGAAATATCAAAACTACATTGTGAGAGGGAAGGGAGGGATGAATTGGAGGAAATCGGAGGGGTGAAGAACCATGAGAGACTGTGAACTCAGAACAAGGGACTGAGGGTTTTGGAGGGGAGGTGGTGGGGGGATGGGCGAGCCTGGTGGTGGGTATTGAGGAGGGCACGTAGTGCATGGAACACTGGGTGTGGTACATAAACAACGAATCTTGTAACACTGAAAAAATAAAATGAAAGTATTTGGGAAAAAAATAAAATATTCTGGCAAAGTACAGAAGCAAAAAAAAAAAGAAATATCAAAACTATTTAGTAGGAGGAGGAGCAAGATGGCGGAGAAGTAGGAGGCGGAGATAGCGACTGATCCCAGAGTTCAGCTAGATAGTTATCAAACCACTCTAAACAACTACAAACTCAGCAGGAGATAGAAGAGAAGAAGAACAGCAACTCTAGGAACAGAAAATCGACCACTTTCCGGAAGGTAGGACGTGCGGAAGTGAATCCAAAGCGACGGGAAGATAGACCGTGGGGGGAGGGGCCGGCTCCCCGCAAGCCACAGAGCAGCGGAGCACAAAATCGGAACTTTTAGAAATCTGCTCCACGGCCTGGAGGCTGCCAGAGCGCTGCGTCGGGGCCTCCAGACACAAAGAGCGGCGGGCGGGACGAGTGGTGGGTTCTCCGCCTGCGTTAGCGCTGTTGGCTCGCGCCCTGTGCCGTGCGCGAGGGGGAGAGAACCGGAGGCGCCCTCTGCCCAGAGGCTGGAGAGAACGCGAACACTTGGGGCAGGAATCTGAGCTCACCGGCATGGACCGGGAGCCAGGACAACAGTTGCGGAGCCGGCAGCCACCAGAAACCAGTTTCCTAGACCTCGCGGGTTTGATCTCCAGAGGGTGCAGAGGCTACTGAGGGCCTCTCGGGGACACAGGGACGGTGGCTGGGGGTGCGCACCACCTGTAGCGGGCTGCGGTGAAAGCGGTGCTTGCAGAGGGGAGCAGACTAAGGCTTCTCTGTGATGAGGAGGTCTGGGTACGGGCAGACTCCTTGCTTGGACTCCTTGAAAAGGTGAAAAAACTGCAAAAGAGCGAAAACATCCAGAGAGCAGAAGCCTGAAAAACTTCCACAGAGCCCAGCCCCTCGATTGGGGGGCAGGGCGACTCAACCCAAGCAAGATTGACTGGAAAACAACGCGACAGGCCCCTCGCCCAGAAGACAACCCAAAAACAAGAAGACAATAACCACAGGGCCCCATAAAAATAAAAAACCCCTACAGTAGGGGAAATCAATATATTAAGCTCCCAATAATACCCCAAAACCAGTATATTTCATAGATACAAGGTTTTTTTTTCTTTCTTTTCTATTTTTTCTTTTTTTTCACTCATTCTCATGTTTCTTGGTTTTTTTTTTTTAATTTTTTTTTAAACTACTTAACATTACACCTAGAGGCTTAATACAACATATGGAAGAGTTATAATCA
>CM052897.1:93834906-93855653 GCA_028534135.1 Potos flavus
AAGAACCATGAGAGACTGTGAACTCAGAACAAGGGACCGAGAGTTTTGGAGGGGCGGGGGTGGGGGGATGGGCGAGCCTGGTGGTGGGTATTGAGGAGGGCACGTATTGCATGGAGCACTGGGTGTGGTACATAAACAATGAATCTTGTAACACTGAAAAAATGAAATAAAAGTATTTGGAAAAAAAAAAGTAGAAAAATCCTGAATGCACAAGCTAACCTTACATTTAAAGGGAATGGAGAAAGAACAGCCAACAAAACCTAAACCAAATAGGAGAAGAGAAATAATAAAGGTTAGAGCAGAGATCAATGAAACAGAAAGCAGAAAAACAGTAGAGCAGATCAACAAAACTAGAAGCTAGTTCTTTGAAAGAATTAATAAAATCAATAAACCTCTGGCCAGACTTATCCAAAAGGAAAAGGACACTAATCAATAAAAGTATGAATGAAAGGGGAGAGATCACGACTAACTCCAAGAAATAGAAACAATTATTAGAAATTATTATCAACAGCTATATGCCAATAAATTAAGCAATCTAGAATAAGTGGATGCCTTCCTCGAAACTTACAAGCTACCGAAACTGAAACAGGAAGAAATCAACGATCTGAACAGACAAATAACCAGTAATGAAATAGAAGCAGTAATCAAAAACCTCCAAAAATAAGAGTCCAGGGCCTGATGGATTCTGGGGAATTCTACCAAATATCTAAAGAAGAAATAATGCCCATTTTTCTGCAGCTGTTTCCAAAAATAGAAACAGAAGGAAAACTTCCAACCCTGTTCTGTAAGGCTAGCATTACCTTGATCCCAATATGAGACAAAGACCCCATCAAAAACGAGAAGTACAGATCAATATCCCTGGTGAACATGGATCCAAAATACTCAACAAGATCCTAGCCAGTAGGATCCAACAGTATATTAAAAGGATTATCCATCATAACCAGGTGGGATGCAAGGGTGGTTCAACATTTGCAAATCAATCAATGTGATAGAACACATTAATAACAATGAATCTTGGAACACTGAAAAAATAAAACAAAAGTAATTGGGAAAAAAACAAAAACAAAACAAAACAAAACAAAAAACTCATTAATAAATGAAGAGACAAAAACCATTGATCCTCTAAATTGATAGAGAAAAAGCATTTGACGAAATATAGCCTCCTTTCCCGATTAAAACACTTCAGAATGTAGGGATAGAGGGAACATTCCTCAATTTCATAAAAACCATCTATGAAAAGCCGACAGCAAATATTATTCTCAATGGGCAAAAACTGAGAGCTTTTCCCTTAAGGTCAGGAACACGACAGGGATGTCCAGTATCACCACTATTGTTCAACATAATGCCAGAAGTCCTAGCCTCAGCAATCAGACAACAAAAAGAAATTAAAAGGTATTCAAAATGGCAAAGGAATCAAACTCTCTCTCTTCGCAGATGACATGGTACTTTATGTGGAAAACCCAAAAGACTCTACCCCCAAATTACTAGAACACATATAGCAATTCAGTGACACGGCAGGATACAAAATCAATGCACAGAAACCAGTTGTTTACACTAACAATGTAACTGTAGAAAGAGAAATTAGGGAATTGATTCCATTTACAATAGCACCAAAACGCATAAAATACTTTGGAATAAAGGTAAAATTTCTATACTCTAGAAACTAGAGAACACTTATGAGAGGAACTGAGGAAGACACAAAAAGATGGGAAAGCATTCCATTCTCATGGATTGGAAGAATAAACATTGTTAAAATGTCTATGCTGCCCAGAACAATCCACACTTTCAACACCATCCCTATTGAAATATCATTGGCATTTTTCAAAGAGCTGGAACAAACAATCCTAAAATTTGTAGGGAAAGAAAAGACCCTGAATCCCCAAGGAAATGTTAAAAAAGAAAAACAAAGCTGGGGGCAACTTTTTGCCTGATTTCTTGCTGTATTACAAAGCTGTGATCATCACAACAAAATAGTATTGGCACAAAAACAGACACATAGATCAATAGAAAAGAATAGTCTCCAGAAATGGACCCACAACTCTAGGGTCAGCTAATCTTTGACAAAGCAGGAAAAAAATATCCCATGAAAAAAAGACAGTCTCTTCAATAAATGGTGATGGGAAAATTGGACAGCCACATGCAGAAGAATGAAACTGGACCATTCTCTTACACCATACACAAAGATAAACTCTAAATGGATGAAAGACCTCAATGTGAGAAAGGAATCCATCAAAATCCTAGAGGAGCGCACAAGCGGTAACCTCTTTGACATCAGCCATAGCAACTTCTTGCAAGACACACTTCTAAAGGGAAGGGAAACAAAAACAAAACTGAACTTTTGGGACTTCATCAATATAAAAAGCTTCTGCACAGCAAAGGAAACGATCAACAAAACTAAAAGGCAACCCACGGCATTGGAGAATATGTCTGCAAATGACATATCAGATAAAGGGCTGGTTACCAAGATCTATCAAGAACTTCTCAAACTCAACACCCAAAAAACAAATGACCCAGTCGAGAAATGGGCAGAAGACATGAACAGACACTTCTCAAAAGGAGACATACAAATAGCTAACAGACACATGAAAGAATGTTCAACATCATAAGTCATCAGGGAAATACAAATGAAAACCACAATGAGCTACCACTTTACATCAGTTAGAATGGCAAAAACTAACAAGGCAGCAAATAACAAATGTTGGGAAGGATGGGGAGAATGAGGAACCCTCTTCCACTGTTGGTGGGAATGCCAGTTGGTACAGCCACTATGGAAAACAGTATGGGCATGTCTCAAAAATTAAAAAATAGAGCTATCTTATGACCCAGGAATTGCAGTTCTGGATATTTACACCAAAGATACAGATGTAGTGTACCCCCAAAGGTACACATGCACCCTAATGTTCATAGCAGCCATATCCACAATAGCCAAACTGTGGAAGGAGCTGAGCTCCCCTTTGAGAGATGAATAGATAAAGATGTGGTTCATATATACAATGGAATATTACTCAGCGATCAGAAAGAATGAATACCTACCATTTGCATCGACATGGATGGAACTGGAGAGATTATGCTAAGTGAAATAAGTCAAGCAGAGAAAGACAATTATCATATGATTTCACTCATTTGTGGAACATAAGCAATAGCACAGAGGACTTTAGAGGAAGAAAGGGAAAAGTGAAGGAGGGAAATCAGAGGCTGGATGAACCATGAGTAATTATGGCCTCTGGGAAAGAATCTGAGAGTTTCAGATGGGAGAGGGGTGAGGGAATGGGGTAGCTCAGTAATGGGTATTAAGGAGGGCATGTGTTCTAATGAGCACTGGGTGTCACACCGAAATAATGATTCATAATGAACATTACATTAAAAAAAAAAAGAAGTATATTTTTAATTGGGAGGTACAGATTTAGATTCTACTTTAGAATAACATGAGCCTATAGACTGCCTAAAGTTGAATAATCTGTTTCATTTCTTACAAAATCTGTTAAAGCCAGGAATACTTATACTGATCTTTTTACAAAATTTTATTATATTTTATTTTATTTATTTTTTCCAATTAATTTTATTTTTTCAGTGTTCCAAGATTCATTGTTCAGGTACCACACCCAGTGCTCCATGCAATACGTGCCCTCCTCAATACCCCCACCAGGCTCAGCCAACCCCCCCACCCTCCTCCCCTCCAAAACCCTCAGTTTGTTGCTCAGAGTCCACAGTCTCTCATGGTTCCTCTCCCCCTCTGATTTCCCCCAATTCATCCTTCCTTTACTTCTCCCAATATCCTCCATGTTTTTCCTTATGCTCCACACGTAAGTGAAACCATATGATAACTGACTCTCTCTGCTTGACTTACTTCACTCAGCATAATCTCTTCCAGTCCCATCCATGCTGAAACAAAAGTTGGGTATTCATCCTTTCTGATGGAGGCATTATATTCCGTATGTATATGGACAATATCTTCTATATCTGTTCGTCTGTTGAAGGGCATCTTGGCTCTTTCCACAGTTTGGTGATTGTGGCCATTGCTGCTATGAACATTAGAGTACATGTGGCCCTTCTTTGTACTGCATTTGCATCTTTGGGGTAAATACTCAGTAGTGCAATGGTAGGGTCATAAGGTAGCTCTATTTTTAATTTCTTGAGGAATCTCCACACTGTTTTCCAAAGTGTCTGCACCAACTTGCATTTCCACCAACAGTGGAAGAGGGTTCCTCTCTCTCCACATCCTCTCCCATATTTGTTGTTTACTGTCTTGTTGATTTTGGCCATTCTAACTGGTGTAAGGTGGTATCTCAATGTGGTTTTGATTTGAATCTCCCTGATGGCTAATGATGATGAATATTTTTTCATGTGACGGTTAACCATTTGTATGTCTTCTTTGGAGAAGTGTCTGTTCATGTCTTCTGCACATGTTTTGATGTGATTATCTATTTTTTGAATGTTGAGTTTGAGGAGTTCTTTATAGATCTTAGATATCAGATAAAAGACCTCAATGTGGGGCAGGAATCTATCAAAATCCTAGAGGAGAAAGTAGGCAGTAACCTCTTCGACATCGGCCACAGCAACTTCTTTCAGGACATGTCTCCAAAGGCAAAGGAAACAAAAGTGAAAATGAACTTTTGGGACTTCGTCAAGATAAAAAGCTTCTGCACAGCAAAGGAAACAATCAACAAAGCAAACAGGCAACCCACAGAATGGGAGAAGATATTTGCAAATTACCCTACGGACAAAATTTTATTTTTATATTTAGAGATATTTAATAAAACCCAATTTTAAAAAAATTATAAGTTGTGCCTTACCTCAATTAAATCTTTCTTCTGTCTTCTATTTTCAATTAACAATTTTCTAGTTTATACATCCATAAACCAGCTGTATATTATTCTAATGTAATCTATTCTGAATATGCTGACCTTATTTATAAGGTATTTTAAACAACCTAAGAGTAATATTTAATTGTAGAATGTAGTTTTTATTTCTTCATATTTTCCTTAAGAAGCCTTATTTTTCTACTTTTCTCACAATGTACTATATTTCCTCTCATTTTTGTTTTTTCATTGACTAATTTTAATGAAAACATTATTTAACTATTTACCGCTTCAGGTTGATTTTTATACAAGAAAATATTGTTTTTAAAATCAATGCCAAGAATAGAATGAAATATGCAATTATTATTATGCATTATATAAGATTACAAATTAAGTACTATTATCTCTTCCAACCTTTTATGTCCGCCAACTAAGTTGACTCTTTAATTTATTCAGGTTTTCATTCTTAAATTACAATATTTTTATTATATATAAACATCCTCCTCTAATAATTTATTTTGATAATTCAGAAATTTGCAGATTGAAAGCTTTCACCCAATATCAAGCAGGATTATTGCTCCTTGTGCGTGATTATAATCCTCATCTTCGTAAGGCTTCAATTGTGTATTTCGTTTAGGAAACTAAGTCAACATATTATCACTAAAATTAGCTGAAGTCAGGAAATTACTTCTGAATTTGAGAAGGAATTTGAACATCGGCATGGGAACATAAATAATAGCTAAACCAGTCTGTCTGCCAGGCACTGTGCTAAACAGTTTGAATGAATATGATCATTTCAAAACTATGTACTGAAAAGTAAATGCAAAAACAATAAATACAAAAGAAGTATTTCCTTTAAATAAGTATCCTTTCCATTCTTCCTAAAGCGAAAATTTTTACCCCTGGCAGATCTCTCTCTCTCTTTATTTTTATTTTTAATTTAAGTTTAGTTAGTTAACATACTGTAGAATTCAGTGATTCATCACTTACATTCTTAAAATTTAGACACTTTGCATCTAAAATTTTATAAATTTTGGCTTAGAGTTTTATTTATTCACTTTATACTTGTATTCATATAAATCTCGTATAAAAAAGACTTTTTTAAATCTAATATGTTATTTAATGGTTATTCTTTTGCATTTGAAATCTTGAATATATAAAGCATTCTAAAATGCCTCATGGAAGAAAGAGTATTTTTAGTTTAAGTAGTATCGAAGTAAAACAAAAGTTTTTGCTCATAAAAACACACTTCATTTTTATCCTTTTTATTTTTTCTTACAAATGGTACTTGAACATTTTAAGATTGTTTTGAAAAGATAATAAAATTTTAATTCAACATTTCAAAAAAATGAAAGTCCAAGTCCAATTCTAATTCCATTTACTTGAAAAACTATAATTCTCATTGGGTATAAATTCATTTATATGAGTATAATTTTATCTTTAAAGAAACACAGTAAAGTCATTGTCAAGTTGGGTAAGATGAACATTTAAAAAACAATTATGGGGCTCCTGAGTGGCTCAGTGGGTTAAAGCCTCTGCCTTTGGCTCAGGTCATGATCTTAGGGTCCTGGGATGGAGCTCTGCATAGAGCTCTCTGCTCAGCAGGGAGCCTGCTTCCCCCTCTCTGTCTCTGCCTACCTCTCTGCCTACTCGTGATCTCTCTCTCTCAAATAAATAAACAAAGTCTTAAAAAAAGCAATGAAAGCTTATATTACTTGTGCATACACACACACACACACACACACACACACACACACACGTACATATATACACCATTGGAATACCAATACCAATGGAGATCTATCATTTGAATACAAGGCATAAAGACCAAATCAGAGAGGACACTTGAATGCAAGCTTAAAAACCCTGAGATGAATTGTTTCTGAAATTCTTAGAGGATATGGAGAAATTTATAAATATTGTGTAGTCAGCTTCTTTGTTATTATTAGGGGATCCTTAGAAGCAAAGCAAATGGAGATATCCTCTCACTAAAACTTTTGGTCCATAGTTAAGTTTATAATGTAAGGGTGATTCAAATGGCAGATTTACAGTCAAATATAAAGGGGTTTTGTGGCCCTTTCTTGTTTTTAAGTAAACGCAAACCACTCACATCTGCTAAAACAGAAGCTAAAGAGGTAGGAGAAGGAAAACATGCTTTAGACAAAAGCAAAGATGCCAGATCTGTTAAAGGGTTTACCATGTCACCCACACAGACAGATTTCAATCAAAGTGGCTTAGTCCTTCAGGAAATTGGTTCTAACATCCAACTCATTAGCTACTTATTTTCTTCTTTATAAAAGACATAACAAACATAAAAACAAAATATACTCCACTATGGTTTTTGAAAGTTAAAAAATAAAGTGATTTGAGGGGTGCCTGGGTAGTTCAGTGGGTTAAAGCCTCTGCCTTCGGCTCAGGTCATGATCTCAGGGTCGTGGGATCGAGCCCCATATCGGGCTCTGTGCTCGGCGGGGAGCCTGCTTCCCCCTCTCTCTCTGCCTGCCTCTCTGACTACTTGTGATCTCTCTCTCTGTCAAATAAATAAATAAAATCTTTAAAAAAAAGTGATTTGAAACATTTAATAAAAGATGTAGGAAGTAACCTACTGATACATTTGTTCATTTCTGAGATTTACAACTTTTATAAAGAAAGCCAGGAGAGGGACTAAAGTAATTTTTGTGTTGTATTGTGCTCCATAGAAACAATGAGGCACATGTACATCAAGAAGACAAAGCCAAAGAAAGATTTAGAAAAAAAAGAAAGAAAAAATATTTTGTTATTTAATTTCTCGAAGTATTTATTAAATTCTGAATGCTAGGTGATCTTATTTTACTTATTTTATTTTTATTTTTAAAGATTTTATTTATTTATTTGACAGAGAGAGCACAAGTAGTCAAAATGGCAAGCAGAGGAAGAGGGAGAAGCAGACTCCCCGCTGAGTAGGGATCCCAATGCAAGGCTTGATCCCAGGACCCTGGGATCATGACCTGAGCCAAAGGCAGATGCTTAACCAACTGAGCCACCCAGTAGTCCTTCATATAAATTTTTAATAGAGAAATTAAATATAATATAGTAGATTTTAATATGATAATTTTTTATATATTAATTTTGAAAACATGGTTTGCATTATGTGTAATTATTTCAATATGATGATGGAAATAAAGGAAATTGGTTTTCTTTAGATTCTGTTAATTATTTCTTTCTCAGAATGATTAATGTTATATTTATAATGTTGTAGATTAATGTCAAATTTTCTCACTTTTAGAAATTTTAAATAATATGAGAGATTAGCTCATTATTAGCTGTTCAATGTAATAGCACAATTCACGTCTATGGAGTAGAGCCCAACTACTTTTGGAAAGATTGTAATTAGGTACTTTAGACTTGGACATTTGTTTTTACTTATTGATATAAATCCTTTTGTGTTATAATTTTTTTTTTTTACAATTACAGATTTACTATTTTCCAGGGACCGTTACAGTTGTATATGTTAAGTTCTACAATAGAGGAAGTTACATGGTAGTCTAAAAGTTTAAAAAAAAGAGGTAAATTGATCTTATCCTTTTAATCAGATAAATTCTTCATACAATCGAAAATATTTTCATTAAGGAATGTCCAAAAGTTGACAGAATAAGTTAAGAATGGTCACAGCAGAAGGAATAGAAAAATAAGAAAAGAGTTGTATGAAAGAGTATGTATCTTTGACAGAACATAATCATTTCTCTGTCTGACTACAGTATGAGTTTGTGGGTGAAAGTGGTAGATAACTGAGGAAAATGACCCTGAATATCAGTGAGTTTGTATTTCACCTTCAGAAGATGAGAAATAAATAAAACAATTTTCCAAGAGTACTATGTATATACTTTTGCATTCTAGATGTCTTCGAGGTCTATTTAGAAAAAGAAGACAAAAAGAAGTAGTAGCACAGCCATGATGTTATGAGTGTCTGAATTAAAACATCTGCAGTGATGATAGAGAAGAGAAGTGATGTATTAGCAAAATAATTCAGGGTAAAAGTGAGAAAATTTAATAATTTGATTTAGAAGGGTCAAGGAATACTCAGATTTTTTGGTGACTGGTTTGATATTATCATTAGCTGAAATGAGCAATACCTTAAAAAAAGAATGGGTTTATTTGCCAACATATGAAGTTTGTTCATGAATATGTTAAACTGGAGGTGTAGGCGGTAAATACAGTTAGAAAGACAGCCAGTAATTAAAATAAGGGTCTGGAACCTACGAGAGAAATCTGAAGTAAAAATTTAAGTCACAGGTCAGAGGAAATATTAGAAATGTCGGGATGGATAAGAAACAAAGAAAAACAAAACAAAATAAAAAAAACAATAAGGCATTTAGAACATTGTTTCTCAAAGTGTTATAGATTTTACGCACACACATATACACTCACTCATAAACACATAAATATTTCATGGTCAAAAAATTTAGGAAACATTTAGTTAAACACAGTTAATAATCTTTCTTTACTGCAACACTTCTTGGAGACTTTTACTTCTCATTAACAATATATAGTATATAGCATTGCCCAAACATATCAGAGAAATGCGTTTTTTGAACACATTTCAGGAAAATTACTCTCGATTTGGGAAACTCTGGTGCAGAATAATAAGATAAAAAAAATACCTATTAGGACCAGTATTTACACAGTGGGAATCAGTAGAATGTAGCAAGAAGAGAAAGTTGTTTAATGGGGGTCAGCATTGAATGGTCTTAAGGAAGTTAAGACGGGAGAAAATTTCAAGAAGAAAATAAGAGGAGATATAAAATGTTTAGAAGGGCCAATTAGGAAGATCACATGAATATTCTCCCTGTATTCTATTAAGAATTCATTGATAACTTCAACAATTCTATTAAAAAAAGTGATAGTTGTTGAAAAAAATTGCAGTGAGTTAAAGATTTTAAAAGGATGTAAGACTTATTTAATAAGGGAAGATAGCATGGAAGCAAGCTGGAGAAAAGATAACTATTGTGATTATTTGCTTTAAATGGAAAAGATAATATCCCAATGAATTTCAACTTTTGAGCACTTAAGAATCTGGAATCCATGTTAAAAATATAAATTGATATATGTATATTATGTTGTATGTATATAATATATATTGTGTACATACATACACAATGTAAATACATAATATATAGGTATATATATATGCATATATATAATATATATATTGTATACACACAATATAATATATACACTTTCTGACTGTATGACCTTGCACGAATATTTAGACTTTTAGTGTCCCAGTTTACCCACATGTAAAATGAGAATAATAATAGTAACTTACTTTTTGGTTTACTGTGAGGACTAAGTGGGTACATGTACTTTGTGGAGTTCTTGGATTAGTTTTTAAACACAGATTCTAGAGCCTCTAAGATTTTGATTGGGTAAGTATTGGACAGATGAGAAGTAGAAATCTGCATTCTTTTTTTTTGTTTGTTTGTTTAGATTTTATTTATTTATTTGACAGAGAGAGAGATCACAAGTAGACAGAGAGGCAGGCCGAGAGAGAGGGGGAAGCAGTCTCCCTGCTGAGCAGAGAGCCTGATGCGGGGCTCAATCCCAGGACCCTGGGATCATGACCTGAGCCCAAGGCAGCCGCTTAACGACTGAGCCACCCAGGTGCCCCAGAAATCTGCATTCTTAATGACCCTTCCCCCTACATAATTGTCATGCATATGACCTTGGGACCACACTTTGAGAAACCTGGTGGAGACTGATGTAGGTTCATTCAAGGAAAATGCTTAGGAAATAACCAGGAAATTTTTGATACTGCCTCAAAGAAGAATCAGAGGGTGTAGTTTCTGTAAGGTTACTGTGATTAAGTACAAATACCACAACTTAAAACAACAGAAATTTATTCTCGTACAGTTCTAGAGGCTAGAAGTTTGAAATCAAGTGTCAGCAGTATCATGCTCTTTCTGAAGGCTCTACAGGAAGAATTTTTCCTTGGTTTTCCCAGTGTCTGGTAATTGCTGGCAATCCTTGGCCTTCCTTGACTTGTAGCTGCATTACTCTGATCTCTGTCTCTTTCTACATGTGGCCTTCTTTTCCATGTGTCAATATCTCTTTTCCTTTTCTTATAAGGATATTAGTTATATTGGACTATAGCCCACCCTAATCAAATATGACCTCATCTAAATTATATCTTAATTACATCTGCAAAGACCTTATTTCCAAATACAGTCATATTTACAGGTAACGAGGGCTAGGACTTGCACATATCTTTTATGAGGATACAGTTAAATCTAGGACAGAAGGGAAGGACCTTAAGGTAAGATACTAAATAACACTAGTAACAAGATAATATGCTTTAAAAATAGCATATCAATCTCTACAAATGTTAGATGACTGATTATATAAATGTTGTCTGTGAGATAGACAATTGTTGGCCTCATCTGGCATTTACCTGAAAATTAAGCTACAGTGGCAACATGCATTATCATCAGTGGTTGTAGGCTTTTACATACTACATTTACATACTACACAAATATAACTTCATCCAAATCTACTGTCTACTGTAGACTTTGGGTAAGCATTTACAAAATTATACAAATATTATATCTACTGCCAAATCTACTGTTAGGGCAAACCATAACACATCCGCATGAGATAGTTTTTTATAGAAAATGGTAAATGAAATTCTACCCACTTGAAGGATTTTTCTTCTGCCCAAAGATGTCATTCTCAAGTAGGGATATAACATGATAGAGACCGACTTCCAGCCTGTGGCCACAGATTATGTGGGGATATCTGAAATCCAGATATATTTCCTCTTTAATTATCCAGTCAGAAGCAACTCTCTCCATCACTGAAGTGCATAGGAGGAAGGGTGGCAATGCATCAAGAGTAAGCATGCTGGAAATGTGTGTGACCTGCTCACTAAATTGTGCCTTGGGAATTGCTCAGGCACAGAACCCTATGCACTATTTTCACTTGAAGATAAAGCCTGCTTTGAAGTTAATTTGATTATTTAATACTCCTATCATGATAGTTTGCCCTGAATGCCTGATAGGATCAGGCATTCCTTTTAATCATTGATCAAGTGTCAAACTGTTTCTCAAAAAGAAAGCATTTTCTTGCAAAAAGGGATTTTGCTCCCAAATCAAGTGTCTTTCTTTGTATTTATCCTCTGAGGACTTGCTACAGGCTCCAGATAGCAATTCTATCAACCATAGGTACTTGAATCATTGGTTGCCCTAAAAATAACAACAATAATTAATAATAATAATAGTAACAGATCTACTTTATTGCAATCTTTTATACCCCAAAACTATTCTCTTTCTCTGAGTCCCACTCATACTTAACATCATTCTTAGCATCTATATGCAAATTAGGACACAAATACAAACACTTTATATGTTACCTCTGACATTCAAAAGAACCCACTAACACTGTTCCTCTTAATGCATTTCCCTTTCACTTGAAGATAGGATGCCCAAATGCTCCACATTTTTTAATTCTTAGATTATACTAAAGTGGAAGCCCTCATTTTTGCCATGTATGTTTCCAAGATATCTAAGGTACACTTTAACTTGTCTTTAGAGCTCCAGAGCTCATCTACCTGTTGCCATACATGTAATATAGCAAGGTTATGTCTCTTGGGAGAGGTAGCCGGGGTTTTTAAGAATGAAATTGTGACACAGCGAAGGAGAGTTACACTTCTAAAGCTGGAAGTAAGAATGTTTTACCAGTTTAAATCATTTCAGATATTTTCCAGCTGTGGAGATAAAGAAAAATAATTTGCCTAACTATGTAACAGGTACCAGAAGCTAAATGTATCTACACAGCAAATAGACTACATCTGAATTTTAAATTTCCATTTTATTAAGCTTATTATCCTATCACTTTCTAATATCCAGTCCTTGCACATTAACCAAAATAAAGGCTTAAATGGAAATATGGGAGGAATCATCACATCCACACTTTCCAAATAGTTGGTGATGATATTCTCTGTAAATCCCATGACAGTATGGTCGTGGTGGTGGTGATGATGATGATAATGATGAGAACAGCAACAAATAATATTTATTAAGCACTTACCATGTAACAGCTACCTATCTAAGCACGTTATATGTATTATCTCTAGTGGCATTGCTAATGACTAAATAGAGTAATAAAGAAGTCTATAATGACTATTACTGAGCCCTTTCTACAGTAATATTGTTTCCCATATCAGATGGGATCAGCGTGGGAATTCTTCAATTTCCTGAGGGAATCTTGTCTGTTTGGTAATCTAAAGATGGAGAAATAGCCACTGGTGGGGGAGACATTCCCAGAAATCCACTATGAAGCAGTCTTTGGTTAACACTATTCAACTCTTGGTCCTTGCCAGTAGTAATCTCTGGGATGCCTCAGCTATTTGTATTCTTAGATTCTATTACCTCTATAATTCCTTATATTACAAATGTTCCTGAAGATTTCTGCTTTGCTGCTTAGACCATGATTAATATAGGACCAAATAATTGATTAAATCTTACCAAAGCTTTCTGTAGATAAGATGATGTTTATTGTCATGCTGGCCCTTAAACCATTATGTTGATCACACCAAGCATTGGGCTTCTATTGGCCTCTGCCACCTACTTATCCATAGCTATTCAAATCACGTGGACAAATTTCTTCTTCAGTGCCCTCAGAAAAAAAGCCAATACAGTTTTGAAAGATACTTGGAGGTCCCATACGAATTTATTTCTTAAGTCCTTAATAAAAGAAATTATATTCCAGAGCCACATTGTCAACATGGACATTGTGTGGATGAGACTATACATGATAAATTTATTTCAATATTTCTAACTCCAAGATTTTGGATACCCTTTTCTACATTATACTAAGGAAATGTAGGTATCTCAGTTTCATTTAGAGTAAGCCACTAATGTGCTCAAATTTTATTTAACCAACCATGAAATAATGAGAATCATGCACATTTGCCTAAATAGAGAAATAAAGAGATATATTATTCTTTACTCCAGTATCATGGAGATAGCCATAATAGTTTTTATAATAAAGGAATTTATCTTTTCTTCTAGTTTTTAAGTTATTGGACTTAAAGATATTCACCAAATAGCTCATCCTATTGAACTTTTTGTAGCTGAATCCTATCAATGAATTTAGCCAAATCTAAAATCTTTCTTTACCTTGTCTACCATCCATAAGATCCATAAGATCCACTCTCACACAATTTTTAGACATTTGTCAATATAAATTGTCAAAATCTTGTGATTCTTTTGGGGCATTAACCTTCTATTCTAAGGTTTGCACATAGTTGGCAGTAGTTACAGATCTGAGAATAAGAAGAGGTTTTGGGAATGATGCAGGATACTGGCTTCCCCTTGTAAAATAATTCCTTAAGGTAAGGTTACTACAGAGCCCTCAAGTAAGGCAAAGATGACATCAGGCAATAGGCTTGATTGTCTGCTTCAGCTGGTAAGGCAGACCCAAGGGATTCAGGGGGTTAGGAGTACCTCAGTTATCTAAATCCCACTCCCTCCTCTGATTCTCTATGTTAAATGTTTGTCCAATCGTGCTAAAACTGTTACATAAAAATTTCACATCACTTTGTGAAAATTAAAGTTAATTTAACTTTAATTAAGTTGTTACTTCTACAATCAACAGATTCTGTTTTCCTTTGGCTCTTGGTAAGACCAACTCTTGTCTACAAGAGAAAAAATAATTTAACAAAGTCATAGAATGCCTCTACATTTTGAACTGAGAGTTGTGAAATTTGTTAGTCATTTTCTTTCACAGTGCAGTGAAGAATTGGGTTTCAGGGAGGATATCCTTGGAGAAGTGAGAGAAATATAAAATCAGTTACTTGACTAAGTTGGGACTATAAGAAGTGAAAATATTTATTTGGAGATGAGGTTCTGCCAGCTCATGGCATATAGTCATGAATGTTGGTCATGATATTAGTGGACAATAGTTATAAAGTGCCCATTGAATGATAGGACCCAAGTAGCAAGAGGAAATCATGGACAGTTTAAAATAAGAAAATTATTAGCTCAAATTCCACAAAAGATTTAGGGGTTCTGGACAAGCATGAACAAGGCACAATATTATAAAAGCAAATGCTCCACAGTGAGATCATGAATATTAGGAACAGAAGCGTCAGAGATCAAGATTGATTCAGAAAGGGGAGCCTTCCCAATGTTGGGGAGGAGTGATGCTTAAACTTCCAGAATTCAGTTACAAGCTCAAAATGGACTAATACTGGATTTCTCTTTAATCTTGGCAGATGATATGTTTAAATAAGTTATGATTAGAAATAGAAAAGTAATGTGCTATTCCTTATAGAGTTTATAACATATTTTTTTAATAGGAAAAGAATTTTTCTTTTCTTCTAGTTCTTAATTATTGGAGGCATATATGAATAGCTCATTTTATTTCTGAAATTTTGTTTTGGTTCTCTCTGCCTCAGAAAAAAAAATGCAGACTAGCAGGTCAAAAGTAACCTATTTGACTATGAATAAAATTTTTCAAGCTGCTTTTACAATTAATAAATATATTTCTTGTTTTACTTCTCACAACTTCCTCTTCTGGTTTTATAAAAAACAAAAGTAAGGAAGAAAACAGCCTTTTCAGAGTTCTCTATCATCAACCAGGAAAAGACCTCCTCTGTCCACCCTTAACTGTGTATCCACTCTAAAGGGATATGGGATATGGGAGAATTGAAGCAGGACCATTTAAATTCTGTTTCCAACATTATTGTGCACAAATTAAATTAGATTAAATGAGATATAGGGTGTTTATTACAGTGTTATTTATGATACTAAATAATTAGAAATAAGGACCTCACTACAAGGTAGTTTCTCAACTACAGCAAGTATACACAATTTAATATTATTCACCCATTAAATGTATTTTTAAGGAAACAGTTTATTGATAGCATAAAAATATAACTAAACCATCCTAAAATGTATTTTAAAAGAAAATATGTCAAAATATTATTGGTGTTGATTTTGGATGATGGAATTATTTTTATGCTTTTTAAATTTTCTCTGCTTTTTAAAACTTTTTATAGTACTTTTCTAAATACTCTGCTAACAAGATTTATGTCGAAATTTTGTCAAGAATATCAAGTGAAATCTGCAAATCAGAAAAAAGCATTTGCAAAAAGAGGACTGAGGAAATAAAGTTGGTACTCTATTAGTATAGTTTAGTATCAGTAAACAACCAAAACCAAAATAGGAATGGCAGCATATACACCACTCCCTTATTATAAAGGTAAATGAAACTCCAAAGAATTCCCAAACTTGGAAGTCATACATTTGAAGTCAATTCTTAGTCAAAATCATACTGTTAAAAAAAAAGATACAGTTTTAATTCCCATTAAAATGCTTATTAAAGAAAACAGCCTATCAATATTAAAAGACAAATGTAGAGAGAGAAACCATTGAATCACTAAGTGTTGTAGTTACAGAAAGGGGGAAAATGCCAATTCTTTGCTTAATGTTGCTTTAATTGAAAATAAGACTTTAGATTTTCTTAGATGTAAGGTACAAGTGGGCAAAAAATATTGATCTGTGGGGTGCCTGGGTGGCTCAGTCAGTTAAGTGGCTACCTTCTGCTCAGGTCATGATCCCAGGGTCCTGGGATCAAGGTTCGCATCACATCAGGCTCCCTGCTCAGCAGGAGCCTGCTTCTCCCTCTCCCTCTGCCTGCTGCTCCCCTTACTTGTGCTCTCTCTGTCAAATAAATAATAAAATATTTTTTAAAAATCTCAAAAAAATATTGATTTGTTACCTACAATTAATTGTAATAAAACACAAAGATAGTTTTTTTCCCAAAGATTTTACTTATTTATTTGACAGATAGCACAAGTAGGCAGAGTGGCAGGCAGAAGAAGAGGGAGAAGCAGGCTCTCCACCGAGCAAGGAGCGTGATGCAGGGAGCACAATGCAGGGCTCGACCCTGGGTCCCCGGGATCACAACTCGAGCCAAAGGCAGACACTTAACTGACTGAGCCACCCAGGCACCACTAAAAAGATAGTTCTTTATGTGAAGATTAAATGATTTTTCAAAAGCATAAATTGTGAAGATAATAAATCTTTCCATTAAATTAGTGGGAAAACAGCTCAAAACCCAGCTGGATGATTCATTATTTTAATGACTTCCTGCTTTCTTACATAGCTCCGTCTTCATTTGGTATTGGCAGTTTGAGATCCCGTTAAGGATTTAGGCTTACAATGAAGCTTATGTAAACTTCCATATCATTGCCATGCTGGCATGTAGGTCGTTCTCATTTAGGAATGAGGAGGAGGCTGGAAAGCAGTTGCTCCAAGGGAAAGGAAAAAATTTTTAAGCCAAACGTGTCCAGGCACCACTGTGAAATAGCCTGGCTACTGACTCAGGGTGTGACAGAGGCAGCTGCTGAGCAGAAGCAAAGCTACAAACACTTCTGTCAGTCTTTCCCAGCAGGTGTCACTAAAAGGCAATCCTGTGGGCCTCTATTCTCAGGATTGAGCAAGGGAAAGGGAAAGAGACTTAGAGCTTCACTCAAAGGGCAGATTGGGCTTTTCTTTGGATATTTTCCCTCTTGTTTCCACCCATGTATTTCCAATAACATATTGATTTGGATTTATAGTAATGATGTAGGAAAGACTTTGGGTATGAAGCTAAAGGCCAAGAAAAATTCAATTTTTTTTCGATTGTATTTCGATTTTATTTTTTCTTAATTTAATTTAATTTTTTCGGTGTTCCAAGATTCATTGATTATGCACCACACCCAGTGCTCCATGCAATACGTGCCCTCCTTAAAACCCACCACCAGGCTCACCAAACCTCCCACCCTGCTCCCCCCTCCAAAACTCTCAGTTTGTTTCTCAGAATCCACAGTCTCTCACGGTTCATCTCCCCCTCTGTTTTCTCCCAATTCACTTTTCCTTTTCTTCTCCTAATGTCCTCCATGTTTTTTTCTTTTTCTTTTTTCTTTGTACCCCAATCCCTTTTATTTTTTTATTTTCCAATTAATTTAATTTTATTTTTTCAATGTTCCAAGATTCATTGTTCATGTACAACACCCAGTGCTCCATGCAATATGTGCCCTCCTCAATACCCACCACCAGGCTCAGACAACCCCCCATCCCCTCCTCTCCAAAACCCTCAGTTTGCTGCTCAGAGTCCACAGTCTCTCAGTGTTCATCTCCCCCTCCAATTTCCTCAAATTCACCCTTCCTTTCCTTCTCCCAATATCCTCCATGTTTTTCCTTATGCTCCACACATAAGTGAAACCATATGATAAGCGACTCTCTCTGCTTGATATTTTCACTGAGCATAATCTCTTCCAGGCCTGTCCATGTTGATAACAAAAGTTGGGTATTCATCCTTTCTGATGGAGGTATAATATTCCATTGTATATACGGGTCATATCTTCTTGATCCATTCGTCTGTTGAAGGGCATCTTGGCTCTTTCCACAGTTTGGCGATTGTGGACATTGTTGCTATGAACATTGGGGTAGATATGGCACTTCTTTCACTACATCTGTGTCTTTGGGGTAACTACTCAGTAGTGCAATGGTAGTGTCTTAGGGTAGCTCTAGTTTTAATTTCTTCAGGAATCTCCACACTGTTTTCCAAAGTGGCTGCACCAACTTGCATTCCCACCAACAGTGGAAGAGGGTTCCCCTTTCTCCACATCCTCTCCAACATTCGTTGTTTACTGTCTTGTTGAATTTGGCCATTTTAACTGGTGTAAGGTGGTATCTCAATGTGGTTTTGATTTGAGTCTTCCTGATGGCTAATGATGATGAACATTTTTTTCATGTGACGGTTAACCATTTGTATGTCTTCTTTGGAGAAGTGTCTGTTCATGTCTTCTGCCCATGTTTTGACGTGATTATCTGTCTTTTGAGTGTTGAGTTTGAGGAGTTCTTTATAGATCTTAGATATCAGCGCTTTGTCTGTAGTGTCATTTGCAAATATCTTCTCCCATTCCGTGGGTTGCCTGTTTGTTTTGTTGACTGTTTCCTTTGCTGTGCAGAAGTTTTTATCTTGATGAAGACCCAAAAGGTCATTTTCTCTTTTGTTTCCTTTGCCTTTGGAGACATGTCCTGAAAGAAGTTGCTGTGGCTGATGTTGAAGAGGGTACTGCCTATGTTCTCCTCTAGGATTTGGATAGATTCCTGCCTCATGTGAGGTCTTTTATCCATTTCGAGTTTTTCATTGTGTATGGTGTAAGAGAATGGTTGAGTTTCATTCTTCTGTATATAGCTGCCTAATTTTCCCAGCACCATTTATTGAAGAGACTGTCTTTTTTCCATTGGATATTTTTTTCCTGCTTTGTCGAAGATTATTTGATCATAGAGTTGTGGGTCCATATCTGGGCTCTGTCCTCTGAGTACTCTTAGTACTCTCTACTATGTGTCTGTTTTTGTGCCAGGACCATGCTGTCTTGGTGATCACAGCTTTGTAGTAAAGCTTGAAATCAGGCAATGAGATGCCTCCAGCTTTGTTTTTCTTTTTCAACATTTCCTTAGCAATTTGGGGTCTTTTCTGGTTCCACACAAACTTTAGGATTGTTTGTTCCAGCCCTTTGAAAAATGCCAGTGGAATTTTGATTAGGATGGCATTGAAAGTATAGATTGCTTTGGGCAGTATAGATGTTTTAACAATGTTTATTCTTCTGATTCATGAGCATGGAATGCTTTTCCACCTCTTTGTGTTTTCTTCAATTTCTTTCATGACTGTTCTGTAGTTCCTTGAGTACGGATCCTTTACCTCTTTGGTGAGGTTTATTCCCAGTTATCTTATGGTTCTTGGTGCTATAGTAAATGGAATCGATTCCCTAATTTCCCTTTCCATATTTTCATTGTTAGTGTATAAGAAAGCAATTGATTTCTGTGCATTGATTTTGTATCCTGCCACATTACTGAATTGCTGTATGAGTTCTAGTAGTTTGGGGGTGGAGTCTTTTGCCATATCCTCTGCGAAGAGAGGGAGTTTGACTTCTTCTTTGACAATTTGAATACCTTTCATTTCTTTTTGTTGTCTGATTGCTGTTGCTAGGACTTCCGGTACTATGTTGAACAAGAGTGGTGAGAGTGGGCATTCTTGTCGTGTTCCTGAGATCAAAGGAAAGGCTGCCAGCTTTTCCCCATTGAGAATGATATTCGCTGTGGGCTTTTCATAGATGGGTTTTATGAAGTAGAGGAATGGTCCTTCTATCCCTATACTTTGAAGAGATTCACTCAGGAAAAGTTGCTGTATTTTGTCAAATGCTTTTTCTGCATCAATGGAGAGGACCATGTGGTTCTTCTCTCTTCTTTTATTGATTTGTTCTATCACATTGATTTGCGAATATTGAACCACCCTTGCATCCCAGGGAGAAATCCCACCTGCTCATGGTGGATAGTCTTTTTAATGTACTGTTGGATCCTATTAGATAGCATCTTGTTGAGAATCTTGGCATCCATATTCATCAGGGATATTGGTCTGAAATTCTCCTTTTTGTCGGGGTCTTTTCCTGGTTTGGGGATCAGGGTAATGCTGGCTTCATAGGAAGAGTCTGGAAGTTTTCCTTCTGTTTCTAGTTTTTGATACAGCTTCAGGAGAAGAGGTATTAATTCTTCTTTGAATATTTGGTGGAATTCCCCAAGGAATCTGCGAGGTGTCGGGCTCTAGTGTTTTGGGAGGTTTTTGATCACTGCCTCAATCTTGTTGCTAGATATTGGTATTCAGGTTGTCAATTGCTTCTTTTTTTTTTTTTAATTAATTAATTAATTAATTTATTTATTTAATTTATTTTTTTTCCCCAAATACTTTTATTTTATTTTTTCAGTGTTACAAGATTCATTGTTTATGTACCACACCCAGTGCTCCATGCAATACGTGCCCTCCTCAATACCCACCACCAGGCTTGCCCATCCCCCCACCCCCTCCCCTCCAAAACCCTCAGTCCCTTGTTCTGAGTTCACAGTCTCTCATGGTTCTTCACCC
>CM052897.1:93856153-93948220 GCA_028534135.1 Potos flavus
AAACTAGAGCTACCCTAAGACACTACCATTGCACTACTGGGTATTTACCCCAAAGATGCAGATGCAGTACAAAGAAGGGTCACATGTACCCCAATGTTCATAGCAGCAATGGCCACAATTGCCAAACTGTGGAAAGAGCCAAGATGCCCTTCAACAGATGAATGGATCAAGAAGATATGGTCCATATACACAATGGAATATTATGCCTCCATCAGAAAGGATGAATACCCAACCTTTATTTCAACATGGACTGGACTGGAAGAGATTATGTTGAGTGAAATAAGTCAAGCAGAGAAAGTCAATTATCATATGGTCTCACTTACATGTGGAGCGTAAGGAAAAACATGGAGGACATTTTGAGAGGGAAGGGAGAGATGAATTGGAGGAAATCGGAGGGGCGAAGAACCATGAGAGACTGTGAACTCAGAGCAATGGACTAAGGGTTTTGAAGGGGAGAGGGGTGTGGGGATGGGCGAGCCTGGTGGTAGGTATTGAGGAGGGCACATATTGCATGGAGCACTGGGTGTGTTACAAAAACAACGAATCTTGTAACACTGAAAAAATAAAATATAAGTATTTGGGGAAAAAAAGAAAAACAAACAAACGATCAAAACAAACAAACAAAAAGGAAACAGCGAAAATGAACTTTTGGGTCTTTATCAAGATAAAAAACTTTTGCACAGCAAAGGAAACAGTCAATAAAACAAACAGGCAACCCACAGAATGAGAGAATATATTCACAAATGACACTATAGACAAAGGGCCGATATCTAAGATCTCTAAAGAACTCCTTAAACTCAACACTCAAGAAAGAGATAATCATGTCAAAACATGGGCAGAAAACATGAACATGTCTTCTGGAAAAGACATGTCTTCTCCAAAGAAGATACAAATGGCTAACAGACACATGAAAAAATGTTCATCCTCATTAGCCATCAGGGAGACTCAAATCAAAACCACATTGAGATACCACCTTACACCAGTTAGAATGGCAAAAATCAACAAGACAGTAAACAACAAATGTAGGAGAGGATGGGGAGAAAGGGAAACCCTCTTTCACTGTGGGTGGTAATGCAAGTTGGTGCAGCCACTTTGGAAAACAGTGTGGAGATTCCTCAAGAAATTAAAAAAATAGAGCTATCCTATGACCCTGCCATCGCACTACTGGGTATTTACCCCAAAGATACAGATGTAGTACAAAGAAGGGCCACATGTACCCCAATGTTCATAGCAGCAATGTCCACAATCGCCAAACTGTGGAAAGAGCCAAGATGCCCTTCAACAATGAATGGATCAAGAAGATATGGTCCATATATACAATGAAATATTATGCCTCCATCAGAAAGGATGAATACCCACCTTTTGTATCAACATGGACGGGCCTGGAAGAGATTATGCTCGGTGAAATAAGTCAAGCAGAGAAAGTCAATTATCATATAGTTTCACTTACGTGTAGGGCATAAGGGAAAACGTGGAGGACATTGGGAGAAGGAAAGGAATGGTTAATTTGGGGAAATTGGAAGGGGATATGAACCCTGAGAGACTGAAGACTCTGAGCAACAAACTGAGGGTTTTGGAGGGGAGAGGGGTGGAGGGTTGGCTGAGCCTGGTGGTGGGTATTGAGAAGGGCACGTATTGCATGGAGCACTGGGTGTGGTGCATGAACAATGAATCTCAGAACACTGAAAAAATAGAATTAAAAAAAGTTTAAAAAAAGTCTTTTGCTCTTTTTGAGTCCTTTTAACCAGACTCCAAGTTAATTCTGGTCCCCAATCACAGGGCACGTCTGTGTTGGGGTATTACTTTCCAGTGGGTAGCTTCTGGTGTCTCCTTCCCCCTTCTGATTATCCTCTGATATCAGTCCGAGCATTCCCAGTCCTCTTTACCTCGCCTATGCTGTCTTCTGCCCCCGTAGAGATCCAGAAGTGTATAATCTTACATCTTACATGTCAGGCTGGTTTCATGGGTGTTCAGAGTGTTCTGGTAGATATTTAGCTCACTTTAGGGGACTTGTTGAAATAGGGTCTCCTACTTCTCTGCCATCTTACCCTCTCCTCCAAGAAAAAATTCTTGAGATATCTTTGGTGTGAAAGGTGGTTTTATTAAAGCACAAGGACAGGGCAGAAAGACCTCCAATGGGCAGAAAGAACTCCAATGGGGTCATGAAGGGTGGTGATTATATATCTTCAAAGTGGGAGGAGGTTAGGGATAGCAGAAGTGTCTAAGGAATTTTGGAAGCAAGTGTTCCAGGACCCTGAGGGGGCCAACTATTTTTAGGAAAATGTCATTTATTACCTTCTAATAAAATCTTAGCCATGAGACTATGGTTTTCAGATGTTTATCGGTGGGTCATATCCTTGGGGATGATTGCCAATACATATCTTGGGGGATTTAGAGATAAAGGAAATTTCCAAAGGAATTATTATATGTTAAAGCAGACGTACAGGATCCTGGGGGTCAGATTAAAATTGCTTTTTGCCCTTAGCAAAGTGTCAACATGGAAGCAATTGAGTCCCTAGAGGAATATCACTTTGTTTTAAGAACTTGTCAGTGGGCTGTAAGTAATAAGGGAATTTAAGATTTTTTCTTCTGCCTTTTTTTCTCACATCATTATCAAATCACAATTGTTACTGTTATTTCTTTTCACACACGGTATGTAGGTTTATATTTATGTTCCTGGCCCGATATTGTGTAGACATGTACTTAAAGTGACATAAATGCAGCTGATCATCATCTGACCACATGTCTACTGTGAGAAAAACTTGGAAATAATTGGAAGAGTAGTCCCCGCAAATACAGAAGGCATTAAGTATTGATGTGTAAGATATATGTTAATTAGATGGAAATGTGAGAAGCAGGGCAAGAAAAACCCTTGAAAAAGAAATCTTACAAGAATAACTAAATTTCTTAGTAGCTCAAAGAAAGACTTTACTTGGCTTACTAAATGGATGACCTTGAAAACCTCTAGGAGCCTGTTTTCTTTGCAATGGAAATAATAGTACCTATTTCAAAGGTGTGCTGTGATGATTTAATGAGCTAATACATGAAAAAACTCAAAACAATACTAGCATGTTTGTAGCTCTGTAAAGGTAACTTTAATATATTTTAATTGGTGGTTAATTTCCTTTTGAAGCAGCAGTCTTTTCTCACAGGAACATTCTGAATGAGGATTCTCAAAGAGACCATTGGCACCTGCTAACAGTTGTCTTTCTTTCAATAATATACTGTAAAGCTTTCTTAAACTAGCAATTTTATTTAATTCTTCCTGATATGATAGAGTATGGATCACCTCACTAAACCACCTCCCAAACCTATGTTTCCTACATTGGTTGCTCCATAATTTTAAGTAACATACATTTAACTATATCTTTTCCAGGTATACTTTCCCTTCTGCTTCGTAAGAGGAAAATATTAACGACTCTGTTCTTCCACTCCACTCTTCTCCATATATTCCACATCCTAAATTTAGTCATTTGTGCTTTTTCACTTATAGTTTTTAGGTTTTCTTAACACTTACCAGGAGCACAAATTGGTCATTATTGATAGTACTTCTAAAAATGGAATGTATAATAAACAAGGCACATGATATCTATTAATCCATAAGCCTTATTCACCATTTTTAAATATATGGTCTCTCCTCTACTCATTGATATTTCACTTTCTGCCTGGATATAGAGAATGTATGCATTCAGAATTGTTGATTTAAATTATGTTGGGTAACCCAAAATAGATACTTACTTTGCCCCTGCAGTGACAAACAAGCAGTAAGATAATACATTTCCTTTCTTACCCAGCTTGATGTTTCCTTAATGTTTCTGTAGCATTCGCTCACTTACCCCACCCTCATTTCTCCATTCCCAGCTTTTCTCCCTCAAATTCTTTCCTTCCCAGAGCCCTTTGTCCACAAAAGTTTTGTTTCTGGTCTGCTCTACAACTGTAATCCTACAGCTTCCCTTCTCCTTTGGATTAGGTACACTCTTTCCTTGGTTCCTGATCTTCCTCCTTGGTTCAGTACCTCATTTTTCTGGATTATCAACTAACAGAAAAATTCCTGAGAAATGATACAAGGAAAATAAACTTTCAGGCTTCTTGTAAAAGTCAAAATGCTTTTTTCCCCTTACTGTTGTTGATATTTGGCCAACTATATAATTAGGGTGAAAACAAACTTTCACAGAATTTGAAATCATTATCTCATTATACTCTAATATCTAGTTCTGCAGATGCCCAATGTTGATGTCCCATACCAATCTGATTTTTATTCCTTTGTACAGCTCCCTCATCCTTTCTGAATGTGTCTAATATCTGCTTTTTTTTTTTGAATTTTACAACTATGGGTATTTTTTACCTCTTGATTGTCATTGCCTTAGCCCTTACAATCTGAGACTGGTGTCCTTTAACTACGGCCAACTCAACACTTTGTTTATTTGGTGATTTCTTTTTCTCCATTTTTCCTATTCTTTCTTTATGGAATAACCATTTTCTGGATGACTGAATTTCCAGACAGATTATCTATGTAACTAGGTTTTCTCCAAAAGCTTTTTCTACTTAGACTTTTGCTTTGTGTTGTTTTACTTTAACGAGCAATTCCTTAAATTTATCTTTCAACCATTTGATGGACTTTATTTATTTGGCAGTCATAATTTCTTGAGCTACTTCCTATTTGTTATTTCTTCTGATTAGTTAGTCTTTCATTTTGTGGGTGTGACATTTTCTCAAATATCTCTGATAACTATTTTTTTTAACCTCCCTGAATGATGTCAGTTAAATTTTTCTGTTTAACTAAACCCTTCTTTTTCATGGTGCACATTCTATATTTCCAAATTTCCAGTAGCCACTTTTCTTGTCCATTTATATTTAAGGCAATGGTGATGCTGACTGTAAGCTTGCGTCCACCTCAGACACTGCTTCACCATGATAGTTTGGGAAGTGCTGTTTGTTTTGAGACAACAAATTTGAGAACATGGAGGGCTTTGGTCTGGAGTACTTGTACCAGTACTGTCCTAGACCCCTTCAAAAGACACCTTTGGACAAGAAACTTTCATGTTTGTGTTTTTCATTTACTGAGAAAACCATTCTGTCTCTATTAAAGTGCAGGATCACCCTTATCATAAATTATGGGATATATATAGGCACTATTATTTTACATTAACATATCTCTTCTTCTTTCATTCATTTATCTCTTTTTCTTTTGTGGTAATAATTGTATCACTCCATCTTATTTTACTTTAGTATTCATCTTGATATCATGTGGTATAATTCCTCCATTTTTATTTTTCTCTTGATATCATGTAGTATAACTCCTCTATATTTGTCCTTTTTCTCAAGATTGTCTTTACTGTTTATTCTAAATCTGTTGCATTTCTTTTAGATTTTAGAATTAGCTTCTCAATTTTCACTATTATATCTCCCGTTATCTTGTTTACAATTGCATTAAATTCACATTGTACTTTGGAACTACATAACACCTTTATAATATTTAGTTTTCTGATACATGAGCAGGTTTTATTTAACTTCTCTTGATAATGTACATTTTTTACACTAGAGTGTATAGCCCTCCAAGTTTTCTCCTGAGGGTTTGCTTGGTCATTTTCCTCAAGTATCAAGATGCTGTGAGAATTCTAGTCTGCTTCTCAGATTTTTGTTGTTGTTGTTGCTTTTTTTAAAATTTTATACTTTTACACTGTATAGCCTCAGAATTTCACAAATATCTTGCTGTCAAATCTCATCATTTGGTCGAGGCCCCATAAATCTCTAAAATTAAGATGTGGACACTGTGTGAATGCTGAAATTTCTGCAGTTTTTCTTTTCCAAATGAGTTCCATCTTCTGATATTTAACTCCAGATTCTGAGCCTCTAGTTATTTAAAATCAGGAAGTGCTCCCAGGGAAAACAACTTCAGATGATGATACAGGATCACAATTCTCTCTAGGACTTTCAGTTATTGTCTGTGCATCTTTAGTTATTCTTCCACCTAGTGAATCTTTGTCTCATCTGCATCTTTAGGCCTTGAGAAATTACATTCTGATTCACAGAGGTTTTGTCTTAACTCTATCCTTTAGCCCCTCAAACTCCAGAGTTTAGAATTGGTGAGAGGAGAGTCAGCCATGTGTTGAGGACTTTGAGTCTCCAAAATTTTATTACTAATTTTTTATCACCAATAAAAAATTCTTCAATAGCAGCCTTTGTTTGGACGAAGCCCAGAACCTGAACCCAGAGCTACGAATAGACCTAAAGAAAGAGCAACCTCTGGCTACCTTGGCAGTCCTGTTACCTAACATTTTTTTCCTTTTCAGAATGGTCAGATTGATGCACCTCTGATAAATTTTTGCCCTCGTAGAAGTATTTTTCAATAACAATTCTCAGCTTCATGCCTTATACAAAAAATTGGCAACCGTCTGAAGATTAAAAAAAAAAGTATTAAATATCCATTCATTTTTCTTCAGTTCTCTTTTTCCCTGCTTTCAAATCTGCACTGCCTCTGACACAGACTTCCACAGGGTCCATAGTATCCAAACTTCATTGACAGGAACAATGTTTATTTTTGGGACCCATTGAAAAAGAAACATGAGGAATCTCTTGTTTAAAAATTATTAACACTAATAGAGCTTAACTTAGTGCAGAGGCTTTCAAATGTGGGGTCCTATGCAACAACACATATTGCACCCCTTGTCCTTGGCACTGGTCACTGGATTCAGGAAAGATTGAGAAGCAGACTAAATAAATCTACTTTAACTCTCCTTCTTATTCCTTTTTAAATTGTAACTCATTGAAGAGATACAAGATATCTCATATATTTGCAAAAAACATAATTATTTTTCTCTTTAATGCCAGTATATCTCTACATTTCAATTTTACTTTTTGTAAGAATGGAGCTGTTGATTAAAGTCAGTAATCATAAGTTTTTAATATCATGTTTGGAAGGACTTATATTAGGTACTGTCATCTCTACCTGTTGACTGGGAAAGTATTAAAAGTGTTAGGCTCCAGAACAATGGGAATAAAATCTTCAAAATATTAGAATGTTCAACTACAAGTTATGCACATACAACAGAACATCAGAGACTTCTGTGTCTCATCAAATTTTTGCCTTGCTCTGAAAGAAGCTCCATAGTAATTTCTCTAATTTTTTTTATTACAGTTGTCCACATTTTACCAGCTGCTAATGTCAACATTCTGACTATAGATGCCTCATGCTTTTAACAACTCTGACGGAGGTCTCCACTGCTCAAGCACTAAATTGCACTAATCTGTGAAATAATAAATGTGCTAAATGGCACATAGCATGACATACTTGCATAATTCTTTGAAATGCTTCATGTCTTTTAGAAATCCTAATGAAAAACTTCTTATATTACCATATTAGGGTTTTCCCCAAATTTTCCTTAAGCATGGAAACTGTAGATTTCTACTATAAAGATCTTCAGGACCCATTTTTAGAAATCATGTGCCATTGAAGAAAACGTTATAACAAAGACCTTCATGAACCTATAAAAATAAGACCAAAAGTATTTGGGGGAAAAAAAAAATAAGACCAGTTAGAGGGGACCTGAGGCTAATGCTGCTCATATGACTTCAACACTACAGTTTATTAGTCCCTGAATTTATGAAAGTAAACTAAACACAAGTGGGACTTTTATCCCTAATACCTAAAAAGGCCTGTGTTTATTATCACAATGTAAAAATTAGTGCTTAACTATTTTAAATTAAATAATCCATGCCTTTTGTGAAAACCCTAATCAAACAGGGCTAGGAGAAAGCAATAACCACTTCATCTGTGGATCCTGGGGTAATTATTGTTTCTTTGTAGCACTGAGGATTGTCAAGAACAGAGTAGGTGGGTGGGGGGATTGAGTGATAAGCATTAAGGAGGGCACTTGATGGAATGAGCACTGGGTGTGTATGCAACTGATGAATCTCCAACCACCACATTTTATAGTGATGATATGAATAAAGTCTGGGTATGTGGATGACCTATAACAATTTTGGCCAAACCAGGTTACAAACCAAACTTCCTAATTTAGCAAACAAATGGAACATTGAAGAGTTGATTTTTACTGAAAATTTGAACATATGAATGTGTCTCTGCATCACAATTTTGGAAAGTTTTGAAACACTAGGGTATATTAAGAATAGGAATATCTGTTTTTAATAATTACAAAGTTAAAGCTCAAGAAAAGATAACAAACAAAATTGCCCTTTGTATGCCATGAATTTATGCACACATATACCCAAGAAATTAAGAATAATAAACTGTAGGGGTGTCTGGGTGGCTCAGTGGGTTAAGCCTCTGCCTTCAGCTCAGGTCATGATCTCAGGGTCCTGGGATCAAGCCCCAATCAGGCTCTCTGGTCAGCGGGAAGCCTGCTTCCCCCTGTCTCTCTGCCTGCCTCTCTGCCTACTTGTGATCTCTCTCTGTCAAATATATAAATAAAATCTTTAAAAAAAGAATAAACTGTATTACTGTTTAACTTTGCACTGTATAGTGAGAAGTTGGCCTTTAAAATTGTGATGATTAACTTGCCTAAGACAGCTTGAAATGGTGCGATGGTTCTCAAGTGACAGTTTGAGATCTAAATTAATACTGGGTAATTACCTTTGTTTCCTAAATGCATCTATTTTTAACTCTTAACTAGACTATGAGTAGTGCCTCTGTTTGATTTTTCTGAATATAATTTCATAGTCTATATTCTTTAGAGTTCCAAAAAATAAAATGAAGTTAGTCTTTATTTGAATTGAGATTGATTTAGTATAAAGTTTACCCCTTTATTTTTCTCTTGTCTGTAAAATGTTGGCTTTGAAAATCTACTGCCTGGAAGAATGTTTAAGAAACACTAGCTTTTAAAAAGTTTGTGGCGGTAAATGGAAATATAATTTTATTAAACTTTCAAACATGTTTTCCTCTTTTTTTCCCTCTTTTCAATTTTTCTTCTTTTCCCAGATGTCCCATTTGTGTTCCTTTCTATCTGCATGAATTACCTATCAGCTAATAGAAACTTAAGAGGTAGTCAAACAAAATGTTGATTTTTTTAAGGTTTTAAATATAATGAAATAGAAGAAAAAAAAGAGTTATATCCCAGAGCATAGATTATACTGAGATAAACAAAAAGTTCTTGGATATGTACTAGTATAGTAAAGAGTTTGATACAGATTCTGAGGCCTTATTGTTATAAACAACTAAAATAATATCCTTAAAAATAAAATCTTCAGAGTTAAGCAATAGGGAAAAATTGCTTCCATCTCTTCTACTCATCTTTTTGCACACAGACACATACACCCCAAGACTGTAATTTAGTAATAACACTACAAAAGAAAAGCAATGTATATGGAAATGAGATCCTGACAAATAATTGCATTTCTGTTTAGTCATAGATTTGAATGACTATGCTATATATATTCCTTCAAGTGTTTCTCTTATGGATGTTAGAAATTGAGTCCAATGTGTGAACTAAAACACCCACCTACTTGGATTAAACACATGTGTATGAAGAGCTAATATCACAGCTGCAAAGAAGCACCTTGCACATTTCAGAGGCCACAGTGTAATAGGAAGCTAAAAGTTATGTCAAAAGAGTTGGTTTGACTTAGCAATTCTCAACCAAAGTACAAAGAGATTAGAAAATATTCCACCAGTCTTTCAAATATAAGCTATGTGTTTTTTATCTTATATCCAACCACTTCACAGGAAAAAAGCCATCCTTTATTGCACAGAAAGTAGTAATACATTTTGAAAGCCAAAATGTTGATACCAGTTAAAGGATTCGAAATACATTTTAAAGTATGACAATACTTTGAGGGTGACAGTATCTATGTAAATATTCTTATCTTAAAATCTTTTCTATAATAGTTTTGTCAACATTCATTTTATATCAATAATTTTACATCAACATTCATCTTTCCTCAATTTTAAAATGAGCTGGTTTATTTTTGCTTTAAAATGTACATTTCAAATTTAATTCCATATAAAGTACCAATTTCATTCTCATGTTTTCCTTAGCAAGCAAATATCTAACCCCTTAATTCTTTGCCAGGACTTAACCTGAAAATATTGTATTTAAGAGACACATAAAGAACACATACTTGTTCGGACTCTCAGAATGTTGGAGCCTGAAACTCTGAGAAAGCCTTTATCTAAAACCAATGAACTTTTCAGGGCTGTTGAGAAATGACCAGAGGGGCCAATTAACTATTGCACAATTGGAATCTTCCTGACGCTTTGTCAATAATTTATAAAATGGAGAGGGCAGAGGGGTCACTGTCATTGAGGGGAAGTCAAAATTAAAATATTTCTCTTATATATTGTGCTCTAAAAAGAGAATACTTTTTTCCAGAGGAAATTCATTTTGATATAAAACTGACAATAAATTACGAATTGTATAGTAGCCATGAATTGTTTTTGCATACAATCTTTCTTAACTGCCTTAAATTTCAAATTCCTGGTAGTTAATGCTAACATATTGATTTAATTTTTGTTCTCTATTGGTATTTCTACACATTCTTAGAATCTTACTAATCCCCATTACTTCATTTCCTGAAAGAGAAGTATAATCAATCCTTTTTCTTTCTTTACACATTAATATAAATGTTTTGTAACTAAAATATTCCATATTTACTTTTGTATCTAGCTTCAAATTACCCGTTAGTTACAAAAGTATATGGATCTTTTATTCCATTTAAAGAGAATGGATATCCTGAAATTGAGATTACTGTCACTAGCAGGACGACATTCAATTCAATTCTCAAACTTTATGACACTATGAGAATTATATGGAGCTTTCATTAACCAGTAAGTTAATTAAAATATGATAAATTTAAAATATGGCTATATTTTAAAAAATTAAGCGGAGAGTAAATGCATAATAACAAAATACATTAACTTTGTAAAATTTTTGGATTTAGGGACTTTTTGTAGGTAACAGTTTAGAGTTAGGAAAATTCTAAAGACTCATGATTCATGAGAGTCACGAGTTAACTAAAAATAAATCTTAATGAAAAGGTAGAGTGGAAGCAAGTGAAACCCGAGATGAAGCTGAAGATGATTTAGTAAAACTGATAACTCTGTTTATTTAATCTTCATCAAGAATGCTTCACCATTCACAATATATACATATATCAAATCATCATGGTCTACACTTTAAATATCTTACAATTTTATTGTCAATTATACTCAATAAAGCTGGAAAAGAATATCAAATAAAAACAAAAAAATAAAAGAAAGAATCTTTACCACACAAAAGGTCATCAGAAAACTCAAATGAACATAAAATTCTTGAGCTGAAAATAAATTTACTGCATTAGAATCCAGAAGAATAAAAAAGGTTTTCCCTATATTTTGAATAGAATTAACATTAACAATTTCTTTCTAGTTTTTTCTTAAGTTCAGTCAAAATCTACTTTCTCATGGGGAGGAGTGGAGATAAAGAAATGAAAAATGTAATAGCAAATAGTAAATAACAAAATTGTATTCAGGGACAATTAAAGGATACAGATCAGTATACTTAGACACTCAGAAAAAATAATATAGCTCATAAACTTTATTAAATAGATTCTTAAGTGCCTCTGAACTGTACTAGAGTTATCCCAGCACCCAGAAATTTCTAGCACTAAAGAGCATGGTCCTGGGTCTTCTACATGTTGGGAAGAAGCCACTTCATTTCATGATTCTACACCCTTTCCTAGGAATTCAGCTAACCATGGTTTTATCCCCTTTCATTTCCTACTTTTACCCATATTCTTTGGGCAGTCCCATCCTACCCTCTTGTTTTTGACTGCCACTTAAGGACTCTGAAACCTATCTGTGACTCAAGCCCATCAAGACTGACTCACTTTGTCATCTTTCTCTATGGCAAATTGTGCTTAAATATGTCCCCCTCAACCATGTCCTCTGTAAAATACTTAGGGAGATACTGCTTCATTGATGCCAATATTCTTCCCTGTTCCATTTCTTACCCTCAGCAGAGACACTATTAATTTATTCTCTGAAGTTTCATCTTCAGAATTTGAACTCTAAACATCTTCCTGGCTCTTGTTTTGGCAGCTTATGAAATTGTATTATAGATAGATCTCAGCTTACCTTACTTCTGCTATCAGCTAGAGGTCATCATACCAACTGAGCTTGTTCTGGCTTCCTAAATATTGATTCCTGGTGATGGTACAGAATATCAGGCCCTCTGTTATAAGATGGGGTTACTGGACAGATGATCCCAGTGGTCCTCTTCTCTTAGAAAATTTCCTATTGAGTTAAAATTGAAGTAGTTTATCTTAGAAAACAACTCCTGGTGCTTTCCTCTCATATTATTTTTCTTGATTAACCTGGCTAAACACTAACCAATTTAATTGACCTTTTTTAAGGAATTAGATTTTGGTTTAGTTGCTTTTATTTATTGTTTTCAATTTCGTGGTTTCTCTTCTAATTTTTATTAGTTCTAATATTTCTGTTCTTTACATTGCTCTTCTTTAGTTTATTGAAGTGCACATTTTTATTACTATTTTTAAACTTTCTTCTTTTTTAATATATACATGTAATGCTCTAAAATTTACCCTTTTTGTTGTATCTTACAAGTTTTAATGTTACACTTTAATTTTTCAATTAGTTCAAAATTTTTTTAAAATTTAATTTAAGAAGTCTGACTGGTGAATTATTTAGAAGTGTGTTAATTTCCAAATACTAAATCCAAAAATTTCCAGATATTATCAGCCATCTTTCTGTCACTGATTTGTAGTTTAATTTCATGTGACCTAATAATATACCTTGTATGATTTCTATTATTTTAAATTTGCTAAAGAATATTCTATGGCTGAGAACGTATTTTTTTTTAAAGATTTTATTTATTTATTTGACAGAGAGAGAGAGATCACAAGTAGGCAGAGAGGCAGGCAGAGAGAGAGGGGGAAGAGGCTCCCCGCTGAGCAGAGAGCCCAATGCGGGGCTCGATCCCAGGATCCCAAGATCATGACCTGAGCAGGAGGCAGAAACTTTAACCCCCTGAGCCACTCAGGCACTCCACTGAGAATGTATTCTTGATTAATGTTCCATGGGCTCTTGAAAGAATGTGTATTTTGTGGTTGTTGGACAGGGTGTTTATAAATATCAATAAGATCAAGTTGATTAATATTGCTATTCACATCGAATATGTCCTTATTGATTATCTGGCTGCTTGATCTATCTATCAATCACTGAAGGTGTTCCTGAAATCTTCAATTGTAGGAGTGTAATTTGTCTACTTCTACCAGTTCTTTCAGGTTTTACTTTAATTATGCTTTATGTATTTTGATGCTCTGTTGTTTGATACATACATAATTAAGATTGATACATATTCATAGAGAATTGACCTTTTTATCATTATGTAATGCCTTTCTTTATCCCTAATGATGTCCTGTCTAAAGATCGTTTTGCCTGAAATTAGTATGGATACCCCAGCTTTCTTTTAATGAGTGTTGGTGTGTGATATCTTTTTCAATTCCTTTACTTTTGTGGGTTTCTTGTAGACAACATATAGTTGAGTGTTGCTGTTTTGTTCACTGACAGTTTCTGTTTTCTACTATGTGTATTTAGACCATGCACATTAAAATTAAATAGTCATAAAGTTAGATTAATATTTAACATGTGTATAACTATTCCTTTTGTTGCATTTCTCTGGTTTCAACTGAACTTTTTTTTAAAGTTTTTATTCAAATTCCAGTTAGCTAACATAAAGCATAATATTAGTTTCAGGTGTACAATATAGTGATTCAACACTTCCATATAACATCTGGTGCTCCTCACAAGTGCACTCCTTAATCCCCATCACCAATTTAACCCATCCCCCCACCAACTTCTCCTCTGGTAATCGTTAGTTTGTTCTCTCTAGTTAAAAGTGTGTGCCTTTGTTTGCCTTTCTTTCTCTCTTATTTCCCTTTGCTCATTTATTTTGTTTCTTAAATTCCATATATGAGTGAAATCATATGTAATTGAACATTTTTACAGGATTCCATTTTATTTTATTTTATTTTATTTAAGGTTTTTATTTATTTGACAGAGATAGAGAGTACAAGTAGGCAGAGCACCAGGCAGAGGGAGAGGGAGACGCAGGCTGTCCACTGAGCAGAGAGCCCGATCGAGCAGAGAGCTTGATCCCAGGACCCCAGGTCATGACCTGAGCCGAAGGCAGCAGCTTAACCAACTGAGCCACACAGGCGCCCCTACAGCATTCCATTTTATTTTCTCAGCTTATCAATTACACTTATTTATAAAAACTATTTGTTGCCATAGAGGTTACAACATATACTGAACTGATTGAAGTCTACCTTCAAATAACACTATGACATGTCATGTAGAGTACAATTACCTTATGAATAATATCCCTTTTGTTCTTTGTGATATTCTTGCCATTGATTTCACTTATTCATATGCTATCATCACCCAATACACAGTTACTATTATTGCTTCAAACATTATCTTTTAAATCAATTAAAAAATTTGAAGTATTAATGATTTTGTTTTGTTTTCATTTATTACTTGTCTGATGCACTTCTCTTCCTTAGGTTAGATCCAAGTTATTTTTTGTTTTGTTTTGTTTTGGTTTGGTTTTTTGCTTCCTTGTTTGTTTCCTACTTGAAGAATTTCTTTTAACCTTGCTTGCAGAGCAGGTGTGTGGGCACTGAATCTCTGTCCCCACCACTTTTTTTTTCCTAGGACAGTCTTTATTTCTTCTTAAGGGCAAGTTCACTAGATATACAATTTTAAATTGGTGAGGTTTTTTTTTTTTAACACTTTAAATATTTACTACACTCTCCTTTTGGTTGTTTTTGATGGGAAATCTGTTGTAATTCTTATCTGTGTTCTATTTTATTTGCTTTCTTTTATTTCAAACTTTTCTCCTTGCAATTGAGCTATAATACACCTATATATTTTCTTTCTTTCTTTCTTTCTTTCTTTCTTTCTTTCTTTCTTTCTTTCTTTCTTTCTTTCTTCTTTCTTTCTTCTTTCTTCTTTCTTCAGAGATGGGGCATAAGAGAGACGGTAGTCATTTTTTTGGCACTCTTTAGATTTTCAGATCTGTAATTTTTTGGCACTCTTTAGATTTTCAGATCGGTATCTATCATTGATTTTAGAAAGTTTTCAGTCATTATCATTTCAAATATTTATTCTGCTCTCTTCTTTCTTTCACCTCCTTCTGATACTGCCATTATGTATATGCACCTTTAGAAACTTTTCCATAGTACTTAATGTTTTGTTCTTTTATTTTCATTCAATTTCCTCTTTGGATTTCAGTTTGGGAAATTTCTATTGATCTTTCTTCAAGAACACTTATTTCTTTGGCTGTGTACAGTATACTGACAAACCCATCAAAATAAATTTTATTTTTTGAGTATAATTTTTAACATTTTAAAATTAATTTTTAGAGTTTTCATTTCTTTTTTTCATTACATATATAATGAGCATTGTATATGTATGTAAGGAACATATACATATTGTATATATATAATGAATATATATATTTTTCATTATAGCCCTTAAGATATTTTATTATTATATTTTAAATTTCCTATGCGATAAGTTTAACAATCTGGGTCCCGTCTGAGTCTGGTTCTGAATGTGTTTTTTTCTTGAATATAGGCATGTCTTATAATTTTGTTGTTGTTAAAACCCAGACATTTTGGGGGCACCTGAGTGGCTCAGTGGGTTAAAGCCTCCACCTTCAGCTCAGGTCATGATCTCAGGGTCCTGGGATGAAGCCCTGCACTGGGCTCTCTGCTCTGTGGAGAGCTGCTTCCCCCTCTCTCTCTGCTTGCCTCTCTGCCTACTCATGATCTCTCTCTGTAAAAACAAAACAAAAGAAAACAAAACAAAACAAAACCCAGACTTTTTTTTTAAAGATTTTATTTTTATTTATTTGACCTTTCTCAATCTCTTCAAAAAATTGAAGGGTAAGAAACTCTCCTAGACTCATTTTACCAAGCTAGCATTATTCTGATAACTAAAACCCAAAGAAGATACTACCAGAGGGTAAAACTACAGGCCAATATTTCTGCTGAATATAGATGCAGCAATTCTCAATAAAATGCTAGCAAAACAAATTCAACAGCACAACAAGCAGCACAGGATCATTCACTATGATCAAGTAGGATTTATCCTGAGGATGCAGGTATGTGATACATCACATTAATAGAATGACAGAGATGAATCATATTATCATCTCAATAAATGCAAAAAAGCATTTGATAGTATTCAGCATCTATTCATGACAAAAACTCATAACAAATTAGGCACAGAATGAACATATTTCAACATAAAAAGATCATACAAGACAAACCCACAGCTAATAGCACTCTCAATAGTAAAGATTGAAAGATTTTCCTTTAAGTCCAGGAACAAGACAAGAGTTTCCCTCTTTTCACCACTCACAGTGAAAATAGTATTACAAATCCTAACTAGAGCAATTAGGGAAGAAAAATAAATAAAAGGTATTAGGATTGGAAAGGAAGAAGTAACACTGTCTTTATTTGCAGAAGACACAATTTTACATACAGAAAATCCAGATGACTCAGCCAAAAATCTATTAGATCTAATACACAAATTTAGTAGAATGCATGACTCAAAATTCATATATAAAAGTTAGTGTTTTTATACATTAAAAAAACTTTTTAAAAGAAGAATAAATTGATTCCATTTAAAATAGCATAAAAACCAGTAAAATCTTAGGAATAAATTTGTTTAAGGAGATGAAATATCTGTACTTTGAAAACTTATGTTGGTGAAAGAAGTCAAAGAAGACACACATAAAGGGAAAGTGTTCATTGGAAGACTTAATATTGTTAAAATGTCAATACTACCAAAAGCCATGTATAGTTTCAAGATTCCATTGGGAAATTCTTACAGAAGTAGAAAGGACACTCCTAAGATTTATATGGAACCACAAAGGACTTTGAATAGTCGAAGAGATCTTGAGAAAGAAGAAGAAAGCAAGGAGTATTATACTTCCTGATTTGAAGTTATACTATAAAGCTAGAGTCATCAAAAATATATGGTACTGACATAAAAACAGACAAAATAGACTAATGGAGCAGAATTGAGAGCCTAAAATTAATCCAAGCATATAAGGTCAATTAATACTTAACAAGAATACACCAATGAAGCCAAGAATACTCAATGGAGAAAAGACGGTCTCTTTAGTATATGGTGCTGGATAATTGAATATTTGCATATAAGTAAGTGAAAGTGGGTCCATATTTTATCTCATTCATGAATATTAACTCAAAATGGACTAAAGACTTAAGTGCAAGACCTGAAAATGTGAAACATCTGGAAGAAAGCCTAGGAACAAACTCTTTGACATGTTCTATGGTAGTGGGGTTTTTTTTTTTTTTTTGGACGACACTTAAAGCATAAGCAACATAATAAAAAATAAACAAATGGGACTACATTAAATTAAAAAAGCTTCTGCATAGCAAATAGAAGAATCAACAAAGTGAAAAAAAACAGCCTAAAGAATTAGAAAAAAAATATTGCAAACCATATATCTGGTAAGGGCTACTATCCAAAATATCTAAAGAATTCATACAGCCTATTAGCAAAAAACTCCAAATAACCCATTTAAAAATGGCTGATCTAAATAAACATTTCTCCAAAGAAAATATACAAAAGGCCAACAAGTATATGAAAAATGTTCAACATTACTACTCAATAGAGAAATGAAAATTCAAACTATAATAACATATAACTTCACACCTGTTAGACTAATCATTATCAAAAAATTAAGAGATAACAAATGCTGGCTGGATGTGGAGAAAAGAGAATCTGTCTGACTATTGGTGGAATTGTAAATTGGTACAGCCACTGTGGAAAACTATATGGAGGAACCTCAAAAAAAAAAAAAAAAAAAAAGAAGTAACATCTGATCCAGCAATTCCACTTTTGGGAACACATCCAAATGAAAAAGGAACACTCTCTTGAGATGATATCTACATCCCCATGTTCATCACAAAATTATTTATAATATATAAGTCATGAAAACAACGTATTCATCCTTTGATGGATGAGTGAATAAAGAAGTTGTAGTATCTATAAATAATGGGGTATTATTCAGCCATAAAAAATTAGGAATTCCTACCCTTTGTGACAATATGGATGAATTCTACATGCAATATGCTAAGTGAAATAAGACAGAGAAAGACAAATACTTTATTATCTCACTTATATGTGAAATCTAAAGACAAAAAATTTATAATCAAAGAAACTCACAAACTCATAGAAAAAGAGATCATATTTGTGATTATTAGAGGTAAAAGATGGGAGAAAAAGGAATTAAAAGAAGCTAGTCAAAAGTACAAACTTCAAGATAAATGAGTAGTAAGGATGTTGTGTACAGCATAATGATTATAGTTGACACTGCTGTATGATATACTGAACAGTTACTAAGAGAGTAAATCCTAGGACTTCTCATCACAAGATTCCCCCCCCCTTTTGTGTCTTCATTTCTTATACAATAATGCATGTCATTTTTTTTCTCAATAGACCTGGAAAAAGATGTGGTATAGTCATACAATAGAAAACGATTCAGCCATAAATAATGAAATAGTAAGACATGCTACTAAATGGATGAGAGTTGAATACATTATTCTAAGTGAATATAGTCATAAAAGACAACATATTATGATTTTATTTACTTATTTATTTTTTAAAGATTTTATTTATTTATATCAGAGAGAGTGAGCGCATGAGAGAGAGAGCACGAGCAGCGGGGAGGGGCAGAGAGAGAGGGTGAAGCTGATCCTGCTCTTTGCTGATCATGGAGTCCAACATGGGACTCAATCCCAGGACCCTGGGATCATGACCTGAGCCAAAGGCAGACAATGACTGAGCCACCCATGTGCCCTATGATTCCATTTATATAAAATATTCAGAGTAAGTAAATCTATAGAGACAGAAAGTAGGTTAGTAGTTCTCTAGGGCTAGAAGAGATGAGGATTTGGAAGATGTTGGTTAATGGGCACAGGCTTTTTTGGGTGGTAATGAAAATATTCTAAAATTGACTGTGGGGATAGATGCACACCTTTGTAAATATCCTGAAAGTCATCGAACTATACAGTTTAAATGAGTGAATTGTATGATATGTGAATTATACCTCAATAAAACCGATACGAAATAACATAAATGGAATCATGCAGTATGTAACTTTTAGGGTTTGGCAGTTTACACTCAGTACAATTTTCTGGCAATTACTCCAGGTTGTGGGATGTATGAATAGTTTTTAAGTTTTTATTGCCTAGTAGTGTCCCATTCCATTATATGGATGTGCCACAGCTTGTTTAACCATTTACTTATAGAAGAACATCTGTATTGCTTCCAGATTTTTAGCTATTACAAATAAAGATTGTGACAAATGTTGGTGTATATGTTTTTGTTTGAACAAAAATCTTATTCCTCCAGGTAATGCACAGGAGTACACCTTCTGAGTAATAAGGTAGTTGCCTGCTTAATTTTCTTACCTTGTATCTTTTTCTCTTCTCTCCTCACTCCCCCCTCTTTTATTTCCTTTTATTTGCATTGCTTTTCTCTTTCCTTCTTAAAATTGTTTTCCATATTGATTATACCATTTTACACTCTCTCCTGAAATGTATGAATAATGATACATGTTCTCTTCATTCTTGTCAGCCTATGGTATTGCCATCATTTTTTAAAATTAATTATTTTTATTTTTTCACTGTTCCAAGATTCATTGTGCATGTACCACACCCAGGGCTCCATGCAATATGTGCCCTCCTCAATACCCACCACAAGGCTCAGCCAACCCCCCACCCCTCTCCCCTCCAAAGCCCTCAGTCTGTTGCTCAGTGTCCAAGGTCTCTCTTGGTTCATCTCCACCTCTGATTTTCCCCAATTCACCCTTCCTTTCCTTCTCCAAATGTCCTCCATGTTTTTCCTTATGCTCCATATGTAAGTGAAACCATACAATAACTGACGATCTCTGCTTGACTTATTTCACTCAGCATAATCTCCTTCAATCCCATCCATGTCATTACAAAAGTTGGATATTCATCCTTTCTGATTATCCCATTGTGTATATGGAACATATCTTCTTTAGCCATTCGTCTGTTGAAGGGCATCTTGGCTCTTTCCACAGTATGGTGATTGTGGCCATTGATGCTATGAACATTGGGGTACATGTGGCCCTTCTTTATACTACATCTGCATCTTTGGGGTAAATACCTAGTAGTGCAATAGCAGGGTAATAGGGTAGCTCTATTTTAAATTTCTTCAGGAATCTCCACACTGTTTTCCAAAGTGTCTGCACCAACTTGCATTCCCACCAACAGTGGAAGAGGTTTCCCTTTTCTCCACATCCTCTCCAACATTTGTTGTTTACTGTCTTGTTGAATTTGGCCATTCTAACTGGTGTAAGGTGGTATCTCAATGTGGTTTTGATTTGAGTGTCCCTGATGGCTAATGATGATGAACATTTTTTTTTTATGTGTCTGTTAGCCATTTGTATGTCTTCTTTGGAGAAGTGTCTGTTCATGTCTTCTGCCCATTTTTGGACGTGATTATCTGTTTTTTGAGTGTTGAGTTTGAGGAGCTCTTTACAGATCTTGGATATCAGCCCTTTGTCATGTCATTTGCGAATATCTTTTCCCATTCCGTGGGTTGCCTGTTTGTTTTGTTGACTGTTTCCTTTGATGTGCAGAAACTTCTTATCTTGACGAAGTCCCCAAAGTTCATTTTCGCTTATGTTTCCTTTGCCTTTGGAGACAAGTCCTGAAAGAAGTTGCTGTGGCAAATGTCGAAGAGGTTACTGCCTATGTTCTCCTCTAGGATTTGGATAGATTCCTGCCTCACGTTGAGGTCTTATCCATTTCGAGTTTATCTTTGTGTATGGTGTAAGAGAATGGTTGAGTTTCATTCTTTTATGTATAGCTGTCCAATTTTCCCAGCACCATTTATTGAAGAGACTGTCTTTTCTCCACTGGATATTTTTTCCTGCTTTGTCAAAGATTATTTGACCATAGAGTTGCAGGTCTCTATCTGGACTCTCTAGTCTGTTCCACTGGCCCATGTGTCTGTTTTTGTGCCAGGACCATGCTGTCTTGGTGACCACAGCTTTATAGTAAAGCTTGAAATCAGGCAAAGTGATGCTCCAGCTTTGTTTTTCTTTTTCAACATTTCCTTAGCAATTTGGGGTCTTTGCTGGTTCCATACTAATTTTAGGATTGTTTGTTCCAGCGCTTTGAATAATGCCAGTGGAATTTTGATTGGAATGGCATTGAAAATATAGATTGCTCTGGTCAGTATAGACATTTTAACAATGTTTATTCTTCGGATTCATGAGCATGGAATGCTTTTCCACCTTTTTTGTGTCTTCAATTTCTTTCATAACTGTTCAGTAGTTCCTTGAATACAGATCCTTTACCTCTTTGTTTAGGTTTATTCTGAGGTGTCTTATGGTTCTTGGTGCTATAGTAAATGGAATCTATTCTCTAATTTCCCTTTCCATATTTTCATTGTTAGTATATAGGAAAGGAACTGATTTCTGTGCATTGATTTTGTACCCAGCCATATTACTGAATTCTCTATGAGTTCTAGTAGTTTGGGAGTGGGGTCTTTTTGGTTTTCCATATAAAGTATCATATCGTCTGTAAAGAGAGAGAGTTTGACTTCTTCTTTGTCAATTTGAATACCTTTATTTTCTTTTTGTTGTCTGATTGCTGTTGCTAGGACTTCTAATACTATGTTGAACAAGAGTGGCGAGAGAGGGCATCTTTGTCGTGTCCCTGATCTCAAAGGGAAGGCTGTCAGCTTTTCCTCATTGAGAATGATATTCGCTGTGGGCTTTTCATAGATGGATTTTATGAGATTGAGAAATGTTTCTTCTATCCCTATACTTTGGAGAGTTTTAATCAGGAACGGATGCTGAATTTTGTCAAATGCTTTTTCTGCATCCATTGAGAGGACCATGTGGTTCTTCTCTCTTCTCTTATTGATTTGTTCCATCCCATTGATTGATTTGCAAATGTTGAACCTCTCTTGCATCCCAGGGATAAATCCCACCTGGTCATGATGAATAATCTTTTTAATGTGCTATTGAATCCTATTAGCTAGGATCTTGTTGAGAATCTTGGCATTCATATTCTTTAGGGATATTGGTCTGAAATTGCCCTTTTTGATGGGGGTCTTTGCCTGGTTTAGTGATCAGGGTGATGCTGGCTTCATAGAAAGAGTCTGGAAGTTTTCCTTCTGTTTCTAGTTTTTGAAGCAGTTTCAGGAGATAGGTATTATTTCTTCCTTGAATGTTTGGTAGAATTCCCCAGGGAATCCATGAAGTCCTGGGCTCTAGTTTTTTGGGAGGTTTTTGATCACTGCTTCAATCTTGTTACTAGAAATTGGTGTATTCAGGTTGCCAATTTTTTCCTGTTTCAGTCTTGGAAGTTTATAGGTTTCCAGGAATGCATCCATTTTTTCTAGGTTGTTTAACTTATTGGCATATAGCTGTTGATAATAATTTCTGATGATTGTTTCTATTTCCTTTGGATTAGTCGTGATCTTTCCCCTTTCATTCATAATTTTGTTAATATGTGTCCTCTCTCTTTTCTTTTGGATTAGTTTGGCCATTGGCTTATTGATCTTATTCATTCAAGAAACCAACTTCTGGTTTCGTTGATGCGTTTTACTGTTTCTCTAGTTTCTAACTCATTGTTTAATTTCTTCTTTGATTTACTGGTTGATTCAAACATTCTTGAGCAGGTTGGTCTTTAGCCAAGTGTTTGAATTCTTTCCAAACTTTTTCTTGTGGTTGACTTCCAGTATCAAAGCATTGTGGTCTGAGAATATGCAGGGAATCATCTCAGTCTTTTGGTATCGGTAGAGTCCTGTTTTGTGACCCAGTATGTGGTCTATTCTGGAGAAAGCTCCAAGTGCGCTTTAGAAGAATGAGTATTCTGTTATTTTAGGGTGGAATGTTCTGTATATATCTATGAGATCCATCTGGTCCAATGTATCATTCAAAGCTCTTGTTTCTTTATTCATTTTCTGTTTGAATGATCTGTGTGTTACTGAGAGTGGCGTGTTAAGATCTCCTACAATTAATGTATTCATATCATTATGACTCTTTATTTTGATTAACAGTTGACTTATGTAGTTGGCTGCTCCTATATTGGGGGCATAAATATTTACAATTGTTAGTTCTTCTTGGAGGACAGACCCTTTAAGAATGATGTTGTGTCCTTCTGTATCTCTGACTATAGTCTTTAGCTGAAAATCTAATTTATCTGATATGAGAATTGCTACCCCAGCTTTCTTTTGAGGCCCGTTGGCATGAAAGATCGTTCTCCATCCCTTCACTTTCAGTCTGGATGTATCTTTAGGTTACAAATATGTCTCCTGTAGACAGCATATGGATGGGTCCTATCGTTTTGTCCAGTCTGCTACACTTTGCCATTTTATGGGAGCATTTAAGCCACGTACATTGAGAGTGATTATTGAAAGGTAAGTTTTTATTGACATCATGTTGCCTGTGAAGACCTTGTTCCTATAGATTGTAAGTTTCTGTTCTGTGTCACTCATGGGTTCTTTCTTCTTTTATAGAACCTCCCCCTCCCCCAATATTTCTTGTAGTCCCGGCTTGGTGGTCTCATACACTTTTAAACCTTGCCGGTCTTGGAAGCTAATATGGAGAGATAATCTCCATCCATTTTGAATGTCAGCATTGCTGGATAAAGTATTCTTGGCTGTATGTTCTTCTCATCCAGTGCCCTGAATATATCATCTCAGCCCTTTCTGGCTTGCTAGGTCTGTGGACAGGTCTAACGTTATTCTGATGTGTCTTCTGTATGTAAAGAATCTCTTCCCCCTAGCTGCCCTTAGGACCTCTTGTTGAAAATTATATTTTGCAAATTTCACAATTGTGTGTCTGGGTGTTTTTCTAGACTCGTTGATCTTGGTGGGTGTCCTTTCTGCCTCTAGGACATGAACACTTGTTCCATTCCCCAGATTGGGGAAATTTTCATCTAGAATTTTTTAGCTATATCTTCTAGTCTTCTGTCTTTCTGCACCCCCCTCAGGGATTCCAATAATTCTGATGCTGGAACGTTTCATGGCATAATTTATTTCCCTAAGTCTGTTCTCATGGTTTCTAAGCAGTTTGTTCCAGTCCTCCTCCTTACCTTTCTTCTCTATCAATCACTTTGTCCTCTAGATCACTAATTCTGTCCTCTGTCTCAGTTACCCTAGCTGTTAGACTATTTAGATTACATTGGATCTCTTTGATAGCATTTTTAACATCAGCCATACTGGTTCTTGACTCCGCCCTTCAACATTCTATGTTGTCATTAATGTTTTTCTCCATCCTAGCCATTGCCTGGATAATTGTTACCCTCAATTCCCTTTCTGATGTACTGCTTATGTCCATATCCCATAGTTCTGAGGGAGAGGGTGCAATCTCTGGGTTTTTCCTCTGTTGAGTGTTCCTCCTCCTAGTCATTTTGATGGGAAGTGTTTGAGGGGATGTATAGCTGAATATATCACCCACAGTCCAGGCAAGAAGCACCCTGGAAGGTTTCAGAGCAATCAGAATTCACCACCAAAAAGAAATTAAAAAGATAAAAAGAGAGAGAAAGAGAAAAAAGGAAATCCCAGCCAAAATGAGCCCCCAAAATAAGATTTATAAGGTATATAAACAAACACGAACATACAGACTGACATAAGTAAATGACAAGTAATAAAAGAACCTAGTCAGAATGAGCCCCAAGAATAAGATTTATATAATACCAGAACAAATACAAAATCACAGAAACACTGATAGAAGGATAAAATGAGAGGGTGGTTATAAATCCTGGATGCAGACCAGGAAGGTTATTTCAGATCTTTCTGAGTGTATCGCTGTGTTACGCCTCTAGTTGTAATGTTAAGTAGTTTAAAAAAAATTAAAAGGCCAAGAATCATAAGAACGAGTTTAAAAAAAAAAGGAAAAAACTCGTATCTATGAAATACACAAGTTTTAGGGCATTACTGGGAGCTTAATATATTGTTTTCCCCTGATGTTGGGGTTTTACAGTTTTATGGGGACACTGTGGTTATTGTCCTCTTGCTTATGGCTTGTCTTCTGGGAGAGGGGCCTGCCTCATTGTTTTCCAGTCAATCTTGGTTTGGTTGAGTGGCCCTATCAGCTGTGAAGGGGCTGGGCTGTGTGGAAACTGGTGTTTCAGGCTTTTGTTTTCTGGAGGTTTTCATTCTTTTGAAGCTTTTTGGAGTGTCCGAGCACTGAATCTGTCCATACCCAGACCTCCGCCTCTGAGAGAAACCTCTGTCTGCTCCCCTGTGGGTGGTCCAGAACACACAGACTCCCCCTCTACAAACTCTGCTCACACCACAGCCTCCCACAGGTGGTGCGCCTCCCCAGCCCCCATCCCAGTGGCCCAGTGTGGTTCCCGCTCACCTGTGCACTCCCGTGGCACTAAAGCTGCAAGCGATATTGGTCTGGGAAACTCGCTTTTGGTGGCCGCGGTTGCTGGGACTGCTTTCTGGGCTCCAGGCCCGCCCTGGTTGAGGTCTGATGGGTTCTCTCAGGCCCATGCCTTAGAGCTGGGAATGCCCAGATCCTGAGGCTGGAGGGGGATGACTGAGGTCCTAGAGACCTCTGGCTAAGGCTCACACCAGGCTCTCTTAGGCGCTTGTGGGAGTGCACCCAGCCTGCGCAGTGGTGCACGCAGAGGAAAGTTGCAGGCTCATGGACCACGCCAGGCTCTCTAAGGTGCTTGCAGGAGTGTGCCCAGCCCACAAAGTGGTGCAAGCAGCAGAAAGCTGCAGGCTCATGAACCAAGGACTGGACTCTTGCTGGTCTCGGGTCATCGCTCATGGTGTTGTCCTTCCTGTGAATATGGGCTTAGGCCCGTGCCTGTGACCACCAAATTCCACTAGTTGCTTCTTAGGCTCTTTTGCTCTTTTTGAGTGTTTTTAATCAGACTCTAAGTTAATGCTGGTCCCCAACAACAGGGCGCTTTTGTTTGGGGTATTACTTTCTTTGGGTCGCTTCTGATGGCTCCTTCCCTCTTCTGTTTATCCTCCGATATAGGTCCGAGTGTTCCCACTCCACTTTACCTCTCCACTGCTGCCTTCTGCTCCTGTAGAGATCCAGAAGTGAATAATCTTACTTCTCAGGCTGATTTCACGGGTGTTCAGCAAGTTCTGGTAGACATCCAGCTCACTTTGGGGGACCAGTTGGAACAAGGTCTCCTACTTCTCTGCCATCTTCCCAGCTACTCTTGCCATCATTTTTTAATTTTAGCCATCCTGATAGGTTTATAGTGATATCTTATTGTCAGTGGTAGTGGTATCTTATTTTAATTATAAGTGTAGTGGTATCCTATTTTAATTTGCATTGCCCTCACAGTTAATAAACATTTTCTCATGTACTTGTTTATCATCTTTATCTTCTTTGGTGAAATGTCTTGTCATAGCTCATGTCCATGTTCAATTTGTTTTTGTTTGTTTGTTTTACTGTTGAGTTGTGAGAATTTTTGTAGATTAAGATACTAGTCCTGTGACAGATATGTGGTTTGCAAATAATTTCTTCCATTCCACAGCTTGTCTTTACATTATTGTCACAGAGCAAAAGTTTTAATTTTGTGAAGTTCAATTTATTAGTTTTTTCCTTTTATAGGACATGCTTTTTGCATGAAGTCTAAAAGCCTAGTGCAATATCCTAAATATTTTATCCTGTATTTTTTCCTAAACATTCTATAATTTTACATTTAAATCTATGATACATTTTGAGTTAATTTTTGTATAAAGTATAAGACTAAAATGAGGTTCGTCTTTTTGCCTAGGGATATCCACTTCACTAGCACATTTGTTGAAAAGATTCTTTCCTCTATTGAATTGCTTTTTAAAAGTCTTGTCAAAAATTAGTTGGGCTTATCAGTGTGGAGGTCTATGTATTTTTTGTTTTAAGATTTTTTTATTTGACAGAGAGAGAGATAACAAGCAGGGGGAAGTAGCAGAGGGAGAGGGAGAAGACTTCCACCTGAGCAGGGAGCCTGATGTGGGGCTTGATCCCAGGACCCTGGGATAATGACCTGAGATGAGGGCAGACACTTAACCTAATGAGCCAGCCAGGTGCCCCAATTTCTGGGTTCTTTATATTTTTTTCCATTGATTTGTGTGTCTTTCCTTCCAAGAAATTACACACAGTCTTGATTACTATAGATACATAATAGTCTTGAAATCAAGTAGACTGATTCCTAACATTTTATTTTTTTTTCTAAAATTGCATTTTTATTTTTATTCATATTTTCCTTGAGGTTTCTTATTTGACAAAGTTTTTATTAAGCAATGTGCTTTTCAGTTCCCAAGTGTTTGGAGATTTTTTCCGTTTTTAATTTCGAGTTTGATTTCATTGCATTCACAGAACATCCTGCATAATTTCAATTATTTTGAATTTGTTCAGGTTTGCCTATGGCCTATACATGATTTATCTTAATACATATTCCATGAGTACTTCTCTTGTTAGTTAATGTGTTCACTAAACATAGATTAGATCCTGCCGGTTGGTGGAGTTGTTGACTTTTGCTATATTCTTGATAATTTTCTGTCTAGCTATTTTAGCAATTATTGGGAACAAGAAGTTGATGCCTTCAAGTATAATTGTAGATTTATCTATTTCTCCTTTTTGTTCTATCAGTTTTTCTTCATACATTTTTTATCTTTTTTGTTTGGTGCATACATATTTAAGATTGCTCTGTCTTCTTCACAGATTGATCATTTCATCTTTATATAATTTCCTTCCCTGTCTCTAGTAAGCTTATTTTCTCTAGTAAGTTTATTAATATTTTATCTGATATTAATATAACTACTTAGCATTTTCTATTAAATTTTACATAATATATATTTTTCTATTCTTTTATTTTCTATCTGCCTTTATCATTACATTTGAATTGAATTTCTTGTAGGTAGTAAATAGTTCAGTCATTTTTGTTTTGTTTTATTTTTTTGAGAGAGAGAGAGAGAGCATGAACTGGGTGAGGGGTAGAGACAAAGCAGACTCCCCAATGAGCAGGGACTCTGGGATCATGACCTGAGCTAAAGGCAGACACTTAACCAACTGAGCCACCCAGCTGTCTCTTTTGTTTTGCTTTAGTTCACTTATACTTTTAACTACTATGATAAATTATGTTTTTTAATTGCTACATTTAGGCCCTTTATATTTAATGTGATCAGTGATACTTTAGTGCTTAAGTTTTCCATTTTATTTTTTGTCTTCTATTTGTTTTGTTTCTTGTTTCTCTGATTCTTTTGCTATCTTTCTCTGAGTTACTTGTGGCTTTTTAGAATTATCTTTTGATTTATCTATAGTTTTTTTAAAATTTATTTCTTTATATAGCTCTTTAAAATAGTTGCTTTATGTTTATTGTTTATGTACCCTAAACAATGAATCTTGGAACATTGAAAAAAATAAAATTAAATTAAAATGTTAAAAAAATAAATATGAAAAGTTTATTAAAAAATAAATAAAATAGTTGATTTAGTTATTAGATTATATATTCGTTCTTATTACAGTCTTCTGGTGTCATTTTACCAGTTCAAATGAAATATAGAAACTTTACATCCCCTGCCCTTCCCTGTTTATAACTGTCTTAAATATTTCCTCCACATTAATTTAGAAACACACCACAAAGTATTAGAATTCTTGCTTTGATCACCATAATTTAGAAAACTCAAGTGGAGAAGGACCGTCTATTATATTTTTCAGGAGCTCAGGTGAGCCAGAGACAGCTAAGCTGTCAGATGTCAAAGTAGCCATTAAAAATAACAAGAGAAAAATGAAATTCTCAGTGGTCTTTACTTGTGTGATGGTATAAGCAAGAGTCTAAAACAAAAACACCAAATCTCCCCCAAGTGTATTTTCCCCTATTCAATGGTGCACTGGTTGAGGGTCAAGTGGCTCACAGAGATAGGGGGTTGTCTGAAACAAAAGGTTAATGTGATTTTTATGGGCTCTGAGACTGGTTGCAGGGCAGGGAGGAGGAAAGGCTAGTACTGAGTGCTGAGAGTGGGGAAGTGTCTTCAAGTTTCTCCCTCCTCCTTCTGATAAGAGAGCTTCACATAGTCCTCTGAAGAAGACTTCTTCCCATGGCCTTAGATAAAAGAAACTACAAATAAAGATGTTTGGGCCAGAAATGAAAATGTGTCTAAAAGTATGACCAGCCATGGAAGACTGACTCCTTGATTTCAGTTCTCTTTAGAAGAAGTGCGGTGTCTGTGCACCACGGCTAGTGTGGAAGGGGTAAGCTTTACCCCATGAGGCCTGCCAAGTAATTGCCTATGGTAAGGACTGAAAAATCACAGATTTAGTTACTAGGAGCCAGAATTCTCATTATTTGGCCATAATTTTGCATAGTGCATTCTTTTTTCCTCTTTGATGTTCCAGGATTTCTTTTTTAATTGTATTTTAGAGAACTTCCTTCAGCTATCCTGTTTTGGGTAGGTCTTCTACTGGCAAATTATCATAGTGTTTTTTCATCTGAGAATGCCTTCATTTCCCCTTCATTCCTAGATTATTGGTTAACAGATCTTTCCTTTAGCACTTGGAAAATATGCTACTTCCTTCTATCCTCTATGGTTTCTTATTTTTGAAAAATCTGCCATTACTCTAAATGCTTTCTCTCATAGGTAAGGTAGGATAATTCCTCGTTTGCTATTTTCAAGATTTTTCCCATGTCTTTAATATTTAAAAGTTTAATTATGATGTGCCTAGATATAGATGTCTTTGGGCTTAACCTGTTTGTTGCCTACTCAGCTTCTTCAACCTATATGTTTATGTATTTAGCCAGATTTGGGACGTTTTCAGCCATTATTCTTTTAAGTATGTTCTTTTAAATACATTAAGACCCTCCTTTTCCTCTTTTTGGAACCCCAGTGGTATGAATTTTAGATCTTTTCCTATAGTCTCACAGATTCCTTAGGCTCTGTTTTTTTTTTAAACAAAATTTGATTTTCTTTCTATTGTTTACATAGGATAATATAACTTTCTCTCTCCTAGTTCACTGATTCTTTTCTCCATTCTCTGCATTTTGCCACTCCATTCACTGAACTTTAAGTAATTGTATTTTTCAATTCTAAAATTTTTTTTTTGGTTCTTATATCTTATTCTTTGCTGAGTCTTTCTGATTATTCATTTCTTTAAAATGTGTTTGTATTTGCTTATTGAAGTATTTCTATTATGACTGCTTTAAAATCTTTATCAGGTAGTTTCATCATGTGTGTATATTGATGTTGACATCTGTTGACTCTCCTTTTTTGTTTAGTTTGACATCTTCCCATGATTTCAATATATCACAAAGGGTAAGGAATGCCTTTTTTGCTGGGTGAGGTAGAAGTTTAGGCTCCTCATGTGGTCTCCATAAACATAATGAGGTAGGAGGGCTTGTTACCAGCAGGTGGGGAAGAATGTCATGGCTCACTACTTGGTCTTTTCTGATATTATAAAGGGAAAGATGTTGGAGCACCTCATCACATCTCAATAAGGTTGAAAGTCTAGACTCTCCACTTGGCTTCTATTGGTTAGGGTTGGGACCAATGTGTTTGTTGTTTGTTTGTTTGTTTTTATTGTGTTTGTGCAGAATAAAGGAATATTACCTGAAGGTTTCCTGTCATAATATGTTGTCTCTTTTGTGGTCCTCTGGTTAAAAGCAGGCTTCCATTGGAGCTTCGGTTGTTGTGCCTCTTGGCATTTCCAGATTACTAGCTTCTTCATGTCCAAGTCCTGATTATATGAGGGAAAAAAGCAAACTCAGGAATTCACCACCTTGTCATTCCCAGTGTCCTGAGTTCCCTAGCTGATGAGCCTTCTTTTCTTCACTTTTAGAGTATTCTTACATTTGTTTTATATGCAATTTCCAGAGTTGTTAGATATATTTAGCAGGAATAATATGGGAAAACATGTCTACTGCATCTTCACAGAAGCTGAAGTCCAGTTTTTGTTTGTTGGCTGCTTTTTTTGGTTTCTTTCTTTCTTTCTTTCTTTTTTTGTTTTTGGTTTGTTTTAGGTGAGACACAATGGCTGGAGGGGACTGGAATAGAAAGAATTCCTTTCCCTCAAATAGAATGAAGCTCTAGCAAGGTGCATTCCTTTAGAGGGGTGAGCCTTTGTAATGGAGAAGTCTGGTGCATTTCACAAGGATTACTCTTTCTTCCTCTCTGTCAGAGTCAAGAGAGAATATTTCCTGGCTCCTCATGAGAACCTGATGAGGAGCTTGGAGTAAATGTGGGGGCTGGGTTAAAACTGTAGCTTCAGGAGTTTCCTACTCTCCAACTAGTCCACACAATCTCCAACAATTTTTAAAAATGACCTTTCAAGTAGTCCTACCAATGGCTCCAATGGCTTCTGCTCGAGGTAAATAGATCTCAGCTTTGACTTTTGGGATGCTCCTAACTCTTCAAATTTCAACGTGGCAGTGTGTCCTCTGGCTTATTTTCTGATGGGTTCAAGGACAGTTGCTGATACTCAGTTTCTTCAACTTTTTTTTTTTCTGTTATATAGATGAAAGGGAGGACTTCCACACTCTTTCCATGTTGAAGCTAAGACTGGAAGTCTTCTAGATTTTCCTTCCCTTTCTTTTTATCTCATGCCACCTCCCTTTATAGTTTTGAAAATGTAGCAAAAGATATTTTGAGTTATTTTTTTAAGATTTTATTTATTTATTTATTTATTTGACAGAGAAAGACACAGTGGGAGAGGGAACAGAAGCAGGAGGAGTGGGAGAGGGAGAAGCAGGCCCCCATCACACAGGGAGCCAGATGCAGGGCTTGATCCCAGGACCCTGGGATCATGACCCAAGCTGAAGGCAGACGCCTAATGACTGAGCCACCCAGGTACCCCAATACTTTGAGTTATTAATTGAAGCACTCCTTCCAGTAGTGGCTTGTCTCCCATGACTTTATTCTCTACAGACTTTTCAAATTTCTAATCCAGGAAGTGATAACAAAAGAAAGAGGGAGAAAGAAATTAAAACATCTCAACTCTTAATTTATAATAGCTGCGGAGACACTTAACAGCAAAAACTTTGGAAGAGTTTGGCAGGTCTTCCAACTTCCCTGTAATCTCTTAAAACCCTCCTCCCCAATTGAGTCCTTAATTTGAGGTGACAGCATACAGGAATGAGAGGGAAAGAGTAATTTAAGTACTAGTGATGTAGGAAAGATGTTAGGATTCAAAGCTCATGACCGACAAAGAATTCTTGAGATGTTGGTGTGAAAAGATGATTTTGTTAAAGCACAGGGACAGGACCCATGGACAGAAAGAGATGCATCAGGGTCATGAGAAGTGGCCCATTATATACTTTCAAGTTGGGAGGGGATTAGGGATAGTGTAAGTCTAAGGAATGTTGGAAGCAAAGTTTCCAGGACTTTGAGGGGCTAGCTATTGTTGGGAAAAAGTCATTTATTACCATCTAATAAAATCTTAGTCAAGAAATCCTTCAGGTGTCTATCAGTAGGCCATACACTTGGGGGATGATTACCAACGTGTACCTTGGGGGTTTAGAGATAAAGGAAGTTTCCAAAAGAATTTTATATGTTAAAGTAGACTTACAGGATTAGAGTGGTGGCGGGTTGGGCTAGGATTGTCTCTTGCTCTTAGCAAAGTATTAACATGGAGTTTGTTGAGTCCCCAAAGGAATGTCACTCTACCTGTTTCAAGGACTTGTCAGTGGGCTGTAGGAAGTAAGGAAATTTAATAACTTTTTTTTCTGCCTTTGTTTCCTATATTACTAGTAGTTTCCTGAGCTTGAGTCATGTTCTCTTTCTCAAAGTTATTGTTGTGTGTGTATGTGTGTGTGTGTGTGTGTGTGTGTGTGAGTGGTGTGTGTGTGTGTGTGTGTGTGTGTAAGAGTATTGAGAGGGTATATAGTGAAACAACAGAAACATCAAGACTGTCTTCACAGGCATGAAATAGCACAAGGTCATGCTTTCAGGACTTACACTTATTTTAATGATTTGTTGTTACTGTTGAAATTTCTAATAATTTTTAAAAACAGGACTCTGAATTTTCATTTTGTGCTGGGCCTCTATAAATTGTACAGCTACTCCTAGGAAATATGAGAGCCAAAGAATCTGATTCCTGGAATGGGCTCTGGATGGAGGCAAATTTCATAGAATTTCAAGAAGCCCAAAACATATTGAGGGTGACAGTGCAGAGATGACTACAGGCAGTGTCCGGGCAGAAAGGCCTGGGGGAGTGCACAGTTTTCTGCATCTAAAATTGAATGGGGTACAGCCAGATTATGATGTATAGTTTAGGTGTTACTGAGCAGAATGGGGATGAGAAGGAGGGAGGAGGAAGAGAAAGAGAGAGAGAGAGAGAGAGAGAGAGAGAGATGTTCACTTCCCTAATGCCCTGGTATTATGTTAGTCCTTGGAAATTAGACCCAGCATAGAGAATGAAAGGATATATACCATAAGAAGGCAGAGATTACCTAAAATTGATTGAAATTAACTTCTTACTATCTTGTAGAATTGGGATATCAAATCAAATCAAACTCAGTGTTATGGACTGAACATTTCTGTCCCTCCAATACCCATTTATTGATATCCTATCCCCCAATGTGATGATATTTGGAGATAGGGCCTTTGGGAAGTGATTAGATTATTTAAGGTAATAATAGTAGAGCCTTGGTCTGATGGGATCAGTGTGTTTATAAAGAGACACCAGAAAATCTGCTCTCTGTCTCCCCTGTGAAGACACAGTGAAAAGGCCACTACTTATAAGGCATGAAGACCGTTTTCACCAAAAACTCCCAGCTTCCAAACTGTGAGACATAAATTTCTGTCGTTTAAGCTGCTCAGCTTATCATACTCTGTTATGGCAGCCCAAGTTGACTAGGTCCCTCAGAGAAAAATAAAATTATACTTAATGCCCATTTTAATTTAAAGCCATCAGTTTGTGCCCATTATAAACTCTACATTTCAGCCCAGTAAAGGATTTGACATATCCCAAAGGTGATATTATTTTCTTCACTTCTGAGTCTCTGAACAGAGTCTTGTCACATTAGACTAGATTCTGAGTCCATGTGTATATGCATGTGTGTGCATATATGAGTGGATATTTCTTTTTTATTTCACCACACCAGGGACAAGGTATTTGCTAGCCCCAGCCTCAGCAAAACTTTTAAACCTTTTTCGTTGTTGGAATGCTTTGCCTTTGAACTCCAATTTCACACAGTGAGCCAGGTTTTGAACTCACAAGATATGTGAGGCATACACAGTCACTTATTCCCGCAAAAACTGAACTTCAGGCCATGTCTTCCTATTTCTAGACCTGCAGTATGATAAATCTGCATCTTCAACCTCCCCTTCTACTGTATTTTTGTATTCCATTTTTAGTCCACAAGGACGTTTACCCAATTTTTGAGTGAAACTATATATATAAAATATAGTTTTGGTACTTCCAGATAAAGATAAGAAATAGCAACAATGAATAAAACATAGAAGTAGAAAACCAGAAAGACAGCCACACTCCCATATAAGGCAAAAATCTCCATTGTAAATAAGTTAATCTAAAACATAAAAATTTGTCAAATTGCTGGTGTCTGCCTTATTGAGTTTGGGACCAGAAATAGGCAATCACTATATATATATAGATTGTTGTTCAATCTCTGTCATTTCAATATTTCAGTGAACATCTTTATACATGTGTACAGGTGTATTTTTGCAAGAATTTCTGTAGGGAATATAACTAGCAGAGAAATTGTTGGGTTATGGGACAAGGCACATTTTGAACATTTCCAGGCATTGTTAAATTGGTTTTCAAATTATAACAATTTATGCTTCTACTAGTACAGTTAGGAGAATTTTTATTTCTCCATGTCTTCCCAACATCAGTTGTCAGACACTGCCCCCCCCCAACTACTACATTTAAGGGAAATAATATGGTATTTCATTGTTTTCACCTGCATACCCTTAGTTACTGAGGTTGAACCAGGTTTCATTTTTAAATAGATATTTTGGGTTTCATCCATAAACTTACCTATTTATACTGTTGCTAATTTTTCTATTGGTTTGTTTTATGTTTTTATTTTTAGGGGTTTCCCATACATTTTTCTAAGTTCCCCTCTGACTACTATACTAAAACTCCTTCCTATTTCCAAACCCCAAATACACTTCTTGATTCTTATCCCACTTGATGTTTCACATTATTCATAGAGATGACCACTCCCTTGTCTTTGTTAATTTCTTCTATCTTGGCTTTTGTATCTCACTTTCTTGGTGTTTCTTAGAGATTATTTTCATTTATTAATTGCCAGTGCCAAGAACATTGTCCAGCACCGATTAGATATTTAATAATGTTTCAGTGTACAGTTTCTAGTCAATAGTTTCTTGTAGGATCAAGACACATATTTCAGCTCTAGTCTTGTCTCTCTCTCATGAACTAGCAGAAACATCTGTACAAAATCCTAGGGTTTCATCCAATTTTACATTCAATTACTCTTCACAAAGCATTGTTCCTCCATTTCCTCTAAGTGTAATTCATTATATGTTGCAATCAGTAGCCTTTTAAAATGAACTTTAATCCTGACACTTGGTGACATTTATTCTAACGAGCTGGGGTGTAGAAGGCAGAAATTGTGTTAGATTATGACATATGTGATGTGATAAAATGATATCTAGAAAAGGTCATTACATTCACTCTCTGTGGTGGCTAATGTAGTATTTGAGGCCAGCTAGTCAGAGGTAAATAGTTATTATGTTACTTACTGGGTGATTCCTTACACCTGAACTAGAAAATAAAATAAAATAAAGTAAGTTAAGAATTTTACAAAGCATAAAATATTTTAAAGAGATAAACTCATTTTTATCTTAAAATATCAAAATATTAGAAAATATGAGAAAGTATTTCCCAATTTGTATTAAGTAAATGATTATGACTCACTATTATCAGAGATTTAAAAATTACTTCAGTAGTAAGGAAATTGAAAATTCCACATTGATCTTTCATGACTATGAATTAATAAAAAGTTCCAATTTTTTCCCTAAAAAACAAATGTGGCAAATAAATCTGGTTTAAAAGAAATAAAATAAATGTACATGTCTATTATGATGAAAAGAAAGATCAATATAATTTCCTTCTTTAGAATATAACTTGATTTGTAGTGATCTAAACTAATTATAATTTAACCATGAAATCAAATGTATAGAATAGAAATAGAAGAGATAGAGATATGAACACTTTCTTTTCAATATTTCTTCTCACCTCTCCTCTCACAACTCACTCAAAAGAGTGTTGAATGAAAAGTTTTCTTCTCTAATGTATTGAAAATGATTACATGTATTAGAGATTAAAATAAATCATTTGCATGGACTCCGCTGTTATATTTTTGGGGAAAAAAAGACTGACGTTTATTAAAACACTGATTTTCTTTGCATTCTATGGAAAAGTGATTGTAGGAAGTATGATGATGAAACAGCCAGAAAAGGAGCAGCAATATTTAATGAGAATGGTTGGGATCTCTCAAATTTCCTAATTTGTGTCCCATCAAAAAAATATGATTTTTTAGAAGTGGCGTTAACAGTGGGGAAATAAAAAACAAACTCACTTTTTTATACTTTATTTCTTTATCACAAATGAGGTAGAGAAAAGTAATGTTGAACTACTGGAGACAAACCCTGTAATACAGGGAACACCATTTTCTTGTCCTTCATGTCTGTTAGGCTACCTACAGTTTTCATTACTGAATGAGTTACATGCAGATTACTTTTTATTTATCCCCCTCCAACACCTGTCATAATACAATCAAAGCCATCTAAACTCAAACTCATGACCATATGTTGGTTTGCAGATATACAAGAAGAGAAAAACCTTAGATTTTAGTTGGTAAGGAGACCAGCTCCTTAAAAATATGTGTTACTCCATAGAAACAAAAGATGTCAGATGACTCACTCCAGGCAAATAGGAAGAGTAAGAGAAGGTATGCCATACTTGCAAGTAGACATGGTATTGAGATTAAGTGTAGTCTTAGTGGTTTCTGAGAAAATCTATGGCCCATTCATATTGCTTTATGTTTATTAGTGGCATGAATGTTACCCTTTAAAAAGCTCTGGTGTTGCATCTACATCAGGGATCTCCCACACTGAAAATGAAGGGTGACTTACAATAATTGGACATAGTTCTCAACAAATGTAAAACTCACACATTTAAATGATTTTTTCTTTTTAAATTAACCATTTAGAGAGGTTTTGCAATCATAATAGTATTGCTATTACTTGAAATATTTCTACAATTTTTTGGCAGTGTTCCTTAAGATAATATTCTTACACTTACAAATTTCTTATTCTTTGGGAAATAACTTTATTTTAAAAGAGAGAAATTAAATTTTAAGTAACATCCTATGAATTTTTAAGCAACATTGAAAAAAATTATTATGTAATAATTACATGGCTTATAAAATGAAAATTAAAATAATTACCACTATGATTTGATCAAGATGCAATGTTAATAAGGAAATTAGTCAATAGCATCAGAAGGTGCAACATTTATTTTAATGTGTGTATATATGTACATACATACAAAACGCAGTCACTTCATTTTATTTTTATTTTATTTTTTATATTTTTAAATTTTATTTAAATTCAATTAATTAACATAAAATGTATTATTAGTCTCTGAAGTAGAGTTCACTGATTCATCAGTTGCATATAATACCCAGGGCTCATTATATCAAATGTCCCCCTTAATGCCCATCACCCAATTCTATTATCCCTTCTCCCCACACACTTCCCTTCCAGCACCCTCAGTTTGTTTCCTATAGTTAAGAGTCTCTTATGGTTGTCTCCATCTCTGATTTCATCTTACTTTATTTTTCTTTCCCTTCTGTTTTGTTTCTTAAATTCTACATATGAGTGAAATCATATGATAATTGTCTTTCTTTGATTGACTTGTTTAACTTAGCATAATACCCTCTAGTTCCAGCCACATTGTTGGAAATGGTAAGATTTCATTTTTGATGGCTGAGTAATATTCATATATATATATATATATATGTATATATATACCACATCTTCTTTATCCATTCATCTGTCGATGGACATCTGGGCTCTTTCCATAGTTGGCTACTGTGGGCATTGCTGTTCAGGGGCCCCTTCAAATCACTATGCTTATATCCTTTGGGTAAATACCTAGTAGTGCAAATCCTGGGTCATACAGTAGCTCTTTTTTTAACTTTTTGAGGAAACTCCATACTGTTTTCCAGAGTAACTACACCAGCTTGCATTCTCACCAGCAGTGTAAGAGGGCTTCCCTTTCTCTGCATCCTCATCCCCAACTTGTTAATTTTAGTCATTCTGACCAGTGTGAGGTGGTACTCATTGTGGTTTTGATCTGTATTTCCCTGATGCTGAGCAATGTTGAACATTTTTTCATGAGTCACTTCATTTTAGTATCACAATTCAAAAGAAAAATAATTTAGCCAGGTGATATTTTCTGAGGATCCTGAGGATGGTGAATAAAATGAAAACACAACATTGTATTTGTAATTCTCTTCACTAAAAAATCAGATTAATAAACTGAGGCAGAGAAGTCTATTTTATCTAAACCTTTAGCATGTTCCATTAATTTTGTGGGTAAGCTGGAAAACATCATTTTAGGAGCTTTTAAAAACACCTCCTAATGAAAACTCAGAGACTAAGATTACCATAGCCTTGTCCTTTCATGCATAAAATTGATGGTGTTAACCCTCTTGTCAATAAGACATGGTCCCTCAGTTGTTTCTCCACATCAGTGATAGATTTATCCCAGACCTTCAGTAACCTGTCTTGTCCCTTTATAACCTACAGCACACATTTTCCAGACACCTGTTGAACAATATGTGCCTACACATAGCAAGTTGAACTACACAGTATCATGCAACAGTGTGGTACTAAATTTCTATAAGAATATCCGTGATGCTTATTTGAAAACAAAGTTCACCACTTTTGATAGGATCACATGCAGGAGCTTGCCCTCTTGGGTTAACACTCTAATGACCAAATAGGAGAGTGAGAGAGGAAAAATCTATTATCCTTTAATTGAGGGATATCCAAGCCAATCATGTAAATCGGGAGTTCATAAATTCATGTAAACCATGTAATCATGAATTATTACTTTATCTTTATAAAAGGATAAGAAAATTCCTTGGTAGTGTCCATTCTTAGAGTTAGCAGCTTGTAAAAGAAATTCAATCAATATGAGAAATACATTGACAAGAACATTAATATTCTATAAGCATCATAGCCTTTGTATTTACCCTATCCTGTACTGGACATTTTTCCAATTTATCCTTTGAATAATCTCTATAATTGTAGGTGGAGGTATTTGAGTGCTTTTCCATAAAATTTGGAATTTAATGTAAAGCATTTTAATTTCTCTATAGATTTTCAAAATCCTGGTGGTACAAAACTTCTAAGAAATAGTCTTGATGATCACTACACAATGAAATGGCAATTGTACAGCTGGAAACACCCCCTTCAGAGAGAAGAAAAGCATATGTCAAATTGACTTAACTATAGATCCTTCAGGCAAAATGCATCTTTTTTTTGGCACAGTCAAGAACTTGAATACATCAGGGATAAGTGGGTTAAAATGTCAGGACTCACTGAGGCTGAGAAAAACCTACTACCTTTCAACAATACAGTAAAATATTAACCATAATACTCCTAGTTTTTCATGTATTAATACAGGGAAGAAAATGGTACCTTCATAATTACTGAAAGAGATTGTCAAATTGCCAGACTAGACAATTTCGTAAGAGATTAAGCTGGGTGATATAAGTTATCTTGCTAAAAGGTTTTAAGTTTCTATTTATTTATAGAAGTAATCCTTTCCCCTGTGTTTCATCAATCACTGTCTCTAAAACTCTAACCATTTGGATGGCAATTTAGATATCTACTGCTTTTTAAAATACATTGTTATTTTAAATCACCAAAATGTGTGGGACTTGTTGAATTTCAACAGAAAATAATTGTCTAGGTTTTGTAAGTAAACCTGTTAAAACTAGGAAATTGCTAAACCCAGAAAGACAGCCTAGGGATAAAGACACTTGTTGGGTCATTGATCAATAGTAACAGCAAATAGTGACCTCACACCAACCGAATGTAAACTTCCAAACTCATTGACAGCATTCCTGACTTGGGGTTAGAATTTATGTTCTCTCTCTATAAACTGTTTGACTTACATGATGAATGATGGTTAAAGTAATAGCAGCATAGCTCTGATGAAAAATCAAGTTGGGTTTAGGCTATTTTAAGTCTGGTTTTTTTTGAAGGTCAGTATGAATGTCTTGATATACTATAAAATTAGTAGAATTGCCTTGTCTTAGTTTACGAAGGAAAATTCATTTTATCAGTCATTTAGCGAAAATAATTTTTAGCTTCCAATTTTGCTTTTCTTTTTAATTTGACAAAATGTAGATTTTAACCACTTATAGTTTCCTTTACTATTTAAAGAAAAGTCAACATGTGAGATATGAAAAGTATGTTCCCAATTAAGATACTCCAGGATCTTCGAAGAGAATATTCTATTCTTTCAGGAATAGTTGAATCTTACTAATTAAAAAAAAAATGTGTTTAGCTACTATTCATGAAAAAGGCTTAAGATTGTTTTTTTAGAACACTTTTACTTGTTATCATATATATGATATATATTATATATATATAATATATTTTATATATATATATATATATATATATATATATATATATATATATATATATATATTTGGATACAGTGTGAAAATTTTTCAGATTGGTGAACCTTCCAAAAATTTCCAAGTTACCATTTCAAAAAAATATATTTTCTTACCTCAAAATAGTCTCTCTTTTATTTATTTATGAATTTTAATTCTAACAACATGTGAGTTCTTGCATCTAATTACATAATATGCCCATAGATCCTATTACATGATATGGTATAGTAAAAATGGGTTAAAAATGAGAGTTATAAAAATATTAAATGAATAAAAATAATTATATGTATGTACTTTCACAATATTATATGCACTCCTTATTGAGCAACTGGCAATAATGTGCAATGCATTTTTCTAATCCTATAATGTAAATAACACCTCTGCAAGGCTGGAGGTTATATAAGCCTATGCTGTAGAATCCTTGTTAGACCCCCTATTTCTTAATAGATGAGGAAACTGAGGCTAAAATGTTAGCCTTCAAAGGCAAAAGCATAGTAAGAGGTATATTCATTCAAATAGAGGCCATGAGAAATTCGGAAAGGAATAAATATAAACTTAAATACTAGATGATATAGGAAATCAGAAAACAGACATGATTAAAGTGACTGTCAAAGTCCTGATGCAGGAGGTAGAATTTAGACTCTTCAGCAAAGATGGGATGTGTCTGGCAAGATGGAGAAAAGAGAAAATGGAGTGTGGACACAGAGTCACACTCTGTATCTTTCAGAGACTAAAATATTCCTGAAAGAATACAGTACTCTCCTTGAAGATCTTGGAATACCTTAATTGGGTACATACTTTTCATCATATCTCACATGTTGACTTTCACCTCTGATAGTGATAGTCATGTTCTTCTTTCTTTCTTTTTCTTTCTTTCTTTCTTTCTTTCTTTCTTTCTTTCTTTCTTTCTTTCTTTCTTTCTTTCTTTCTCTTTCTTTCTTTCTTCTTTCTTTCTTTCTTTCTTTCTTTCTTTCTTTCTTTCTTTCTTCTTTCTTTTTTCTTTTTTTTTAAAGAAAAAGCAAAATAACTTTCTAAAGCTTCCACATCCTCTAATAGAAAGACTCAGTCACTGCAGTGGTTTCCTTTCTTTCTTTCTTTCTTTTTTTTTTTTTTTGCTTTATTTTTTTTGCCCCTCAATGGTTTTCTTAAAAGTTACTGAATATGTGTCAATAAACTCCAGATAATGAAATATTCCAGAATTCGGTTACCTAGAACCAGTTGGAAGACTCAATCTACCTAAGCAGTAATAACAAAGAGGCCATTACTGTGATCTCCAACTCCATCCTCTCCCCTGAACTCTCAGCCTATAGATATTATTGCCTATTTTATATCTCCATTTGGGTATCTATAGAGGCATCTCGACTTGGTAAGTTCAAAACCAAATTCTTGATTTCCATCACAAAACTTACTTCTAATCCCAATATTTCTCATCTCAATAATGGCAGCTCTGTGTTGCTTATTCCAAAACCCTAAAACTTAACTCCCCTCTTTCTCTCATATGTATATTCTTTAGCTTTTTCCTCAAGATATATTCAGACTAAAACTGATTGTCATCAATCTCTAAACTATTACCATTAACCAAACTATCACCTGTCACTTGGACTATTGTGATGGCTTTCTCACAGACTTCCTTTCTTCCACCTGCCATCTCCACAGTCTATTCTCTACACAACAGCTCAAAGGTATTCTCTTAAAATAAGTGGGATTATATAATTTCTCTGCCCCAAACTTGTCAATTCCTTCCATTTCACATAAAATAAAATCCAGAGACTTTTCAATGTCTATTTTTTAAAATTATTTGTTTATTTGAGAGAATTAGTGGGGAAGAGAAGCAGACTTCAGAGAGAGGGAGAAGCAGACTCCCCACTGTGTAGGGAGCCTGATGCAGGGCTCAATCCCAGGACCCTGGAATCATGACCTGAGCTGAAGGCAAACACTTATCTGACTGAGCTACCCAGGCACCCCTCAATATCTCTTAATAAATTGAATTTTCTGCTCTCTTTACCTCAGTCTGACCTAGACACACTGGCTTCCTTGCTCTTCCAAGAACACATCTCCCTAGGCCTGGGACATACCTCCTCCAAATACGCGTGGTGCCTGCCTCTTCATACCATTTAGATCTCTCCTTAAATGTCACCATGTTAGAGATTCCTACCCTGACCACCCTGTAGCAAATAGTCCTTTTCTGTAGATCATTCTCAGAAGAACTACCATATTTGGTGGTGCTAGTTGTGACTGACAGATGGGTACCTGAAGCAGGAAGCAAGCCAGGACTGAGGGTTGATCCTACTCTGCTGGCCAAGTGCTATTCTCTAGCTCCATGGTAAATCAAGGCAGAGGAAAAAGACCTTTTTAACATTTTTTGCTCTGAAGAGGAACTTTAAAATACTCCCAAAGAGGCCTAGCAGTAGCTACAAATCTGAAGTTAGGTAGATAAATAGATACATCCATACATAGACACATATATACATACATATGTAAATATACATATATATGAAATATGTATAAACATATTTATATATATAAATTATACATATTGTTATGTATATAATCTCTTTTCTCAACCTACCCTGTCTCCCACCACCAGAATGTAAGCTTAATAAGAACAGACTTGGTTTGTTCTCTTCTGGGTCACCCAGCCCTGAAATAATGCTAGCACACGGTAAGGTTAAAATATATATATAAAATTATTAGGTTAAAATATTATATATATTGAATTAAAAGATAAATCAATAAATGTGTTTATGTATTTATGGAAAAGAATGTCACAAATGTGTCTGAGCATAAAAGTTCGAAAATTATTTAAGATTTTCAGATGCTTTTATAAGACTTAAAACAAGACAAAAGACACAAGAAATGAAGATTCAGTTTAGATATTGGATTAATTTAGAAACAGTAGTGTAATATGTGTTTATCGAATGTGATTGAGAAAGATAGGCTTTAGTTACCTTTAGGCTTTAGCTTCCCATATTAATTCACGGTAGTGCTTTTAAAAATGTCCCAAGAAGAACACTGAAAAAAATAAAATTAAATTTAAGAAATAAAAATAAATAAATAAAAATAAAAATGTCCCAAGAAGGTATTTTTTTTAAGATTTTATTTATTTATTTGACTGACAGAGAGAAATCACAAGTAGGCAGAGAGGCAGGCAGAAAGAGAGAGGGGGAAGCAGGCTCCCTGCTGAGCAGAGAGCCCAATGCGGGGCTAGATTCCAGGACCCTGAGACCATGACGTGAGCCAAAGGCAGAGGCTTTAACCCACTGAGCCACCCAGGCGCCCCCAAGAAGGTATGTTATGAAATGGTTGATTTGGCTTAAACGTGTTTAACTAATATAGCCGAAGGAAAAGGATTTTTTTTTCTCATAGTGAGAATCTTAATAAAGAGATTTCATCCCTTTGTCTCAAACTTTATGACTGGCAGTGAAGTAAAGGAGTAACTCATTTCTTGAAAATATGGGAGAGTTCTTGCATTACCTAATCAGTATGCCTAAAGAATGGTATTATAGATAGCCAAACCAAAATCCAAAAAACTCAAATGATTTGCCAAATTTATATAGGAAGTAGGGAGTAGACAGAATTTGACTGAGTCTACTATTCTTTTGGCCACAGCATAATGTTTTTTCTTTCGTTGAACAAATGCTACTACTCACTGTTTGTACAAAATGTTTCACAATTCTAGAAGCTCAGCCACATACCTCATCTGTTTCTCCCAACCTGTGACATTTGAAGAAATAAAAAATCATGATATATAGCAATTAGGAAACCACTTTCCATGTCCACTCTTCCCATTCTGTCTGTTTACATCCTGATGTTAACAGCCAAGAAAGTGCCAGGAAAGATTTTCTCCTCACTATTGTTTATTTCTTGGCTTCAATACTTATAAAAACAAATCTAAATTGAATATTTATTTCCTGTTTTACTTCCATGCTGTGTAGTGAAATCTACTGTTTTTTCATGGGTCAGCACAGATGCTTAGTTGGTAATCTGTACCAATGGTGTCATCTTTCAAACTAAACAGAGCAATATATATTTGGCTGTGATTTCTCATGAGCTACCTTAACCTTCTCTTACCTATCACACACACACACACACACACACACACACACACACACACACACACACACACCTCAATTCTCAGTGGCACTTGGTGAACAGGAAGGCCAACCTTCAATAAGCTTTATCAGAAGAAGAGCATGCTTGGCTGTAATAGGTCTTCCTGATCTGGTTTTAATTCCTCAGAAATCTCATACTGACAAACCATGAATACTTTGCATCAGTAGCAGGAAGAGGGCTTTTTGGAGCTATAATTAAGAGACTATTTATACTACACATACAATTATGTGCTCTCTATTACTAGTTCTTAAAGGGACTAGGTTGAGGCAGCACCTAAATAAGTGGCATGATTTTGCTGCAATACCCTGTAACTGCTGAGGATAGCAAAGTTTATCATTCTATTAATCCAACTATTAACCCTTATCACATGTCTTGCTCAGTGCAGGTGCACCCCCAGAATATGTTCAGTTTGTTAACAGCCAATCCCATTATATAGCAGACATTATCATAGTTGAAGAGTACATGCCTACCACATATGTTTTGGTTTAGAGAAAAGGTGGTTGCCTAATTCAATTGAGCACAGTGTCTTCAGCAACAGAAGATAAACAAGAGAGATGAACCATATGCAATCAATGTGATTTCCAACTTTGCTGGTTTCCACAGTAATGTACTGATTCTCACAGCTGCAGCCACTTAACCACTACACCCTTGAATGCCAAGTCATATCCCACTCTAATCCACCCCAAAAATCACAACCTTAGGCAAGAAGAACATATGATGTCCTAGGTGAATTAGGTTAGCAATATAACTGGTTTTATACTGAAATTTTATCTCCTTTTGCCAAATGCCTTCAAATACTGTCTTTACTGTCCTATGTCAGCTCTCCAAATCATAAACTTGCTCCTCATATGAGACCATTTTCCTTGTTTTTAGGATTATGCTTAATAGTGGTGCTGGTATTATAATAGCTGAGAATAGTACCTCTCTTATTTCATTTGATTTTTGCCACTGTTGCTTGTTGTTGGAGAAATAGACCTAGAGCATAGATTGACCCAACCTAAAGCATGCTATAAGAACAGTTTCTTAATTTGATTGTCAAATGTGTAAGTAAGATTAAGTGCATCCCACAGTTTGGCATTTAAAAATTATTTTATTTTTTGTTCTTAAGAGAGTATTCCCTTCAACCCCAATTCCCTGCTATATTGGACTTGTCTCTCTTACACGTGGAGAATGAGGCACATTCCTAACTATACCACATCCACACCCATCGCTGAAAAAGGCCAATTGAGGTCGGTAGCTTGTGACACTGGATCTCTTGACTTGTTGAGAAATGAGCTCAGTGAGTTTGAGAGTAGATATTCCCCAGCAAGAGGAGTCAGATTTGGTGGCCAGTGAGTCAGATTTTGGTTAACCAATAGTCCTTTTACTTCCACCAACTTTACTGGGGTAAATTCATGAGTCAGCACAAAGTGTTACTTCTTTATTTGTCTTAGACTTTCTGGCCTTAGTCAGTGAAAAGCAGTCATTTTCACACTGTTGGCCTTGACAGCCAGTGGAATTTAGTGCCCATGATTACCGCAAAGTGGTAAGTTGAGCTATGTGATTTAACATCTCCCAGGTCATTTCCCAAATAAATGTATGTATATGTATATGTATATATATATGTATATGCATATGTATATGTATATGTATATATAGTAGAGATGTACTACAAATCATACTGCATTAAAAGTCAGAAAATACAGATCTACTACTTACACAATTGGGAGTTTTTCCAAATCTACTAAATCTTTCTAGACTTCAGTTTTCTGATCTGTCAAAGGAAGGAATTGGATCAGATCCATTCTTAGAAGAGAGAAAGATAGATAAATAGATTGATTAATCACAACCTACATGGCAATGTATAATCGTGGACAAAACAGAAATGGACTATGTTTTTATAGGGGCCAAAATCTAAACAAACTGAAAATACATACATGATAAGAGATGATTATTTATTGTGTTATCATCAGATGCTGTGAGAAAGCATAACAGAGTGAGCTCTCTCTAAGGAGTTGATGGCTTAATGGAAATATGAAGGGGACAAAAGTTAGGCACAAAAGTATAGAAGATGAGGAGTAGGGCCAGAGGAGCATATATATTGGTCAGTTTGAGGGAACAAAAAAGGTCTTTGTGTTAGGAGAGTAGTAAGTGACAAAGGAGAACAATGCAAAAAAAAAAAAAAAATGCTGGAGATATGAGGATGAATTCCTGCAAAGTTTATGATCCAGGTCAAAATGTTTGAAATATAAGAACAGTGTGATGCAGTGGAAGAGTTTGTGGTAGGGAAGTGTGAAGGTCCAGAGACATTTCTTTTTAAAGATCTTATTTTATTTATTTGACAGAGAGAGAGATCACAAGTAGGCAGAGAGGCAGGCGGGGCGGGGGAGTGGGGGGAAGCAGATTCCCTGCTGAGCAGAGAGCCCGATGTGGGGCTTGATCCCAGGACCCTGAGATCCTGACCTGAGCCGAAGGCAGAGGCTTTAACCCACCAAGCCACCCAGGCGCCCCCAGAGACATTTTTAAACAGAAACTTAGAGGAGAAATTCAAAGAAAGACTCCATTAGAAGACACATAGGGAGAAAGGAGAACAAATTAGTGGAAAGAGAATGAGTTAGTGTAAACATTTAGCCAAAAGATCAATATAAACTTACAGAGATAGACAAATCAGAGAGCTGTCAAAATTGTAGAGTGATATTCATTTTGTCAATAGTGAGGATAAAGGGAAGCCAGTGGAATTCTGGTGTCTTGAAAATTGTGAAAATACCACAACCCGTTGCCCTGACAATGAGACCCCACACTTTGATAGTGATGATAGAACAACAACAAAAATGAAACAAAGCTCATGAAGGAAATATTAATTAATAATAGAGCTATATATAGGGTCTGGCTAGCTTCCCCTTGGGAAATGTGGGTGGCTCAAAAAAATGATATCGTGTGAGAAATAAATGCTACTTTGAAGAGTTAAATTGAGTCTCTAGGCTCAAAAGCTTCTGGTGATACTGTGCACCTGATGTTTCTCAGAATGGCTTATTCTTAACCAATGTCAGTAAATCTAGGGGTTTTGATCCCCTTCACCATCCATCACAGCCCCACCTCCAGCAAATTGCCAAAGAAAAATTTTCAAGTCTCTGTACTGTACTGTGCAGAGGTGTCAACTGGAGATTTGAAAATACAGATTCTAGGTCAGTATGTTTGAAATGAGGCCTGAGACTCTGCATTTCTTCAAGCTTCTGGCATTGATCTTGGTTCAGAAACCGCATTCAGAGTGCCAGAATTAGAAAGAGTGAGGAGAAGAACTGAAGAGAAATTTGAATGGCTATTAGAGTATTCAGATTGGCAATCACAGTGTTATCTTTGACTAAGACAATGGACATAAAAATAAAGAAATATACACAGACTGGAAAATATTCTGTAGGTCAAATTAGCAAGATTAACAGATTAGATGGAGGGGAGCAAAATGAGTGTAAGGGCATTAAGTTTCTAGTTTAAGCAAGTGAGTATATGCATAGTAACTGTAATAGAACAGGTTAAATGAAGTATAAAGTCATTGCTGGTTCTAAAATCTGTAATTCTAGGTCACTATGAGGCTTAAATACTTTCTGTGGACTCAGTATCTTTGCAGACAGAGTGTTACACAACTATGGAAAGATATTATGGTGCAGAGATTACCAGCACAATTTTGGAGTCAAGGAGAGTTTGGGGTTTTGTTCTAGCCCTCCCAAGTTGGCAACCCTCTCACTTTTCTCATCCATATAATTTGAAGAATATACTATCTACATATGATGGTTCAGTGAGAATAAACTGAGAAAATGTAGAAGAGTGGTTAGCCTACTGGCTAGCCCATGATAAATGTTGTCATCATCACCATTATATAATTGTTTTATTATCTTTCTTTAAGAACATAAAAAAATCAGTTTAAAATTATATATTGTTTAGAAACTTGAAGTTGAATTAAAACATATAAAACATGAAGAAGTTATATATATATATGATTATCCTGGTTTCCTTTTAAAAATATCTTTTTTTTCCCAAATACTTTTGTTTTATTTTTTCAGTGTTACAAGATTCATTGTTCATGTACCACACCCAGTGCTCCATGCAATACGTGCCCTCCTCAATACCCACCACCAGGCTCGCCCAACCCCCCACTCCCACCCCTCCAAAACCCTCAGTCTGTTGCTCAGAGTTCACAGTCTCTCATGGTTCATCACCTCTCTGATTTCTTCCAATTCAACCCTGCCTTCCCTCTCACAGTGTCCTCCATGTTCCTTTTAAAAATATCTTAATGTCTTCATGAAATAAATGAATTTAAATTACTTATTGTTTTCCCTGTTACTTCATTACAACTTTTAAAAATAAGTAGAATCAACAAAGACACTTTCCAGAACATGATTTTCTCATCTGTGTGTTATGGGAACGCATTCTCTCTCTTTCTTTAATATTCTCTCTGTTTCCCATCCTCCCTTCTTTCCTCCGTCTCTCTCCTGCTACAAGGCTGAAATATATTTGTGTTACTAGGCTTATCACAACAACTGACTCTTAGAAAGTTCTCAATAAATGATTCTAAATGAGAAATTAATAACACATTGTTATTAATTGAGACAGGATGAAATCCCCTTATCCTGTTCATCTAAGAAAGAGACTATTTTAAGTCCTACAAGTTCAGTTTTATAGGTGACAAAGACACAAAAACTCTAGCAAACTTGGATTTCAGTGGCACAGTCCTAGAAGATGCCTACAGTATAACCAAATAACTGACTTTAATAAATCCTAATGTCTCAGAGATTTTCTCAACCACATACCTAAATAAACATCTTAAATACCTTGTAAGCCTATAAACCTGTAGAACATAGCCAAGTTAACTTGTCAAATAGAGCTTTGCTTCTAAGGGATGTTTGATATGATATTTCTATGGGTAAAGATTTTATTATTGAAGGTCAAATCTACATTTGATTGCTCCTATGATCACAATTCCATTTTCAGAGATGCTCTATGGCAGGAAAAAAAACTAATGACAGCAGTTACTCTCAATATGATGTACAAATTAGACTCTTAAAGCTAGTAAATGCAACATGATGCTAGTTGATTAAGATAAAATTATTTTACAGGTCACTGCATTTTGTTTTTCCTTTACAATAATAGGGGTTCAAATGTCTCAGTACTTGAGAAAATATCTGCTATGCAAAATGGCCATCCTCTGCCCAAGTCACTTTCTATGGAAATATTTAGAAGTAAAAAGAGTGAAAAGATTTTTTTTAAAAGATTTTATTTATTTATTTGACAGAGAGAGAGAATACAAGTAGGCAGAGAGGCAGGCAGAGAGAGATGGGGAAGCAGGCTCCCTGCTGAGCAGAGAGCCCGATGCGGGGCTCCATCCCAGGACCCTGAGATCATGACCTGAGCCAAAGACAGAGGCTTTAACCCACTGAGCCACCCGGATGCCCCCAAAAGAATTGGTTTTTTATGTCCATCACCTTTGGAATTCATGTTTGCTGAGTAAAAACATTTCCTATCAATTTGCTTTTGAGATATTTCATTTTGAAATCAAATTATAGTCTGACAAGTAGTTCTGGGTTGAGGTAGAATTTATAAATCCAGAAGTCACTACTATAAATCTGTTGGTGAAATCATTGAATACAAACAATATGGATGCCTTTCAGAGAGTTTTCCTATCACATGAAGCATTTTATAGTTTTTAAAGTATTTGATTAGCCACAGGAAACACATGGAAAATGATAAGAAATGGACATCAATTTGTGTCTTTGCTTGCTTCTCCCACAATACCTTTTGGATTACATAGTTTAAAAATGGGTGGCTCAGTCAGTTAAGTGTCTGCCTTCGGCTCAGGTCATGATCTCAGGGTCCTGGGATCTAGCCCTGCATCAGGCTCTCTGCTCAGCAGGAAGTCTTCTCCCTCTCCCACTCCCCCTGTTCATGCACTCTCTCTCTCTATGATAAATAAATGAATAAAACCTTTAAAAAAATCTTGTAGTAAAAAGTAGCTAGGATCCACCCTGCTTTTATTTGTAAGTAAAATGCAATAAAATTAACTTCTCATGATATATTCTAAAGAAAACTTATTTGAATTTTACTCTTCTGTGTGCTCTGGAAGAAGAAAGAAGTTTTAAATCATTGTTTTATTTAGTTACATTTTTAATGAATGCTGATTATCATAGAGACATGCATTTTAACAAAAACTGCAGCTCATTTAGTTTTAAACGCCTGCTGTCTCATAACAGTTATACATCATATAAGACTGCCCACATTAATGGCATAATGGAGTTCTGTTTTGGAAGCCAGAATGTGGTAGTACATTTATTTATTTTTTTAAGATGGAAAAAATGATCTGGATTTTTTTTTTCTTTTCTTCTTCTTCTTCTTTTCTTTTTTTAATTTCTTACTGCTCAGAGATCCATTGAGCTTGCTTATTCTTCTTAGCCAGAGTCAGAAAGCCTGGCTTAGCTTATAGTATATTGTTTAAACTTGAAGAAGAGTTTATACTAGATGAGTAGTATAAAACATGAAGAGTTTTATACTAGATGAGTTCATACTCAGAGAAGAGTTCATAGATGAGCCAGAAGGTTCCTTTCAGTAGTAACATTCTGTATTCTATGATTTCCCTCTTTAAAATAATTAAATCACTTCTCTTAGAACTGTTTGGGAACATTCTAATCCACTTTCAAAAACATGAAGAGAATCAATGAAACAACTATATCAAGTTTAATTTCTTGAATTAATAATGTAAGAAAATTAACACCTAATTAACACTGATTTTTAAAAGTGTGCCCACACTTTGCACTGCTGATTTGGATTCAAACACTTGTTCAATGACCTTTCCAACATAGAAGAATGAAGTGCTAGAGGAGAGGACCAGGTTGGATCAGTCTACGATAAATCCAATGTAGTACTATGCCATAACCCAAACAAATTTTACTCTATAATGTATTACTCTTTCTTTCTTCATTCTTTCCCACTCATGTATGGGTATGAATTAAAACAATTCATGTAGTAAATCTCAAAATTTCAGATAATGGGATATAGGTGAACTTTAGCAAAGGTCTTGGATAGAACCTAAAGAACATGTTCACCTTCTATACAAAGGTATAGATTTTTTTGGTGAAAGGAAAAGATAAAAGATCACATTTCAACTGTAAGAAACCCCTACACTACCTTGGAGAAAGCAGTAACATTTACTTAGGGACAAAAATTAAATTGAATGGTTTCACTCTTGGTTTTATCCTAAAAAATCAAGAATATTACCATTTATATTACCCCCACAACTACCACTCTGGCCCAATCCACCACCGTCTCTTGTCTGGATTGTGTAATTTATGCCCTAGCATTTGCCCTTGCCCCGTTGTCTGTACTGAACATAGCAACAGAAGTGATTGTGTTAAAATAAGAGATAGATCATGTTATTTCTCTGTTGAAAACAAAAACAAAAAACGAAAACAAAATATCCAACAGGACAAATGAATTTTGATATATTCAGATAATGGAATATTATTCAGTGCTAAAAGGAAATGATTGCTAGACATGAAGGAAACTGCAATGCATGTTACTAAGTGAAAAAGGCCAATCTGAAAAGGCTGCACACTGTATGATATCAATATATTGTATTCCAGAAAAGACAACAGTATAGAAACAGTAAAAAGATCAAAGGTGGCCAAGGGGTAGAGTGAAAGATGAGATGAATAGTTGAAACCCAGAAGATTTTTTTTTTTTTGAAACCCAGAAGATTTTTAAAGGAGTAAAACTATTCTGTATGATACTTTAATGGTAGATATATGTTATATAAATTTGTTCAAGTCCATATAATGTATAACTTCAACAGTGAACCCTAATATAAACAATGAACTATGGGTGATATTGTGTCAGTACAGGTTCATCAATTACAACAAATATACCACTCTGGTGGAAGAGGTAGATAATGGAGGAGGCTGTGTATATGTGATGTGGGACAAGGGGTGTATGGGATATCTATAACTATTTCTCATTTTTACCATGAACTTAAAACTGCTGTAAAAAAATTAGTCTATATAAAAAATTCTGAAAAATTATAGTAGTGATGGTTGCCAAACATGGGAAATATACTGAGTGCCACCTAACTGTACCTTTTAATATTGACAAAACACTAAATTTTGTATGTGTATTTTACCACTGAAAGAAAAATCATATGGGGAAGAAACAACCAGAAACTTTCCAATGGTATCAGGTAGGAGAAAAAAAAAACCACCCTACACTCTTCCTGTGTTTTTCTCTCTTTTACTTTCAAATTATTACCACATTTAAACAATGGCTTTCAATGAAAAACTGGACCAGATGGACTTAGAAGATACATTGAGAACACTCAATGCTAAAGCAGCAGAATACACATTCTTTTCTAGGTCACATGGAACATTGTCCAGAATAGATCACATACTGGGTCACAAAAGGCCCAACAAGTACAAAAAGATTGAGATCATACCATGCATGTTTTCAGACCACTATGCTATGAAACTTGACATAGACCACAAGAAAAAATTTAGAAAGGCCACAAATACATGGAGATTAAAGAACATCCTACTAAAGAATGAAAGGCAATTAAAGAAAAAAAATTTTAGTAATACATGGAAACAAAAGAAACTGAAAACACAATGGTCCAAGATCTTTGGGATGCAGCAAAAGCAGTCATAGGAGGAAAGTACATAGCAATACAGGCCTACCTCAAGAAGCAAGAAAAGTCTCAATTATACAACATAACCTTACATCTGAAGGAGCTAGAAAAAGAACAAATGAAGCCTAAAGCTAGCAGAAGGAGGGAAATGATAAAGACTAGAGAAATAATAAATGATACAGAAACAAAAAACCAAACAAATTCCAGTAGAATAGATGAATGACACCAGGAGCTGGTTCTTTGAAAAAATTAATAAAACTGATAAACCCCTACCCAGAATTATCAAAAAGAAAAGAGAAGGACCCCTTCTCCCCAAAAAAATCACAAATGAGAGAGGACAGGTCACTACAGAAATACAATCATAAGAGAATATTATGAAAAATTATATGTCAACAAATTGAGCAATCTGGAAGAAATGGATAAATTCCTAGAAACATATAAATTACCAAAACCAATAAGGAAGAAATAGAAAACTTGAACAGACCCATAATCAGCAATGAAATTAAATTTATAATAAAAAATCTCCCAAAAAACAAGAGTCCAGGACCAGATGACTTCATAGGGGAATTCTATGAAACATTTAAAGAAGAGTTAATACTTATTTTTCTCACTGTTCCAAAAAATAGAAGTAGAAGGAAAACTTTCAAACTCATTCAATAAGTCCAGCATTACCTTGATTCCAAAACCAGACAAAGACCCCTCTAAAAAAGAGAATTATAGGGCAATATTCCTGATGAACATAGATGTAAAAATTCTCAACAGAATACTAGCAAGAAATATCCAACAGTACATTAAAAGAATCACACACCACAATCAAGTAGGATTTATTCCTGGGTTGGGAGAGTGGTTCTGTATTCATAAATCAATCAGTACGATACATCACATTAATAAAAGAAAGGATAAAGAACCATATTGTCCTTTCAATAGATGCAGAAAAAGCATTTGACAAAGTACAGCATCAATTCTCAGTAAAAAAAAAACCTCAAGAAAGTAAGGATAAAAAGAACATACCTCAACATCATAAAGGTCACATACAAAAGACCTGCAGCTAATATCATCTTCAATGGGGAAAACTGAGAGCTTTTCCTCTAAGGCCAGGAACATGACAGGGATGTCCACTTTCACCACTGTTGTTCAGCATAGTGCTGGAAGTCCTAGCCTCAGTACTCAGACAACAAAAATGAACAAAAGGCATCCAAGTCAATAAGGAAGAAGTCAAACTCTTTGCAGATGACATGATCCTCTGTGTAGAAGGTGTAGAAGACTCCACCCCAAAATTGTTAAGGTTGATACAGGAATTAGCAGAGTCACAGGATATAAAATCAATGTACAGAAATCTGTTGCATTTCTGTACACCAATAATGAAACAGCAGAAGGAGAAATCAAGGAATTGATCCCGTTTACAATTGTACCAAAACCCATAAGATACCTAGGAATAAACCTAACCAAAGTAGTAAAAGATCTGTACTCTGAAAATTATAAAACACTTACGCAAGAAACTAAAGATGATAGAAAGCAATGGAAAAACATTCAATGCTCATGGACTGCAAAAACAAATATTGTCAATGTCTATGCTACCCAAAGTGATCTACACATTTAATGCAATTCCTATCAAAATAACACCAACATTTTTCATAGCAGTAGAACAAATAATCCTAAAATTTGTATGGAACCACAAAAGATTCCAAATAGCTAAAGCAATCTTGAAGAAGAACAGCAAAGCTGGAGACATCACAGTTCTGGACTTTCAAATATTGAATATTATTCAAGTTATATTACAAAGCTGTAGTGATCATTACAGTATGGTACTGGCTAAAAAATAGACACATAGATCAAGGGAACAGAATAGAAAACCCAGAAATGGACGTGCAACTATATGGTCAACTAATCTTTAACAAAGCACAAAGAATATCTGATAGATAAAAGACAGTCTCTTCAAAAAAATGGTGTTGGGAAAACTGGACAGCAACATGCAAAAGAGTGAAATTGGACCACTTTCTTACACCATAACAAAAATAAATTCAAAATGGATGAAAAACCTAAACGTGAGACAGGAAACCATCAAAATCCTAGAAAGGAACACATGCAATAACCTATTTGACCTCAGTAGTAGCGGCTTCTTCTTCTTCTTCTTTTTTAAAGATTTTATTTATTTATTTGACACAGAGAGTGAGAGAGCACAAGCAGACAGAGCAGCAGAGGGAGAGGGGGAAGCAGGCTCCCCACCAAGTAGAGAGCCCAAGGCGGGGCTCAATCCCAGGACCCTGGCATCATGACCTGAGCTGAAGGCAGTCGCTTAACCAACTGAGCCACCCAGGCATCCCAGTAGCTTCTTACTAGACACGTCTCTGGAGGCAGGGGAAACAAAAGCAAAAATGAACTATTGGGACTTCATCCAGATAAAAAGCAGGAGAACAATAAAAACAATAAAAACAATAAAACTAAAAGGCAATCTTTTGAATGGGAGAAGATATTTGGAAAGGATATATCTGATAACGGGTTAGTATGCAAACTCTACAAAGAACTTATCAAACACAACATTTCTGACGCTAAGTTTATGGAGGTTTTTTCCCCCCACAAAACAATTCTCTGTAACCCCAGCTAAGTGCCCTATGATTCAATTTAATTCTGACATTAACTAGTGTTAGTGCAGAGCCTATAAGTTAAGGACTCATTCCTGTGAGACTACCCCCCACTTCAGATGCCAATAATAAATAATAGGTCTGCAGGTTACCCACAACTTCTATCTGACTTGACTACACATAAGAGGTTACCATGGCCTCTCCCACTTTGGATTCAATTATTTGCTAGAACAACTCAGAGAACTCAGGGAAACACTTAGGTTTACCAATTTATTGTATAATAAAAGGAGATGATAAAAGATGTGCTTAAACAGCTAGAAGAAAAGTTGAAAGGTCTGAAAGGGTCCTAACTGCAGGAACTTCTGTCTGATGGAGTTGGGGGTGCACCATCCTCCTGATAACTGGATGGGTTGACCAATTTGGAAGCTCTCCAAATTCTATGCTATTGGGATTTGTATGGAGGCCTCATCAAGTAGGTATGACAAATTAATAATTACATTCCCAGCCTCTCTCCCCTCTCTGGAGGATGGAAGATGAGAATGAATATCCCTGACTTTTAATTATATCTCGGTCTTTCACCGGGCCCCATCTAGGAGCCATCCAGGGGCCCACCCAGAATCACCTCCTTAGAACAAAAGACAGTCCTGACACCCAGGAAATTCCTTTGTCAGGAACCAGGGTCAAAGACCAAATATTAAAACATAAGATGAACCTAGTGCTTTTATCACTTCAGAAAATTTAGGAAACAAGGGTTTTAGGATCCCTGTGTCAACAACCAAGGGCAAACATATATATATAAATATAGATAGATGATAGATCTTAAGAAATTATCTATCTATCTATATAGATAGATAGATAGATATCAAGGGCAAACATATATATATAGATACAGATAGATGATAGATAGATCTTAAGAAATATATATATATTTCTATCTATATCTATCTATCTATCTATATCTATCTATCTATCTATCATCCTTCTATCTATATATCTATCTATCTATATCTACCATCTATCTATCTATCATCTATCTATAGGTGGATAGTTATTTTACTCTTAGGAAGGCCTATAGGGTCCTCCATGACATCTTGTCCCTCATTACCTCTCTGACTTAAGATTGCAATAGTCTACATTTCATATGACATGAGTCTGCTTGTTGTCCTGAGAGAATGCCAGGTGGTCTTACCAAAATCTCAGACACCTTCTTCTACCACTTATTATCCCTATTTCTTGTTTTATTATTTCTCCTTTCCACTATCTAGTGTACCATGCACGTCAGTAGTCCTATACGAGAGAGTGTGAAAACATCCACGAAGGTAGGATTTTTGCCTTTTTCCCCCCACGATGATGTATCCCTAATCACATCATGGGTTCTCAATAAATATTTGCTGAATTAGTTTACCAGTAAACAAGCATGTATACTCCAGACACACAAAAGAAAACATCTCAGCTACATGGGGGAGAATTTGACCCAGGAAAGCAGGGATTAGTCAGAACACATATTCTTTGCCTACACCAGAGAGTTTAGGTTAGAAAGTATTTCTAATACATCAGAGGATGGTTTCCCTTAAATGTCCCTGGCTTAAGACACAAGAAGCTTTCTAAGAATTTTTTTTTTTTTCAAGTAAAGGAAAACCTCAACATTAAGAGAGCTGGGTAGTGGATGGAGAGTTCCACCTTTTAAAGATACCATCCTTTAGTTAAGATCCCATTGTAGCTGGGGAAGGAACAGCCCTGGAAATTAGAGTAGCAAATATAATTATTTCAGGCCTTGAGGCCCTTAACCCAACCATTTAGAAATACAGTGGACCCTTGAACAACAAGGATTTGAACTGTGCTAGTCCACTTAAAAGCAGATTTTTTTTAATGAATATAGTACAGAGCTGTAAATATATTTTTCATCATTTTCTTTTTTCCCATCATTTTCTTAATAACATTTTCTTTTCTCTAGCTTACTTTATTATAACAATGCAGTATTTATGACAAACAACATATGTGTATCAACTGTTATGTTATTGGTAAGGTTTCCAGTCAAAAGTAGGCCACCAGTAGTGAAGTTTTTGGAGATTCAAAGTTATTCATAAATTTTTTTTCATTGTTTTTTTTTTATTTTGTGAAATGCATCCCACATTGTTAGTCAACTGTACTGAAAACCTAATTTAAGTCTATTCAATTTCTAAGACAATGAAAATGAAACTGGCATTGGATTGAGAGCTTCACTCAACTAATAGTGATTAGGAATAGTTTCCTTACTTACTCCTGGTAACTGCTAGAGACTAGCTAGGGCTTCAAGAGCCCAACAGGCCATAGCCTCCCTCTTAAATTTTATCTAGAAGCTTCTGGTCTACATCCCATGAACTTCCCAATAAAAATGACCTAATCTGAAATTCTGGTCATTTCATTAGGGTCCTAACATTTGCCCACCTTCTTGTGGTCTTTTCTCTAATTGGGGGTCCAGAACTCTATCTACACCCAGCCATTGGCTAATGCCATCGTTTAGATGAGACAGACCTTCTTGAAATGAATCTGTATCTCAGTATCACCATACTTGTGATTACTGATTATAATTTTAGAGATTCAAAGTTATTCATAAATTTTTTTTTCATTGATTTTTTTTTTTTTGTGAAGTGTGTCCCACATTTTAAAGTCAACTATATTGAAAATATACAGTTGCACCACCCTTGCAGCCCAGGAATAAATTCCACCTGGTTGGGATGAATAATTCTTTTCATGTCCTCTCGGATCCTACTGGCTAGTACCTTGGTGAGTATTTTGGCATCCATGTTCAACAGGAATATTGGTCTGTAATTCTCCTTCTTGATGGGGTCATTGCCTGGTTTTGGGACCAGGGTAATGCTGGCCTCATAGAACGAGTTTGGAACTTTTCCTGCTATTCTTATTTTTGGTACAGTGTCAGTAGAATGGGTGTTCTTGCTTCTTTAAATATTTGGTAGAATTCTCCTGGGAATGCATCTGGCCTTGGACTCTTGTTTTTTTGGGGGGGGTTTTGATTACTGTTTAAATTTCCTTGCCGGTTATTTGTCTGTTCAGATTGTCTATTTCTTCCTGTTTCTGCATTGGTAGTTTATCAGTTTCTAAGAATGCATCCATTTCTTCCAGGTTGCTTAATTTGTTGACATATTGTTGCTGGTCATAATTTCTAATATTTTTTTCTATTTCCTTGGTGCTAGTCATGATCTCTCCCCTTTCCTTCATGATTTCATTGATTTGTGTCCTTTCCCTTTTCTTTTGGATAAGACTGGCCAGAGGTTTATCAATCTTATTAATTCTTTCAGAGTACCAGCTGCTAGTTTTGTTGATTTGTTCTACTGTTTTTCTGGTTTCTATTTCATTGATTTCTGCTCTAAACTTTATTATTTCTCTTCTGCTTGGTTTAGGCTTTATTTGCTGTTTTTTCCTCCATGTTCTTTATGTGTAAGGTTAGCTTGTGCATTTGGGATTTTTCTAATTTTTTGAGAGAGTCTCAGATGGCTATATACTTCCCCCTTAGGGCCACCTTTGCATTATCCAATAGGTTTTGGACTGATGTGTTTTCATTCTCATTAGTTTCAATGAATTATTTAAGATCTTCATTAATTTCCTGGTTGACTCACTTATTCTATAGCAGGATGCTTTTTAACTTCCAAGTGTTTGAGTTCCTTCCAATTTTTTTCTGTGGTCGAGTTTCAGTTTCAAGGCAGTGAGGTCTGAAAATATGCATGGAATAATCTCAATCTTTTGGTATCATTTGAGACCTGATTTGTGGCCCAGTATGTGTTCTATTCTGCATAAAGTTCTATATGCACTTGAGAAGAATGAGTATTCTATTGTTTTAGGATGGGATGTTCTGTATATATCTAAGAAGTCTATCTGGTCCAATGTGTTTTTCAAAGCTCTTATTTCTTTGTGGATAATCTGTTTAGATGATCTGTCTATTGCTGTGATTGGAGCTTTGAAGTCTCCTACTATTAATGTATTATTATTAATATGTATATTTTGGTTGTTAATTGGTTTATATAATTGGCTGCTCTCATATTGGGGGCATAGATATTTACAAATGTTAGATCTTTGTGTTGGATAGACCCTTTAAGTATGATATACTGTCCCTCTACATCTCTTATTATGGTCTTTGGTTTAAAATCTAATTTGTCTGATATGAGGTTTGCTACCCGTTTTCTTTTGGGGTCTGTTGGCATGAAAAATGTTTCTCCATCACCTCACTTTCAGTCTGGAGGTATCTTTAGGTCTAAAGTGAGTCTCTTATAGACAGCATAGCAATGGGCCCTGCTTTTTTTTTTAATCCAATCTGATACCTTGTATTTTTTTATGGTAGCATTTAGCCCCATTTACATTCAGAGTAGCTATTGAAAGATACGAATTTAGTGCCATTGTATTGCCTGTAAAGTCCCTGTTTCTGTAGATTGTCTCTATGTATTTCTGGGCTATGTGACTCTTGGGGTATCTCTTTGCTTACAGAATCCCCCTTAATATTTCTTGCAAGGGTGGCTGGTGGTCACATTTTCTTTCAGCTTCAACTTTTCCTGAAAGCTCTTTATCTCTCCATCTGTTCTGAATGACAGTCTTACTGGGTAAAGTACTATTGGCTGAATGTTCTTTTCATTAGTACCCTGAATATGTCTTGCCAGACTTTTCTGGCTTTCCAGGTATCTGTGGGCAGGTCTGATGTTATTCTGATGATTCTCCCTTCAAATGTAATGAAGTTCTTCTCCCTGGCTATTCTTAGGATAGTTTCTTTGGCTGTAAACTTTGCAAGCTTCACTATTATATGTCAGGGTGTTGATCAATTTTTATCCATTTTTGGGAGGAGTCCTCTCTTCCTCTTGGGATCAAATGCTTGTTTCTTTCTCTAGATTAGGGAAGTTCTCAGCTATGATTTGTTCAAGTATACCTTCTAGCCCTCTCTCTCTCTACTCCCTTGTGGATTCTGACATTGGAACATTCTGACATTGGAACAGTTCATGGCATTATTAATCTCTCCAATCCTTTTTTCATGTGCTACTAGTAGCCTATCTCTGTTTTCCTCAACTTCCTTCCTTTCCATCAGCTTATCTTCTAGATCACTAATTCTCTCTTCTGCCTCATTTACCCTGGGTGTTAGAGTATCCAGTTAAGACTGCCTGTCATTCATCACATTTTTTAATTCAGTCCGATTAGGTCTCATTCCTACTCTTAGAGATTCTATATTATTACTTATGCTTTTTTTCAAGCCTAGCTATTGACCTTAAGATTGCTATCCAGGGACAGGAGGAGTAAGATGGTGGAGGAGTATGAGATCTAAATATCATCAGATCCCAGGAGTTCAGCTATATAGTTATCAAACCATTCAGAACACCTACAAACTCAACAGGAGATAGAAGAGAAGAAGAGCATCAATTTTAGAAACAGAAAATTGACAACTTTCTGGAAGGTAGGAAGTGCAGAGAAGTGAATCTGAGGCAACATACAGGAAGATAGACAATGGGGGGAGGGGTTGGCTCCCGGCAAGTGAGAGAGCAGCAGAGCACAAAATTGGAACTTTTAGAAGTCTGCTCCACTGAGGGGCATCGCTCCAGAGGTTAAGTGTGGGGTGGAGCCCTCATAGGGGCAGTGTGGTCTCAAGACCTGAAGAGTCACAAAAAGACCAGGGGTGTCTGAGTGTGGCAGAGTTCCCAGGTATCTAAGTGGGGAAGCCAGCTGCAGAGACAGAAACGAGGAGAGGGCTCTCAGCTCAGGGTTACCTTAAACCACGATCCAAGGCACAATCAGGCCACTGCCCTTCAAACAGGGACTCCACAAGTGGCAAATCCAGGGAGACCCCCTCCTTTCTTCTCCAGGAGGAGTGGCACAGGAGCACTCTGTAGGAATCTGTTGGGTTTGGAAACTCCAAACAGGGCCATGCACCAGAGGTAGAAATGCTTGGTCACAGGCTGGGTGATCTTGGAATGTAGCAGGACACCAGGGAAACAGAAGTGATTGACTGCTTTTCTCTGAGGGTGCACTGAAAAGTGGGGCCCCAAGCTCTTGGCTCCTACAGGGCCAGAGATTGGGAGGCTGCCATTTTTCATTCCCATCCTCCAAAGCTGTATGGAAAGATTTCAGGGAACAAAACAGCCGAGAGCTAACCCAAGCAGGTTACTTAGCCTGGCCCCTGGCAAGGGCAGTACAATTCTGCCTCAGGCAGAGACATTTGAGAATCATGGCAACAGGCCCCTACCCCAGAAGATTAGCAAGAACATCCAGCCAAGACCAAGTTCATTGATCAATGTGAACTGCAGAACTCCAGAGCTAGGGGAAAGCAGCACACCTAGAATTCATGATTTTTTCCCCATTATTCTTTAGTCTTTCAAAGTTAAAGTTTTTAAATTTTATTTTTCTTCTTCTATTTTTAAAAATTTTTCTTCTTTCTTATTTTAACATTGTTTGAAAATTTTATCTTAATACCTTTATAAAAATCTTTTAAAATTTTCATTCTTATACTCATATTTTATCCCTTCATTGTATTTAATTTTTTTGTATACATATAGGTTTTTTCTTTAATATTTTGGGATACAGTTTCTTCTAATAGATCAAAATATATGCTAAATCTAGCATATGGCTTTGTTCTAGTCTCCAGCCTGATCACATTTTTGCCTCTTTTTTTTTCTTTTTTCAACTAATTTCTTACCAATTCTTTTTTAGAATCTTTTAAATTTTCATCTGTACCTTCATATTCCACCCCTTCATTGTATTTACCCTTATTTTTGTACATATATAAGTTTTTCCTTTCTTTAAAAATTTGAGCGGTAGTTTCTTCTGACAGACCAAAATACACCCAAAATCAAATATGTGGCTTTGTTCTATTCACCATTTATATATATTTTTATTTATTTATTTATTTTTTCTTTTTCTTTTTCTTTTTCTCCCCCCCCCCCACCATATTATCTCCCCACTTTCAGGTCTCTTCTGATTTGGTTAGTGTATATTTTTCTGGGGTCTTTGCTACCCTTTAATATTTTGTTCTTTCACTCATCTATTCTTATCTGGATAAAATGACAAGGCAGAAAGACTCACCACAAAAAAAAAGAACAAGAGGTAGAACCAATGGCTAGGGACCTAATCAATACAGACATTAGTAATATGTCAGAACTAGAGTTCAGAATGACAATTATCAAGGTGCTAGCTGGGCCTGAAATAAGCATGGATGATCCTAGAGAATTCCTTTCTGGAGAAATAAAATTCCTTTCTGGAGAAATAAAATAACTAAAATCTAACCAAGTTGAAATAAAAAAAGCTATTAATGAGGTGCAATTAAAAATGGAGGCTCTTACTACTAGGATAAACGATGCAGAAGAGAGAATTGGTGATATAGAAGACCAAATGATGGAGAATAAGAAGTTTAGCAAAAGAGAGACAACTACTGGACCATGAGGGGAGAATATGAGAGATAAGTGATACCATAAGATGAAACAGCATTAGAATAATTGGGATCCCAGGAGAAGAAGAAAGAGAGAGAGGGGCAGAAGGTATATTGGAGCAAATTATAGCAGAGAATTTCCCTAATTTGGCGAAGGGAACAAACATCAAAATCCAGGAGGCACAGAGAAACTCCCTCAAAAGCAATAAAAATGGGTCCACACCCCATCATCGAACAGTAAAACTTACAAATCTCAGTGACAAAGAGAAAATCCTGAAAGCAGCTGGGGACAAGAGGCCTGTAACATACAATGGGAGAAATATTAGATTGGCAGAAGACCTATCCACAGAGACCTGACATGATTTATTCAGAGCACTAAACGAGAAAAATATGCAGCCAAGAATATTATATCCAGCTAGGCTGTCATTGAAAATAGGAGAGATGAAAAGCTTCCAAGACAAACAAAAACTAAAAGAATTTGCGATCACCAAACCAGTCCTACAAGAAATATTGAAAGGGTGTTCTACACGAAGCTCCTAAAAGTAACAGACCAGAAAGGAACAGAAACAATATACAGTAATGGTCACCTTACAGGCAATACAGTGGCATTAATTCATATCTTTCAATGGCTATCCTGTATGTAAATGGGCTAAATGCCCCAATCAAAAGACACAGGGTATCAGAATGGGTAAAAAACTAAGACCCATCAATATGCTGTTTACAAGAAACTTATTTTAGACCCAAAGACACCTCCAGATTTAAAGTGAGGGGGTGGAAAACAATTTGCCATGCTAATGGACATCCAAAGAAAGCTGGGACGGCAGTTCTTATATCAGATAAATTAGATTTTAAGCCAAAGACTATAATAAGATGAGGAAGGACACTATATCATACTTAAAGGGACCGTCCAATAAGAAGATCTAACAATTTTATATATCTATGCCCCTAACATGGGAGCAGTCAATTATATAAACCAATTAATAATAAAATCAAAAAAACACATCAACAATAATACAATAATAGTAGGGGACTTTAACACTACCCTCACTGAAATAGACAGATTACCTAAGAAAAGAGCAAGAAGGAAATAAAGGCTCTAAATGACACACTGGACCAGATGGACATCACAGATATATTCAGAACATTCCATCCCAAAACAATAGACTACATATTCTTCTCTAGCGCACATGGAACATTCTCCAGAGTAGATTACATTCTGAGTCACAAATCAGGTCTCAACTGGTACCAAAAGATTGGGATCATTCCCTGCATATTTTCAGACCACAATGCTCTGAAACTAAAACTCAATCACAAGAGGAGAGTTGGAAAGAACGCAAATACATGGAGGCTAAAGAGCATCCCATTAAAGAATGAATGAGTCAACCAGGGAACTAAAGAAGAATTTTAAAAAATTCATGGAAACAAATGAAAATGAAAGCACAACCGTTCAAAATCTTTGGGACACAGCAAAGGCGGTCCTGAGAGGAAAGTATATAACAGTACAAGCCTTTCTCAAGAAACAAGAAAGATCTCAAATACACAACCTAACTCTATACCTAAAGGAGCTGGAGAAAGAACAGCAAAGAAAGCCTAAACCCAGCAGTAGAAGAGAAATCATAAAGATCAGAGCAGAAATCAATGAACTAGAAACCAAAAAACAGGAGAACAGGTCAACAAAACTAGGAGCTGGTTCTTTGAAAGAATTAATAAGATTGATAAACTCCTGGCCTGACTTATCAAAAAGAAAAGAGAAAGGACCCAAATTAATAAAGTCATAAATGAAAGAGGGGAGAGATAACCAACACCAAAGACAAACAATTATAAGAACATATTATGAGCAACTATATGCCCGCAAATTAGACAATCTGGAAGAAATGGATGCATTCCTAGAGATGAATAAACTACCAAAACTGAGTCAGGAAGAAAAAGAAAACCTGAATAGACCCCAAAACACTAAAGAGATTGAAGCAGTCATCAAAAATCTCCCAACAAACAAGACTCTTGGGTCAGACAGCTTCCTAGGGGAATTACACCAAACATTTAGTGGAGAATTAATACCTATTTTCCTGAAACTGTTCCAAAAAATAGAAATAGAAGGAAAATTTCTAAACTTATTTTACGAGGTCAGCATTACCTTGATCCCAAAATGAGACAAAGACCCTATAAAAAAGGAGAATTACAGACCAATAGTCTGATAAACACGGATGCAAAAATTCTCATCAAAATACTATCCAGGGGCACCTGTGTGGCTCAGTGGTTTAAAGCCTCTGCCTTTGGCTCAGGTCATGATCTCAGGGTCCTGGGATTGAGCCCTGCATCGGGCTCTCTGCTCAGCAGGGATCCCGCTTCCCCCTCTCTCTCTGCCTGCCTCTCTGCCTACTTGTGATCTCCCTCTGTGTCATATAAATAAATAAAATCTTAAAAAAAAAATACTAGCCAATAGGATCCAACAGTACATTAAAAGGATTATTCACCATGACCAAGTGGTATTTATCCCTGAGCTGCAAGATTGGTTCAACATCTGCAAATTTATCAATGTGATACAATACACTAATGAAAGAAAGAACAAGAAGCCTAGGATACTCTCAATAGATGTTGAAAAAGCATTTGACAAAGTATAACATCCCTTTCTTGATTAAAACTCTTCACAGGGGGCGCCTGGGTGGCTCAGTGGGTTAAAGCCGCTGCCTTCGGCTTGGGTCACGATCTCAAGGTCCTGGGATCGAGCCCCGCATCGGGCTCCCTGCTCAACGGGAAGCCTGCTTCCCCCTCTCTCTCTCTGCCTGCCTGACTACTTGTGATCTCTCTCTCTGTCAAATAAATAAATAAATTCTAAAAAAAAAAAAAAACTCTTCACAGGGTCAGGATAGAGGGTACATACCTCTGTATCATCAAACCCATCTATGAAAAACCCACAGCAAATATCGTTCTTAATGGGGAAAAACTGAGAGCTTTTCCCCTAAGGTCAGGAACATGGCAGGGCTGTCCACTATCACCACTGCTATTTAACATAGTACTAGAAATCCTAGGCTCAGCAATCAGACAACAAAAAGAAATAAAAGGCATCCAAATTGGCAACGAAGTCAAACTCTCACTCTTTGTAGATGATATGGTACTTTATATACTTTAAGTTGCCACAGCAACTTCTTCCTAGAAACGTTGCCAAAGACAAAGGAAGCAAGGGAAAAAATGAACTACTGGAACTTCATCAAGATCAAAAGCTTTTGCACAGCAAAGGAAACAGTCAACAAAACCAAAAGACAACCAAGAGAATGGGAGAAGATATTCACAAATGACATATCAGATTAAGGGCTAGTATCCAAAATCTATAAAGAACTTCTCAAGCTCAACACCCACAGAACACAAAATAAAATCAAGAAATGGGCAGAAGACATGAACAGACATTTCAGCAAAGAAGATATCCAAATGGCCAACAGACACATGAAAAAGTACTCAACATCACTTGGCATCAGGGAAATACAAATCAAAACCACAGTGAGATACCACCTCACACGTCAGAATGGCTAAAATTAACCAGTAAGGAAATGACGGGTGTTGGTGAGGATGCGGAGAAAGGGGAACCCTCATACACTGTTGGTGGAAATGCAAGTGGGTGCAGGCATTCTGGAAAACAGTATGGAGGTTCCTCAAAAAGTTGAAAATAGAGCTACCCTATGACCCAGCAATCGTACTACTGGGTATTTACCCTAAGGATACAAGGAAACTAAACATTCTCCACTTTTGTTATTGCCTAAATCTTCAGCCTCCCATGGTGCATGTCCACAGTAACTCTCTCAGAGATAGTCCCGGGGGCCCGGGATGCCACCGCCTTTTGTTTGACTAAAACCTCGAGTAGCTGTGGGTTCCAGCATGCACCCAAAGCTCCTAGATCGTGTCTGGGTGTTGCTCTATAGCCGTTTCTGTGCTTCTAGTGCTCTGAGCTTTTGCCTAGTCATGGGCACAGATTTCAGATTTTTTCAGGCTGCTCAAGAGAAGAGCGATTATTGACTGGCTGGCTCACAATTTATGGTGATATGAGCTGAGAGTCCCTTCCTGGGCTTGCTGACCATAGTGTGCTTCCTGGCTCCATTGCTCAGGCACTCTACCCTTCAGGGACCCCCTTTTGCTCTGCAGCTCCTCATATCCCAAGACCACATGCCCTACCTAGAATTCTGCCTTTTCATTTCCAGAGCCCCTTTCAGAGAGGAATGTCTCTCACTAGAGCAGATTTCTAAGATTTTGAGCTCCATTTTTATATCGCATTCCAGGAGCAAGCTTATGGAAGCTCCCTACCCCTTTTGTTTATCTTCTAATATTGCCCCACAGATTCATGACCCTGTACATCCTACCTTGCAAAAAGCAGTCACTTTTCTACTTGTAGAGATCCAGATAAGTATTCTTACATCTCAGGCTGATTTGTGGGTGTTCAAAATGGTTTGATAGATATCCAGCTGAATTCAGGGGACCAGCTGAAATGGGGTCCCCTACTCCTCCCTTGAATTGTTAATAATTTATGAATAATTTTTGCAATTATGCTCATGAAGAATATTAGTCTGTAGTCTGTAGCTTATTTTTTTCTCCTAATATGTTTGTTTTTAGTATAAACTGCTTGCCTCATTAAATGAGTTGAAACTATTTCTTTTTCTTCAAACTTCTAAAGAGATTGTGTATTGCTGGTATTATATATTTTTTTTCTTTTTTAAAATGTCTAGTAGAATTCACCAACAAAATAATCTCATCAGGAAATAGCTATATTGGAATGATCTTACCTACAAATTCATTTACTGTACTAGATATAAGTCTTTTTTTAGGTGATCTCTTCTTAACTGAGTTTTAGTAATTTGTACTTTTCAAGGACTTCATGCTTTTTATTTAAGTTACTGAATTTGTGGGCATAAATTTATACATAGTATCCTCTTAATTTCTTTGTGTCATACAATTATGTTCCCTCTTTTAATTATTTTCTTAAATTTCTTAAAATTTTTATTTAAATTTTACTTAGCTAACATACAGTGTGAAATTTGTTTCTGGAGTAGAATTCAGTGATTCATCACAGGTATACAATACCCAGTGCTCATCGCAAAAATGCCCTCCTTAATATCCTTCACTCATCTACCCTATTCCCCCACCCACTTCCCTCCATCAACCCTTGGCCTGTTCTCTATTGTTAAGTCTCTTATAGTTTATTTACTCCTCTCCCTCTCTCCCTGCCTTCTCATATGTCCATCTGTTTTCCTTTTTTAAATTCCACATATGAGTGAGATCATATATTTGTCTTTCTTTGACTATCTCACTTAACATAATACACACTAGCTCAATCCATGTCATTACAAATGGCAAGATTTCATTCTTTTTGATGGCTGAGTAATATTCCATTGTATATATATACCACCTCTTTATGCATTCATCATTCGATGGACATTTGGGCTCTCTCCATAGTTTGGCTATTGTTGATAATGCTGCTATAAACATCAGGGTGCATCCCCCATTGAATATGTATTTTTGTATCCTTTGGATTAATATCTAATGGTGCAATTGCTGGGTTGTAGCATAGCTCTATTTTTAACTTCCTGAGCAACCTCCATACTGTTCCCCAGAGTAGCTGCACCAATTTGCATTCCCACCAACAGTGTGAGAAGGTTCCTCTTCCTCCAAATCTTTGCCAACATCTATTGTTTCTTGTGTTAATTTTAGCCATTCTGACAGGTTTGAAGTGGTATCTCATCATGGTTTTTATTTCTATTTACCTTATGATGAATGATGTTGAGCGTCTTCTCATGCGTCTGTAGGCCACTGGTATGTCTGTTCATGTCTTCTTCCCATTTCTTGGATGAATTTTGTTTTTGGGGTGTTGCGTTTGGTAAGCTCTTTATGGATTTTGGATACTAACCCTTTATCCAATATGTCGTTTGTAAATATGTTCTCACATTCTGTCGATTGCCTTTCAGTTTTGTTAATTATTCCCATGGCTGTGCAGAACTTTCAATTTGATTAAGTCCCAGTAGTTTATTTTTGTTTTTGTTTCCCTTGCCTCTGGAGATATGTCTAGGAAGAAGTTGCTATCCCTGAGGTCAAAAAGGTTACTGCTCTGGGGAACCCGGATGGCTCAGTTGGTTAATTGGCCAACTCTTGATTTCAGCTCAAGTTATGATCTCATCATACCCCATATCAAGCTCCACACTCAGCAGGAGACTGGTTGAGGATTCTCTCTTTCTCTCACACTGAGCAGCCCCCTGCATGTGCATACACCCTCTCTCTCTCTCTAAAATAAATAAATGAAAATTTTAAATTAAAAAAAAAAAAGAAAAGATTACTGCCCATATTCCCTTCTAGGATTATGATGGTGCTTGTCACCTATTATTAGTTTATTTTGTGTATGGTGAAAGAAAGTGGTTCAGTTTCATTCTTTTGCATATTGCTGTCCAGTTTTCCCAACACCATTTGTTTTTCTTTTCTTGTTTGTTTTTTTTTTGTTTTTATTTGCCCAAATATTTTATTTTATTTTTTTCAGTGTTACAAGATTCATTGTTCATGTACCACACCCAGTGCTCCATGCAATACGTGCTCTCCTCAATACCCACCACCAGGCTCACCCAAACCCCACACCCACCCCTCTAAAACGCTCAGTCTATTGCTCAGAGTTCACAGTCTCTCATGGTTCATCGACCCTCCGATTTCCTCCAATTCACCCCTCCTTTCCCTCTCACAATAACCTCCATGTTTTTCCTTATGCTCTACACGTAAATGAGACCATATGATAATTGACTCTCTCTGCTTGACTTATTTCACTCAGCATAATCTCTTCCAGTCCCGTCCATGTTGAAACAAAAGTTGGATATTCATCCTTTCGAATGGAGGCATAATATTCCATTGTATATATGGACCATATCTTCTTGATTCATTCATCTGTTGAAGGGCATCTTGGCTCTTTCCAGTTTGGTGATTGTGGCCATTGCTGCTATGAACATTGGGGTACATGTGGCCCTTCTTTGGACTGCATCTGCAACTTTGGGGTAAATAGCCAGTAGTGCAATTGGCAGGGTCATAGGGTAGCTCTATTTTTAATTTCTTGAGGGCTCTCCACACTGTTCTCCAAAGTGGCTGTACTAACTTGCATTCCCACCAACAGTGTAAGAGGGTTCCCCTTTTTATACATCCTCTCCAACATTTGTTGTTTACTGTCTTTTTGATTTTGGCCATTCTAACTTGTGTAAGGTGGTATCTCAGTGGGGTTTTGATTTGAAACTCCCTGATGGCTAATGATGATGAATTTTTTTTCATGTGTCTGTTAGCCATTTGTATGTCTTCTTTGGAGAAGTGTCTGTTCATGTCTTCTGCCCATTTTCTGACGTGATTATCTGTTTTTTGAGTGTCGAGTTGAGGAGTTCTTTATAGATCTTAGATATCAGACTTTTGTCTGTAGTGTCCTTTGCGAATATCTTCATCCATTTCGTGGGTTGTCTGTTTGTTTCCTTGACTATTTCCTTTGCTGTGCAGAAGGTTTTTATCTTGATGAAGTCCCAAAAGTTCATCTTCGCTTTTGTTTCCTTTACCTTTGGAGACATGTCCTGAAAGAAGTTGCTGTGGCTGATGTCGAAGAGGTGACTGCCTATGTTCTCCTCTAGGATTTGGATAGACTCCTGCCTCACGTTGAGGTCTTTTATGCATTTAGCTTACCTTTGTTTATGGTGTAAGAGAATGGTCAAATTTCGTTCTTCTACATATAGCTGTTCAATTTTCTCAGCACCATTTATTGAAGAGACTGTCTTTTTTTCCACGGGATATTTTCTTCTGCTTTGTCAAAGATTATTTGACCATAGAGTTGCAGGTCCATATCTGGGCTCTCTACTCTGTTCCAATGGTCCATTTGTCTGTTTTAGTGCTAGTACCATGCTGTCTTCGTGATCACCGCTTTGTAGTAAAGCTTGAAATCAGGCAATGTGATGCCCCCAGCTTTGTTTTTCTTTTTTAACATTTCCTTAGCAATTCAGGGTCTTTACTGGTTCCATACAAATTTTAGGATTGTTTGTTCCAGTCCTCTGAAAATGCCAGTGGAATTTTGATTGAGATGACATTGAAAGTATGGATTGCTCTGGGCAGTATAGACATTTTAACAATGTTTATTCTTCCGATCCATGAGCATGGAATGCTTTTCCACCTTTTTGTGTCTTCAATTTCTTTCTTGACTGTTCTGTAGTTCCTCGAGTACAGATCCTTTACTTCTTTGGTTAGATTTATTCCCAGGGACCTTATGGTTCTTGGTGCTATATAAATGGAATCAATTCTCTAATTTCCCTTTCCATATTTTCATTATTAGTGTATAGGAAAGCAACTGATTTCTGTGTATTGATTTCGTATCCTGCCACATTACTGAATTGCTCTATGATTTCTAGTCATTTGGGGGTGGAGTCTTTTGGGTTTTCCATATAAACTATTATGTCATGTGCGAAGAGAGAGAGTTTGACTTCTTCTTTGCCAATTTGAATACCTTTTATTTCTTTTTGTTGTATGACTGCTGTCACTAGGACTTCTAGTACTATGTTGAACAAGAGTGGTGAGAGAGGGCATCTTTGTCGTGTTCCTGATCTCAAAGGGAAGGCTGTCAGCTTTTCCCCATTGAGAATGATATTCGCTGTGGGCTTTTCATAGATAGATTTTATGAAGTTGAAGAATGTTCCTTCTATTCCTAAACTTTGGAGAGTTTTAATCAGGAACTGACACTGAATTTTGTCAAATGCTTTTTCTGCATCCATTGAGAGGACCATGTGGTTCTTCTCTCTTCTCTTATTGATTTGTTCCATCCCATTGATTGATTTGCGAATGTTGAACCTCCCTTGCATCCCAGGGATAAATTCCACCTGCTCATGATGAATAATCCTTTTAATGTGTTGTTGGATCCTATTAGCTAGGATCCTGTTGACAATCTTGGCATCCATATTCATCAGGGATATTGGTCTGAAATTCTCCTACTCAATGGGGTCTTTGCCTGGTTTGGGGATCAAGGTAATCCTGCTTCATAGAAAGAGTCTGGAAGTTTTCCTTCTGTTTCTCATTTTTGAAACAGTTTCAGGAGAATAGGTAATATTTCTTCCTTGAATGTTTCATAGAATTCCCCAGGGAATCTGTCAGGTCCTGGACTCTTGTTTTTGGGGAGATTTTTGATAACTGCTTCAATCTCGTTACTAGATATTGGTCTATTCTGGTTGTCAATTTCTTCCTGTTTCAGTCTTGGAAGTTTATAGGTTTCCAAGAATGCATCCATTTCTTCTAGGTTGTTTAACTTATTGGCATATAGCTGTTGATAATAATTTCTGATGATTGTTTCTATTCCCTTTGGATTAGTCGTGATCTTTCCCCTTTCACTCATAATTTTATTAATTTGGGTCCTTTCTTTTCTTTTGGGTTAGTTTGGACAGTGACTTATCGATCTTATTGGTTCTTTCAAAATACCAACTTCTGGATTCGTTGATGCATTCTACTGTTTCTCTAGTTTTTAACTCATTGATCTCTGCTCTAACCTTGATTATTTCCCTTCTTGTGCATGGGGTTGGCTTAATTTGTTCATTTTCCAGTTCTTTGAGATGTAAAGTGAGCTGGTGTATTCGGGTTTTTTTCAATTTTTTTGAGTGAGGCTTGGATGGCTATGTATTTCCCCCTTAGGACCGCCTTTGCCATATTCCATAGGTTTTGGACTGATGTGTCTTCATTCTCATTGGTTTCCATGAATTGTTTAACTTCTTTGATTTCCTTGTTGATCCAAACATTCTTGAGCAGGTTGGTCTTTAGCCTCCAAGTATTTGAATGCCTTCCAAACTTTTTCTTGTGGTTGAGTTCCAGTGTCAAAGCATTGTGGTCTGAGAATATGCAGGGAATCATCTCAATCTTTTGGTATCGGTTGAGTCCTGATTTGTGACCCAGTATGTGGTCTATTCCAGAGAAAGTTCCATGTGCAGTCGAGAAGAAGGAGTATTCTGTTGTTTTAGGGTGGAATGTTCTGTATATATCTATGAGGTGCATTTGGTCCAACGTGTCATTCAAAGCTCTTGTTTCTTTATTTATTTTCTGTTTAGATGATCTGTTACTGAGAGTGGCATGTTAAGATCTCCTACAATTAATGTATTCCTATCATTATGACTCTTTATTTTGATTAACAGTTGGCTTAAGTAGTTGGCTGCTCCTATATTGGGGCATATATGTTTACAATTGTTAGATCTTCTTGGAGGATAGACCCTTTAAGAATGATGTAGTGTCCTTCTGTATCTCTGACTACAGTCTTTAGCTTAAAGTCTAATTTCTCTGATAGGAGAATCGCTATCCCAGCTTTCTTTGGAGGCCCGTTGGCATGAAAGATGGTTCTCGATCCCTTCACTTTCAGTCTGAATGTGTCTTTAGGTTCCAAATGTGTCTCTTGTAGACAGCATATGGACGGGTCCTGTCGTTTTTTAGTCTGCAACCCTGTACCGTTTTATGGGAGCATTTAGGCCATTCACGTTAAGAGTGATTATTGAAAGACAAGTTTTTATTGACATCATGTTGCCTGTGAAGTCCTTGTTTCTAAAGATTGTAAGTTTCTGTTCTATGTTACTCATGGGTTCTTTCTACTTTTATAGAACCCCCTTTAATATTTCCTGTAGTGCTGGCTTGGTGGTCACATACTCTTAATCCTTGCCGGTTTGGAAGCTCTTTATCTCTCCATCCATTTTGAATGTCAGCCGTGCTGGATAAAGTATTCTTGGCTGCATGTTCTTCTCCTTTAGTGCCCTGAATGTGTCTTGCCAGCCCTTTCTGGCTTGCCAGGTTTCTGTGGACAGGTCTGATGTTATTCTGATAAGTCTTCCTCTGTATGTAAGGGATCTCTTCCCCCTAGCTGCCCTCGGGACCTCTTGCCTAAAACTATAATCTGCAAATTTTACAGTGATTCTCTAGCTGATTTTCTCGACTCATTGATCTTGGGGGTGTCCTTTCTGCTTCTAGGACATGAACACTTGTTCCATTTTCCAGGTTGGGGAAATTTTCATTCAGACTTTGGTCAGCTATATCTTCTAGTCTTCTGTCTTTCTCTACCCCCTCAGGGATTCCAATAATTCTGACCTTGGAACGTTTCATAGCATCATTTATTTCCCTAAGTCTGTGCTCATGGTTCCTAAGCAGTTTGTTCCAACCCTCCTCCTGACCTTTCCTCTCAACCATCTTATCCTCTAGATCAGTAATTCTATCCTCAGTCTCCGTAACTCTAGCTGTTAGACTATGTAGATTAGATTGGATCTCACTGATAGCATTTTTAACATCTGCCATGCTGGTTCTCAGTTCTGTCCGTAGAGATTCTATGTTGCCATTAATGTTTTTCTCCATCCTAGCCATTGCCTAGATAATTGTTACCCTGAATTCCATTTCTGACATGCTGTTTATGTCCATGTCCAATAGTTCTGAGGGAGAGGGAACAGTCTCTGGATTTTTCCTCTGTTGGGTGTTCCTCCTCCTAGTCATTTTTATGAGAAGTGGATGGGAGGATGTATAGCTGACTATATCACCCACGATCCAGGCAGGGTGCACCCAGCAAGATTTTGGAGCAATTGGAATTCAGCACTAAAAAGAAAGAATTAAGATAAAAGAAAAAGAGAAAGAGAAAAAAAGAAATCCCAGCCAGAATGGGCCCCAAAAATAAGATTTATAAGGTATATAAACAAACACGAGCAAACATAAAGATTGACAAAAGTAAATGACAAGAAATAAAAGAACCTAGTCGGAATGAACCCCAAGAATAAGATTTATATAACACCAGAACAAAAGCAAATACACATTAACACTGACAGACGTGTAAGATGGGAAGGTAGTTATAATTCATCGATGTGGGCAAGGAAGGTTATTTCGGGTTTTCCTGCATTTATCATTGTTTTAAGCCTCTAGTTGTAATGTTAAGTAGTTTTTAAAAAATTTAAAAAACCAAGAAACATGAGAATGAGTGAATAAGAAAAAAAAAAGAAAGATAGAATAAACTTGTATCTATGAAATATATGGGTTTTAGGGTATTATTAAGAGCTTAATATATTGATTTCCCCTGATGTTGGGGGTATAGTTTTATGGGGACCCTGTGTTTATTGTCCTCTTGTTTTTGGCTTGTCTTCTGGGGAAGGGGCCTGCCGTGTTGTTTTCCAGTTAGTCTTGTTTGGGTTGAGTTGCCCTGCCCCCCAATCAGGGGGCTGGGCTCTGTGGAAACTGGTTTCTCAGACTTTTGCTCTCTGGAGATTTTTTCTCTTTTGTAGCTTTTTGCCTTTTTGGCGAGTCCAAGCAAGGAATCTGCCCGTACCCAGACCTCCGCGTCACAGAGAAGCCTCAGCCTGCTCCCCTCTGCAATCTCTGCTCACATCACAGCCTGCCACAGGTGGTGCGCACCCTCAGCCACCGTCCTCAATAGGCTCTGCTCCCTCGCGTGACCACAGCCGGGAGCTATATTGGCCTAGGAAAGTTGCTTCTGGTACTTCCGTTGCTGGGACTGGACTGCATTCTCTCTGGCCCAGGTTGGGAGCGCCCAGGCCCTGTGGCAGGCGGTGGGCAACCTGTGGTCCTAGAAACCTCCAGCCAGGGCTCCCACTCGGTCTCTTAGAAGCTTGCGGGAGTGCACCCAGTCCACGGAGTGCTGCACACAGAGACTAGCGGCAGGCTTGTGGACCACACCAGGCTCTCTAAGGTGCTTGCAGGAGTGCACCCCACCCATGAAATGGTGCAAGGAGCAGAAAACTGCAGGTTCATGAACTACGGACTGGAACTCCGCCAGTCTCTCTTTGATGTGGGTGGTGTCCTTCCTGGGAACATGGGCTTAGGCCCGTGGTCGTGACCACCCACTTCCACTAGTTGCTCCTTAAGATCTTTAGCTCTTTTTAAGTGTTTTTAACTGGACTCTATGTTAATGCTTGTCCCCAAACACAGAGCACTTTCCTTTGGGGTATTACTGTCCTTCGGTCGCTTCTGGTGACTTTCTCCCCCTTCTGTTTATCCTCTGATATAGGTTCCAGCGTTCCCACTCTGATTTGCCTCTCCACCGCTGTCTTCTGCTCCTGTAGAGATCCAGAAGTGAAAAATCTTACTTCTCAGGCTGATTTCATGGGTGTTCAGTGTGTTCTGGTAGATATCCAGCTCACTTTAGGGAACCGGTTGTAACAGGGTCTCCTACTTCTATGCCATCTTGCCCTCCCTCCCCTCACACCATTTGTTGAAGAGACTGTCTTTTTCTTTTTTCCATTGGATAGTCTTTCCTTCTTTGTGGATAATTAGTTGACCATATAGTTGTGGGGCCATTTCTCAGTTCCCTATTCTGTTTCATTGATCTATGTGTCTATTTTTGTGCCCATACCATACTGTCCTGATAATCACAGTAATATAATTTGAAATCTGGAATCATAATGCCTCTAGTTTCATTTTTTTTTTTTCAGGATTGAATTGGTTATTTGGGGTGTTTTGTGGTTTCATACAAATTTTAGGATTGTTTCTTCCAGCTCTATGAAGAATGCTAGTGTTATTTTGATAGGAATTATACTAATTTTGTAGATTTCTTTGGGTAGTGTAGACATTTTAAATCTTTGGTTTGGTTTAAATGTTTGGTTTAAATATTTGGTTTTCTAATCCATGTGCATGGAATTTTTCTATTGCTTTGTGTCATCTTCAGTTTCTTTCATATGTGTTCTATTATTTTAACAGTACAGATATTTTACCTCTTTAGTTAGGTTTATTCCTAGGTATCTTATTGTTTTCGTGTATTTGCAAATGGAACCAATCCCTTAAATTATTTTTCTGGTGCTTCATTATTGGTATAAAGAAATGCAACAGATTTCCCTATTTTGATTTTATATAGTGCAATTTTGCTGAGTTCATGAATTAGTGCTAGCAATTTTTGTGTGTGTGTGGAATCTTTTGGGTTTTCTACATAGAGTATCATGTTGCCTGCAAATAGTGAAAGTTTGATTTCTTCCTTGCCTATTTGAATGCTTTTTATTTCTTTTTGTTGACTGGTTGGTGAGGCTAAGACTTCCAATAATATGTGAAATAGTAATCATGAGAGAAGACATCCCTATCTCATTCCTGACCATAGGGGAAAGGCTTTCAGTTTTTTCCCCATTGAGGATCATATTAGTGCTGTCTTTCATATATGGCCTTTGTGATGTTGAGTTACGTTCCATTTATCCCTACTTTGTTGAAGGTTTTTGTCAAAGAAAGGATGCTGTATTTTGTCAAATGCTCTTTATCCATCTATTGAGAGGATTGTAGGTTCTTATCCTTTCCTTTATTAATGTCTTGTATCACCTTGAATGATTTGTGGATGTTGAACCACCTCTGCAACCCAGGAGTAAATCCCACTTGGTCGTGGTTAATAATCCTTTTAACGTCCTGTTGGATCTGATTTTGAGAATTTTTGCATCCATGTTCAACAGGGATATCAGTCTGTAATTTTCCTTTTTTAGGAGAGCTTTCTCTTGTTTTGTGCTCGTGGTAATGCTGGCCTCATTGAGTTTGGAAGATTTCCTTCCGTTTCTACTTTTTGGAACAGTTTCAGAAATAGGAATTAATTCTTCTTTAGATGTTTGATAGAATTCACCTGTGAAGGCATTCAGTCCTGGACTCTTGTTTGTTGGGAAATTTTTGATTACTGATTCAATTTCTTTGCTATTATGGGTCTGGTCATGTTTTCTACTTCTTCCTGTTTCAGTTTTGGTTGTTAATTTGTTTTTCTTCCAGATGGCCTAATTTGTTGGCGTACATTGGCTCATAGTATATTCTTATAATTTATGTTTGTATTCTGTAGTGATTTCTCTTTCATTCCTGATTTATTAATTTGGGTCCTTTCTTTTTTTTTTTCTTTTTGATAGTCTGGCTCAGGATTTATCAAATGTATTAATTATTTCAAAGAACCAGTTTCTAGTTTTGCTGATCTGTTCTACTGTTGTTTTTTTTTTTTCCTGTGTCATTGATATCTTCTCTAATCCTTATTATTTCCCTTCTCCAGGAGGATTTAAGCTTTATTTGCTGTTCTTTTTCTAGCTCCTTTAGGAGAAAGGTTAGGTTGTATATTTAAGACTTTACCTGGTTCTTGGTAGTCATGTATAGCAATATATTTCCCACTTAGGATCAGCTTTGCTGGATCCCAAAGGTTCTGGACTGTTGTGTTTTCATTTTCATTTGCTTCCATGCATTTTTTAAAATTTTCTTTAATTTCTTGGCTGACCCATTCTTTTTTTTTTTTTTTTGACCCATTCATTCTTTAGTAGGATGTTCTTCAATCTCCATGATTTGAGGGCTTTCCAAATTTTGTTTTGTGGCTGACTCCAGGTTTCATAGCACTGTGTTCTGAAAATATGCATGGTATGATCTCATTGTTTTTGTACCTGTTGAGTTCGATTTTTGATCCAATATGTGATCTATTCTGGAGAGTGTTCCATGTGCACTCGAAAAGAATGTGTACTCTACTGCTTAGGATGAAATGTTCTGAATATATTTACGAAGTCCATCTGGTCCAGTGTGTCATTCAAAATCCTTGTTTCCTTGTTGATCTTCCGCTTAGATGATCTGTCCATTGCTGTGCATGGGGTGTTAATGTCCCCTACTAGTATTATCAATATTTTCCTTTATGTTTATTAATATTTGATTTTTATATTTGGATTTTCCCAATATGGAGACATAAATATTCATAATTATTAGGTTTTCTTGATAGACTGATCTCTGAATTATGATATAATGCCTTTCTTCATCTCTTCTTAGTCTTTGTTTTAAAATAGAGTCAATTATCTTATGGTTTCACTTACGTGTGGAGCATAAGAAAAAACATGGAGGACACTGGGAGAAGGAAAGGAAGGATGAATTGGGGGAAATCAGAGAGGGAGACGAAACATGTGAGACTGTGGACTCTGAGAAACAAACTGAGGGTTTTGAAGGGGAGGGGAGTGGGGGGTTAGATGAGCCTGGTGGTGGATATTGAGGAGGGCATGTATTGCATGGAGCACTGGGTGTGGTGCATGAACAATGAATCTTGGAACACTGAAAAAATTAAATTAAATTAAAAAAATAAAATGGGTCTCTTGTAGTCAGCACATATATGGATCTTCTTTTTTTTTTTTTTAATTTATTCTGATACCCTGTGTCTTTTGATTGGAGCATTTAGTCCATTTACATTCAGAGTGGTTGTTGAAAGATATGACTTTAGTGTTATTATATTATCTGTACATTTGGTCTTTCTGGTGATGTTCTCTGGTCTTTTCTAGTCTCTGTTGCTTTAGGTGTTTTCCCTACTCACAGAGTTCCTTTAATATTTCTTGCAGGGCTGGTTTAGTCATCACAGACTCCTTTAGCTTTTGTTTGTCTGGGTAACTCTTTATATCTCCTTCTATTCTGAAGGACAGCCTTGGTGGATAAAAAATTCTTGGTTGCATATTTTTCTCATCCACCACATTGTTTATATTCTTCCACTTTCTTTGGTCTGTCAAGTTTCTGTGGACAGATCTGCTGCAAATCTGATCTCTCTTTCCTTTTAGGTGAAGGGCTCTATTTCCTTTGCTGCTATGAGAATTCTTTCCTTGTCTTGTGTATTTTGTGAATTTGACTATGATATGCCTTGGTGATGGCCAGTTGTTGTTGAATTTAACAGATGTTCTCTGTGCTTCTTCGATTTTGATGCCTATACCTTTTCCAGATTAGGGAAGTTTTCAGCTATAATTTGCTTGAATAAACCTTCTGTTCTTTTTTTCTCTCTTCGTCTTCTGGGACTCCTATGATATGAATGTTATTCCATTTTAACAAGTCACTGAATTCCCTAAGTCTACCCTCATGATCCATTACTTCCTGATACATTTGTTTTACTCTTCTTTCAGCTTCATTATTTTCCATAATTTTATGAGTCACTGATTCGTTCCTCTGCCTCATCCACCCTTGTGTTTATTATCTCCATTTTTGTTTGCATATTGGGTGTAGAATTTTTAACTTTGGCCCAACTCAGTTTTAGTTCTTTTATCACTGCAGTGAGGAATTCTGGTGTCTTCTATGATTTTTTTTCAAGCCCAGCTTGTAAACTTATAATTGTTTTAAATTTTTGTTCAGACATTTTACTTATATCTGCATTGATTAAATCTCTGGCCATCATTTCTCTCTATTCTTTCTTTATAGTGAATCCCTCAGTCTTATCATTTTGGAGGGGGAGGGGAAGAAAGAAAGGGAAAAAATAAGAAAAAACAGAATAAAAATAAAAATGCACAAAAATAAAAAACTGAAAAAATTTAAAGTAATATGAGATAAATAAAATAAATATAGAAAGCTAGATCCTACATGTGTTTTGGTCTGCTTGTTGCCAGAAATTTCCATTGGTTGTTTTTCTGGTTTGTAGCTGTTTAGCTTCATTCTCCAAGACTTCTGATAGATTTCATGGGTATTAAGAATGATTTGATATTTATCTAGCTGTGTTGTAGTGAAAGGCAGGTTTAGGGTCACCCTACACTTCTGCCATTTTACCTTTTCTCTTCCCTCTTTTATTTCTTATATTGATCATTTTTATCTTCTCTCATTTTATTTTCCCCCAATTAGTTTGGCTAAATTTTTATTAACCTTACTGACTTTTTTTCCCAGTGATCCAGATTTTTATGTCAATTGTTTTGTCTTTTGTCTTTTGAAAATTTAATTGATTGCAATTTAATCAATTGGTGACCATATTTCTGTTCTTGGCTTATGTTAGTTTTATTTAGCTCCTCTTTATTATTTGCTTTAAATGGAAACTTTCCTTACTCATTGGCGACCTTTCATATTATATAATAAAAACGTATCAAATCATAAATTTCTCTTTAAATAGTGCTTTACTTATAAAGTTTGTCCTGTATTTTCAGTGTCATTCAGAACAAAATAGAGGTTCAATACAATCTTTCTTGAGATATACTATTGGAACCACAGGTTATATAGCAATACATTGTTTAAATTTTACATATTTGGTGATATTCCAGATATCTTTCTGATTTTGACTTCTATTCCGCTATTCTCAGAGAATAGTCTTTGCATGATTTAGACGTTTAATTATTTTTTAGGGCAACTAAAAATTAAAAAATATATCTACATTTGTTCTCAGTTATTATTTTATATCTAAGCTTCTGCCTGATAAAATATATCTCTTCCTGAATAAATTCTTGTATTTCTACCATCAATTCTCTTTTTCGTTTGTATGAGGAAACCAATATCACTTTTTCATTTTTGTAGTAATTAAATTTTAATTTTTATATAACTGTAGATTCACATGCATTTCTAAAGAATAACATGAAAAGATTCCTTCATCCAATTCTCCCACTATTGATGTCTTGCACAACTATAATATAATATTACAAACAAAAGACACATTCATACAGAATGTGGAGGCTTCTCCACAGAACATTATATTTTCAAAATATAAAAAACTTCTATCCAATCACCAGAAGTCATAATGTTGCCCTTTTATAGCAGCACCCACATCCTGTATGGTCCCAAGACCACTGTAATCTATGGAAACCACTACTTAATCTTAACTTTTATACTTTTTAAAATCAAGAGTGTAACATAATTGGACTCATACAGCATGTAAGCTTTTTGGATTGAATTTTTTATTCATTTAATTTACTAGAGATTCATCATGTTGTTTTGTTTATCAATAGTTAATTAATTTTTATTGCTGAATAGTATTCCATAATATGATTCTACCATAGTTGATTTAACCAGTAATTTATTGAAGGACATCTGGTTTTTTTCCTAGGTTTGGGCTATTATGGAAAAAAAAAAAAAAAAAACCAAACCTGCTAAAGGTTTCTGTGTAAGCATACATCCTGATTTCTCTGAAGCAAATGCCCAGGGTCATATGATAGCTGTATTTTTTTTTTTTTAAGACAGGCAAAATGGCTTTCTCAATTGGTTATACATTTTAAGTCCCACCAGAAATTATGAGTGATCCAGTTTCTCTACATTCTCACCAGCAATTACTTTTCTCACATTTTTGTTTTGTTTTGTTTTGTTTTGTCCTGGCCATCCATATAGATATGCATTGATAGCTCATTGTGTGTATAATTTGCATTCCCCTTATATGGCTGATGATGTTGAAAACATTTTCATTTCTATATCCTCTCAGTGAAATATCTCTTCACATTTTTTAGTTCATGTTCTAATTGGATTTTTTAAATCTGTTGAATGTTGAGAATACTTAAATTTTTTGAGAGAGAGTGCATGCAAGTGTGTGTGCAAGCAAGGGGAAGGAAAAAAAGGAAAAGGAGAGAGAGAATCATAAGCTGACTCCATGCCTCATGCAGAAACCCATGGGGTTTCAGTCTCATGACCCTGAGATCATGACCTGAGCTGAAATCAAGAGTTGAACATTTAGCTGACTGAGGCATCCAGGTACCCTGAGAATACTTTATTTATTCTAAATAATAACTGTTTCCCAGTTATTGATTCTTTCCCAGATATGGCGTTGGTAAATATATTTTCTCATTCTGTAGCTTTGTTATACATTCTTTTTATATGTTCTTTCTTAGAGCAAAATATTTTAACTTTTGATGAAGTTCCTAAAGGGAGCAATTTTTCTTTTTATTGATTATGGTTTTGTGGTGTCAAGTCTAAAACTCTATTTTTGCCCCTATATACTAAAGGCTTCCTCTTCTTTTTTTTTTTTTAATGAATAGTTTTACAATTTTACCTTTATATTTTAAATTAATTTTTGCATAAGATGTGAAACCTAGGTTAGAGTCTCTTAAAAAATTGCCTATGCATGTCCAAATGCTTCAGGACTATTTGTTCAAAAGGCTATTTATTCTTTTATTATTTTTCTTCTTTTGTACTTGTGGTTCTATTTCTGGATTATCTTCTCTATTCTTTTACATTGATCTATATGCCAATCATTCTGCCAAAAACACATTCATTACAGTAGTTATTTAATGTCTTGATATTGAGCAGACTACGTTTTTACACCTTACTCTTTTTTATCAGAATCGTTTCAGATGTAATAGTTCTTTCACTTGTTTATATAACTTTAGAATAATCTTGTCTGTATCTAAACTAAAATATTTGTTGGCACCTAGGGACCCAGGACCTGGCTTCCACTGCAGCTGCTGCCATTGCCCTCGTGGACTGGGACCATTTGAGGTTTTGGAAGCACAAAGGGCAAGCAGGGGCCTGAGTCAAATTCTGAGAGGGTCACTGGGGGTGTGCACCTTCTGTGATAAGCTGTGTTTTTCAGGTATGTACAGAGAAAGAGACTGTGTGTTCTGGAGGGTTCAGAGAGGAGTAGACTATGACTCTTTGCCCTGGAGGAGAGGTCTGGATGCGGACATTCTCCTTTACTCTGACCCTCCAAAAAGGCAAGGTGTGAAAATGTGCCAGAGAACAAAAGCCTCCACAGAACAAAAGCCCAAAAAACTGATTTCTGTGGACCCCAACCACCTGATAGGGGGTTATCTGAAAACCAATGTGGCAGGCCTCTTCCCCAGAAGACAAGCTGGAAGAACAAGAGGATGACAACCCTAAAGTCCCTATAAAACTGTGAAACCCTAACACCAGGGGAAAATAGCACACTAAGCTCCTGGTGTTGCCTCATGGCCTGTGTATTTCTCGGATACAACTTTTTCTTTTTTTAAAATTCTTTCTCATGTTTCGTGTCTTTTTTTTTTCTTTTTACCTATTTCTCATTTCGACTAGATGTTTAATACAATGCATTCCATAGTAGCTTTTTAACCTGTACTTTTTCACACACACACACACAGACACACACAGACACACACACACACACACACACACATAATATACATACAGATATAAGCATCAACATAGTCCTTTTTCCCCTATTCAATACTACCTTTATATATATACCAGTTTTAATTTCCTTGTAACTCTGGGAAGTAGTGTTCTCTAACAAAGAGAACAAAATACACCCAGAAAGAACTGAAACACCCTACCTTGCTCACATTGAGCACCCCCTTTCCTCACCTCCCCCCCCTTTTCTTAACTTTATAAATCTTATTCTTGGGTTTCGTTGTGGCTGTGTTTTTCAGTGGTGGCTTCCAACTGCTTTGAATTTTCCCAGGATGCATCTTGCCTGGACTGTGGTTGATATTTTTGACTCTGTACATCCCCTCAACCACTCCCCAACAGAACTACTAGGAGGAGGAACACTCAACAAAGAAAAGAACCAGACAATGGCTTCTCTCAAAGACCTAATGAATATGGATATAAGCAAGATGTCAGAAATAGACTTCAGGGTAGCAATTATGATGACTACAGCTAGGCTTGAGAAAACCACTAGCAGCAACATAGAATCTCTAATGGCAGAAATGAAAGCTAATCATGCTGAACTTAAAAATGCTATGAATAAGATGCAGTCTAAACTGGATACTTTAACAACTAGGATAAAAGAGGCAGAAATACAAATTAGTGGCCCAGAAAATAAACTGATAGAAAGGAAGGAACAGGAGGAGGCATGGGACAAACAGCTCAAAATCCATGAGAACAGACTTAGAGAAATTAACAATGCCATGAAACATTCCAATATCAGAATTACTGGGATCCCTGAGGGGATGGAGAGAGAGAGAGGACTAGAATATATATTTAAGCAAATTGTAGCTTAGAACTTCCCTAATCTGGGGAAGGAAACAAGCACTTATGTCCAAGAGGCAAAGAAGATCCCTCCCAAGATCAAGGAGAACAGACCTATGCCCTGGCATGTAAAAGTAAAATTTATAAATCTTAGAACCAAGGAAGCCATCCTGAAGCAGCTAGGGGGAAGAGATTCCTTATGTACAGAGGGAGGAACATCAGAATAACATCAGACATGTCCACAGAGACCTAGCAAGCCAGAAAGGGCTGGCAAGACACATTCAGGGTACTAAATGAAAAGAATATGCAGCCAAGAATACTTTATCGAGCAAGGCTGTCATTCAGAATTGATGGAGAGATAAAGAGCTTCCAAGATTGGCAAAGACTAAAAGGTTATGTCACCACAAAGCTGGCACTACAAGAAATATTAAGGGGATATCAATAAAAGAAGCAAGACCCCAAGAGTGATATAGACCAGAAACTTACAGAGACAATCCGTAGAAACAGGACTGTGCAGACAATAGGATGGCACTAAATACATCTTTCAATAGTAACTGTCAACATGAATGGCTTAAATGCTCCCACGAAATGACACAGGGTTGCAGATTGGATACCAAGACAGGACCCATCTATATGCTGTTCACAAGAGACTCATTTTGAACCTAAAGATGCCTCCAGACTGAAAGTGAGGGGATGGAGAACAATTTACCATGCCAACAGGTCCCAAAAGAAAGCTGGGATAGCAATTCTTATATCAGAAAAATTAGAATTTAAACCAAAGACTGTAATAAGAGATCCAGAGGGATGCTATATCACACTTAAAGGGTCTATCCAACAAGAAAATCTAGAATTGTAAATATCTATGCCCCAACATGGGAGCAGCCAACTACATAAACCAGTTGTTAAACAAAATACAGAATCAGATTGACAATAATGCATTAATAGTAGATTTTAACACTCCACTCTCAGCATTAGACAGATTATCCAAAAAGATCAACAAAGGAACAAGAGCTTTAAATGACACATTGGACCAGATGGACCAGATATATACAGAACATTCCACACTAAAGTAACAGAATATTCATTCTTCTTGAGTGCATATGGAACTTTCTCCAGAATAGATCACATACTGGGTCACAAATGAGGTCTCAGCCAACACCAAAAGATTGAGATTATTCCCTGCATGTTATCAGACCACAATGTCTTGAAATTGGCACTCAATCACAAGAAAAAAATTTGGAAGGAATTCAAGCACTTGGAAGTTAAAGAGCATCTTGCTAAAGAATGAATGAGTCAACCAGGAAATTAAAAAAGAACTTAAACAATTCATGGAAACCAATGAGAACAAAAACACTTCAGTCCAATCCTATGGGATACTGCAAAGGCAGCCCTAAGGGGGAAAATACATATCCATCCAAGCCCTCTCAAAAATTAGGAAAATCCCAAATGTGCAAGCAAACCCTACATCTAACGAAGCTGGAGAAAGAACAGCAAATAAAACCTAAACAAAGCAGGAGAGAAGAAATAATAAACATTAGAGCAGAGAGCAGTGGAATAGAAACCAGAAAAACAGTAGAACAGATCAATGAAACTAGAAGCTGTTTTTTTGAAAGAATTAATAAGATTGATAAACCACTGGCCAGACTTATCCAAAAAGAAAAGAGAAAGGAACCAAATTAATAAAATTATGAATGAAAGGAGAGAAATCACAACTAACACAAAGGAAATAGAAAAAATTATTGGAAATTATTACCAGGAACTAAGTGCTAACAAATTAGGCAACCTGGAAAAAATGGATGCCTTCCTGGAAATTTACAAACCACCAAGACTGAAACAGGAAGAAATAGACAATCTGAATAGACCAATAACCAGTAACAAAATTGAAGCAGTAATCAAAAACCTCCCAAAAAACAAAAATCAAGATGGCTTCCCAGGGGAATTCTACCAAACATTTAAAGAAGAAAGAATACCTATTCTACTGAAACTGTTCCAAAAAATAGAAACAGAAGAAAAACTTCCAAACTCTTCTATGTGGTCCTGATCCCAAAACCAGGCAAAGACTCCATCAAAAAGAAGAATTACAGGTCGCCTGGGCGGCTCAGTTGGTTAAGCAACTGCCTTTGGCTCAGGTCATGATCCTGGAGTTCCGGGATTGAGTCCCGCTTTGGGTTCCCAGCTCTGCGGAGAGTCTGCTTCTCCCTCCGACCTTCTCTCCTCTCAGGCTCTCTCTCACTTTCTCTATGTCTCTCAAATAAATAAACAAAGTCTTAAAAAAAAAAAATTACAGACCCATATCCCTGATGAACATAGATGCCAAAATATTCAACAACAACAATTCAAATATTCAACAAGATCCTAGCTAATAGGATAAAGGATTCACTAAGACCAAGTGAGTTTTATGCCTGGGATGCAAGGGTGGTTCAACATTTGCAAACCAATCAACGTGATAGAGCACATCAGTAAAAGAAAAGACAAGAACCATTTGATTCTCTTGATTGATGCAGAAAAAGCTTTTGACAAAATAAAATATTTGTTCCTGATTAAAAATCTTTAGAGTATAGGGATAGAGGGAACATTCCTCAATATCATAAAAATCATCTATGAAAAACCCACAGTGAATATCATTATAGATGGGGAAAAGCTGAGAGATTTTCCCTTAAAGTCAGGAGCATGAGAGTGATGCATGCTTTCACCACTATTCAACATAATTCTAGAGGTCCTAGCCTCAGCAATCAGACAACGAAATGAAATAAAAGGCATCCAAACTGGCAAAGAAGTCAAACTCTCCCTCTTGGTAGATGACCTACTTTATGTGGAAAACCCAAAAGACTACACCCCCAAATTACTAGAACTCATACAGCAATTCAGCAATGTGGCAGGATACAAAATCAGTGCACAGAAAACAGTTGCTTTTCTATATGCTAACAATGTAATTGCAGAAAGAGAAATTAAGGAATCAATGCCACTCACAGTAGCAACAAAAACCATAAGATATCTAGAAATAAACCTAACTAAAAAGGTAAAGGATCTATACTCTAGAAACTACAGAACACTTATGAATGAAATTGAGGAAGACACAAAACGATGGGAAAACATTCTGTGCTCATGGATTGGAAGAATAAATATTGTTAAAATGTCAATGCTGCCCCAAGCAATCTACGCATTCAATGCCATCCTAATTAAAATACCATTGGCATTTTTCAAAGTGCTGGAAAAACAAAATATGTATGGAACCAGGAAAGACCCGAATTGCCAAGGGAATGATGAAAAAGAAAAACAAAGCTGGGGGCATCACGTTGCCTGACTTCAAGCTATGTTACAAAGCTGTGATCACCAAGACAGCATGGTAAGGGCACAAAAACAGACACCTAGATCAATGGAACAAAATAGAGATCCCAGAAATGGACCCTCCACTCTAAGTTCTACTAATATTTGACAAATCAGGAAAAAATATCCAGTGGAAAAAGACAGTCTTTTTAATAAATGGTGCTGGGAAAATTCGACAGCTACATATAGAATGAAACTGGACTGTCCCCTTACACCATACACAAAGATAATCTCAGAATGGATGAAAGACCTCAATGTGAGACAGGAATCCATCAAAATCCTAGTGGAGAACATAGACAATAACCTCCTCGACATCGGCCACAGCAACTTCTTTCAAGACATGTCTCCAAAGGCAAGGGAAACAAAAGCAAAAATGGGACTTCATCAAGATAAAAAACTGCACAGTAAAGGAAACAACAAAATGAAAAGGCAACCCACGGCACTGGAGAATATATTTGCAAATAACATTACAGATAATGGGCTGATATCCAAGATCTATCAAGAACTTCTCAAACTCAACACTTAAAAAACAAATAACACAGTGAAAAAATGGGCAGAAGACATGAACAAACACTTCTCCAAAGAAGACATACAAATGGCTAAGAGACACATGAAAAAGTGCTCCATATCTCTAGCCATCAGGGAAATACAAATCAAAACCACAGTGAGATACCAGTTTACAAGAGTTAGAATGGCAAAAACTAACAAAACAGGAAACAAGAAATGTTGGCGAGGATGTGGAGAAAGGGGATCCCTCTTACACTGTTGGTGGGAATGCAAGTTGGTACAGCCACTCTGGAAAACAGACTTCCTAGAGATGTTAAGAAAGAACTACCCTGCAACCCAGCAATTGCACTACTGGGTATTTACCTCAAAGGTACAGATGTAGTGAGAAGAAGGAACACATGCACCCCAATGTTCATAGCAGGAATGTTCCACATAGCCAAACTGCAGAAGGAGACAAGATGCCCTTCAACCGACGAATGGGTAAAGAAGATGTGGTCCATATATACAGTGGAATATTATTCAGCCGTCAGAAACAATGAATGCGTTTGTGCTAAGGATGGACCTGGAAGGGATTAGGCTTAGTGAAATAAGTCAAGCAGAGAAAGACAATTATCATATGGTTTCACTTCTATGTGGAACATAAGCAATAGCACGGAGGACCATAGGGGAAGGAAGGAAAACCTGAAGGGGGAGAAATCAGAGAAGGATATTAATCATGAGAGACTATGGAACCTGGGAAACAAATTGAGGGTTTCAGAGTGGAGGGGGTTGGGAGGGAGGGGATAACAGGGTGATGGGTATTAAGGAAGGCATGTGGTGTGCTGAGCACTGGGTTTTATATGTAACGAATGAATCATTGAACACAACATCAAAAACTAATGATGTACTATACAGTGGATAATTGAAATAAATAAATAAATAAACAAATAAAAATAAATAAATAAATAAATAAATAAAGTAAAATATTTCCGGGGTTTTTTTTTTTTTAAGATTTTATTTATTTATTTGACAGAGAGAGAGATCACAAATAGGCAGAGAGGCAGGCAGAGAGAAAGGAGGAAGCAGGCTCCTTGCTGAGCAGAGAGCCCGATGCGGGGCTCGATCCCAGGGCCCTGAGATCATGACCTGAGCCGAAGGCAGAGGCTTTAACCCACTGAGCCACCCAGGTGCCCCTATTTCCGGGGTTTTGACAGGAATTGTTTTAAGCCTTTACATCATTTTTGATGGAATTGATATCTTTACTCTCTTGATGTTACCATGTAGCAACATAGTATATCTCTGCATGTAGACTATCTTTGATTTCTTTCATCAACATCCTGTAGCAAATCTTTTATTTATTTTATCAGATTTCTTAAGTAAACCACTTCTGTGAAGTTGTAAATAGTATTATATTTTAAATTTCGATATCTGCTGCTAGAATGTAGAAGTACAATTTATTTCAGTAGGTTTATCTTGTATCCTATGACTGTGCTGAACTCATTTATTTGGGTTTTCTGCAGAGTTCACGGGCTTTCAATGGAAACAATCATGTCTTCTATAAATATAGTGAGTGTCGCTAAATGAACATATGGTTTTATTTCTCCCTTTCCAATTTCTTTTATGTTCTTGTCTTGCTTATTCCATTGACTAGAACTTCCATCATTAATTTGAATAAGAGTGGTAAGAGTAGACATTCTTGCTTTGCTTCTAATCTCAGTGAAAAAGCATGCAGTTTTTCACCATTAAGTGTTACGTTAGCTATAATCTCTTGTTATAGATTGTCTTTATGAAGTTGAGGAAATTCCTATTATTATCTTAGAGTTTTTATTACGAATGTATTTAAAATTATGTCAAATACTTTTTTCTCCAATGACTGGTGTGATCATGTGATTTTTCTTCTTTAAACTGTTGTGATGGTGAATTACATTGGTTGATTTTTCAAATATTGAACCTGTCTTGCATTCCTGGAATCAATTATCCTCGTTTATAATGTATTTTTATATATTGTTATATTTGATTTGATAATATGTTTTTAAGGATTTTTACATTTATATTTATGAGAGATGTTATTCTAAATTTTCTTGATTTTTTAAAAATTTTTCTTTGTGAGTGCATGCATGTGTGTGTGCATGCTGTCTTTGTCTGATTTAGGTATCAGGGTAGTACTAACTTTGTAAAGTGAAGTAAGAAGTGTTTCCTTCTCTTAAATTTCAGTAGGATAGCTTGTGTATAATTGGGGTTAATCTTATTTTAAAGTTTTTATTCAAGTTCTAATTAATATACAGTGTAATATTAGCTTCAGGTATACAATATAGTGATTCACCACTTCCATACAACACCTGGTGCTCATCACAAGTACACTCTTTTATATATATCTATATATCTATATCTATATAACTATCCTCCTTATCCATTCATCAGCCAATAGACACTTGGATTTTTCCCATTATTTAGCTATGGTAAATAATGTTGCTATAAACATATAAACATCAGGGTGCCTGTATCCCTTTGCATTAATGTCTTTGTATCCTGCAATTGCTGGATTGTAGGGTAGTTTTTTTTTCTTGCTTTATCTTCTATAATAGTGTAACAATCTGCATAGACTTTATTAGAACCACACTGTAATACAGTTTAAATGCAGAAAGGTAAAGGAAAGATTTAGCAGAGAACAAAATGAATCTTTGATGGGAAAAAAATTACAAAGAGAGTAGGGACTAGTCAGAGGAAAATCTCTTAGCTTTACTTTCTGCTACGCTTTTTTTTTTTATATAATTTCCGTTTATCTGTTCCAATTCCTACTAGTGTTTCATTGCTATCTTTATTTTTTTTATTTTATTATTTTTTTAAATTAACATATGATGTATTACTTGCCCCAGGGTACATGTCTGTGAATCATCAGGCTTACACATTGCACAGCACTTACCATAGCACATACCCTCCCCAATGTCCATAACCCAGCCACCCTATCCCTACCCCCCCTACCCCCCAGACACCCTCAGTTTGTTTCATGAGTTTAGGAGTCTTCTATGGTTTGTGTCCCTCCTGTATCTTCTTGTTTCATTTCCCTCCCCCACCCCCCACAACCCCCCGCCCTGCCTCTCAAATTCTTCATATCAGAGAGATCATATGATAATTGTCTGTCTCTGATTGAATTATTTCGCATAGCATAATACCTTCTAGTTCCATCCACATCATTTCAAAAGGCAGGATTTTGTTTCTCTTGATGGCTGCATAGTATTCCATTGTATATATATATACCACTCTTCTTTATC
>CM052897.1:93948720-93976239 GCA_028534135.1 Potos flavus
GCTTTCTTTGCTGTTCTTTCTCCAGCTCCTTTAGGTGTAGGGTTAGGTTGTGTATTTGAGATCTTTCTTGTTTCTTGAGAAAGGCTTGTACTGCTATATACTTTCCTCTCAGGACTGCCTTTCCCATGTCCCAAAGATTTTGAACAGTTGTGTTCTCATTTTCATTTGTTTCCATGAATTTTTTAAAATTCTTCTTTAGTTCCCTGGTTGACTCATTCATTCTTTAATGGGATGCTCTTTAGCCTCCATGTATTTGTGTTCTTTCCAACTCTCCTCTTGTGATTGAGTTTTAGTTTCAGAGCATTGTGGTCTGAAAATATGCAGGGAATGATCCCAATCTTTTGGTACCAGTTGAGACCTGATTTGTGACCCAGGATGTGATCTATTCTGGAGAATGTTCCATGTGCACTTGTGAAGAATGTGTATTCTGTTGCTTTGGGATGGAATGTTTTGATTATATCTGTGATGTCCATCTGGTCCAGTGTGTCATTTAGAGCCTTTATTTTCTTATTGATCTTTTGTTTAGATGATCTGTCCATTTCGGTAAGGGGGTATTAAAGTCCCCTACTATTATTGTATTATTGTTGATGTGTTTCTTTGATTTTGTTATTAATTGATTTATATAGTTGGCTGCTCCCATGTAGGGGCATAGATATTTACAATTGTTAGATCTTCTTGTTGGACAGCCCCTTTAAGTATGATATAGTGTCCTTCCTCATCTCTTATTATAGTCTTTGGCTTAAAATCTAACTTATCTGCTATAAGGATTGCCACCCCAGCTTTCTTTGGATGTCCATTAGCATGATAAATTGTTTTCCACCCCCTCACTTTAAATCTGGAGGTGTCTTTGGGTCTAAAATGAGTTTCTTGTAGACAACATATCGATGGGTCTTGTTTTTTTATCCATTCTGATACCCTGTGTCTTTTGATTGGGGCATTTAGCCCATTTGCGTTTGGGTAACTATTAAGAGATATGAATTTAGTGCCATTGTATAGCCTGTAAGGTGACTGTTACTGTATACTGTCTCTGTTCCTTTCTGGTCTATGTTCCTTTTAGGCTCTCTCTTTGCTTAGAGGACCCCTTTCAATATTTCCTGTAGGGCTGGTTTGGTGTTTGCGAATTCTTTTAGTTTTTGTTTGTCCTGGAAGCTTTTTATCTCTCCTTCTATTTTCAGTGACAGCCTAGCTGGATATAGTATTCTTGGCTGCATATTTTTCTCATTTAGTGCTCTGAATATGTCATTGCCAGTCCTTTCTGGCCTGCCAATTCTCTGTGGATAGGTCTGCTGTTGATCTAATATTTCTGCCTTTGTATGTTACAGACTTCTTGTCTCGAGTTGCTTTCAGGATTTTCTCTTTGTCACTGACACTTATAAGTTTTACTATTAGATGATGGGGTGTAGACCTATTTTTATTGATTTTGAGGGGGGTTCTCCGTGCCTCCTGGATCTTGATGCTTGTTCCCTTCACCAAATTAGGGAAATTCTCTACAGTAATTTGTTCCAATATACCTTCCACCCCTCTCTCTCTTTCTTCTTCTTCTGGGATCCCAATTATTCTAATATTGTTGCATCTTATGGAATCACTTATCTCTCAAATTCTCCCCTTCTGGTCCAATAGTTGTCTCTCTTTTTCTCAGCTTCTTTATTCTCTGCCATTTGGTGTTCTGTATCACTAATTCTCTCTTCTGCCTCATTTATCCTAGCAGTAAGAGCCTCCATTTTTTATTGTACTTCATCAATGGCTTTTTTTATTTCAACTTGGTTAGATTTTAGTTCTTTTATTTCTCCCGAAAGGGATTTTATTTCTCCAGACAGGGATTCTCTGATATCTTCCATGCTTTTTTCGAGCCCAGCTAGCACCTTGATAATTGTCGTTTTGAACTCTATTTCTGACATATTACTAATGTCCGTATTGATTAGGTCCCTAGCCATTGGTACTGCCTCTTGTTCTTTTTTTTTGTGGTGAGTTTTTCCGCCTTGTCATTTTGTCGAGATAAGAATGGGTGAATGAGAGAACAAAATACTAAAAGGGTGGCAACGACCCCAGAAAAATCAGAAGGGAGCCAAAACCAGGGTTTGAAGAAAAAAGCGGGGAGGGGAGGAAAAAGAAAAAAATAAATAAATAAAATAAAAAAGAGAAAAAGAAAGAAAAAATATCTATCTATATATATTAGACTAGTGATTAGAACAGAGCCGCACACTTGATTTTGGGTGTTTTTCGTCTGTTAGAAGAAACTACCTCCCAAAATTTTAAAGAAAGAAAAGTTTATAAATATACAAAAATAAGGGTAAACCCTAGGAAGGGATGGAATATGAGTGTAAAGATAAAAATTAAAAAAGATTCTAAAAAAGGGATCAATAAGCGATTGGTTGAAAAAAAGAAAAGAAAAAAAGAAAGAAAGAAAAAGAAAAAAGAGGAAAGAATGTGATCAGGCTGGAGACTAGACTCAAGCCGTGTGCTAGATTTAGGGTATATTTTGATCTATTTGAAGAAATTGTATCCCAAAATTTTAAAGAAAAAAAAACCTATATGTATACAAAAAAATAAGGTTTAATACAACGAGGGGATAAAATATGTAATAGTGAAAATTAGAAAAGATTTTTAAAAAGGTATTGATTAGATGCCAGTTAAAAAACGTTAAAATAGGAAAGAGGGAAAATAAAATAAAAAAATACAATAAGAAAAAAATAAAATTTAAAAAATTTAACTCTGAAAGACTAAAGGATCATGGGGAAAAAAAGCCATGAATTCTATGTGTTGTTTTTTCCTAACTCAGGAATTCTGCAGTTTTCATTGATCGATGAACTTGGTCTTGGCTGGATATTCTTGCTGATCTTCTGGGGGAGGGGCCTGTTGCAGTGATTCTCAAATGTCTTTGCCCGAGGCAGAATTGCACCGCCCTTGCCAGGGCCCAAGCTAGGTAATCTGCTCGGGTGAGCTCTCAGGGGCTTTTGTTCCCTGAACACTTTCTGTACAGCTTTGGAGGATGGGAATGAAAATGACGGCCTCCCAGTCTCCAGCCTGTAAGACCTGAGAGCTCGGGGCCCCACCCCTCAGTGTTCCCTCAGAGAAAAGCAGTCAATCCCTCCCGTCTGCCTGGTCCAGCCGCACTCCGAGCTCACCCAGCCTGTGACTGAGTGTTTCTGTCTGTGGCACGTGGCTCCGTTTGGAGTCTCCAAACCCAGCAGATTCCTGCCACGAGTTACCGTGCCACTCCTCCTGGAGGAGAAAGGAGGGGGTCTCTCTGGATCTGCCCCTTGTGGGGTCCCTGCTCAAAGAGCAGTGGCCTGGCTGTGCCTTGGATCATGGTCCAAGGTAAGCCCGAGCTGGTAGCCCACTGTTTGGCTCTGTCTCTGCCACTGGCTTCCCCGTTCTGATACCTGGGAGCTCTGCTACCCTCAGACACCCCTGGTCTTTCTGTGACCCCATGTGTCCTGAAACCACGCTGTTCCCACGCGGGCTCCACCCCCTGCTTAGCCTCTGGAGCGATATCCCTCAGTGGAGCAGATTTCTGAAAGTTCCGATTTTATGCTCCGCTGCTCTGTGGCTTGCCAGGAGCCAGCCCCTCCCCCCGTGGTCTATCTTCCTGTAGCTTTGGATTCACTTTTCTGCATGTCCTACCTTCTGGAAAGTGGTCGACTTTCTGTTCCTAGAGTTGCTGTTCTTCTTCTCTTCTATCTCCTGCTAAGTTTGTAGGTGTTTAGAGTGGTTTGCTAACTATCTGGCTGAACTTCTGGGATCAGACACTATCTCCGCCTCCTACTTCTCTGCCATCTTGCTCCTCCAATCCCTAATTAATAATCTTATATTACTAAGACAGTAACTATGTCCATATTCACTTATAAATTTGCTCTTCTCTTTATTTTTATTATTTTTTCTTGAGTTCTTGATGATGTTATAAAGTAGCTCCAAACTTTTTTTTGGGGGGGGGGCACAGTTATGGCTGCTGGATTCTTAAATGATAGTTTCAGCAATTGTCTGGTAAAAATAAATTCATGTAAAGAAGAAAGAAAGAAAGAAAGAAAGAAAGAAAGAAAGAAAGAAAGAAAGAAAGAAAGAAGAATGAGAAGTATTTGAGTATTTGGATTTTCTATATAAATAGATTAGATTTCTAAATAATCTATTCTCTCTTATGTTTCCCATAGAAATAAAAATTTAACTTTTGTGTGTATATTTGTACAACTGAAAGCATCCCTAGTCTGCTTCCCTTGTCCTAACAGAGGACAATTTCATTCCTGAAAATGCGAAAGATATAATATTAAAATAAAAACGTTTATTTAGGGTTTCAGGATACTATAGTGAAAAAAAATTTGCTGATTCACAGTCAAGCAACTATGACAATTAAATCCATAAAATAATATTTAATATATTTAAAGACGAAAATGAAATACACAGGTATAAGAGGATTTGCTGGTAAGAAGGAGGATTTAAAATATTAACCTGGGTATGCACAAAGCAAAATAAAATTGATTTGCCACCTACAACTGTTTTGAAACATAAGTTGACATAGCAGAGGCAAAGGAAGCTAGGAAAACAATAGTCTTGTATTAAGTTTTAAGATAGGAATAAACAGTGAACTTGCAAATTACTGTCTTACAAATCAGACATTAATACTTTTTGAAATAATAGAACACATATTAACAAGATATTTATGAACGGTTTGAGAATACTGGAATTTCGAACCGCTTACAAGGTGAGTGATAAAAAAAACCTCAGCTTGTAAAAAAAAAAAAAAAGCCTATTACATAAGAGGAAGGCATATTTACTGGGAAAAATAAACGCATAAATGAAATATCTTGGATATTTATGAAGCACATTTCACCTAGGAATACAAAACTTCTTTTTTTTTCCCAAGTTTTTATTTAAATTCCCAGTAGTTAGCATAAATGTAATATTAATTTCAGAAGTAGAATTTAGTAATTCATCCCTTACATAAAACACCCAGTGTTTATCACAGCAAGTGCCCTCGTTAACATCCATCACCTATTTAACCCACTTCCCCCCACCTCCCCTCCAACAACCCTCAGTTTGTTCTCTATAGTTAAGAGTCTGTTTTATGGTTTGCCACTCTCTTTTCCCCTCTATGTTCATTTGTTTCATTTCTTAAATTCCACATATGAGTGAAATCCTATGGTATTTGTCTTTCTCCAACTGACTTTTTTCACTTAGCTAATACACTCTAGCTTCATACATATCATTACGAATGGCAAGATTTCATTCTTTTTTGTGGCTGAGTAATATTCCATTATATGTTCAAGTAATCTTTGACAAAGCAGGAAAGAATACCCAATGGAAAAATAGTCTCTTCAACAAATGGTGTTGGCAAAACTGGACTGCAACATGCAGAAAAATGAAACTGGACCACTTTCTTCCACTGTATACAAAAATTAATTCAAAAATGGATGAAAGGCCAAAATGTGAGAGATAAAACCATCAAAATCCTAGAGGAGAACACAAGCAGCAACCTCTTTGACCTTGGCCATAGCAACTTTTTACTAGACACATCTCCAGAGGCCAGGGAAACAAAAGCAAAAATGAATTATTGGGGTTTCATCAAGATAACAAGCTTCTGCACAGTGAGGGAAACAATTCACAAAACTAGAAGGCAACCTTATGAATGGGAGAGGATATTTGCAAATGACATATCTGAAAAAGGTGATAAAGGGTTTTGTATCAACATGGATGGGACTGGAAGAGATTATGCTGAGTGAAATAAGTCAAGCAGAGAGAGTCAATTATCATATGGTTTCACTTACATGTGGAGCATAAAGAAAAACATGGAGGACATTGGGAGAAGGAAAGGAAGGGTGAATTGGGGGAAATCAGAGGGAGAGATGAAACATAAGAGACGGTGTACTCTGTGAAACAAACTGAGGGTTTTGGAGGGGAGGGGGTGGAGGGTTGGGTAAGCCTGGTGGCGGGTATTGAAGAGGGCACTGGGTGTACTGCATTAACAATGAATCTTGGAACACCGGGAAAATAAAAATAAATAAATAAATAAATAAATAAATAAATAAATAAATAAATATATATATATATATATATATATATAAATTAAGGAAGATATTATAAAATTTTTAAAAAATTAAAAAAATAAAATCTTATCAAACTCAACACCTAAAAAACAAATAATCAAGTTAAGAAATGGGCAGAAGGTATGAACAGACATTTTATTTTTCCGTAGAAGACATACAGATGGTTAATAGACACATGAAAAGATGCTCAACCTCACTCATCATAAAGGAAATACAAATAAAAATTACAATGCGATATCACCTCATGCTTGTCAGGATGACTAAAATTAACAACACGGGAAACAATGGATGTTGGTGAGGATGCAGAAAAAGGAGAACCCTCTTATACTGTTCGTGGTAATGCAAACTGATGCAGCCGCTCTGGAAAATTTATTCTTCTTTAATGCCTTCTGTGTCTCCATAGTTTTCTGAAGGAAAGTTTCATTGTTGTTTGTTTATTTGTTTATTGTAAATTATGTTGACATAAAACACTTAGAACATCTGATACCTACATTATGTTTAAGCAAGTTTTATCTATTCACTGACCTATGAGAAATAGTCATTCCTTCTTCTAAATGTTCAGATTCCTTCCATTCAAAAGTCTCCCCTTCATGAAGTTGTTAGAACCATTTTGAGTCACTATAATCTAGTCCTCTCTTTGTCTTCCTTTTTCATTAGTCTGATGTACAAATTTGGCATTTTATGCTTTACTTCATATTCTATGAAATGAGTATGTCATAAAAAATTTCAAAATTCAATATCATAGTTTTTTCCCCCATGTCTTCTGTTCAGATGCCTGTAATACTAAGTAAACAATAAAATTTTTAAATGTACAGAAAAATTTATGGGTAATATGGTAAAATTTACTATGCTTGATTTTTTAAATCATTGATTCTTAATGATCACAGCCTTTTCACTGAGACCATTATTAATAATAATTGGTTTAACACACATTGTAAGATTAAATTCACATGAAAATTGCATGCTAGTCCCAAACCTAGTCTTAAAAAACAATTCAAAAGAAGAGCATAAAAATCATGGCAATGATTCTTCATGAGGCAATTGTACTACTAACGATAGAGTTGAATAGAAGCAAAGATTATTTTATAGAAGTTAGTTGATAAGGAGTTCAAGAAAAGTGCCTGTAGAATTAGGACCTTCTTCTACCTTTTACTCCATGCCTACACATTTATCTCGGACTCTTCGTTCCTGAAACTCAGGAGAGGCTTCAGTTCTTCCATTCAAGGCATGTTCTTCAACCTTTGCTATTGATGTGATTTATATTCCTTTCAAGGACTTCGATCTACTAGTATGTGCTTTACCCATACATTTTACATTCTTCCTTTTTACAGACTTTATTTAAGAAGTCAATAAAAATGTCCTTGGAAAAATTATCTACACTTGTCTTGCTGCTTCCCCTTTACTTCTGTCTTTATCCTAGGACATTTAGGATTGTACCACTGCAGGACTCCAAACTGCTAGCATCACTAGTACCTTTTAATTTATAATCCAATGCATCATCTTCAGTTATCTTCCTTAAGTTTAATGTAACATTTTATAAGTAAATATTTATTAAAATATAACACATATATAGAAAATTGCATGGGTCACATATATATAATTAAATGAGTTTTTTATATAGTAAAAGCTATGTCTTCTTTCCTTTGTCCATGCTTTCCTTTTTTTTTTTTTTTTTTTCTTTTTTCATATTATTACCACCTAGATGTGTACCTCCAGATTCCATGCTTGGATTTTTTTTTTTTTTTTTGGATCTTTTTCATAAAAACCTAAATATTCTTCAGAGTGATCGTATCCATTACCGTAACTCTAATTTCCATACTCTCTCCAACTCGGTGTTTAATAAATACCTCAGACATAACACAGCCAAACTAAAAACATAATGTTATGATTTTTAGAAGACTGCCTGTGTTAAAGTCCTAGCATTTTACTAATTAGATATGTGACCTTGAACAGGCCATTTGATATCAGTTTCCCTTTTTACTATAAGCACATATCATAATTTTTTTTCTTGCAGTTGTTGTAAAAGATTGCCATAAAGTTGGTAGGTTAAAATAAACAGATATTTATTTTCTCACAGATCTGGAGGTCAGAAGTCCAAAATCAGTATCACTGGAACAAAACCAAGATGTCAGCATGGCTTCACGTCTTCCAGATGTTCTATGAGAAAATTGGTTTTTGCTTTCTTTCAGCTTTTGATGGTTGCTGACATTCCTTACCTTGTGACCATATCACTCCAATTTCTGCCTCCATGGCCACACTACTTCACTCTATGTCAAACGTCTTTTGCCTCTCTTTTATAAAGATAAATGTGATGGCATTTGGGGCACCAGGAAAATCCAGGATAATCTCCCCCTTTAAAATCCTCAAATCAATCACATCTCCAAATAATCTTTTTCAAAATAAGGTAATATCGATAGATTCTGGTGATTTGGTCATGATAACCATCATTATTCTAAGGCTCGCATATCCTTTTTTTTAAATGATTGATTATACAACTGAGTTTATTTTGTTATTTGGGGGGCATTATTCAGACTACCATAAATGATAATAGCAATTACCTCATGGAGTCGTTGTAGTATTAAAAGGGTAATTTCAAATAAAAAACTTAGTACTTGACAGAGTAAGTACTCACTGTTATTTTTATTTTCCAATACACTTCCTTTTTTTCAGATTCCCTTTCTCAGGGAAAACCACCTAATATGAAGGCTCTGACAATGTTCTATCAATCTCATCTCCTTAATAATTCATTTCCTCTGACTTAGCCTAACAGGTAAGGGAAGCCCTTACCTAAAATTTTATAGCATACTGACTCTACCTCACGAGAGTTCTATGTCTAAAATAAAGACTTGCCTTAATTTTCCTCAGTATAACAGCTTTTTTATATTCTCTTTGGCCTGTTCTATTTTCACCCAATTTTATCATGGCTCCCACACTCTCTTGGTTTGGATTTCCTGCCCCCTATCTTGCCCGACTGAAATCAGAATTCAAGATTAATCTTAAATGTTGCATTGCCCAAGAACTTTTACTTCTTTCCATCTTACCACAATTTTAGTAGACTTCTAATAGACATAATGATACTTATTTATTTCACAAAGCATCATGTTTCACAAACCAATCGGTGTATGATTGGCACTGAAAACACAAAAAGAATGAGGAATAGTCTCTTAGGTAAGGTTGTAAAAAAAAATATTGTGGGTGGAAAAATAGACCTCCAAAGATATACTCACTCCCTAATCCCTAGAACCCATGAGTATTATCTTAAATTGTGAAATATCTAATTAATTTAAGAATCTTGAGAGGAGGAGCTTATTCTGGGTTACCTACGTGGACCATGTATTCCTGTAAAGAGAGGTAGAAAGAGGTTAGAAATAGACAAATACAGAGAAGACAATTGAACATTAAAATGAAGACTTGAGTGATGCAGCTACAGATCATGAGAGGCAGCCACCAGAAGCTGGAAGAAGCAAAGGACAAAGCAACCTAGGGTTTCTGGAAGGAGCTAGGGCCTAATTTTGTACTGCTGGCCTCCAGAACTGTGAAAAAAAAAATATTTAAATTATTTTAAACCACCAATGTTGTAACAATCTGTTACAGCAATCCTAGGACATTAATAAAACAAAGCAGAAGTGCAATGGAGATCAGTATGCAACTCCTAAATCAGCATGGGTGGGGAAGTGCAACTAACCAGGAAGGTTTGTTGGAAGAAGTACTGGCTGAAATGAAGCTCTCAGTTGAGTAGAAACTAATCAGAGGGAAAAGAAGAAAACACATATCATGTAAGACCCAAAAGGAGCCAAGAAAGTATGAAATGTTTGGTACTGCTGAAATTTGTCAGGAGTCTCCACCAATGAGGTAGGAGATAAAGTTAGGAACAGATCATATAGAGCAACTTTTCCTTTTATAAAGAATTAGAAGTTTATCCTATAGATTACAAAAGCCACTGACATTCTGAAACAAGATCCCATTTAAAATGGTAGCTATATGGTAGTTGCATTGTAGTGGGACAAAATGGGTAATAAGAAATTAGAAAACTGCAAGGATGGAGAAGAGGGCCATATTAAAAAATTGTTAGTAGATGCAATCAGTAAGACTTCATGATTATTTAGCTGGGTGAAAGAAAGACAAAGAGAAGAGGGACAAAGACACTCAGGTTTGTTTCTAGCTTCAGTGATTTTGCTTGGCTGGGGGTAACTATAGTACCTGCAGGTAGAAATATTTAATATGTGGTTGCACATATAAGCTTGAAATTCATGGTAGAAGTGTAGGCTGAAGATGCAGATCTGGAAATCGCCAGATTTTATAACATATTTATAACGTATAACATATGTATGTATTTTAATTCCCTTCTCTCTATATAACCCTAATTTCTTAAGGAAAGGGTCTATGTCTTATTACTCTTCATATTCTCAGCCATTAGCGGCAAATACAGGAGACATCCAATGTACACTTAATAAATGAATTAATATTTTGGCTTGAATGTTACTGTTTTTAGTATGTAAAATTAGATCTGTTTTGAGTAAAATGCTGCTAACAGAGCGTAACTTTTTGTAAAATAAAAAAAAAAGTCTAAAATAACCCATTCACCCTCAATAATGAACAATAATGCCATCACCTGACTTAAAGAAAGGAAAACAATGTTATAAATTAAAAACAGACGTTATGTAGCATACATATTTTCTTTTTAAGTAAAGTTACAAGAAATGGGGACAGAATAACATCAAGGAGCTCTTTATAAAGAAATAATAAAAGGTAAAAACAAATGTTTTCATTTGCTACATTCTAATTTATGATATTTTAAGCTGCTGTATAGCACATGGAAATTTTAAATAAAGTTAAAATCTGTACTAGTAAGGGATGGAAAAAATAATAGTTGGTTACTTGTGTAATTTCTGTGATTCTAGGAATTTTGTACTTTGTTTTCCTTTGTTTCTAAAGACAAAGCATTTAATAAAAGACTCTATTTCAAGTAACACTAAATAAAAATAGCCCTACTTGAGCCAGGAAGATTGTCTGTAAGGATTAAATTCAAATCAAAGATTTATCTGAAAATATATTTTAATTATATCCACTGTTTATTGCCCCAGTCATTTTCTGTTGTGAGATAACATATTTTACACAAAAAAGAGACTTTAAAAACATACACACATTATTAGACTTAACAATTAGCCACCCATGATTGTACTGATCAGTTAGATTTTCATACTTCTCCTGTATAAAGATCATGAAAGGCTTAAAATGGAAAGAATGTACTCTATGATAGCAAAGAAAAGAGTGGGAGTAGGTATTTTTCTCAAGTCATCAAAGCAGATTGATTTTGTTTAAAAATCTATTTTATTGACTTTTCATTGCTAGTGAATTTTTAGTGGTTTTTTTTTTTTTTTATCATCTTTTTCTTCACAAAGAACATGTGAAATAGAACTGTGGGCCTTGAGTCCATTCAAAGTTCCCCAAGAGTAGGGTCATTCTTTAAAACTTATATTTTTTGAACTGCTGTACAGTAAGAATTGTGGACAGCAACTTCTGGAATTATAGCTGCCTTGATTAGTGACCATAGTATAAAAAGCAAAGGCTGGCATGTGAAATGTAATCAATAAAATATTTGTTGAATGACACAAGGTCATTATTAACTATTACTTCACAGAAGTAGCCTAGTAATAACTTTTAAGAAGTGGTACAGGAATACTCAGAAACTTAAGCATTGAAAATAATATAAAAGCTGTAACAGCAGGAATTGAAGTAGAGGAAGAGAAGAAACCAACTTTGTTGTAAAATGATTGCCATACCTTTATCTGTGACATCAAATATACCTATAAATGGATGGAATACAATAGACAAGATCATTAAACATAATATCTGTTTAAAATTGCTCTTTTCTAGCAAGAATGGACTGTATACATACATACATACATACCTATATAAATAAATCAATTTTTAAATAATAATCTAATTAGTGATTAAATAAATTGTATTTGAAAATCAATAAACCAACACAGCTTGAGTACTGTTTGGTGTTTTGTTTGTTTGTTTTTTTTACAATTTTGTCTCATACATGTGACAGTATAAGGATTTACCAAGGATCAGTAGGTATTTTCTGTTTTATATCTTTCTGGTACTAAGGACTGCGAGGAGTACTTTTGGCTTACCTCCTCATTTCTCCTTGAGACTACATGTTAAAACTTATTTTCACTTTCAAAACTCTTTAATTAAGCTCAAATATTCTAGCCTGGATTCCCTTTTAGGAGATTCATTTAAAAGGAATGTATATTTTAATTTGTTTCCTTCTTCGGTATTTTCAATATATTAGCATTTAACATTATTTTGAGTGCAAAAAGTGCATATATCATTTAATCAAATACATATGTTTAATTTGTGTGATATTAAGATAATTCTCTGTAAACTATAAAAAGGAGTTTTTCTTAATCTAATGGGTTGGCAAAATTCATCTCATATATTTTAAAAGAATGAATATATTCTCATAAGTGATGAATGAGAACCCTGAAAGCATAATAAAATATAAAAAATAAAAGAGATTCTTGTAAAGGTATACATAAAAAAAATAAGTTGACATGAGTATTCAATAAAGTCCTTAGGATCCATAATGATAGTGATGCAGAAAATAGGGGAATGAAGAAATAAAATTTTTAAATCATAGTATTGTGCCCCTCTGTACTCTCTTGGCTTGCCAACTCAAAGGAAGAGTAGTTTAAAGTTTAGATGCTTTTTAAGTTTGAAGTTTGATATTTAAAATTTTCATTTATAATTTTAATTATTTGATTTAAAAATATAATAATAAAAAAGCACTATTACTATAAAATATTACTCCAAAGCAATCATAATTCCAATTGGGGAATTTAAAAAGGATAAACACATCAAACTAAATTGACATTCAAAGATCTTTTCATGAGAGCTATACCATTATTGTAAGAGTTTTGAAGTTGAAAAAATCATTTTTGGAATCTTAATTTGTAATCTTACTAGAAAATGACTTCCAAATATACCAAAAATAGTGATTTTCAACTTGTTTCTCATTGTCACTTTCAACACTTCATCACTTTCTAAAAATCAAAATCAAATTAAATCATTCTTGACATGAGTCCTGAAGCATCACCTGAAGAGTTATTTCTAGAAAGTTTTATTCAAAAGAAACATCACTTTGGTGATTAAAAAAAAAAAAGGTCCTCCTATGGTAATTCCATTGAGAAATATAATGTATATTCAGCTGTGTGTGTTTTTTGATGTTTGATATTTGTGTTCCTAAAAGCAGTTAATAGTAATCACTTTTGCATAGATTAGAATTGCATGTACTAATTTTTAATAAATAATAAAATTAAAGACTCTAATTTTTTAGCATTTAAGACGAAAAGATTTAGTGTATTTTTATTGTGCTAAAATATGCATACATAAAATTTGCTTTCTTCACCATCTTTGAGAGTACAGTTCAGGGGCTCCTGGGTGTCTCAGTTGATTAGAGCATCTGCCTGCAGGTCATAATCCCAAGGTCTTGGAATTGAGCCTCATGCCGAGTTCCTCTCCCTCTGCTGCTCCCCCTGCTTGTACGTTCTCTTTCTCTGCCAAATAAATAAAGTCTTTGAAAAAAAAAAGAGTACAGTTCAGTGGTATTAAGTACTTTTGCACCAGAACTTTTTTCATCTTGCAAAACTGGAACTGTATACCCATTAAACAATAACGTCCCATCTTCCCTCTTCCCAGGCCCTGTCAACCACCATTCTACTTTCTATCTCTATGATTTTGACTACACAAGTGCTTAATTTAAATGAAATTATACAGTATTTTTTTGTGAATTGTACATTTCACTTAGCATATGTGCTTAAGATGCATTTATGTTGTAGCATATGTCAGAATTTCCTTTCTTCTTAAGGCTGAATATATGCTATTGTATAGATAGATTTCTATACATCCATATATCTATCTCTATATATATCATATTTTGCTTATTCATTTACCCATCAGTGGACACTAGAACTGCTTCTACATTTTAGCTATTTTGAATAATGTGCTTATCAATATAAATGTAATATCTCTTTGAGACCTTGCTTTCAATTCTTTTGAATATATACCCAGAAATATAATTCCTGGATCATGTGGTAATTACACACACACACACACACACACACATATATATATATGTATGTATGTATATGAACCGCCTGTTTTCCACAGCACCTGTACCATTTTACATTTCCCCAACAGTGTACAGAATTTCCAATTTCTCCACATCCTTACCTACACTGATTGCTTTCTGTTTGTTGTTTGTTTATATTAGTCACCTAATGGGTGTGTTAGTATTTCATTGTATTTTTGATTCTCATTTTCCTAATGACTATTGATTTTGAGCTTCTTTTTGTGTGTTGGCCATTTGTATATCTTCTTAAAAGGAATGTCTATTTGTCTTTTGTCCATTTTTTAATCAGGTTTTTGTTGTTGAATTTTAGGAGTTCTCTTTATATTTTGGATATTTATCCCTCATTGGATACATAATTTGCAAATGTTTCTTTCATTCTGAGTATTGCTTTTCCTCTGTTGATAAAGTCTTCAAAGCACAATTTTTCTTTAATTTCCATGAAGCCCAAATTTTCTATTTTTATCTTGTCACCTGTGCCTTTCGTGTCATATTAAAGAAAAATCAATACCAAATCCAATGTTATGAAGCATTGGTACTTGTGTTTGAATTCATGCAAGACATCAGCATCTTTTTTTTAATGGGCTCATTAAATTTAGATTATTTAATTACATATACTGAATCCAGTTTCTAAATTGACTTTTGAAACAGCAATAACATCTTTTTCACACTTCAAGTTGCCAGTTTTTAACTATACTTTAATCTCTTATTTTGTATTCTTTCCCTCTTCGGATCATTGTACAATTCCGCAAGCTCCTAGTTAGCGTGAGTAGGTGAGCAGTGGTGATCATGTAAGTATCTAAACCAGGTAAGACAAGTTAAAAATACCAATAATTCTTGTAGATAAGAGTTAAGATCCATAGGCATCAGGCAAAAGTAAAATACATTCACTTCATATATTATAGATCTATATCCATATAATCTATATCTACATAATATATAAAGAGAATATATAAATTATTTTTATGTATGATACATTACACATATAATATATATTACTATATGTATTATTACATATATTATAAATAAAGTGAAAATAATTTCAAGAGATAAAGAACTACAACACTGTCTTCAAAGCACTCCCACAGGTAGAATTCCAAGGAAATGTCTCTAAAAATTGAAAAAAAAACCCTAATAATTGAAAATTCTAAATGCAATGATAATTCAAACTCCTTTACACAATAGATGCAGTTAAAAAAGAGAATCAGTCACTCAAAAACATTTGGAAACATTATGTATATTTGAATAAATTATGCATGATGGAGTAGAAAGAGAAAAAATGCCTGGGATTTCTGCCTATTTTGATCATTTCCTCCTCAAAATTTAGAATAGGCCAGGAATATAGTAAGACCTCAATGATTGCTGTAGGAATTAATAAATTTATCAAAGTATATTTTGCTTATATGTTATTATGAAGTATACATTTCATATATATACATTTGTGTATAATTGTCTAGTATTTAAAATTTTTAATATTTAATGCTATATTAAGGTTTTCCTTTTTTATATCATTATTTTTTACATTTATACAGTTCCAGGAATTTACCCATTCATTTATGCAGGAGTCAGCAAACTATAGCCTGTTGTTAATTTTGTATGGCTTATAAGTAAAGAATAGATTGAATATTTTTAAAGTTTGTAAAAAAAAAGGGGGGGAGAGGAAAGAATATGAACAGAGACTGTATATGGCTCACATAGTCTGAAATATTTACTATCTGGTGCTTTGCAGACAACATTTGCCAATCCTTGAAAAAGGCTATCTACTTTATTAACACATAGTAATTAATAATACCCTTTAATTACTATTACTCTCTGTTGTCTTTTATTCTTTTCTTTTATATTCTCTCATTGTACATGTCAATTTTCTTTTTTTCTCAAAAATTGTGAAAACATCACATTTTGTACTTTTTTGAGCAAAAAAACCTTAGTTTGGTCATCTTTCCTAGCTCTTGTTACTTTTACTTTAGCCTATTTCATTGAGTTATGACTTTCACATTTAATTATTCTTTGTATTTAATTTTTGTTTCTCGTGTGCTTTGTCCCAAGTAAAATGTCATTCACCTTGGTATGTACTGACATACCAAAAATCTCAGCTTTAACAAAAATTCTATGTCATGGAAGAAGCATTTAAAAGAGAACATACTACTAAGAGACAAAACAATCAGCAGGACAGAATCAGATATGACACAGATTTTGATCAGACAAGGAATCTGAATTACTTTTGATTAATACTGAAAGACTAATATAAACGATAAAAACATGCAAGATGACATATAATTTATGAAAACAGATACAAATTACAAGAAAGTATTAATGAAAATACTAGATTTGAAAACACAGCAACAGAAATGAAAACTACTTTGATGGTCTCATCAGTAGACTCAAAAGAGCCTGGAAAAAAATCAGTAAACATGAAGATATATAATGTATAGAAATCATACTTATATACGTTGTTAAATAAACTGAGTTATATGAATTATATACACAAGTCATATAAATGGAAATGAGTAAAGAATAACACTAATAGTAATAATAAAGAATAGACTATTCAAGATCTGTGTTATAATATGTATTCTGGTATTCCAAATATGAAACCAAGAGAATTGAATATAGAAAATATTTGAATAATAGTTGATAATTTTTCCAAAACTAATGATACATGTCAAACCGTACATCTAATAGATCAGAAACCATTAAGTGGGGTACATACAACACACATGCACACACACATACACACCCCCTAGGCACATAAAAAATAAATCTGCAAGAGAGCCTGACAATGAGGTATATACTCAAAGAAAAAAAAAATCAAAAGATAGCTTGTCAGAAACTAAGCAAGATTTTAATGGAGTAATATCTTTAAAGTGACATGAGAAAGAAAAAAGGAGGGGGGCACCTGGGAGGCTCACATCATGATCACAGTGTCCTGGGATGAAGCTCCATGTCAGGCTTCCTGCTCAGAGGGAGTCTGCTTTTCGTTTTCCCTCTTCCCCTCCTCTCTGCTCATTCTCGCTCTGACACGCTCTCTCTCTTTCTCAAATAAATAAAATCTTTAAAAAAGATTTTGAGACCCAGAGAAAATGACTTCCAAAATTGAAAGCAAGATATACTTTCTTTTCTGGAAATCCATTAAATACAACTAAAATCCTGGACATAATTTAAAAAATATAAAAAGAATCTAAAACACAGAAGATGGTAGACTACTTATGGAACTCAGAGTCTAAGGAACCACATTATGTGAAGTCCCTTGGATTTCTTTTTTGTTTGATATATCCTAGGCTTATGGCCAAAGAATCCTAGCATCCTGGAAATACCAATGACCCCACACAAAACACACCCCAGCAAAAACTAGCTCTATTTATCCACAAGACTAGGAAAGAGACAGTTAATCAAGACAGAAATTGTTTAGACCACAACCACTCTATTTCAACCAAATAAAAATAAAATAAGACAAACTGTGACCCCAGCCTCAACCACATCAACAAAGACTAAGTATAGAAACTGAATTCACACCCTTTCTAGAGTATAATGGGACATCTCAGTCCACTCCATTCATCTCTCTGACCTTCAAATTTGATATCAAAGAAAGCTCAGTAAGGAGATCATTCTCATGAGGTAATAAGATTCCTTCACTCTATGGTGTCAGTGGAGGTTATGAGAAGACTGTACTTAATTCCTCACTGTAGTAGGGAGGTAACCTAACAATCCCTTTTGGGTAGCATCAGAGGAGATCTAATGGAAAGTCAGCGTTTCACCACTGGTCAGTATTACCAGGCAACCACCTTCTCCATCAGATCATCGGAGCCTCTGAAAGGAATAGTAATTAAGTACTTCCAACTCTTGCAACCAGGGAGTAATCAGCAGATCCTACAGGGGAGTCATAATTCCCACCCTTGTCTAACAGTAACATGAAACTGCCCCCTTAATTGTCAACAGAGGCTGAGTGGGGAACATAGATTTTATCCTACCCTATGTAAATTGAAATTGATGGTGATGCCCTCTTCCCACCACAGCAGTGTGAAAGGAAGCCAGCTTTGGGAGTGGGGGGGAGATGTAAATACAATGAAAAGTCCCGTTGACTAATACCCCAAATGTCAAGGTTTTAACTGAAAATAACTTGTACCATTAAGAACTGGAGAGCTCCAAATTTAATTAAAAGAGAGAGAGACCAGCATACCAACATCAAGATGACAAGTTAGAACTGCCTGACAAAGATTTTAAGTCAGCATCATAAAAATATTTCAACAAGAATTGCAAAATGCTTACAACATTTAAAAAGTTAGAAAGTCTCAGAAAATTAATTTATGATATAAGAAAAAAACAAAGGAGAATTTTGGGTCTCAAAAATACAAGAACCAAAATTTAAAAATTCAATAGAAATTTCTGGTTTCTGATCTGGCATAGAAGGATTTGGAAATCAGCTCATCCACACAAGGAAAAAAAAAAAAAACTGAACAAAATAAAAACTAACAAGTATTGCCTAGATTTACCAGAGAATTGAGGTCACAGGGCAAACGACTGCCCCCAAAATTAGAGAGACAAAGTGTTGGATACAGAGAATGACAACTTATTGGGGACGAAATCTTTTGGAGAATCAGTATTATTGTAAGAAAACCTGATGTGTAATTGATGAATTGCTCAAGTCCCAGTACAGACAAGTTTGGGAGTTAAAAATTCCAGAGCTGCCCAGTCTTAGTTTAACTTCCAAGAGTTCTGCTAGGTTCTCAGGGTGGAGATTGGAGAATGATCCCTTTGTGTGACAAGCAAGGAGAGGGGAAAATAGTCTTTTTGAAATACACCCAGAACATTCTTTTTTTTCCTTAACAAGGTCTATTCTCAAAGGAAAGCTTTACCAGAGCCTAACCAACTTGGATTTTAGTTTAGAGCCTAACTGACCTGGGGGAAGGGAAATTTGCAACTCCAGCCTGCTTTAGTCTTTCTGTCTCACCTAAACCAATGGGTGGTGGAAAAGGCACTGAAAATAACTTATTAAGGTAATAGCTCGGAGACACAGGGTCACTGAAAGTTTGAGGTCTAATCACAAGACTAGAATGTGTCCCTCCTCCAAATCTAACCACTACATCAACAGGGTATCTCTATAATTTATAAACGGATAACACAACTGAAATAACTGCACTTAGACCCTATTTAAGAAGCCTCTAGAGAACACCAAAGACCATACAGGAGAGAAAACGATCCCCAGAGGAAAATTTAGCCTCTAATACCTACAGTTACAGCACACAATAAACATAGCCCAACATCCAGCTGCTACTGGTGGGAAAGTCTGCGTTGTGTTAATGGAGGTCCCAGTTCTTGGATTACCCATGAAAAGGTTTACATGAGGAGCCACACATAAATAAAGACAGCTAAAAGGAAAGTAGAAAGCACAGAGCAGTTTATTAAAGAAAACGTATTCTCAAAGCAGAGAGTGAGAAGTTTCCACCTTGTGGAACTAGGTTGCTGTGGGTTTGGATATTATTAGGTCTCTCTGGGATGCCAGAGGCTGTGATGTACAGTGTGGTGGTCTCTAACAGAGGCTGCTACCAGTCATTTGGGGGACTCCTCCCACAGGTTGGGAGGGGGAGTTTTTGACCCTATAAAGTTTGTACTAGAACCATCATGGCAGTCTTTCTCCATGGAGAGGCTATAACTGCACTGCAAATGTATTTTAATGAGTCTAGGTGTTATCCTGGGAGAGAGATGGAAAAGGTCAGTGCAGGCTCTATACCTGTGGCTCTTGGTCTGTCAGCCCCAAGGTCTTGAAATCCACAAAATCAGGGTGTTGTGTCCCCAGGCTTCTAATTTGTTACCTATTTATCATCGTCCTTGCCTACAGATCATATCTCTATCATTCTCCCCTCAAGGACTTAGAAGTCTCCCTCAGGGTGTTCCTTCTACTGCTCATATCTAACTTTTACCTAACACAGCCAGATAAGTATAAAATTTCATACCAAAGGCCAATTTACCTGAGTTCCTTTTACCCAGTACATCACATTCAGTCTCTGACAACAAAGCATTATGTCATAATAAAAGAACAAAATTTGAAGAAACAAAATAAATATCACAAGTTTTAGAGACGGCAATGATGTTGAAATTGTCAAGCCTGGAATTTAAAGCTGATTACTAAGTTAAGGTTTCTGATAGAAAAAGTGGGCAGCATGAAAGAGCACAGGTAATATAAGGGGAAAGACGCAAGTCCTAAGAAAAAGTCAAAAGAGAAATGTTAGAAATAAAAAAAACCACCAAAACATACATAAAAACTTGATGGAACCATCAGTGAGTTGGGTACAGGTGAAGAAAGATTCAGTGAACTTAAAGAAAGGTGAATAGAAATTTCCCAAACTGGAAGGCAGAGGGAAATAAAAATGAAAAAGGACAGAACATCAAAACAAAGAATAGGACAACTGTAAAAGATGTAACATACATGTAATAAAAGTATAAAACATGAAGAGTGAAGAGAACAAAAAATATTTTAAACAATAAAGACGTAATGATTGATATCAGAACAAAAATCCAGGAAATTCATAGAACATCAAGCAGGATTAATACTAAAATCTCTCTACCCACACATATCATATATGAACTGCAGAAAATTAAAGACGAAATGGAAATCTCTAATAAAGCAGAAGAAAAGAAGCATCTTATATATATAGAAGCAAGAATAACAATTATGTTGGACTTCTCTTGAGAAACCATGTGAACAAAAAACAAAAAAAGAGTAGAGTGAAATATATTAAATGTTGAGGGAAAAAAGTCTACCAACCTAGGAGTCTGCACCTGGCTTAATTATGTGTCAAAAGTGAGGAGAAATAAAAAGTTTCTCAGATTTAAAAAAAGAAGAAAGAAAAGAAATATGCCACCAGTAGGCCTGTCTTGCAAGAAATGTTAATAGAAACTCTTCACAAAGAAAGAAAATAATATGCTAGAAATTTGGATATACATAAAGAAAGAGCATTAGAGAACAAACGAATAAATGGAAAATAACATATTTTATTTTTCTTATTCTTAGTTGTTCTAACAGATAACAACTTGTTTAAAGTAGTAGTAGTAATAATGCTTTTGGTAATTATAGCTTATGGATAAGTAAAATGAATGACGGAAATGTTATAAGGGATGGGAAGGAGGAATTGGAAATACTTTGTTAAAAGTTACTTGCTTTACCTGTGAAGTGTTATAGTGCTAATCATCTTAAATGTAAATCGTCTAAACATATTAATTAAAAGACTGCCAAAGTAGAGAAACAAGACCAAGCTATACATTGTCTACAATAAACACAATTTACATAAAAAGACACAAAAAGATTAAAAGTAAAGGGATGGAGAAGAAATACCATGCTAACAATAATCAAAAGAAAGCTAAAGTAGCTATATTAATTTAAGAAAAACTATACTTAGAATAGGGAAAAAACAGGGATAAAGATGGGGCAGTACAAAATAACACAGGAGTCAAATCTCCAAGAAGATCTAACAATCCTTAGTGTGTATGCACCTAGCAACAGAACATTAGTGTACATAAGATAAAAACCAATAGAAATGCAAAGAGAAATACATAAATCCACTATTAGAGTTGGAGACCTTAACAGCCCTCTATCAGTAATTGACAGGTTAAGCAAGCAGAAATCAGGAGGAACAGAGTGGGTCTGAATAGTACCATCAATCAACTGTATGTAATTGACATATATAGCATACTTCTTTTATCAAAAACATAATACACATTCTTGACCAGCTTATATGGAATATTCACTAAGATCACATTCTGGTTCACAAAACATATCTTAATACATTAAAAAGTCAGAAATTACATAAGGTATGCTTTCAGATCATAATAAAATTAAACTAGAACTCAATAACAAAAAGACAGCTTGAAAAGAAAAACTCAGTGAGTAAACAACACACTTCTAAATAAAATGTGACTCAAAGAATAAATTTTAAGAGAAATTAACAATATGTAAAGCAAAATGAAAATAAAAATACAACTTATCAAAGTGTGTGGGATGCAGCAAAAGCAGTGCTCAAAATAAGTTAAGAGTGAATACAGGTATTAGGAAAGAAGAAAGACATAAAACCAATATTAGGTGGAGATACCACCAAGATGGTGAAATAGGAGACTCTACTATCTTCTCACAAAGATCAACAATTAGAAGGCTACTCACAACTACACAGTTGAGGGAGAAAAATAAATACTTGAGAATAGCTTCATGAAAAATAGAAGGATAAACAACTTCATTTTGCCTGGATTACCTCACCTCCTAAACTGTACTGCTCTGAGCCAAGAGGGAATTCCCCAGCTAGAAAATGTTCCCTTGGTCAAGGAAAGAAGAGTTAGATGAGCATCCAGTTTCCCCAGTCTTTCAGAAAACTTCATATAAACCCACTTTGATTTAAAACCAACCCCCTCCCCCGCCAAAGACCAGTAAAGCTGAGACATATAGAGATAGCTGAGAGCAAGGAAGAAGAGTCAGAGCTACCAGCATCAACCACAGAATTGGAGTGACAATGGTTCCTAGCAACCTGCTCTTCAGATGACCCCAGGAATTCTTGCCATTGAGAAAAGTAAAGGCCGGCATAGTTGCAATGAGCTTCCTACAGATTTCACTGATTTTCACCCCACAGATATGTGTCTTTGAAAATGCCAGCTGACTGCGTCCCTCCTTGCTCCTTCTTGCCTCCTATCCTCTGCCCCAGCACAAGACCACCATTTTCACTGTCAGTAAGCCCAATCTCTGCATCTGCAAGTTAAGACACAAAAGCCTAAGTCCCTGTAGCTGACCACACCATTGTGTGTGTGCTTCGGACTAGCGCCTTCAACTGTGCACTTGGCAGCCTGACCCTGAGTTACCACCTTCTAATACTGTGAGTGTGACTGACTGTAGTGTGAGCTTGCAGCCACGTAAGTGCATGGCAATGGGCAAGACCCCCATAGCTGCTTGGGGGCTCTGATTCTGCCCTGTCTTCTGTCACAGTCTGTACCACTGGGTTGATCTACAGTTAGCCCCTCCAGCTGTGCACCTACCTGTATGCTCCTGACCCAACCATATCACTGGATTCCACTGCCATATACTTTTGGCAAAACCCTGCAGCCACAAGGCTAAGGCCACCAGAGCTTTTTGTAGGCCCTATTTGGCCCCACCACCACACAAACCAGTCCTGCCACTACACAGGAAAATGCTGCTGATCCTTATAGCTGATTGTGTGTATACCACTGACTCTTGTCGCCACTGCTGTCTATCCTGATCCATAGATGCAGAATCTTGGAAAACTGCTGAAGACTTCAAAGTACATGTAGCCTCTGCAAATCATCAGACTGACACAAATGACCATGCAGTTGTCAATGCCATGGACACCAGCAACCTGAACAAAAAATAAGTCACATAGCTTTGGACCTGGAGTTTCTAAATGCCCCTGCATTTGGGGCTCTTCACCATTAGACCTGGGATCACAGAATGCCCCACTTTGCCTTCAACTGCAGATAAACATCTTTTCTTATTAACGTTAGTCCATAAAGTTTGAAAGAAGTGATGTTACTTCAAATGTGCAGAAACTTCCACATACTTACCAAGATCACAATCATAGATACCTGACACTACCAAAGGAACACAGTAAAATTCCAGCGACCTCAAAGAAATGGAGATATATGAATTGCCCAACATGAATTCAAACCAAATTTCCTAAAGATGATACAAGAGAACCCAAATAAACAGTAAGAAATCAGGAAGACCATACAAAAACAAAATAAAAATTTCAACAGAGAAAAAACGTGCAAAAGAACCAAATCAAAATTTTGGAGCAGAACAATGCACTGACTGAACTGAAGAATTTAATAGAAATTATCAACAGCAGACTTGACGAAGTGAAAAAGAATTAGTGATCTAGAAGATAGATGCAATAACATTATCAATCAGAGGAGGAGAAGGAAGGAAGAAAGAAGAAAGAAAAAGAAAGAAAGAAAGAAAGAAAGAAAGAAAGAAAGAAAGAAAGAAAGAAAGAAAGAAAGAAAGAAAGAAAGAAAGAAAGAAAGAAAAGAAAGAAAGAAAAGGGAAGGAAGAAGAGAAAGAGAGAGACAGGGAGAGAGGGAGGGAGGGAGGAGGGAAGGAAGGAAAAAAGGGAAGGAAGGAAGGAAAGAAAAGAAAGAAAAAAAAAGAAAGAAAAAAGAGAAAGAAAGAAAAAGAAAGGGAAGGAAGAAGAGAGAGAGAGAGAGGGAGAGAGGGAGGGAGGAAGGAAAGGAAGGAAGGAAAAAAGGGAAGGAAGGAAGGAAAGAAAATTAAAGGAAAGAAGGAAGGAAGGAAGGAAGGAAGGAAAGAGAGAAAAAAGAAAGAAAGAAGAAAGCAAGAAAGCAAGAAAGCAAGAAAGCAAGAAAGCAAGAAAGAAAGAAAGAAAGAAAGAAAGAAAGAAAGAAAGAAAGAAAGAAAGAAAGAAAGAAAGAGGGAGGGAGAAAGAAAGAAGGGGGGCAAGTAAGGTAGAGCCAATGTTTTCATGAATATAGATGCAAAAATTCTCAACAAAATACTAGTAAACAAAATTCAACAGCACATTAAAGGGATCGTTTACCATGATCGACTGGGATTTACCCCTGGGATGCAAGGATATTTCAACATATGTAACTCAATAAACATGATACACCACAGTAATAGAATGAAAGGGGAAAATTATATGACTATCTTAGTAGGTGCACAGAAAGCATTTGACAAAAATAAGCATTCTTTTATAATAAAAACTCTTGACAAACTGGGTGAAAAAGAAATATACCTCAACATAATAAAAGACATATTACATAATAAAATATATACTCAATGGTGAAAGATTGAAAGGTTTTCCTTTAAGATCAGGAAAAAGACAACTGTGTTCACCCTCACTTCTCCTATTCAACAGACCCTGGAAGTGTGAACTGGAGCAATTTGGCAAGAAAAAGAATTAAAAGTCATCTAAAATGGAAGGGAAGAGGTAAAATTATCTCTACTGATGACATGATCTTGTATGTAAAAATCCTGAACCATCAAAAAAACTGTTACAAGTAATAAATTTAGAAAAGTTTCAGGGTATAAAATCAGTATCCAAAAGTCATTTGCAATTCTATACTCTACAAATAAGCTATCTAAATAAGAAACAAAGAAAAAATCCTGTTTGTAATAACATCAACAAGAATAAAGTACTTAGGAAAAAATTGAACAAAGGGTGTAAACTATCTGTCTACTAAAATTTTAAGACATTGACAAAAAATATTGAAAAAGACAGAAATAAGTACAAAGATTCCTATGTTTATGAATCAGAAGAATTATTATTGTTAAAATGTCCCTACTATACAAAGCTATGCATAGATTCAAAGTTCTAATGGCACTTTTCACAGAAATAGAAAAAGTAATCCCAAATTTTTTGGGAACCACGAAAGACCCCAAATAGCCACAGCAACCCAGAGAAAGAAGAATAAACCTAGGGACATTACATTTCCTGATTTTAAGCTGTATTGCAATATTATAGTAATCAAAACAGTCAGAAATTACCACAAAAATACATAGACCAATGGAACAGAATTGAGAGCCCAGAAATAAATTGTTACGTATATGGTCAACTAATATTTGACAAGGAATACATGAATATTCAATGGAGAAAGAATAGTTTGTTCAATATACAGTGTTAGGACAACTAGATAATCACATGCGAAAGAATGAAATTGGACCCCTATAGTATACAACTCAAAAACATTAACTTAAAATTAATTAAAACTTAAACATAAGACTCAAATTGTAAAACACCTTGGAGAAAACATAGGAGAAAAGCTGGACATTGGTCTAGACCATGATTTTTTGGAGTATGACACCAAAAGCACAGCAACAAAGCAAATTAAATAAGTGGTACTATATCAAACTAAAAAGGTGGGCACAGCACAAGGAACAATCAATAAAATTAAAAGGCAACCTACAGTATGGAAGAAAATATTTCCAAAATATATATCCTTTAACGGTTAATATTCAAAATATATAAGGAATTTATGCAACTCAATAGCAAAAAGAACACAAAAAATCTGACTAAACGATGGGTAGAGGAACTGAATAGACAATTTTCCAAAGGTCAATAGATATATGGAAAAAAAAACGTTTAGCATCGGTAATTATCAGGAAACTTCCATTCAAAACTGCAAATATGACATCATCTCACACCTGTTGTTTAGCTATATCAAAAAGGTAAGAGATAGAAAGTGTTGGCAAGGATATGGAGAAAGGGTAACAATTTTCCACTGGTTGTGGGAATATAATTTGTATAGCCATTTTGGAAAACAGTATGTAGGATATCATTTATATGTGGAATCTAAAAGCATCAAATTGATAGAATCAGAGTTGAATGGTGGTTGCCAGTGGCTGAATGGTGGGGGAAATTGGGAGATACTTTTCAAAATATACAAACTTTAATTTATAATATGAATAAGTTCCAAAGATCAAATGTACAGTATGATGACTATAGTTAACAATACTGTATTGTATACTTGAAAGTTGCTCTAAGAGTAGACCTTTATTGTTCTCACCATAACAAGACTAAGATGGTAATTAAGTTAGATGAAGGCTGTGTTAGCTAATCTAATTGTAGTAAATATTTTCAATATACCATGTATCTAATTATTTCATTGTATATTTTAAATTTTCACAATTTATATTTAAATATAGCTGAATTTTTTAATATCAATAATGCAAGCTTCCACCATAGGAAATTAGAAAAAAGAACAAGTTAAATCCAAAGTAAGAAGAAAATGAATAATAAAAATTAGAGCAGAAATCAATGAAATTGTAAGCAGGAAGTAAATAGACAAAATCAGTGAAATAAAAAAGTGGTTGAAAGAGATCAGTACAATTAATAAACTGCTAGCCAGTTAACTAATGAAAGAAAAGATACAAATTCATAATACAAAACTGAAATAGGGCCATCACTATTGATCTCATATGCATTAAGGACAATAAAATAATCTTATAAGCAATTTTATAACCACTATACCCACTAGATTAAATGGACAAAGTCCTTGAACAGCACAATCTATCAAAATACAGAAGTGGGGTGCCTGGGTGGCTCAGTGGGTTAAACCCTCTGCCTTCGGCTCAGGTCAGTCTCAGGTCATGATCTCAGGGTCCTGGGATTGAGCCCTGCATTGGGCTCTCTGCTCAGCAGGGAGCCTGCTTCCCTTTCTCTCTCTGCCTGCCTCTCTGCCTACTTGTGATCTCTCTCTGTCAAATACAGAAATAAAATCTTTAAAAAAAAATACAGAAGAAGAATTATGCTTAGGCATATTTATTTATTTATTTTAAAGATTTTATTTCTGTATTTGACAGAGAGAGATCACAAGTAGGCAGAGAGGCAG
>CM052897.1:93976339-94056771 GCA_028534135.1 Potos flavus
AGAAAGCCTAATTCGGGGCTTGATCTCAGGTCCTTCAGACCATGACCTGAGCCGAAGGCAGAGGCTTTAACCCACTGAGCCACGCAGGCGCCCCTGCTTAGGCATATTTACATTATAGAAGTCAAATCTATAATTGTTTAATTGGTGAATTCCACCAAATTTTTAAGAAAGAATTTATACTAATTTTATTTTAACAATTCCTTCCAGAACATAGAACTAGAAATAGTTCCTAACTCATTCTACCAGGCCAGCATTATCCTAGTAGCAACACCAGATAAATACCTTACAAGAAAAGAAAACTATAAACAGTATCTCTGAAGGGCGTAGAAGCAAAAATCCTTGGCAAAATAATCTAACATCTATTTATGATAAATATTTTCAATAAGCTAGAAGTAATGGGGAACTACCTAACTTAATAAAAGACATCCACAGATAATTATAGCTAACATCATATGATATGGTAATAAATTTGAAGCTTTTCTGCTAAGATGCGGTACAAGGTAAGGATGTCCCCTCACACCACTGCATTTCAAAATCATACAGAAATTCCTGCTAATACAATAAGACAAGAAAAAGAAAGAAACTACATACAGATTGGGAGAAAATAAATAAAACTGTCTTTGTTTGCAGATGGCATGATAATCTATGGAGAAAATCAGAAAGAATTAACTAAAAAATTTGTAAAACTAATTAGCAAATGTAGGAAGTTTCCATGATACAAGGATAATATACAAAAGTCAAATGCTTTCCTATATGGTAGCAATTAACACGTGGAATTCAAAATTAAAAATACAATAACATTTACATCCACACACCTGAAAAGAAATACCTAGGTATATATCAAAGTATGTACAAATCTATATGAGGAAAACTTCATAAATCTGATGAATAAAATCAAGAACTAAATTAATGGAGAGACATTCCTTGTTCACAGATAGGATGACTCATTATTATCTAGATGTTCTTTCTTCTCAGCTTGATCTATAAAGTCTACTGAATTTATTGCAATCATAATCCCATCAAGTTATTTTGTGGCTATTGATAAACTGATCCCAAAGTTTATATAGGAAGGCAAAAAAAAAAACAAAACTATAATACCCAACACAATGTTTAAGGAGAATAAATCTGGAGGACAAACATTATCTAATTTCAATACTTAAAAAAAAATACAGTAATCAAGACAATGTAGTATTTGTGAAAGAATAGACATATAGATCAATGGAATAGGATAGAAAGACCAAAGATAGACTTGCATACACTGATCCTTGATAAAGTGACAGTATAATGTATCAAAATTAGCATTGACAATACAATATATCAAAAATAGCCTTTTCAACTAATGGTTACTGAAATTAGACATCCACGTACAAAACAATCAAGATACAGATATTACACCCTCCACAAAAATACCTCATAATAGACGCACGGACCTAAATGTGAAATGTAAAACTATAAAATTTCTAAAAAGCTAACATAGGGGAAATTCTCAATGACCTTGGGTATGGTGATGACTTACTAGATACAGCATCGAAGGTGTAATCCATGAAAGAAATCATTGATAAGCTGGACTTCATTAAAAATAAAAACTTTTCATTTTCTCTTTTGTTTCCTTTGCCTTCAGAGACATGCCCTGAAAGAAGATGCTGTGGCTGATGTCAAAGAGTTTACTGTCTATGTTCTATGCCTATCTAGAATTTGGATAGATTCCTGCCTCACGGTGAGGTCTTTTATTCATTTCGAGTTTATCTTTATATATGGTGTAAGAGAATGGTCAAGTTCATTCTTCTATAGCTGTCCAATTTTCCCAGCACCATTTATTGAAGAGACTGTCTTTTTTCCACTGGATATTTTTTCCTGCTTTGTCAAAGATTATTTGACAATAGTTGCAGGTCCATATCTGGGCTTCCTACTGTGTTCCACTGGTCTATCTGTCTTTTATTGTGCCAGTACTATGCTGTTTTGGTGATCATAGCTTTGTAGTAAAGCTTGAAATCAGGCAACGTGCTGCTCCTAGCTTTGTTTTTCTTTTTCAACATTTCCTTAGCAATTCAGGGCCTTTTCTGGTTCCAAACAAATTTTAGGATTGTTTGTTCCAGCCCTTTGAAAAATGCCAGTGGAATTTTGATTGGGATGGCCTTGAAAGTACAGATTGCTCTGGGCAGTATAGACATTTTAACAATGTTTATTCTTCCGATCCATGAGCATGGAATGCTTTTCCACCTTTTTGTATCTTCTTCAATTTCTTTCATGAGTGTTCTGTAGTTCCTCGCATACAGATCCTTATCCTTTACCTCTTTGGTTAGGTTTATTCCCAGGTATCTCATGGTTCTTGGTGCTATAGTAAATGGAATTGATTCCCTAATTTCCCTTTCCATATTTTCATTGTTAGTGTATAAGAAAGCAACTGATTTCTGTGCATTGATTTTGTATCCTGCCACATTACTGAATTGCTGTATGACTTCTAGTAGTTTGAGAGTGGAGTCTTCTGGGTTTTCCATATAAAGTATCATGTCATGTGCGAAGACAGAGAGTTTGACTTCCTCTTTGCCAATTCAAATACCTTTTATTTCTTTTTGTTGTCTGATTGCTGTCTCTAGGACTTCTGGTACTATGTTGAACAAGAGTGGTGAGAGTGGGCATCCTTGTCGTGTTCCTGATCTCAAAGGAAAGGCTGCCAGCTTTTCCTCATTGAGAAGGATATTCGCTGTGGGCTTTTCATAGATAGATTTTATGAAGTTGAATAATGTTACTTCTATCCCTATACTTTGAAGAGTTTTAACCAGGAACGAATGCTGTATGTTGTCAAATGCTTTTTCTGCATCCATCAAGAGGACCATGTGGTTCTTCTCTCTTCTCTTACTGATTTATTCTATCACATTGATTGATTTGCGAATGTGGAACCACCTTTGCCTCCCAGGGAGAAATCCCACCTGGTCATGGTGGATAATCTTTTTAATGTGCTGTTGGATACTATTAGCTAGGATCTTGTTGAGAATCTTGGCATCCATATTAATTAAAGGGATATTGGTCTGAAATTCTCCTTTTTGATGGGGTCTTTTCCTGGTTTGGGGATCAGGGGAATGCTGGCTTCATAGAAAGAGTCTGGAAGTTTTCCTTTTGTTTCTTTTTTTTTAAACAACTTCAGGAGAATACGTATTATTTCTTCTTTGAATGTTTGGTAGAATTCCCCAGGGAATCCGTCAAGTCCTGGGCTCCTGTGTTTTGGGAGGTTTTTTGATCACTGCTTCAATCTTGTTACTAGATATTGGTCTACTCAGGTTTTTAATTGTTTCTTGCTTCAGTCTTGGAAGTTTGTACATTTCCCGAATGCATCCATTTCTTCTAGGTTGCTTAACTTTTTGGTATATAGCTGTTGATAATAATTTCTGATGATTGTTTCCATTTCTTTGGTGTTAGTCATGATCTCTCCCCTTTCATTCATAATTTTATTAATTTGGGTCCTCTCGCTTTTCTTTTGGATTAGTTTGGCCAGTGGTTTGTCAATCTTATTGATCTTATTGATCCTTTCAAAAAACCAAGGGGAGGGTGTTGGGGGGTTGGGTGAGCCTCGTGTGGGTATTAAGGAGGGCACCTATTGCATGGAGCACTGGGTGTGGTGCATGAACAATGAATCCTGGAACACTGAAAAAATAAAGTTAAATTTAAAAAACTAGAACTTGAAATTTATGTTTAATAGAAAAAATTTTAAAAATAGAAACTTTTGCTTTGCAAAAGAAAATGTTGACACAATGAGAAGGTAAGCCACACCCTGGGAGAAAATGTTTTCAAAGAACTGTATCTGATAAAAAGTCTTCTATCCAAACTATACAAGAATTAAAACTCAACAATAAGAAAAAAAAAAAAAAACAGTTCAATTAAAAAATAGGCCAAGACCTTAACAGACACCTCACCAAAGAAGATATTCAGATGGCAAATAAACTATGAAAATATGCTCCATATCATTTGTCATCAGGCAAATGTAGATTTAAAATTTTAATATCATTGAGTGAGCCTGATTGTGGGTATTGGGGAGGGCATGTATTGCATGGAGCACTGGGTGTGGTGCATGAACAAAGAATCTTGGAGCACTGAAAAAATAAAATAAAATTTTTAAAAAATTACAATATCATTATACATATGTTTGAATTGCCAAAATCCAGAACACTGATTGGCGAGGATATGAAACAACAAGAATTCAAATACATTGTTGGTGGGAACGCAAAATGGTATACTACTTTACAAATGGTTTGGTGATTTCTTATAAAACTAAACATTTTTTTTCTTTTTTTCCCAAATATTTTTATTTAATTTTTTTTCCCCAAATACTTTTTTTTTATTTTTTCAGTGTTACAAGATTCATTGTTCATGTACCACACCCAGTGCTCCATGCAATACGTGCCCTCCTCAATACTTACCACCAGGCTCACCCAACCCCCCAACTCCACCCCTCCAAAACCTTCAGTCTGTTGCTCAGAGTTCACAGTCTCTCATGGTTCATCGCCCCTCCAATTTCCTCCAATTCACCCCTCCCTTCCCTCTCACAATGTCCTCCATTTACAATAGCACCAAGAACCATAAGATACCTGGGGATAAATCTAACCAAAGAAGTAGAGGATCTGTACTCGAGGAACTACAGAACACTCATGAAAGAAATTGAAGAAGGCACAAAAAGGTGGAAAAGCATTCCATGCTCATGGATTGGAAGAATAAACATTGTTAAAATGTCTATACTGCCCAGAGCAATCTGTACTTTCAAGGCCATCCCAATCAAAATTCCACTGGCATTTTTCAAAGGGCTGGAACAAACAATCCTAAAGTTTGTGTGGAACCAGAAAAGACCTCCAATTGCTAACGAAATGTTAAAAAAGAAAAACAAAACTGGGGGCATGACATTGCCTGATTTCAAGTTTTACTACAAAGCGGTGATCACCAAGACAGCATGGTACTGGCACAAAAACAGACAGATAGACCAGTGGAACAGAGTAGAGAGCCCAGATATGGACCCACAACTCTACGGTCAAATAATCTTTGACAAAGCAGGAAAAAATATCCAGTGGAAAAAAGACAGTCTCTTCAATAAATGGTGCTGCGAAAATTGGACAGCTATACATAGATTGAAACTTGACCATTCTCTTACACCATACACAAAGATAAACTCGAAATGGATAAAAGGCCTCACCATGAGGCAGGAATCTATCAAAATCCTAGAGGAGAAAACTAAACATATTCTTACTATATGGTTCAACAACTGCACTCCTTGGTAGTTATCCAAAGAGTTGAAATTTATGTCCACAGAAAAACCTGCATATGGATGATTATAGCAACTTTTTTTATAATTACCAATACTTAGAAACAACCGAGATATCCTTCCTAAGATGAATTGACAAATAAACTTTGGTACATCCAAACTATGCAATTATTCGGTGCTGAGAAATGAGCTATCAAGCCATGGGAAAACACTGAAGACACTTAAATATTTACTAAGTGAAATAAGGCAGTTACAAAAGACTCCATACTGTCTAATTCCAACTATATGACAATCTGGAAAAGGCAAAACTATGAAGACAGGAAGAAGATCCATGGTTGCCAGGAATTTATGAGGAGGGAAGGATGATAAATAGATGAAGCACAGATGGTTTTTAGGGCAGTAAAAACATATGTAAGATACTATAATGGTGGATGTAAGTCTTTATACATTTTCTCAAACACATGAATGTACAACAACAAAAGAAGGCCATGATGTAAACTATGGACTTAGGGTGATTATGATGTCATTGTATATTCATCAATTGCAACAAATGTATCACTCTGGTAGAGGACGTTGATAATAGAAGAGGATGTGCATGTTTTTGGTCAGGAATTACATGAGAGATATATACCTTTGCCTCAATTTTACTGAGAACCTAAAACTGCTATAAAACAATACAGCTTTGGGAAGCCTGGGTGGCTCAGTCAGTTAAGTGTCTAGCTTCAGCTCAGGTCATGATCTCAGGGTCCTGTGATTGAACTGCACATCAGGCTCTGTGCTCAGTGGGGAGTTGGCCTGTCCCTCTGCCCCTCCCCTTGCTTCTGCACTCTCTCACTCATCTGTCTCTCTCAAATAAATACATAAAAATCAAAAACAAATACAGCCTTAAATTTTAAAAAAAGAAAAAATAAATTTAAAAAATGATCACGTAAATCAGAAGACTTAAGCCCTTACATAACAGTAATTACAATCTCAATTGTCTAAATACGCTATTTAACAGAAAGAAATTGGCAAAGAGGATTTTAAAATCATGATTCATCTATATGCTATCTTTAGGAAACTAAATCCAAATTAACAATATAGACAGGTTGAAATGGAATGAATGAAAATATACATATACATATGTATATATCAAGTAAACACTCATTAATGAAAACAAAGCAGAAAAAACTATTTTAACATTAGCTAAAGTAGACTAAAAAAATGTCAATCCGCAAAGAAGACATAGCAATCGTAAATGCATAGAACTAAACAAAAAAGGTGCAAAATCACTCAAGGCAAAAATTGATAGAACGGAAAGGAGATAAAAATAAAACCACAGTTATTCTTGGATACTTCAATACTCCTCTCACAATTATTGATAGATCACTGCAGAAAAAGATCAAGCAACTAAAAGAACTCAACAAATACCTTCAACCAGCAGGATCTAAAGACATTTATAGGGCACTCCAGCCAACCATAACAGAATACATATTCTTTTCAAGAACCAAAAAATATATACCAGGGCACCTGGGTGGCTCAGTTGGTTGAGCGACTGCCTTTGGCTCAGGTCATGACCCCAGGATCCTGGGATTGGCCCCAGCATCGGGCTCTCCATCAGGCTCCCTGCTCAGTGGGGAGCCTGCTTCTCCTTCTCCTTCTGCTGCTCTTCGTGCTTGTGCTCTCTCGCTCTCTTTGTCAAATAAATAAATAAAATCTTTATATATATATATATATATATATATATATATATATACATACACACACACACACACACACACACACACACACACACACCATATTCTGGGCCATATGACAATATAGACCATATTCTGAGCAACTTTAAAAGAACTGAAATCATACAGACTGTGTTCTTTGACCACAAAGGGCAAACTAGAAATGAATAACAGAGAGATAACAAGAAAATATCTAAACACTAGGAAACTACACAGTACATTTATATAATCCATGGGTAAAATGAAAAGGAAGTTTTTCAAAGGAAAAATTGTAAATTCATTAAACTAAATGAAAATGAAAATGTAATGAATTAAAACTTATAGTACACAACTAAGCAGTGCTGGGCATAACATTAAATGCACACATTAAAAAGAGAAAAGTCTCAAATCAATCATCGAAACTCTCATTTCAAGCACTGTGAAAAAGAAGAACAAATAAACTCAAAGGAAGCAAAGGAAAGGAAATAAAAAGATGTGAGCAGAACTCAGTAAAATTGAAAACAAAACAAAAAATAGAGAGAATTAATGAAACAAAGAGCCAGCTCTTTAAGAAGAGATGTATATATTCCCGATATTAGTATTTGTATCTCCTCTCTTTTCTTGTCTTACTAGATCTAGTAAGTAACAGGGAATATTACTATAGATCTTGCAGACATCAAAAGGAATACAACAAAACTCATACCATTTGACAGTTTAGATGAAATAGGTCAGTTCCTTAAAAAACACAAACTACAACTCACTTTATGTATATAACTACTTATAATAGACAATTTGTATAACCCTATAACTATTAAGCACATTGAATTTTAACTGAAAAACTCCCAAAAAGTAAATCTGTAGGTCATATGAGTTTCACTGAAGAATTCTAACAACTTTTTAAAAAAATAATCCCATAATTTCTCTTTCTGCTGCTTCATTATTGGTGTATAGAAATACAGCAGATTTCCAGAGTTGATTTTGTATGCTGCAACTTTACCGAATTCATTTAGCAGTCCTAGAAGTTTTTTGGTGGATTCTTCCAGGTTTTCTACATAGAGCATCACGTCGTCTGCAAATAGTGAAAGTTTGACTTCTTCCATGCCAATAAGAATCCTTTTGTTTCTTTTTGTTGTCACATTACTGTGGCAAGAACTTTCAGTATTATGCTAAATTAAAGTGGTAAGAGTGAACATCCCTAAGTTCTTCTTGGCTGTAGAGGGAAAGCGCTCAGTTTTTGCCCATTGAGGATGATATTAGCTGTGGGTTTTTCATAGACGACCTTTATTATGTTGAGGTATGTTCCCTCCAGACCTACTTTGTTGAGGGTTTTTATCATGAATGAATGTTGAGGGGCACCTGTGTGGCTCAGTGGGTTAAAGCTGCTGCCTTCAGCTCAGGGTCCTGGGATCTAGCCCCACATCAGGCTCTCTGCTCAGCAGGGAGCCTGCTTCCCCCTCTCACTCTGCCTGCCTCTCTGCCTACTTGTGATCTCTCTCTCTCTCTCTCTCTGTCAGATAAATAAATAAAATCTTTAAAAAAATGAATGAATGTTGTATTTTGTCAAATGCTTTTTCTGCAGTTATTGAAATGATCATATGATTCTTACACTTTCTTTTATTAATGTGATATATCACATTGATTAATTTGAAAATATTGAACCACCCTGGCAACCCAGGAATAGACTCCACCTGATGGTAATGAATGATTCTTTTCATGTATTGTGGTATTTGGTTTGGTAGTATTTTATTGAGAATTTTTGCATCTCTGTTCGTTAAGTATATTGGCCTGTAGTTCTTCTTTTCAGTGGAGACCTTATCTGGTTTTTGTATCAGGGTAATGCTGGCCTCATAAAATGAATTTGAAAGTTTTCCTTCCTTTGCCATTTTTTGAATTGTTTAATAAGAATAGGTATTAACTCTTTAAATATTTGGTAGAATTTGCCTATGAAGCTGTCTGGTTCTGGACTTTTGTTTTTTGGGAGTTTTTTGATTACTGATTCATTTTTTCCCACTGGTTATTAATCTATTCAAGTTTTCTACTTCTTCCTATTTCAGTTTTATAAACTAGTGCAGCCACTGTGAAACAGTATGGAGGTTCCTCATAAAGTTAAAAATAAAACTACCCTACAGAAGGAGGAGCAAGATGGCGGAGGAGTAGGAGGCTGAGATAGTGGATCTCAAAAGTTCAGCTAATTATCAAACCATCTAAACACCTTCAAACTCAACAGGAGATAGAAGAGAAGAAGAAAAGCAATTCTAGGAACAGAAAATCGAACACTTTCCAGAAGATAGGACGTGTGGAAAAGTGAATCCAAAGCAACTGAAAGAGAGACCACGGGGAGAGGGGACGGGTCCAGGCAAGCCACAGAGCAGCAGAGCACAAAATCAGAACTTTTAGAGTCTGCTCCACTGAGGACATCATTCCAGAGGCTAAGCGGGAGGTGGAACCCTCACGGGGACAGTGTGGTCTCAGGAACTGTGGGGTAACAGAAAGACCAGGAGTGTATGAGGGTGGCAGAGCTCCCAGGGATCAGAGCAGGGAAGCCAACAGCAGAGACAGAGCCGTGCAGTGTGCTCTCAGCTAGGTCTTGCCTTAAACCATGATCCAAGGCACAGTCGGGTCACTTCTTTTTGAGCAAGGACCCCACAAGGGGCAGATCCGGAGAGACCCCTTCCTTCCTCCTTTGGGAGGAGTGGTGCAGGAGCATGCTGCAGGAATCTGCTGGGTTTGGAGACTCCAAACAGGGCTGTGTGCCAGATATAGAAATGCTTGGTCACAGGCGAGCTGAGCTTGGAGTGCAGCTGGAGACCAGGGAGATGGAGTGATTGACTGCTTTTCTCTGAGGGCGTGCTGGGGAGTGGGGCCCTGAACTCTTGGCTCCTGTGGGCCAGAGATTGGAAGGCTACCATTTTCATTCCCATCCTCCAAAGCTGTACAGAAAGCGTTCAGGGAACAAAAGCTCCTGAGAGTGAACCCAAGCAGATTATGTAGCCTGGTCCCAGGCAAGGGCGGTGCAATTCTGCCTCGGGCAAAGACATTCGAGAATCACTGCAACAGGCCCCTCCCCCAGAAGATCAGCAAGAATATCCAGCCAAGACCAAGTTCATTGATCAATGAGAACTGCGGAACTCCAGACTTAAGAAAAAGCAACACATAGAATTCATCCAACCTGATCACATTCTTTCCACTTTTAATCGTTTTTTTTTCTCTTTTTTCTCAACCAACCTCTTATCAATCCCTTTTTTAGAATCTTCTTTAATTTTCATCTTAACACTCGTATTCCATCCCTTCTTAGTTTTTACCCTTATGTTTGTATATTTGTAAGTTTTTCTTTCTTTAAAATTTTGGGAGGTAGTTTCTTCTAACAGACCAAAAACACCCAAAATCAGGTGTGGGGCTCTGTTCTAATCACTAGTCTAATGTATATATGTTTTTTTCTTTGTCTCTTTTTTATTTTATTTTATTTTATTTTTATTTTTTCTCCCCCCCCCCCTTTTTCTTCAGCCCCTGGTTTCAACTCTCCTCTGATTTTTCTGGGGTCATTGCTACCCTTTTAGTATTTTGTTCTCTCATTCATCTATTCTTATCTCGATAAAATGACAAGGCAGAAAAACTCACCACAAAAAAAAAAAAAAAAGAACAAGAGGCAGTACCAGCAGCTAGGGACCTAATCAATACAGACTATCTGTCAATATCTGTCAATAGTTACCCTGAATGTAAATGGGCTAAATGCCCCAATCAAAAGACACAGAGTATCAGAATGGATAAAAAAAACAACACCATTTGATATGCAGTCTACGAGAAACTCATTTTAGACCCAAAGACACCTCCAGATTTAAAGTGAGGGGGTGGAAAACAATTTACTATGCTAATGGACATCAAAAGAAAGCTGGGGTGCCAATCCTTATATCAGATAAATTAGATTTCAAGCCAAAGACTATAATAAGTGATGAGGAAGGACACTATATCATACTTAAAGGGACCGTCCAACAAGAAGATCTAACAATTGTAAATATCTACGCCCCTAGCATGGGAGCAGCCAACTATATAAATCAATTAATAACAAAATCAAAGAAACACATCAACAACAATACCATAATAGTAGGGGACTTTACTATCCCCTTACCAAAATGGACAGATCATCTAAGCAAAAGATCAACAAGCAAATAAAGGCTCTAAATGACACACTGGACCAGATGGACATCACAGATATATTCAGACCATTCCATCCCAAAACAACAGAATAAACATTCTTCTCTAGTGCACATGGAACGTTCTCCAGAATAAATCACATCCTGGGTCACAAATCAGGTCTCAATCAGTACCAAAAGATTGGGATCATTCCCTGCATAATTTCAGACCACAATGCCATGAAACTAGAACTCAATCACAAGAGGAAAGTTGGAAAGAACTCAGATACATGGAGGCTAAAGAGCATCCTACTAAAGAATGAATGAGTTAACCAGGAAATTAAAGAAGAATTTAAAAAATTCATGGAAACAAACGAAAATGAAAACGCAATTGCTCAAAATCTATGGGACACAGAAAGGTGGTCCTGAGAGGAAAGTATATAGCAATACAAGCCTTTCTTAAGAAACAAGAAAGATCTCAAATACACAATCTAACCCTACACCTAAAGGGGCTGGAGAAAGAGCAGCAAAGAAAGTCTAAACCCAGCAGGAGAAGACCCATAACCTGGAAGGAGATTGAAGCAGTCACGAAAAATCTCCCAAAAACAAGAGCCCAGGGCCAGACAGCATCCCAGGGGAATTCTACCAAACATTTAAAGAAGAATTAATACCTATTCTCTTGAAATTGTTCCAAAAAATGGAAATGGAAAGGAAACTCCCAAACTCATTTTATGAGGCCAGCATTACCTTGATTCCAAAACCAGACAAAGATCCCATCAAAAAGGAGAATTACAGACCAATATCTTTGATCAACACAGATGTATAAATTTTCACCAAAATACTAGCCAATAGGATCCAACAGTACATTAAAAGGATTCTTCACCACGACCAAGTGGGATTTATTCCTGGGCTGTAAGGTTGGTTCAACATCCGCAAATCAAACAATGTGATACAATATGTTAATAAAAGAAAGAACAAGAACCATAGAGTACTCTCAATTGATGCTGAAAAAGCATTTGACAAAGTACAGCATACTTTCTTGATCAAAACTCTTCACAGTGTAGGTATAGAGGGTACATTCCTCAATAGCATCAAAGCCACCTATGAAAAACCCACAGTGAATATCATTCTCAATGGGGGAAAACTGAGCTTTTCCCCTAAGATCAGGAACACGACAGGGATGTCCACTATCTCCACTGCTATTCAACATAGTACTAGAAATCCTAGGCTCAGGAATCAGACAACAAAAAGAAATAAAAGGCATCCAAATTGGCAAAGAAGTCAAACTCTCACCTTTGCAGATGATATGATGCTTTATGTGGAAAACCCAAAAGACTCCACCCCAAGACTGCTAGAACTCATACAGGAATTCAGTAAAGTGTCAGGATATAAAATCAATGCATAGAAGTCAGTTGCATTTCTATACACCAATAGCAAGACAGAAGAAAGAGAAATTATGGAGTCGATCCCATTTACAATTGTACCCAAAACCATAAGATACCTAGGAATAAACCTAACCAAAGAGGTAAAGAATCTGTACTCAGAAAACTGTAAAGTGCTCATGAAAGAAATTGAGGAAGACACAAAGAAATGGGAAAACGTTCCATGCTCATGGATTGGAAGAACAAATATCCATCAAAATCCTTGAGGAGAACACAGGAAGCAACCTCTTCGACCTCAGCCACAGCAACTTCTTCCTAGAAACATCACCAAAGGCAAAGGAAGCAAGGGCAAAAATGAACTCTTGGGACTTCATCAAGATCAAAAGCTTTTGCACAGAAAAGGAAACAGTCAACAAAACCAAAAGACAACCGAAAGAATGGGAGAAGATATTCACAAATGACCTATCAGATACAGGGCTAGTATCCAAAATCTATAAAGAACTTCTCAAACTCAACACCCAAAGAACAAATAATTCGATCACGAAATGGGCATAAGATATGAACAGACATTTCCGCAAAGAGGACATTCAAATGGCCAACAGACACATGAAAAAGTGCTGAACATCACTCGGCATCAGAGAAATACAAATCAAAACCACAGTGAGTTACCACCTCATACCAGTCAGAATGCCTAAAATGAGCAGGTCAGGAAATGACAGATGTTGGCGAGGATGTGGAGAAAGGGGAACCCTCCTACACTGTTGGTGGGAATGCAAGCTGGTACAGCCACTCTGGAAAACAGTATGGAGGTTCCTCAAAAAGTTGAAAACAGAGTTACCCTTCGACCCGGCAATTGCACTACTGGATATTTACCCTGAAGATACAAATGTAGTGATCTGAAGGAGCACATGTACCTGAATGTTTATAGCAGCAATGTCCACAATTGCCAAACTATGGAAAGAACCTAGATGTCCATCAACAGATGGGTGGATAAAGAAGAGTGGTATGTATATACAGTGGAATACTATGCAGCCATCAAGAGAAATGAAATCTTGCCATTTGCAATGACGTGGATGGAACTAGAGGGTATCATGCTAAGCGAAATAAGTCAATCAGAGAAAGACCATTATCATATGATCTCTCTGATATGAAGAATTTGAGAGGCGGGGCAGGGGAGGGAAATGAAACAAGATGGGATCAGGAAGGAGAGAAACCATAAGAGACTCCTAAACTCACGAAACAAACTGAGGGTGGCTGGGGGGGGGGGCGGGTAGGGATAGGGTGGCTGGGTTATGGACATTGGGGAGGGTATATGCTATGGTAAGTGTTGTGACCTGTGTAAGCCTGAAGATTCACAGACATGTACCCTGGGGCAAATAATACATTATGTGTTAATAAAAAAAGAAAAGGTTATTAATTAAGCCACACGTCTTGTAGTTTTAATGCTTACAATGATTCAATAGGGGGAGAAAAACAAACAAATTTTCGGAAGTAGAATTGGGAGCTAAGAAGCAAAATTCTGGAAATTCAATTTGCACACACATCAAACTGCCAGCAGAGCGAGTCCACCTAGGCCTGGAAAATTTGTGTCTAGAACTTTGTTCTTAATGCTTTCCTTCTATGATGCACAAGAAAGATGCCATTATATGCTGATTATACTCCCATGAGTAAAGACAAATTTGATAAAACAAACAAAAAGATTTCACATGAAAGAAAAGCATTAAAATATAAGAATTTTTAATTATAATAATTATTGATGTTTCATCAGTAATAATAACTCACAAAGAAAATAAAGAAATTACTTCATGTTGTGTAAGTACCCTTTTAACTGTACTAAACCACAACATATTAAAAGAGGAACACAGATTGGTGTATGAGTTCATAGGGAAGGTTATTGCCTCCTTCCTATAGTTTCATGCATATTTATATATAAGACTAATTCTGGTCTTGAAGAATCTTAAAATATTTTGTCTAGATAACAGAGAAGGAATACTATTCCTGGCAGGATAAACTTTCTTACACAAAGGAAAATAAATTCTCAAATAATGTCTGAAAGCCAGTGTGACTGCTCCCTTATGTAATATACTATTCATGAGCAGTAATTATGGAAAAATGATACAAGACAAATGGAAAAAGCTTATTTTATTTGTTATTCATTTGCTATCACCTAAGAATTGAATATAGTAGATCCTTGAAAACATAGATTTGAACTGAGTGGGCCCACTCATACGGGAATTTTTTAAATGAACATTTTGCAAAAGTTTTGGTGGTTTGCAACAATTTGAAAAAAACTCATAGATGAGTTACATAGCCTAGAAATGAAAGAAAGAAAGAAACATGAAAGAAAGAAGAAAGAAAGAAAGAAAGAAAAAGAGAAAGTTAGTTATGCTTTAAATGTATATATGTAGATACTTGTCTGTTTTATCATTTGGTATCATAAAAATATACTCAAATCTATCATATAAAGTTAGAATGTATCAAAAGTTATGCACACAAACACAGACATGGTGTCATTTGCAGTTCAGAGAAATGTAAGCAAACATAAAGATACAGTATTAAATCATAACTGCATAAAATTAACTGTATGTACTACTGTAATATTTTTGTAGCCACCTCTTGTTGCTATTGTGGTGAGCTCAATTGCTTTGAGTATTCATTTAAAAAAATGCCATGTACCATGATACTCTGTAGGAGCAATTCCTCTTTTCATTCAATTACATATGGCAATTACAGTTACTATTCTATTTTTCACTGATGAATAATTCAAAATAAACATGCTATATGCTTTGGATTTGTTCCTAAGCAAACACTAGTTAACAGCTAACACAGAAAAGACATCTGGTAATCTGTTTGTATTTGATAAGTCAATTGTCTTCTTTTTCAAGCCCATGACTTCTATTTCTCTGCACTCTACTCCCTCATCATGACAGATAAGGGTTATTTCCTTTATCCTGTGTTAGGAATGGAAATGACACTGATTGGCTTTACAGATCAAAACTACATTGAGATACCACCTTATACCACTTAGAATGGCAAAAATTAATAAGGCAAGAAACAATAAATGGAGAAGTTGTGGAGAAAGGGAAACTCCCTTACACTGTTGGTGGGAATGCAAATTGGTGCAGCCATTTTGGAAAACAGTGTGGATGCTCCTCAGAAAGCTAAAAATAGAGCTACCATATGACCTGGCAATTGCATTGCTGGGCATTTACCCCAAAGATACAATGTAGTGAAAAGAAGGGCCATAGGCACTCCAATGTTCATAGCAGCAATGTCCACAATAGCCAAATTGTGGAAAGAGCTGAGATGCCCTTCAATAGACGCATGGATAAAGAAGATATGGTCCATATATACAATGGAATAGTACTCAGCCACCAGAAAGGATGAATACCCACCTTTTGCATCCACATAGAGGGACCGGAGGAGATTATGTTAAGTGAAATAAGTCAAGCAAAGAAAGTCAATTATCATATGGTTTCACTTACTTGTGGAACATAAGGAATAGCATGGAGGACATTAGGAAAAGGAAGGAAAAAATGAAGGGAGGGAAATCGGAGGGGGAGATGAACCATGAGAGACCATGGACTCCAATAAACAAACTGAGGGTTTTAGAGGGGAGAGAGGTGGGGGGATGGGTTGGCCCAGTGATGGGTATTAAGGAGGGCACATATTGCATGGAGTACTGGGTATTATATGTAAACAATGAACCTTGGAAAACCACACCAAAAATTAATGACGTACTGTATGGTGACTAACATAATAAAAAATTAAAATAAAATAAAAAATAAAATGTTATAATGCTAAGTGAAATAAGTCAATCAGGGAAAAACAATTATACGATTTCACTTATATGTGGAATTTAGGAAACAAAACAGAAGATCATAAGCGAAGGGAGTGAAAAATAAAAATAAAGTAAGATGAAATCAGAGAGGGAGACAAATCATAAGAGACTCTTAACTATAGGAAACAAACTGAAGGTTGTTGGATGGGAGGTGGGTAGAGGGATAGGGTAATTAGGTAATGGGCATTAAGGAGGGCTCATGATGTAATGAGCACTGGATGTTCTATGCAACTGATGACTCTCTGAACCCTACTTCTGAAACTGATAATACACTATATGTTAATTAATTGAATTAAAATATTAAAATAAAATGTTATTTTCATCTTATCCTGTGTTTTAAACACCACAACATTAAATGCTGGATTTAAATACACACACACACACACACACACACACACACACACACCATTATATTGCTTAAAACAGGTTAAAAATGTATACATTGAGACTATTTCCTCCAGTAATTCTCATATCAATATACTCTCATTGTTCTTGTACATACTAATTACAAGATAAAGTATTAGAAGAATAGAAAAAGATGTAACTATAGTTAATTAGAATAAAACAGTCTGACAGTAATTTTATCTTCTCTCAAATTTCCTAAGCAGTAGAAAATCTAAAGAAAACATATACCTATTAAAATAAATTAATTAAAATTTCATAGCAATGTCAGAATCAATCCAATAGCAGTCAAAAGCCAAAGATGATGTCTTCTTTATCTAGGATGAGACAATACAGAACATTTGCATCTAAAAATTATAATATATATATGTTATATACATATATTTCCAAACATTATATCTAAGTAGAGGTTGTGTTTCATAAACAGTAATTAAGATAAAAATTACACACTGTTACCAAATGAACAGAAAGCACTTGATTAAAGTGCTTTAAAACTCCATTCTATGATAAATGTAATAAAGTATTTCAACATATCTTTAATTAACCCGAAGGGAAAAAATGTAATTAACCCTTTAACAACTCAGGGTTTAGGTTTTTGAACCCCTCACACAGTTGAAAATTTGACTATAACTTTTGACTCTGCAAAAATTTAACTACGATAGCCTGCTGTTGACTGGTAGCCTTAAAATAACATAAAAAGTTGATCAACGCATATTTTGGATGTTATATGTATTATATACTGTTCTTACAATAATGTAAGCTAGATAAAAAATAATTACTATGAAAACAAGTAACATAAGAACATTTACAATACTATGCTGCATTTATTGAAACATAAATTTATATTGTCTAAATAGTTAAGATGAATCATCTGTCAGTACCTACATCAGCATTGTGTATTATATGATAAAAAAGACTGTAGATTTATATATGTTACTAACACTAAACATCGAAACTGAAAAGATAAAAAATGTAAAGATAATGTGAAAATAAATTTATATTTATTTATAGGTATAATAGTCTGTGCATTGATAATGACAAAACGATAGTGTAATTGCTTCACAGTAGCCTTTCTATACACTCATGAATGAGCCGTAAAATTTTTATATTATACAGAACTATAGTCATATTCATAATACGGCATTGGAAGCATTATTACTTAAAAAAGAAAGCACCTGTAATGATACACCGATACACAGTTTCTCCAGTTATGGGCTGGGGAGGCATACTGTATGGTAAAGCAATTATTTGAAAGCAAAGTAGTAAAATAATAAGAAAACTAGCACATTAGCAATTTTATATTAAATATCACTCATCTTATGTCTCCGTAAAGATAGGCTATCCACTTCCACACAAGTTTTGCTCATGATGCTCTACACAAAGAATAGTCAGGCAACGATGATGACAGAAAAAAAAAAGTCTCATATATTTCTTATCATACAGTTATTAGATTTTTACACAAACACTCACACACATCAAAACAGATAAGCTTTTTAACTGTACAGCATAATAACTATTTACTATTATTAAGTGAAAAAGGATCACCATAAAGTTCTTCATTTTCCTCATCTTCACACTAAGTAGGCTGAGGAGGAGAAGAATGAGAAGTTGTTCTTGTCTCAGGGGTGAGAGGCAGATGTAGAGGAGGTGGAAGGGCAGGCAGGAGAGGCAGGCACACTTGGTATAACTTTGTAGAAACACATTGCAATTTCTGTCAGACATTTTTTGCTTTTTCACTTCTCTAAAAATGTTTCTATACAATACCAATCCTTATTCTGCCATTTGCTTTAGTTTCATTGCATATATCATAGAAGTGTCTATGTTTTAGAAGTGTCTATGTTTTACAAGAAGTCAAAAGCATTCTTGAATAATCAGGACCCTTCTGTCAGATTGTCTATCATCAATTTGTTTTCTGGTACTGTTTCATCTACATCTCCTTCCTCATTGTCTGGTATTCTTTCAGATGCATGAGTCTCCATCAAGTCATCTTCTGTTAATTCCTCTGGTGTGGTGTCTGTTAGACTTGAATTTCTCCAAGATCCTTATCTTGAATCACTTCACTCCCTACCTTTTATGCCATATTCACAATTGATTTTATTATTTCCTTGATTGGATCTGTTGTAAATCCTGTGAAGTCATGCACAACATTTGGACACAGTTTTACCCAGCAGGAATTTTATATTTTAAGCTTGGTGGCTTTCAAGGCTTTTTCTTTAACAATGATAGCATTTCCTCTGGGTGCCTGGATGGCTCAGTGGGTTAAAACCTCTGCCTTCGGCTCGGGTCGTGATCTCGAGGTCCTGGGATCAAGCCCCGCATCGGGCTCTCTGCTCTGCGGGAAGCCCGCTCCCCCTCTCTGCCTGCCTCTCTGCCTACTTGTGATCTCTCTCTGTCAAATAAATAAATAAAATCTTAAAACAAAACAAAACAAAACAATGATAGCATTTCCAAGTGGTGCAATCCTTCCTGATTTTCATGATATTTTCTTTATCAGGGTTCTCTTCCATAGCATTGACAAGCTTTTCCATAGAATACCATGTGTAATGAGACTTAACCATCCTTGTGAACTTCTGATATAGAGGTTAAGTTAGAGACACCGTGTTTGGGGGAAAGTAAACCACTCCCATGCCTTCAGTGTTGAATTCATGGGGTTCTGGGTAGCCAAGGGCATTGCCCAATATTAAAAGAACTTTGAAAGGCAGTCCCTCACTGGCAAGGAACTTCCAACTTTAGGGACAAAATATGGATGAAACCAATCCTGAAAAAGGGTTCTTGTTGTCCAGGACTTCTTGTTGTTCAACCAAAAGACTGGTAGCTGGTGTTTATTTTTTCCCTTTAAGGCTCAGGAGTTAGTGGTTTTACAGATAAAGACAGTCCTTTATCTGTTTATAAAAGGACTGCCTTTATCTGTAAAACCACAGATATAAACGTGATTATAAACGTGACTGCACTTCCACAAAATGGTACAGGTAGCCTATCCCTTCCTATCTTAAATCACGGTGGTCACTTCTCTTCCGTACTAATAAATGCTTGTTGTGGCACCTGTTCCCAGTATAGGGCATTTTAACTTGCATTAAAAAGTTGTTCAGGTGGATATCCTTTCTCCTCCACGACTTTCTTAATGACAGCTCAGAACTCCTTTCCTTCCTGTTGGCTGGCAGAAACTACTTCTCCAGTTAGCTTGACATTTTTTAAGAAAGCTAAACCCCTTTCTAAAATTATCAAACCATTCTTTGTTGGTATCCAATTCTCCAGGGTTAGATTCTTCACCTTCCCTTTGCTTTAAGTGGTCATATAATAAATTTGTTTTTTCTCAAATCACATTAGAGTCTATAGGTACATACATGTACCTTATAGCAATCTTCTACCCACATAAATACTGCAATTCAATAAGAGACAAAATTTTTGTTTCACAAAAAGTGCAAGGTTTTCACACTTGTTGACATAGCTGCAGTGACAGCTTTATGAATTTCCTTTTCTTTTTTTTGCAATTATCTTTATGCTGTATTCACTTATCTTAAAATGACAGACAGCTCCTGCTGCAGACCTCAATCTATATAGTACATTTCAAGCAATTCAACTTTTTCTTAAAACGTCATGACTTCTCTGCTTTTTGGGAGCACTTCCAGCATCACTAGTGGCACTTTTTCTGGGTCTCATGTTGTTACTCACCATTTATGGTATTACACTAAATATGACGAAAAATACATGAGAACTTTGAGAGATAACTTTTTACTTCCATATGCACTTGTGATGAGCACCAGGTGCTGCATGTAAGTGTTGAATCACTAAGGCTGATACACCTACAACTAATATTACACTGTTAACTGGAATTTAAATAAAAACTTTGAAACAAGAAAATAAGGCTGTCATTATTTGCCAAAAATAACAAGTGAGTTAAAGAAAGGGAAAAGCTTCTGCACAGCAAAGGAAACAGCCAATAAAACAAACAGGCAATCCACGGAATGGGAGAAAATATTCGCAAATGACACTACAGACAAGGGTCTGATATCTAAGATCTATAAAGAACTCCTCAAACTCAATACTCAAAAAACAGAGAATCAGGAGGGAGGGCAAGATGGCAGAGACCCTGTTACAACAGGTCCCCTAAAATGAGCTGAATATCTACCACAACATGCTGAACACCCATGAAATCAGCCTGAGAAGTAAGATTTTTCACTTCTGGATCTCTACAGGAGCAGAAGACAGCAGTGGAGAGGGTGAACCCTGCCTGGATCGCGGGTGATATATTCAGCTATACATCCTCTCATCTACCTCTCATCAAAAGGAGTAGGAGGAGGAACACCCAACAGAGGAAAAACCCAGAGACTGCACCCTCTCCCTCAGAATATTGGACATGGACATAAACAGTATGTCAGAAAGGGAATTCAGGGTAACAATTATCCAGGCAATGGCTAGGATGGAGAAAAACATTCATAACCACATAGAATCTCTAAGGACAGAACTGTGAACCAGCATGGCAGATGTTAAAAATGCTATCAGTGAGATCCAATCTAATCTAAATAGTCTAACAGCTAGAGTTATGGAGACAGAGGATAGAATTAGTGATTTAGAGGATAAGATGGTTGAGAGAAAAAGTCAGGAGGAGGGTTGGAACAAACTGCTTAGGAACCATGAGCACAGACTTAGGGAAATAAATGATGCCATAAAACATTCCAGTGTCAGAATTATTGGAGTCCCTGAGGGGGTAGAGATAGACAAAAACCTAGAAGATATAGCTGACCAAATTCTGAATGAAAATTTCCCCAACCTGGGGAATGGAACAAGTGTTCGTGCCCTAGAGGCAGAAAGGACACCCATCAAGGTCAACGAGTCAAGAAAATCAGCTAGACACATCATTGTAAAATTTGCAAATTACAATTTTAGACAAGAGATCCTGATGGCAGCTGGGGGAAGAGATCCCTTACATAGAGAGGAAGACCCATCAGAATAACATCAGACCTGTCCACAGAAACCTGGCAAGCCAGAAAGGGCTGGCAAGACATATTCAGGGCACTAAATGAGAAGAACATGCAGCCAAGAATACTTTATCCAGCAAGGCTGACATTCAAAATGGATGGAGAGATAAAGAGCTTCCAAGACCAGCAAGGATTAAAAGAGTATGTGACCACCAAGCCAGCACTACAAGAAATATTAAAGGGGGTTCTATAAAAGTAGAAAGAACCCATGAATGACATAGAACAGGAACTTACAATCTATACAAACAAAGACTTCACAGGCAACATGATGTCAATAAAAACTTCTCTTTCAATAATCACTCTCAATGTGAACAGCCTAAAAGCTCCATAAAAAGACACAGGGTTGTGGACTGGATAAAAAGACAGGACCTGTCCATATGCTGTCTACAAGAGACACATTTGGAACCTAAAGATACATTCAGACTGAAAGTGAAGGGATGGAGAACAATCTTTCATGCCAACAGGCCTCAAAAGAAAGATAGAGTAATGATTCTCATATCAGACAATTAGATTTTAAGCTAGACTGTAGTCAGAGAAATAGAAGGACACTACATCATTTTAAAGGGTCTCTCCTCCAAGAAGATCTAACAATTGTAAACATATATGCCCCCAATATAGGAGCAGCCAACTACTTAAGCCAACCGTTAATCAAAATAAAGAGTCATATTGATATGAAATACATTAATTGTAGGAGATCTTAACATGCCACTCTCAGTAATAGACAGATCATCTAAACAGAAAATCAATAAAGAAACAAGAGCTTTGAATGACACGCTGGACCAAATGGACCTCATAGATATATACAGAACATTCCCCCCTAAAACAACAGAATACTCATTCGTCTTGAGTACACATGGAATATATCTAACCAAAGAGGTAAAGGATCTATATTCTAGAAACTACAGAACACTTATGAAAGAAATTGAGGAAGATACAAAGAAATGGAAAAATATTCCATGCTCACAGATCGGAAGAATAAACTGTTAAAATGTCTATGCTGCAGAGAACAATCTACATATTCAGTGCAATACCTATCAAAATACCATTGGCATTTTTCACAGAACTGGAACAAACAATCCTAAAATTTGTATGGAATCAGAAAGACCCCGAATTGCTAAGTAAATGTTGAAAAAGAAAACCAACGCTAGAGGCAACACAGTGCCAGACTTCAAGCTATATTACAAAACTGGATCATCAAGATAGCATGGTACTGGCACAAAAACAGACACATAGATAAATAGAACAAGATAGAGACCCTAGAAATAGACCTTCAACTCAATGGTCAATTAATCTTTGACAAATCAGGAAAGAATATCCAATGGAAAAAAGATAGTCTCTTCAATAAGTGGTTCTGGGAAAACTGGACAGCCACATGCAGAAGAACGAAACTGGACCATTCTCTTACACCATACAAAAAGATAAACTCTAAATGGATGAAATACCTCAGTGTGAGACAGGAATCCGTCAAAATCCTAGAGGAGAGCACAAGCAGTAACCTCATCGACATTGACCATAGCAACTTCTTGCAAGACACGTCTCTAAAGCGAAGGGAAACAAAACCAAAATGAACTATTGGTACTTCATTAAGATAAAAAGCTTCTGCACAGCAAAGGAAACAATCAACAAAACTAAAAGGCAACCCACAGAATGGGAGAAGATATTTGCAAGTGACAAATCAGATAAAGACCAGGTATCCAAATCAGATAAAGACCAGGTATCCAAAATCTATCAAGAACTTCAAACTCAACAGTCAGAAAACAAATAATCCAGTCAAGAAATGGGCAAAAGGCATGAACAGACATTTCTGCAAAGAAGACATATACAAATGGCTAACAGACAGAAGAAAATATGCTCCATATCTCTAGCCATCAGGGAAATACAAATTAAAACCACAATGAGGGGCGCCTGGGTGGCTCTCTTGTTAAGCATCTGCCTTTGGCTAAGGTCATGATCCCAGGGTCCAGGGATCGAACCCTGCATTGGGTTCCCTGCTCAGCTAGAAGCCTACTTCTGTTTCTCCCACACACCCCGCTTGTGTTCCCTGTCTTGCTGTGTCTCTGTCAAATAAATAATAAATAAAATCTTAAAACAAAAAACAAAACAAAACAAAAAGACACAAAACCACAATGAGATACCACTTTACACCAGTTAAAATGGCAAAAATTAACAAAACAGGAAACAACAAATGTTGGAGAAGTTGTGGAGAAAGGGGAACACTCTTACACTGTTGGTGGGAATTCAAATTGGTACAGCCACTCTGGAAAACAGTATGGAGGTTCCTCAAGATGTTAAAAATAGAGATACTCTATAACCCAGCATTTGCACTACTGGGTATTTACCCAATAGACACAGATGTAGTGAAAAGAAGGGGCACGTGCACTCCAACGTTCATGGCAGCAATGTCCACAATAGTGAAACTGTGGAAGGAGATGAGATGCCCTTCAAAAGACGAATGGATAAAGAAGATATGATTCATCTATACAATGGAATATTATGTCTCTATCAAAAAGGATGAATACCCAACTTCTGTATCAACATAGTCGGGTCTGGAGGAGATTTTGCTGAGTGAAATAAATCGAGCAGAGAAAATCAATTTTCTCTACAAACTACAAAGGTCTGTAGTGTCATTTGCAAATATCTTCACCCATTCTGTGGGTTGCCTGTTTGTTTTGTTTACTGTTTCCTATGCTGTGCAGAAACTTTTATCTTGATGAAGTTCATTTTCGCTTTTGTTTCCTTTGCCTTTGGAGACACGGTTTGAAAGAAGTTGCTGTGGCTGATGTCAAAGAGGTTACTGCTTATGCTCTCCTCTAGAATTTTGATAGATTCCTGCCTCACATTGAGGTCTTTTATCCATTTAGAGTTTATCTTTGTGTATGGTGTAAGAGAATAGTCGAGTTTCATTCTTCTACCTATAGCTGTCCAATTTTCCCAGCACCATTTATTGAAGAGACTGTCTTTTTTCCACTGATATTTTTTCCTGCTTTGTCAAAGATTATTTGACCATAGAGTTGTGGGTTCATGGCTCTCTACTCTGTTCCACTGGTCTGTGTGTCTGTTTTTGTGCCAGTACCATGCTGTCTTGGTGATCACAGCTTTGTAGTAAAGCTTGAAATCGGGCAAAGTGATGCCCCCAGCTTTGTTTTTCTTTTTCAACATTTTCTTAGCAATTCGGGGTCTTTTCTGGTTCCATACAAATTTTAGGATTGTTTGTTCCAGCCCTTTGAAAAATGCTGGTGGAATTTTGATCAGGATGGCATTGAAAGTATAGATTGCTCTGGGCAGAATAGACATTTTAACAATGTTTATTCTTCTGATCCATGAGCATGGAATGCTTTTCCACCTTTTTGTGTCTTCTTCAATTTCTTTCAAGAGTGTTCTATAGTTCCTCAAGTACAGATCCTTTACTTCTTTGGTTAGGTTTATTTCCAGGTATCTTACGGTTCTTGGTGCTACTGTAAATGGAATCGATTCTCTAATTTCCATATTTTCATTGTTAATGTATAAGAAAGCAACTGATTTGTGTATCCTGCCACATTACTGAATTGCTGTATGAGTTCTAGTAGTTTGAGGGTGGAGTCTTTTGGGTTTTCCATATAAAGTATCATGTCATCTGCAAAGAGGGAGAGTTTGACTTCTTTGCCAATTTGAATACTTTTTATTTCTTTTGTTGTCTGATTGCTTTTGTTAGGACTTCTAGTACTATGTTGAACAAGAGTGGTGAGAGTACATCCTTGTCATGTTCCTGATCTCAAAAGTTGTCAGCTTTTTGAGATCAGGTTGTTGTCAGAAAAGCTGTCATCCTTGTCGTGTTCCTGATCTCAAAAGTTGTCAGCTTTTCCCCATTGAGAATATTTGCTCTGGGTTTTTCATAGATAGATTTTAAGAAGTTGAGGAATATTCCCTCTAACCCTATACTTTGAAGAGTTTTAATCAAGAATGGATGCTGTATTTTGTCAAATGCTTTTTCTGCATCAGTCGAGAGGACCATGTGGTTCTTCTCTCTTCTCTTATTGATATGTTCTATCCCATTGATTGATTTGCGAATGTTGAACCACCCTTGCATCCCAGGGATAAATCCCACCTGGTCATGGTGGATAATCTTTTTAATGTGCTGTTGGATCCTATTAGCTAGGATCTTGTTGAGAATCTTGGCATTCATGTTCATCAGGGATATGGGCCTGACATTCTCTTTTTTATGGGTTCTTTGCTTGGTTTGGGGATCAGGGTTATGTTGGCTTCATAGAAAGAGTCTGGAAGTTTTCCTTCTGCTTCTATGTTTTGAAACAGCTTCAAGAGAATAGGTATTATTTCATCTTTGAATATTTGGGTAGCATTACCCAGGTTTGGTAGAATCTGGAGAATTTGGTAGATCTGTCAGGTGGGCTCTTGTTTTTTGGGAGGTTTTTGATCACTGTTTCAATCTTGTTTCTAGATATTGGTCTATTCATGTTGTCAGTTTCTTCCTGTTCCAGTCTTGGGAGTATTGGTTTCCAGGAATGCATCCATTTCTTCTAGGTTGCTTAAGTTATTGGCATATAGCTGTTGATAATAATTTCTGATGCTTGTTTCCATTTCCTTGGTGTTAGTTGTGATCTCTCCCCTTTCATTCGTAATTTTATTAATTTTGGTCCTCTCTGTTTTCTTTTGGATTAGTGTGGCCAGTGGCATATCGATCTTATTAATTTTTTCAAAGAACCAGCTTCTAGTTTCATTGATGTGTTCTACTGTATCTCTAGTTTCTAACTCATTGATCTCTGCTTTAATCTTAATTATTTCCCTTCTTGTGCGTGGGGTTGGCTTAATTTGTTGTTGATTTTCCAGTTCTTTAAGGTGTAATCATAGTTGGTGTATTTAGGATTTTTCTATTTTTTTGAGCGAGGCTTGGATGGCTACATATTTCTTCCTTAGGACCACCTTTGCCGCATCCCATAGGTTTTGGACTGATGTGTCTTCATTCTCATTGATTGCCATGAATTGTTTAAGTTTTTCTTTGTATTCCTGGTTAATCTAAACATTCTTGAGCAGGATGGTGGTCTTTAGCTTCCAAGTGTTTGAATTCCTCTCAAACTTTTTCTTGTGGTTCAGTTCCAGTTTCAAAGCATTGTGGTCTGAGAATATTCAGGGAATCATCTCAGTCTTTTGGTATTTGTTGAACCCTGATTTGTGACCCAGGATGTGGTCTATTCTGGGGAAAGTTCCATGCATGCTCGAGAAGCATGAGTGTTCTGTTGTTTTAGGGTGGAATGTTCTGTATGTATCTATGAGGCCCATCTGGTCCAATGTGTCATTCAAAGCTCTTGTTTCTTTATTGATTTTCTGCTTAGATGATCTGTCTTTGCTGACAGTGGCGAGTTAAGATCCCCTACAATTAATGTGTTCATATCAATATGACTATTTTGATTAACAGTTGGCTTATGTATTTAGCTGCTCCTGTATTGGGGACAAAAATATTTATAATTGCTGGATCTTCTTGGAGGATAGACCCTTTAAGAATGATGTAGTGTCTTTCAGTATCTCTGACTACAGTCTTTAGCTTAAAATCTAATTTATCTGTCATGAGAAACACTACCCTAGCTTTCTTTGGAGGCCTGTTGTCATGAAAGATTGTTCTCTATCCCTTCAGTTTCAGTCTGGATGTATCTTTAGGTTCCAAATGCGTCTCTTGTAGACAGCATATTTATGGGTCCTGTCGTTTTATCCAATCTGCAGCCCTGTGCCATTTTATGGGAGCATTTAGGCCGTTCCCATTGAGAGTGATTATTGAAAGATAAGTTTTTAGTGACCTCATGTTGCTGGTGAAGTCTTGTTTCTATCTATACATTGTCTCTGTAAATTTCTGTTCTATGTCAGTCTTGGGTTCTTTCTTGTTTTATAGAACCCCCTTATTATTTCTTGTAGTACCGGCTTGGTGGTCACATACTCTTTTAAACCTTGCCAGTCATGGAAACTCTTTATCTCTCCATCCATTTTGAATGTCAGCCTTGCTGGATAAAGTATTCTTGGCTGCATGTTCTTCTCATTTAGTGCCCTGAATATGTCTTGCCAGCCCTTTCTGGCTTGCCAGCTTTCTGTGGACAGGTCTGACGTTATTCTGATGGTCCTTCCTCTGTACGTAAGGAAACTCTTCCCCCCAGCTGCCCGTAGGAACTCTTGTCTAAAATTACAATTCATGAATTTCACAATTGTCAGTCTTTCTAGATTCATTGATCTTGGGGGGTGTCCTTTCTGCCTCTAAGACATGAACACTTGTTCCATTCTCCAGACTAGGGAAATTTTCATCCAGAATTTGTTCAACTATATCTTCTAATCTTCTCTTTTTCTCCACTCCTTGAGGGATCCCAAAATTTCTGACTTGGGAACATTTCATGGCATCATTTATTTCCCTAATTCTGTTTTAATGGCTTCTAAGCTATTTGTTCCAGGCCTCCTCCTGGTCCTTCTTTTCTATCAGTTTGTTTTCTAGATCACTAATTCCATCTTCTGCCTCAGCTAGCCTAGCTGTTAGAGTATTTAGATTAGATTGGCTCTCACTGATAGCATTTTTTAGTACTGCCAGATCAGCCCTCACTTCTGCTCTCGGAGTTTCTATGTTGCCACTAATGGTCTTCTCCAACCTAGCCACTGCCTGGATAATTGTTACCCTGAATTCCCTTTCCAACATACTGTTAATGTCCGTATCCATAGTTCTGTGGCAGAGGGCACAGTCTCTGAATTCTTCCTCTGTTGAGTTTTCCTCCTCCTAGTCATTTTGGTGAGAGGTGGTTGAAGGGATGTATAGGTGAATATATCAACCATGATCTAGGCAAGGTGTACCCTGGAAAGTTTTGGAGCAATTGGAAGTCACCACGAAAGAAAAAAAAAGAGAAAAAGAGAAAAAAGAGAGAAAACCCAGCCAAAATGAGCCCCAAAATTTAGATTTATAAGGCACATAAACAAAAATGAATAAACAGAAAGACCAACAAAGTAAAAGACAAGGAAAAAAAAAGAAAAACCCAACCAAAGTGAACCCCAATAATAAGATTTATATAGTACAAAGACAAAAACAAATACACAGAAACACTAACAGAAGAATAAGATGGGAAGATGGTTATAAACATTCGATGTGGGCAAGAAAGGTTATTTCAGTTCTTCCTGGGTGAATCTTGTTATTAAATCATAACTGGTTTATATATAAGTGTAGTATTGAATAGGGAAAGGATTACCTTGAAGCTTATATCTATATGTATAAAAAAAGAAAAGAAAAGAAAAGGAAACGCAGGTATATGTTTGAAAAAAGTTCAAATTAAAAAGTTATTATGGAATATGTTGTATTAAACTTCTAGTTGTAATTGTAAGTAGGTTAAAAAAATTATAAGAACAAGAATCATCAGAAGGAATTTAAAAAAAAAGAAAAAAGAAAAGTTGTAGGTATGAAATATACAGGCTTTGGGGCAATACTGGGAGCTTAATATATTGTTTTCCCCTGATCCTTGGGTTTTACATTTTTATGGGGACCCTTGGTGGTTGTCCTCTTGTTATTTTGGCTTGTTTTCTGGGGGAGGGGTCTGTCACGTTGTTTTTCAGTCAGTCCTGCTTGGACTGAGTCGCCCTGCCCCGGTCAAGGGACTTGGTTCTGTGGAAACTTGTTTTTCAGACTTTTGCTCTCTGGAGGTTTTTGTTCTTTGGCGGCTTTTTGCGGCTTTTTGGAGGTTCAGAGCAAAGAATCTGTCTGCACCCAGACCTCCACCTCAGAAAGAAGACACAGTCTGCTCCCCTCTGGGTGGTCCAGAACACACAGACCACCCCTCTGCAAAGTCCACTGGACACCTCAGCTTCCCACAGGTGGTGTGCATCCCAGCCACCATCTCAGTGGTTGCCCAAGGGCCCCACGTGTCTCTGCACCCCTGTGCCACTAAAACTGAGAGCAATATTGGTCCAGGCAAGCCCAAACCTGGGTGACTGCCATTGCCAAGACTGCTGCCTAGGGTCCACACCCACACCTGATGATATGCTCAAACCTGTGGAGGCATAGGACGCAGAGGGCTGTGGGCGGAGGGATCCCAACCAGAGTTTACATCGGGTTCTTTCAGGCACGGGAGGAGTGCACTGAGTACCTGTGGTCATGCAGGTCGAGAAAGGCTGCCCGCTGAAGGATCCCAACTAGTGTTCATGCCGGGCTCTCTCAGGTGCAGGCAGGAGTGCACCCAGCCCCAGGAGTGGTGTGAGCAGCGGAAAGCCACGGCCTCAGGGACCACAGACTGGAACCCCCCCCCACCGGACTCTCTCTGGCATGGGTGGTCATCGGTGGTGACCGTCCTGGGGCCATGGGCTTAAGCTCATGCCCATGACTGCCCAATTCCACCAGATGCGCCTTAAGATCTTTTGCTCTTTTTGAGTGCTTTAACCAATCTCCAAGTTAATGCTGGTCCCCAATCAGAGGGCACTTTCTTATTGGGGTATTACTCTGCAATGGGTCACTTCTGGTGGCTCCCTCCCCCTTCTGTTGGCTCCCTCCCCCTTCTGTTTATCCTCCGATATCTGTCCGAGCGTTTCCACTCCGCTTTACCTCTCCACTCATGTCTTCTGCCCCCGGAGAGATCCAAAAGTGTATAATCTTACATCTCAGGCTGATTTCATGGGTGTTCAGTGTTCTGGTAGATATTTAGCTCACCTTAGGGGACCGGTTGAAACAGGGTCTCCTGCTTCTCTGCCATCTTGCCCCTCCCTCCCTCCTATGAGTTTTATGGTTTTATTTTAGTCCTATGTTTAATACATTTTGATTATTTTTTGAATCATATAAAATAGAGGTCCATTTTCATTTTTTTGTAAGTTAATATCTAGTTTCCCACACTGTTTATTTATTTATTTATTTATTTATTTATTTTTGTTTCAAATTTTTATTTGAATTCTATTAAGTTAACATACAGTGTAATATTGGTTTCAGTAGTAGAATTTAGTGACTCATCACTTACATATAACACTCCATGCTCATCACAACAAGTGCCCTCCTTACTACCCATTATTTACCCAAACTAGCACTCAGTTTGTTCTCTATAGTTAAGAATCTCTTACAGTTTGCCCTTGTCCCCCTTCCTTTATGTTCATTGTTTTGTTTCTCAAATTCCACATATGCGTGAAATCACATGGTGTTTGTCTTTCTCTGACTGACTCATTTTGCTTTGCTTTGCTGTAGCTCCATCCACATCATTACAAATGGCAAGATTTCATTCTTTTTGAAGGCTGAGCATATATTTCATTGTAATATTCCATTGTATATACATATACACCATAACTTCTTTATCCATTCATCAGTTGATGGGCATTTGGACTCTTTCCATAATTTGGCTATTGTTGATAATGTTGCTACATTGAGGTGCACATGCCCCTGTGAATCTATATTTTTGTATCCTTTGAGTAAATATCTGCTACTGCCATTACTGGGTTGTAGGGTAGTTCTATTTTTTTTTTTTTAATTATGTTATGTTAGTCACCATACAGTACATCATTGGTTTTTGATGTGGCGTTCCATGATTCATTGTTTGCGTATAACATCCAGTGTTCCATGCAATATGTGCCCTCCTTAATACCCATCGCTGAGCTCACCCATATCCCCTAAAACTCTCAGTTTGATTCCCAGGTCCATAGTCTCTCATGGTTAGTCTCTCCCTCTGATTTTCCCCCTTCACTTTCCCCTTCCTTCTCCTAATGTCTTCCATACTATTCCTTATGTTCCACATATAAGTGAAACCATATGATAATTGTCTTTCTCTGTTTGACTTATTTCAGTTACCATAATCTGCAGTCATGTTGATGCAAAAGTTGGGTATTCATCCTTTCTGATGGCTGAGTAATATTCCATTGTATATATGAACCACATCTTCTTTATCCATTCATCTGTTGAAGGGCATCTCAGCTCCTTCCACAGTTTGGCTATTGTGGACATTGCTGCTATGAACATTGGGGTGCATATGGCCCTTATTTTCATTACCTCTATAACTTTGGGGTAAATATCCAGTAGCGCAATTGGTGGGTCATATGGTAGCTCTATTTCTAACTTTTTGAGGAACCTCCACAGGGTTTTCCAAAGTGACTTGCATTCTTACCAACAGTGTAAGAGGGTTCCCTTTTCTCCACAACTTCTCCAACATTTGTTTTTTCTTGTCTTGTCAGTTTTTGCCATTCTAACCGGTGTAAGGTGGTATCTCTTCTATTTTTAACCTTTTAAAGAAACTTCATGCTGTTTTCCAGAGTGGCTGCACTAGTTTGCATTCCTACCAACAATTTCAACAGCATTTATTGAAGAGACTATTTTTTCCCCCTCATTTCATATTTTGGCTCCCCTGCGAGGTATTAGTTGACTGCATATGTGGATTTTTTTCCCTGACCTCTCAATTCTGTTCCATTGATCCATTTGTCTGTTTATAATCGTACAATACTATTTGGATTGCTATAGCTTTGCAGTATGGTTTGAAATTAGGAATTGTGGTGTCACCACGTTTGTTCTTCTCAAGAATAATTTGGCTATTTGGGTTTTTTTGGTCATTCCATGTGAATTTTAGAATTTTTTTCTATTTCTGTGAAAAATGTCATGGGAATTTCGATAGAAAATACATTAAATCTGTATATTGCTTTGGGAAGTATGGGCATTTTAATAATATTAACTCTTTTGAACATGGTATATCTTTCCATTTATTTGTGTCTTTTTCAATTTTCTTTTACTGTTGTCATACAGTTTTGATGAGTAGATCTTTTACTTTCTCAGTGTAAAGTTATTACTAAGTATTGTTTTTCAGTGTTACTGTAAATGGAATTGTTTCTTTACTTCTTTTTCAGATAGTACATTGTTGGTATCTAGAAATGTGCCTGGTTTTCATATGATGAATTTGTATCCTGAAACTTTCCTGAATTTGTATATTATTTCTAACAGTTATTTGGTGGAATCTTTAAGATTTTCTATATACCTCCACAGAAATTATTTTCTATATACCATGATCACATCATTAATCATCAGAAACAATTTTACTTCTTCCTTTGCTCTTTGGGTGTTTTATTTATTTTTCCTGCTAAACTACTCTGGCTAGTGCTTCTAGAACTACCCAAGTAGGAATGATGAAAGTGGGCACCATATTCCTCCCCTTAAAGAGAAAACTTTCAGCTTTTCACCATTGAGTACAGATGTGGATTTGTCATCCATAGCCTTTATTATATTGAATATATTCATTCTATGTCCAATTTGTTGAGCATTTTTATCATGCAAGGATGATATATTTTGTTAATGCTTTTTCTACATCTAATGTGATATTTTTGCCTTTCAATTTATTAATGTAATATATCACATTTATTGACTTGCATATGTTGAACTATCCTTGCTTCCCAGGGATAAATCCCATTATTATTGTGTTGTTGAATTCGGTTAGCATTTTGTTGGCAATTCTTGGATCTATATTCATTAGAAATATTAACCCATAATATTTTTTTCTTGTAATGTCCTTGTCTGTTTTGTATCAGAGTAATACTATTCTCACAAAATAAATTTGTGAATGTTCCCTCCTTTTCAATTGTATGGAAGAGTTTGAGAAGAATTGGTATTAATTTTTCTTTAAAAGTTTGTAGAATTAACATTTGAGGCCATGCAATCATGTTCCCCCCCCGCTCCCCCCCCCCCCCCGGTTTGGGAGTTTTTTTTTTCTTTTTAACTGATTCAATCTCCTTTCTGGTTATGAATCAATTCAGATTTTCTCTTTCTCTATGATTTAAACCCAGTAGTGTTTCATGTTTCTAGGAATGTGTCCAGCTCTTCTATCTTTCCTAAGTTAGTGGTATAAATTATTCTTATTACCTTTGTACTTCTCTGGTGTCCATTGTAATGTCTCATTTTTATTTATTATTTTATTTATTTGAGTCCTCTTTTTTTTGGCAAGTCTAGATAAAGATTTGTGAATTTTGCTTATCATTTCAAAAAACCCATAACTTTTAGTTTTCCTGTTCTTTTCTATTGCTTTTCTATTCTTTATTTTATTTCTGTTCTGATCTTGTTATATCTTTCCTTCTGCTACATTTAGGCTTATTATTTTCTTTTTAAAATTTCATGGAGCACTGGGTGTGGTACATAAATAAACAATGAATCTTGTAACACTGAAAAAATAAAATAAAAGTATTTGGGGAAAAAATAAAATTTCTTAAAGTGCAAATTTAAGTTGTTTATTTAAGATTTTTAAAAAATATAGACATTTATCACTATAAACTTCCCTTTCATTCTGCTTTTGCTGCATCACTTAAGTTTTGGTATGTTGTATTTTCATTTTCATTTGTTTCAAGATATTTTTTATTTCCCTTTTGATTTCATCTTTGACACATTGGTTGTTTCTGAGTGTGTTGTTTAATTTCTACATATTTGTTAATTTTTCAGTTGTGTTCATGTTATTGATTTCTACTTTCAAACCATTGTAGTCAGAAAAGATATTTAGTATGATTTCAATCTTTTAAGACTTTGCTAAGACTTGTGTTGTTACCTAGCATATAATGTATCCCACAGAATATTCCATTTGCAATAGGGCAGAATGTGAATTCTACTTCTACTGAATGAAATTTCTTTAGATGCCCATTAGGTTCATTTGATGTTAAGAATAGTTCAAGTCCAGTGTTTCTTTGATTTTTCTGGATGATTTGTCTATTGTTAAAAGTAGAGTATTAAAATCCCCTATTATTAGTGAATTGTCATCTATTACTTCTTTCATATCTGTTAGTGTTTAATTAGTTTATTTAAATACTCTGATGTTGGGCAAATATATATTTACAATTTTTATATCCTGTAGATGAATGGTCATTCATCATTCATCATTATATCATTATATCATTATTATCATTATTATCATTTATCATTATATAATGATCTTCTTTGTCTGTTACTGTTTTTGACTTAAAGTGCATTCTTTCTGATACAAATATTTGTATCTCTACTCTCGTGATTTCCATTTGTGTGGAATGTCTTTTCAGTCATTTCCCTTCTAGTCTAAGTATGTCCTTGAAGCTGAAGTGATTTTTCTGTAGGTACCATGTATATGGGTAACCATTTTATTCATTCAGCCATTGTATGCTTTTGATTGGAAAGCTTAATCTATTTACACTTAGGTAATTAGTATCATCATTTTATTCACTATTTTCTGAATGTTTGGTACTTACTTTGCTCCTTTCTTCTTGTCTTGTTGTCTTTCGTTGTGAATTGATAATTTTCCATAGTGGTATGCTTTGATTTACTTCTTATCTTGTGTGTATCCAATATAGATTTTGTTTTGTGGTTACTCTATGGTTTGCTTGAAATATCCTATTGATATGACAGTCTATTTTAATCTGTTCACTTAACTTCAATTATGCACAAAAACACTACAAAAACTCATACAAAAATGTGTTTTTCCACATTTTTTGGATGTTACAATTTAGGAATTTTTATATTGTGTTGGCATTAACAAATTATTTGAGCTCTAGGGGTGATTGAATGGCTTAGTCAGTTAAGCATCTGACTATTGGTTTTGGCTCAGATTGTGATCTCATGGGTCCTGGGATCAATTCCCACGTCAGACTTGGTGCACAGTGGGGAGTCTGCTTGAAGATTCTCTCCCTCTGCCCTCCCTCTGTGCTCTCTCTCTTGCATGCTCTCTCTGGCTCTCTAAAATAAATAAATAAATCATTAAAAAATTATTGTAGCTATAGCTTTGTTTAATACCTTTTTAAAAAAATCTTTCAACTCTGTACTGGAGTTAAGTGGGTAACACCACCATATTGCAGTATATAAGTATTCTGAATCAGATTATATATTTACCTTTACCAGTGTTACATATTCTCATAAGTTTTCATATTAGTAATTAGTGTTTTTTGTTTGTTTCAGCTTAAAGAACTTTTTTCAGTATTTATGTAAGGCATGTTTAGTGGTGATGAATTTCTTCAGTTTTTACATTTTGGGGAAGGTCTTTATCGCACTTTTATTTCTGAAGGATAAGTTTGCTTAGTAAAATGTCTTTGGTTGGCAATTTTTTTCTTTCAGCACTTTGTATATATCATCTCATTCTTCCTGGACTGAAAAGTTACTGTTAAGAAATTTGCAATAAGGAGGTTTCCTTGTATGAGAGAATTTTCTTTTTCTTGTAAAATTTTTTCTTCATCTTGGATTTTAGAGACTTTTATTATAATGTGTCTTGGAGAAGACTACTGTATTGGAGTTTTGAAAACACCTATTAACTTTATGATCTTAGATGTCCAAATCTCTCCCCAAAGTTGGAAAGTGCTCAACCATTATTTAAATAAGCTTTCTGCTCCTTTCTTCTTCTTCTTCTTTTTTAAGATTTTATTTATTTGACAGAGAGAAACACAGCGAGAGAGGGAACACAAGCAGAGAGAATGGGAGAGGGAGAAGCAGGCTTCCCACAGAGCGGGGAGCCCGATGCAGTGCTCGATCCCAGAACTCTGGGATCACGACCCAAGCCAAAGGCAGACGCTTAATGACTGAGCCAACCAGGCACCCCTCTGCTCCTTTCTTGTCCTTTTCTGTGACTCCAGTGATGGGCAGATTACTTCTTTCAGTGTTACCCTATAAGTTCGGTAGACTTTCTCCATTCATTTTCATTATTTTCTTTTTTTGTTCCTCTGACTGGATAATTTCAAATGATTCATCTTCAGCCTTACAAATTTTTTCATCTGCTTGGCCCAATCCGCTGTCAAAGCTCTTTATCAGATTCTCCAGGTCAGTCTTTGTATTCTTTACCTTAAAAAATTTGTTTTTTGGTATTTTCTATATCTTTGTTGAATTTCTCATTTTGTTCTTGTATTGTTATCCTGATTTTGTTAAATTGTTTATCTATGTTCTTTGCTAGCTTTTTAAGCATCTTTAGAACAATTATTTTGAATTATTTGTGTGACAATTCATGGATCTCCACTTCTTTGGGGTTAGTCACTGGAAATTTACTGTGTTTCTTTAGTGGTGTCATGTTTCCCTGATTCTTCATGATTTTTAAGGCTTTAGGGTATCTATACATTTGAAGAAGCAGTCATTTCTTTCAGAAGTTTTGACTGGCTTAGGTAAGGGAATATCTTCTCTTAAGGGGAGGCACACTGGATCATGCTATGATCTTGGATTTAATTCTGCAGGGCATCAAGTATGGAAGAATGTGGCAGGTCTGTGGAGGCATAATGTTTTTTTGGTTCAGTCTACCTGTGTCCACAGCATTGATAATTGTGTCATCCTTGGTCAGTGTAAGATATCTGCAGTTGTTGCAAGGGGTGTCTGGGTCCTCAACACACCTCCAGGTTCAGTGACTCTGGACCAAGATTGGCAGTAGTAGTGGCCAGGGTGGTGATGTCCACATAATAAACTGTGGGGCCACATGCATATCCCTTGTAGAGTCAAGGTCTGGTTGCACACATACACATAGATTTGGGGGCCAGTGTCATCAGCAAGGGCCAGTATCAACCACACGTATACTGGAAGTTATAGGGGTCCAGAATGTTCATATGTACTAGATTGGTTCATGGTGTACCTATGGTAGAGCTCATAGCAGTGGAGGCCAGTGACAGAAATCAGACTGAGGATGTACAGGTGTACACCTGGAGGGGCTGTCCCTAAACATGCACATGGCAGTAGGTGTCAAACATGGGTGACTAGGCTGGTGTGTTGTTACAGAGTTCTAGGTTGGCTGCCAGTGTAGATTCCCATCTCTGAGAGGCAGAGAGGATGAGCAGGAAGGGACTCAGGTGACTGGCTTCTGAAAATGTGAATACCGAGGGACAAAAAACAATAAAATATGCAGGAAATCCATGGCAGCTCTGCTGGGCATTGATATCTTCAGTGACAAAATTTTCTTGGGTCCTCCACAGAACAGGTCACTGGCAACTGCTACCACTTTTATTGTGGGGGTGATATTGATAGCCTCTTTCCTGTTCCTTGTTATCTCTGTATGTTTCAGTTTTGCTGATCTCTGGGTGGGGTAAAACTAAAATGGGTCCTTCTAGAGGTGCTCCAAATGTCTAAAGGAAGTTGTTTGCTCACCACAGACTCCCTTTCTTACCAATAAGATATCTTTCTACTGGGGGAGTTCTCTCTTGGTTTTGAACAATGCCAGTTTGGAGATGAGATGGTTCAAGCAAAATGAAACAGCTCTTCATTCCTTTTTGCATGGTTAATCTCAGGAGTTTTTTGTTCCACCATGTTTTTCATGTTTCCTTAAGTGGGCTCCTGAGCTTCCCCAGAACTGTTTTTGTTCATGGATAGCTGTCTACCTGTTGATTGTTATCAGGGGATGGGGGTTAGGGTCTCCTAATTCACCATTTTGGTGGTATCACCTAGCTTTTGTTTTTAAACAGAAGTCACACATAGAAAATTTTAAGATCACTTTAAAGTTGAAAATAACTAGAAATTAATAATAAAGCATGTGCTAAAATATTACAAATTCAAAGCAAATAAAAATGTTTTTTTCTTTTAGGTGTGTCTGAAATAATCTTACAAAAATGCTTTGAGTTTGTAGAATTACTTAAAGCAATTTAAAAGAAAGCTATACAAGTGAAAATACAATTTAAACACATTAGGAAGAAGCAAGAAAAATTTCAAGAGCTTAAAACAATACATACAAATTACCCCAAAGTTTTCATGTAAATACAGAAACAATATGTAAACGAATGAACATGTTCACGGGCTCTCAATATTTTACATATCCATTTCTTTCCTTTGTTCCTCCCAGTATCATAAACCTTATACTGATGTCATCTTTAGGGAAAATGCTATGTCACTATGGACAGAATTGCAGACAGAATTGGAGACAGGTTTTAGAAACTCAAGTGGACTCACATAAAAGGAGAAGGGGAGATATAAGAAGTGTGATAATAAATGATGTCCTTTTTCAAACTGATAAAAATGTGATCCATTTGTTTTTCTAGTTTGACCTAGAAGTACTAAAAGAAACTAAAGGAAAAAAATACTCTGCTCATGAAATTAATCTGACTGAAAGAAATATAGCTCTTTTCTGGATTCTTAAGTAATTCTTTTTTAGGTGATATGATTTTCTCTTGTATAAGTAAAACAGGCATGCCCAAATGTCATATTCAGCACATAAGGGGTGTGTACTGGTCTGTGGAAGAGTGAGTGGGAGTGGAAGCGAATACCTCCTGGAAATGACTAGTAAGTGTTCTCAAGACAAGCTCTTGGTGAATTTTTCAGTGTGCCGTTGTAATATATAATATTTGGCCAAAAATGATGAAATTAACATCAAGCCTTAAATTTATGCCTTCCATTACAAAAAATACAGAAACAAGATGAGATGTAATTCTATACCATGAGATTGTAGTTATACACGATGTATACAAGATATAGATATCCAACCTGAAATGTAGGATGACAATGTTAACTTCCTGACTATGAATGTAAGAATAGTTAGCATGCACCTCACTTGTTTTTTCATTTAGTAAGAATTTAAGGAAAGCTTACTGTATCTAAAACACTGTAAAAAATCCTCAGAGAAAAAAACAATTACAACGAACACTGCCTGACTGCAGATTTGTGATATATTGGGTGCTCCCAGGTCAACACAATGCACTCTCTAGAACAAAGACATGTACTTTGACAGTGACCTGTTAGTTTAACTATATTCTTTTATGCCCAATTCCCATTCTAACCAGTACATTTTTAAAGGAGGCTAGGAAAAGTTAAAAGCAAAGTGTATGGCCTCTTAGGATGCAGAAATATATAGCAGATTGAGAATTAAAATATCCACAAAAAGTTTAGGGTGATGTAAACCACTGTATATCAGCCACAGTCCTTGTAGTCGACAATGACAGAAACTCAATTAGATGTACTTCAGACAAAAAGGAGAATTTATTGGCCTGCAAAGTCCCAAAAAAAGGTTGAACTACTAAGAGCAGGGAAAATGGGACTGTCAGAACCTCAGGAAAGACTCGAACTGTGGACTCAAATGCTGAGAGTGCTGTCTTCCCCTCTTCTTGATTGGTTTTTCTTTGCATGTCAAACTCCATTTTTTTCATACTTTTTTCATGTTGTGGAAAACATAAACATTGATTATTATCAATTTTATATTCTATGGTTTAAACCACCAAACTAATTATCTAAGTTAAAACATACACACACACACACACACACACACACAGCAAATAATTTTGATCAGGTTCTCTCTCATCCAAAGAGTTGGGATGATCAAGTGAAAACAGAGTAGCTTTCATTTGAAGCTGAGGAAGAAGCAGTTCCTCAAGAATAGGTTGATGGCAATCTAACAGTCTGCCAGAAAGTTTAGAATTATATTAAAACATATAGTCAATAACCAACTTACTTAGGATCATGTAAATATTTTCTGCTGTTTTATATAATGTTTCTTACTTTTTTCAATTATTATGTTTTTTACTATTCTTCTCTATGCTTTCTAAAAAGATAATTCCTATTTGGGGGGAAAAAAAAAGATAATTCCTTTGAATGTTTGGGGAACAGATGAAGAGCAAAAAATACTCAAAAAGTAATTTAAAACATTGGACTTCCAGGCACTACATTTGCTAAGATAATTCCGTTGAAAAATATTAAGGGAGGGGCACCTGGGTGGCTCAGTGGGTTAAGCCTCTGCGTTTGGCTCAGGTCATGATCTCAGGGTCCTGGGATCGAGCTTCACATAGGGCTCTCTGCTCAGCAGGGAGACTGCTTCCCCCTCTCCCTCTGTCTGCCTCTCTGCCTATTTGTGATCTCGTTCTCTCTGTCAAATAAATAAATAAAATCTTCAAAAAAAAAAGAGAAAAATATTTGTCACACTTCAAAAGTATGAGAAAATGTACTATTGAAGATGTGTAGATATCTTCTCTCTAATTTTGATACTGGGAAGAACTTATTTATTTACTTATTTATTTTTTTAAGATTTTTTTATTTGAGAGGTGCCTGGATGGCTTAGTTGGTTGTCTGCCTTCAGCTCAAGCCATGATTCCAGGGTTCTAGGATGGAGCCCTGCATTGGGCTCTCTGTCCACAGGGATTCTGCTTCTCCCTCTCCCTCTATCTGCTGTTCTCCTGCTTGTTCATGAGCTCTCTCTCCTCTGTTGGAATTTAAAAAAAATAGATATATTTATGTGAGAGAAAGAAAAAGAGAGAGTGTTTGTGTGAGTAGGGGAGGGGTAGAGGGTGAAGGAGAGAAGCAGACTTCCTGCTGAGCACAGAGCCCCATGTGGCGCTTGATCTCAAGACCCATGACCTGAACCAAAACCAAGAGTAGGCCACTTAACTGACTGAACCACAAGGCACCCTGATACTGGGAAATATTTAAATGTAACCTCCAATTCTCTTCTAATATAAGAGTAGAAATAATTTTCCCTACAAAAGAAGACTGTGCTTTGGTTGTCAAGAAAACAGTAGTGAGAATAGAGGACAGCTAAAGAAGGTAAAAGCAGCAAAAGGGGTAGCGAGACAACATCTTGGTACATACTGGTCCTCCACATCATGTGCTTAATTTTAGTGGTTGATTTTTCCTTGTAAATGACCAGGAATGTATATTGCTTCCTGCTTTACTGTAATCATAATAAAAACATTCCTTCCAAATCTCAGCTAGCAGATCTATACAGCAATGAATGGATTGAAGTTAGCTGATTTTAAACTAGAGAAAAATATCTTCAGATGCAGAATTTTTCCTTTAAGCTTGCTATGGTCCTTGATAAAATGGCTCATATTGCTGACTTTCTTCACATTAGAGTTAGATTATAAGTGGTTCTGAAAAGACTGTTGATGACTTAGCATTAACAATAATACAATACATTTATAATAAATGAAATATTGTTTAGCAATTACCCAAAGTGTCATTTTTAAATTAATCGATCTCTGTTTTTATTTCAAAGTTTGATTTTGGAAAAACAATGTAATTATTTTTAAGAAAATCCTTTAAATAGGGCTAATGATGTCAATAATTTTCAGTAATTTGTTGAGGTACACAAAATTGTATAAAAGAAAATACTAGACACCCTCTAATTTGTGATGAGTGACTTGGATTTCTCATAATTTACTGGACTTCAGGTTTTGCTCCACAAAAATATCATTGTACCAAAACCATAAAACAGTTTCTTTGTAATATTCAGAAAATATTATCTGGACTTGTAGTATAGCTATCCATATAAATTTTTATTAATTTTTTAATGGCATATTGCTAGGGTGCATTGGTTGTTTTCAGCAATGGGTAGGACTATGAGACAATATGGTGGCACAAAATAGGGATTCCTAGCTCAACCTTTGTGCAATTGGAGATTTTTTTTTACTCTTAAGGTCTAGTCTCAAAAGTTTCACAAAGTTTCGCAAAGTTACTTCTACCTCCATTACACTAGTTAAACTAAATCACGAAGACAAGTGTAGATTCAATAAGTGAACAAAATGATACCACTTCTTGATAAGAAGCAATGCAAACTATGCTGGGATATGTTCTCACTCTCTATCCATAATTCTTATTTTCTTCCACTTATAAAATATGTTCACTGTACCCTACCAATATGCTAGGTTTTAGGGTCAACTAATCTTTGACAAATCAGGGAAAAATAGCCAATGGAAAAAAGACAGCCTCTTCAATAAGTCGTGTTGGGAAAATTGGACAGCTACATATAGGATGAAACTGACCATTCCCTTACAGCATACACAAAGATAAACTCAAAATGGATAAAGGATCTCAATGTGAGACAGGAATCTATCAAAATCCTTGAGGAGGACATAGGCAGTAACCTCTTCGACACTGGCCACAGTAACTTCTTTCAAGACATGTCTCCAAAGGCAAGGGAAACAAAAGCAAAATGAAACTATTTGGACTTCATCAAGATAAAAAGCTTCTGCACAGCAAAGGAAATAGTCAACAAGACTAAGAGTCAACCCACAGAATGGGAGAAGATATTTGCAAATGACATTACAAATAAAGGGCTGATAATGAAGATCTATCAAGAACTTCTCAAACTCAACACTCAAAAAACAAATAACCCAGTCAACAAATGGGCAGAAGACATGAACAAATACTTCCCCAAAGAAGACACACAAATGGCTAATAGACAGATGAAAAAATGCTAAATATCTCTAGCCATCAGGGAAATTCAAATCAAAACCACAATGAGATACCACCTTACACCAGTTAGAATGGCAAAAGTTAACAAACAGAAAACAACAAATGTTGGGAAGGATGTGGAGAAAAGGGAACCCTCTTACGCTGTTAGTAGGAATGCAAGTTGGTACAGCCACACTGGAAAACAGTATGGAGGGGTCCTCAAGATGCTAAAAATAGAGCTACCCTATGACCCAGCAATTGCACTAGTAGGTATTTACACCGAAGGTACAGATGTAGTGAAAAGAAGGTGCCCATGCACTCCAGTGTTCGTAGAAGCAATGTCTACAATATCCAGACTGTGGAAGGAGCCCAGATGCCCTTCAACAGATGAATGGAAAAAGATGTGGTACATATGTACAATGGAATATAATTCAGCCATCAGAAATGAATACCCACCATTTGCACCAACATGGATGGACCTGGAGAAGATTATGCTAAGTGGAGTAAGTCAAGCAGAGAAAGACAATTATCATATGGTTTCACTTATGTGTGGAACATAAGCAATAGCATGGAGGATCATAGGAGAAGGGAGGGAAATCTGAAGGGGGGGAAATCAGAGAGGGAAGTGAACGATGAGAAACTATGGACCCTGGGAAACAAACTGAGGATTTCAGAGTGGAGGGGGTTGGGAAGGAGGGGGTAACAGGGTGATGATTTTTAAGGGGGGAATGTGCTGTGATGAACACTGTGTGTTACACATAACTAGTGAATCATTGAACACAACATCAAAAACTAATGATGTACTACACAGTGACTAACTGAACATAAAAAAAAAGTGATAAGTAGCTTTCCAAATTTCCTTTCCTAATGGAGACATGTTGAATATTAGAGGATGTTAACTGGGTTGTTTATTTTCAATTTACTAAACCATGAGAAGCCACATCTAGACCTGACTCAAATGATGTGTATTACTCAGTGTCTTGGCTTAGAGAAAATACTAGATAAAAATTTGATTCAAGTTGTTTTTCATTTTTTGTTTGTGTTTTTTTGTTGTTGTTGTTGTTGCTTTTTTTGTGAAAGAGAGGTTGTATTTCTTATTGAATACAGGATAATTTCTGATTTTAGGTAGAAATGCTTTTTTTAAAAGAGTATATATGGAAATAAATATGCATGTCAAAGTATCCTTCTCTAGGGAACCTAACCATCACTTTTCCAATTGTCCTGCTTGGCCTTAGGGCCAGGCACATAATCTATGCTGAACCATCCAGAGAATCCTAAAACTCTATCACCAGCTTGTCCAGAGAGCATTATGTAATATAAGCAGAGGTAAAAATTTTTCTAGGACTGTATAATAGAATTGAGAAGGAAAAAGAGAGAGAGAACAAGCAGATATCTGTGTGATAAGCTTGGTAACTAATAGTATGTCAGTCTGGGCCTGCCACCAACTATCTACATGCTTATAAAAGCTATAGAAAAAAAGCAAAGTAGAGAGAGAAAAAGAAACTTGTCAACATTGTTTTAGTTCCTGGATTTCACTGGGCCCAAAGATTCTCCTGTGGCCCCTCAGTTTAATAAACCAGCAAATTCTCAAACTAGTTTGAGTTGACTTTCTGATACCTACATGTAGGAATTTTTAATATGACCTTGCAGATCAAATCGGACATAGAAGACAAGCACAACAACAACAGGAAACGACAATGACAACAATGTCAACATAATTTCACAGAAAATGTAGGAATTGAAACAATATTAAGAAAAGTTGGGTAAATTATATATGCCCTAATACATGAGGAAAAACCTACAATTATCCCATAATCTCTAGGCTACATGTAATGGAAGGAAATATACATTCATTTAAAATTAGCCACTTATATTTCAGGCAGTTAAACAGTGATTCATCTGCTATTAGTTGGCGCAGGAGTTATTCTTCATGATACTCCAATGTCATAAAGACATAAAAATATAAAATAATAAAAAAACTCACTCATTCAAAGATTAAACTATAAACACATGTGCCCATGAGCTGTATACACATATACAAGAAACACAGGGAAATAGAAAAAACAAATATAATTTAAAAACAAATCTTGTTTGTATTGGTCAGAAGAGCTTAATTCAAATCAAATGTGATCATTATAAATCTAGAGTAAAACTATTAGAGCTCTCTAAGCCATGACCCAGTTAGAGTCAGCAATCTCTTCAGTGACACTGGCAAGTATGGGCAGCATGAGGAGTTCCTTTATCCTTTGAATGACTCTCTAAGGTTAAGGAAGTTCCAGTCGGTGGAATGGACCTCACATATACGAGTAATTCTTCCTGTCTTCCTCACTGCTTCACACACACACACCCACACACACATTTTGTTTAATTGTTTCTCCCATAAGATGTCTAGAAAAGACTATAAAATCTTTCATTAGAGAAATAAAAAATAGTTTTCCTCCCTGACTCCTTGTTCCCTCAATTCTTTTTTTTTTTTTTTAAGATTTTATTTATTTATTTGACAGAGAGAGAAAGATCACAAGTAGGCAGGGAGGCAGACAGAGAGAGAAGAGGAAGCAGGCTCCCCGCTGAGCAGAGAGCCCAATGCGGGGCTCAATCCCAGGACCCTGAGATCATGACCTGAGCCGAAGGCAGAGGCTTTAACCCACTGAGCCACCCAGGTGCCCCGTCCTCAATTCTTATATCCTCAGTTGAGACTGTCATCCAGAGGCTTAGAACTCAGAATCTAAATTATCCTATCTCCTAGAATATAATTCTGACTTTTGGTTTTATGTGTAATGTAGCCAATAAACGTAAAGTGTTACTGGTCCCTCAGGGAGGAAATACTATTAGGCAACTTCAGCAAAGATAGTTACTATGCCTGTCTTTATATTAATTCTTCATTTTTATATTTTTATATTTATTATATATATTATTTTATAAAATTAATTTCACTCTGAATTAATTTTACTCTATTGGCCCTCTATCAGTGGAAAAATTATGATTTTCTTTAGCAAATATATCTTATCTATTGTGTGATCACTTAAAATTTCTAATTAGTCAAATTCTCATTATGCTTGAACTACAGCAAGTTGAAAGGCTAGTTTTATAGCATCTCACTATTCAGCCCTGTATACTTGTCTGTACACTGTTATTGGTTGAATTGTATCTACTCTAAATTTATCTTATCTTCTTTATCTAATTCATCAAATATCTGAAATGAACAGATTTTTAAAATATTGATAATGATGTAAGTGTAACTGATACTTGTGATAGTTTACCAGGGGTCTCAAGTTCTTGAGTTACCTTAAACTCACACTTTTACTATCAGTGTTTGGTGTGTCTTTGGCTAACACATTTTCTGACATCCTGGAGGTGCCGACACTGGCTCATACTTCAGTTTCTCTTGAAACAGTAAACCAATCTTAATGCTTTGTTTGCCCAACCCACGATGAAGGTCAAGCTTGCACAACTATGAAACAAAAAGTGAATTGTTGGTATTACTGAGGAATGTGAGTCTTAAGAAGTAATCCTTCCTGAGTTTTTAGGGAAAATTTTTTTAAATCAATGAATAAATAATCAACCATCAGGATAAATGGAAAACACTTGACCAAAGTAGTTTTTGTCCTTAAATATTGGAAATCTAAATCATTCATAGAGATTTATTCTGTTCTCCACTTCAATGTGATTATTCACATTTCAATTCACCACATTACTCATTTCAGTGTTATCTGAGGCAGTTGTTCAGAGGTCAGGTTGGAAACCAGAGAAACACAGGCTTTTTTCATTTGCTTTTTATGTCAAATTGTCAATTCATGTGCCCTCTGGATACCTAATTATATATATTGCAATATATTTAAATGAAGAGTTTGAAGAGGGAGAGGTGTGGGTGAAGGAAAAGAGAAGGGAGGATGGAAGGAAAAATTGAAGTAAAAAGGAAGAAAGGAAAGAATTAAGAAAACTTAATTTAAAACACAAATGTCATTAGTTCATCAATATTGTAGAGTGCCTTCAACCATTCAACCTCAACTGGTAAGTTCCATCCCCCCAAATATGATTAAATGTAAATTTTCTGGATAGGTTTGTAATGAAATCCTCAACGAATATTTTCAATAGCTTATTTCTCTTTGGTGATACCAAGTATATCCCTCTCTGAAATGTAACACTTGGAAAGTCCTCAGTTCCCCAAAACTACAGATGTAACCATGAGAATTCCAGAGAAAGTGACAAGGAATATCTTCTAGTCCATGTAGGTGGGGTTTAATGAGTCTAAGAGGAAAATCCAACTTTAGATTTGTAAAATGCTTAACACTCCCCAAACCCATTAACTTGACACCTTCCAGAAAAAGAAATGAAGTACACAGCAGTTTGAGTTGAATCATGCTGTTAACATCCTGCTCTCTGCATACTGTGAAATACTGTGCCAATTACTAGTTTGATATAGAAATCATCCCAAATCTCACCCTGCTCTGATAACAGAAATATCATACAAAGATGTTTCTGCACATTAGCCTATCTTCTAAGGATGGGAAAAATTGTTTATGGTATTCATTCTTTCAAGAAAAAATATATGCCTCTAACGTGTATAAGTCTTTGTTAGAGTATTATAGACAATGAAATGAATAAGTATTGCCCTTACCTCACCCCGTAAAAAAGACTAATATCTATTTAGAATTTACTATAAACCAAACACTGTGCTAAGTGCTGGGGTCAGATAATTCCTGAGTATATAGAAATCAAATAACGTAAAGAGAGTCATTAATTAAATTTACATATAAGTGTGACAAATGTATAAATGAGAGTTACATAATGTTATAAGATTCTATATCAAGAGTCATTAAACTATAGCCTATGGCCCCAATCCACCCAACTGTTTACTTTTGTACAACCCATGTGGTAAGAAAGGCTTTTAAAATTTTAAATGATTTCATTTCAGGTGGTTATGTAGGTGTCTACATAATAATATCCTTGATTTTGCCCCTTAGAACACAAAGCCTAAAATATTATCTGTTTGGTCTTTTACAGGAAAAACTTGAAGATTCCTATTCCATATTATAGAAGTTTGACCTAGTTGGAGTGGTAAATAAAACTAAATACAGTCCAACGAAAAATTACAAATGTCTATGAATTAAAACAGTTAATATACTTTATATCAATAATTTCATAGAAAAGTGTTTACGTAAACAATCAAAATTAATCTCGAAATATATTACATAAAGTTATATTGAATATGTGACTGAGTCAGTGATAATATAATATATTGGGTTGTTTCTTCAGGTGAAATGGGATTTGGATATTGAACTTTTCTATATGTATCTGCTGCAGGGAAAATTTTTATGGAGAAAAAATTCCCGTAGCGGGAAAGTGTCTCTGGGGCAAAGACACTTAATCCTACCCTACCCTCAAGAGTAGGTTAAAGAGTACAATTAGAATGTGAACTGGGACAAAGTTAATAGAAGTCATAGAAGGAAAGATAAGTTTTCTGCTTGCTTTCTTGTTAGAAAATCAAAGAAAATTTACAATATACTTGAAGGTTGTAATGGGAGATGAGAAGATTTTTTGATATTTTCGATCAAAATATGTGACAACAGCAAGAGTGGTTGAATGCAAGACAGGGGACTCTAGGTTGGCAAAGACTGATTTTCTGCCTTCTATATATAACTACTGATTTAAAATTATAAAATTTAAATTTTTCTCAGTATGAACAGAATCAGATTATCAGGATTATAAGTCAGCAAATAAGGAAAATAATAAGAGCTATTATGATATAATTGAGGATATTCAGAGCAAGTCTAAGCTTTTCAAGTCAGCCCTGAACAAGTAAAGATGGTTATCTTTGAGACCTTGATCTGTTCACTGACATCAATTTCATTTTTTTGAATCATTAGGTTTAAGCAGATCCTTCTCAATGTTTTCACTGCTCCAAAATTAAGATCTGACCTGCCTGTTATGGGTAGGAAATGAGTTTTAAATCTATATTACTGAGGTCAGTGAGATAATTGATGCCAGAGTTTTAGTGATAAATATGTAATATCTATAACTTGTAAAAAAAAGCAATATTTTTTCAGGATGATGAAAGCAGAACAAGAATGACACTAATAGCAATGCAAATGAATAATTCTTTTATTTCAAGTAGGATGTATTTCCTAAAAAAAGTTAGGTAAAAAAACAAATTTTAGAGTAGTTAATATCATGAATAATAATTGTTAAATACAGTTTTACTTGTGATTGCTCACTTTTATTGTAAACCTTGCCAACTTTTCAGTACTGTGTGCACAAAATTTATATTGTAGCATCTTTAATCTCAGGCCCTGAAGGGGGGAACGCAGCTAATATTTGTAAGCAAAAGGAAGACAAAGATGGCTTTAACCTCAGAATCTTAACAATATAGTGAATAGATTGATAAATAAGTTGATTAAAAGGATGTTAAAAGAATTGTAAAAACGACATATAATGAAACATGTACTAGTGAAGGACAGACTTAAAAGCTATTGTGCAAATAACTTCCAAAATAGTTGCAAATGTCAATGCTTCTAGAGACTGAAAAGCAAGTAGTACATTTAACTGTGCATCCTTACATACAGTTCAATGAAACTTTGTTTTCTCTTGATATCATTGAGGATATTTTGTACAGCAATATAATGTTTTTTTTTATCATAATACACAGCAGATATATTTTTTTTTCTCAGATCTCATTCCCAGGTAGGTCTCTTCAGCAAATACTTTGTCATCTAAAAATTTGATTATGTAAATTTCTGACTTGATTGTATTTCCTCTTCAGGCTGGTGACTGATGCTCATTCTATTTTAGCATGAATGATGTTGTGTAATGGCTACAGTAAGTTCCTGCCAAAATTAATTTAATGGAATGCAAGAACTTTATCTTCATCATCTGCCTCCCTGTGTAAGTACTAATAGACACATAAAAGTCCCTCAATAAATATTAGTATATTTAAAAAAAATAAATGGATAGATGAATGAAATATAACTTAGGTCCAGCCAATACATAGGATTTTATGGCTTAACTTTTTCCTTTAATTTTTATCTATATTTTAACTTTTTTCTATCCTGACTTTTAAAATTATAATTTCCTATTTTTAAACTATTTGTCCACTCTTTATATTCCTTGATTGAAAAAGAAGGGTGTAAAGATTTTATTTATTTATTTACTTGTGATAGAGTATAAGCAGGAGTAATGGCAGGCAGAAAGAGAAGCAGGTCCCCCACTGAGCAAGGAGTCCAATGAGGGACCCAAACCCAGGACCCTGGAATCAGGACTTAAGTCAAAGACAGAGGCTTAACTGACTGAGCCACCCAGGTGTCCCCAAAAAGGGAACAAATAGATTGGAGAGATAACGATAATAGATAGATTATAAAATCACATCATCTTAAATACTTCTTTAATGCTTAGCATTTAGAATATGAGAGAAAGAAGGAAAAAAGTGTTCTACAGTACTTAGACTGGCTTGATTTTTTTTCTCCTGTGATTTGAATGGCAATTGCTAGAATGGAAAGGAGTAAACATATTCTAATAATGAAAATCTTCAACCAAGTTCAATTTAGGAACCCATAAGCTAAGCACGTAGTACTGTATCCATCTCTGGACTGTTACAACTATTTTCTTTCTGTTTTCAGATAAATACTGCCCAGTAAGATTGAGAGGGTGATCCAATGAATAACATTCAGATGTTTGGGTAGTTTAAAATCATTGTAGATATAACATTGATATCAACTGAAGTTGAGATAAATGAGCAGGTGAGGACTTCAAGACTGATTGCCTCACTGGGGAAGACACGATCAACTCTAAACAGTTTGATATAACAAGAATAATAAGGAAAGTAGTTTTTTCCCCAAATACTTTTATTTTGTTATTTTTTATTTTTTAATTTTTTCCCCAATTACTTTTAATTTATTTTTTCAGTGTTACAAGATTCATTGTTCATGTACTAAACGGAAAATAGTTTTTAAAACCTGTCTAAATATTTCTAGTTCACTTGTTATAAGATCTAAAAATAAGAATCATAGCATTCTATTTATGAAAATTTCATTGAAAACAATCTCAGTTTAGTAGCTCTTTAAATTTTTAGATCATCCTTCCCAACATGATCTCCACAAAAGGACTAAATATGGCACTGCTCGTTTGTAAATAAATAAATAAAATATGTCTCACAATTTATATGCTTACTCTCAGTACACTGATGAGATGAGAAAGTACACATAAAACAATAGATTTGACATTGACATAATTATAAGAAAACCTTTCAAATTGAGTACTGGTTGATCAAACAGAAGAGTCTAAGATGAGTTTGCTTTAGTTTTTATTGTTTTTTCTTTTCTTTTCTTTTTTTTAAGATTTTATTTATTTACTTCAGAGAGCGAAAGAGTGAGAGAGAGAGAGAGTGCACGAGAGGCGGTAGGGTCAGAGAGAGAAGCAGACTCCCCAACTGAGCAGGAAGCCAGATGCGAGACTCAATCCTGGGACTCCAGGATCATGACCTGAGCTGAAGGCAGTTGATTAATGAACTGAGTCACCCAGGCGCCCCTAGTTTTTGTTGTTTTTTTCATTTGACCAAATAATTTGCTTGTGAAGTGTTCGTATTTTATGTACCAAGTTGACGGGATCATGGGGTACCCAGATCTTTGGCTAAATATTATTTCTGGGTATGTCTGTGAGGATGTTTCTGAATGAGATTAACATTTTAATCTGCAGACTGTCTAAAGCAGATTGTCCTCTCTAGTGTGGGTGGACATCATCCAATCCACTGAAAGCCTGACTGGGGCAAAAAAAGTAGAGGAAGAGATAATTTGCTTTCTATGCTTGACTGCTTGAACTGGAACACCAATTTTCTTCTTCCCTTAAACTGGAAATTACACCATTAGCTCCCCAGGTTCTCAGACTCAGACCGAAGTACACTATTGGCTTTCCTGGGTGTCCAGCCTATAGATGCTAAATAGTGCTACCTCTCATCTTACATAGCCATGTGAGCTAATATATTAGAAAACTCTCTATCTCTCCCCTTCAGTGTGTGTGTGTATCTGTCTGTGTAAAATTGGGTTTGTTTCTCTGGAGTTGTGAAGGTGGAAAAACAGAGGTTTTCACTGAGTGTGTGCATAGAAATTTTCTAAAAGGGAGTCTGGGTCATTCTCTGATTGAAATGGGATATGAGTTAAATCCTGGGTAGCTATTTCCCATTACTTGAAGAACAAAGACTAGTTCTAGTCACGGAGGGCTGCTATGTGTAAATTTTATTTTTCTATTTTTGTCGTTTTCTAATTTATCATCTAAAAAGATGATACTGAGGAGACAAGCTGGAAAAACTTAAGACAGGAAAATTCCTTAGGGAAATTTTTAAAATTCTATAGAAATATTAATCTGCTATTATTTTGCTTGGGACCACAGAAAACTTAATTGTTTTCAGTTTTTCCCTCAATGCCATAGGACATTTAATTTTTTAAATATGGTTCATTCAGAAATTAGTAAATAACAAAGAGTATTTCAATATATTAGGCAATAGCATTTATAGATAGAATTTTCCCCTCTGTTTATTAATACTGGATCACAAAACTGTCACATACTTAAATTTTTTACTCTCAACAACAAATGATCAAAACAGATCACTCACTCAAGAGGGTTTTAAGGAAAGGAAAAGTTGGCAGAACTGGAGAGAGGCTAAAATACTGTGATATCAAAAGATCAGATTTTCCTGCAAACTAATTTTACACCCAGCTTTTCAATTCTTTAAAAATGTTAGTATTTCTTAGCGGATGGTCACTTGATAAAATTACACAGATAAAATAACATTTCTTGTTTTTATGAGGAGGCATAATTAAATTTAACAAAAGCTGTATTCAAAACAGAGAAGATAGATACACAATGGAAAATTATGTGCATTGAGTTCTGTCTCCCACCATAAAGAACCTAATTAGACCTTAAGGGACAGTGCATCTTTGTTAATCATATGTGTTAGTCATAGCCCATGTGCCCTGAACTTCTAGCACTCTGCAGGTTGCTGAATATTATTCAACTGTTTCCCATAGTACAAATTCCCCATACTTAACTCTCTCTTTTGAATGTTTCTCCATATTAATGAGATGATAGCAGCATCTATTTTCTTGTTAAATGAAAGTGGTTTTAATAATTTTTCTAGAATGACATACACATATATGCAGAGAAATCTCATTGAAATTTTAAAATTTGAGTTGTTTGCTATTAAAATAAAAGGTTATTTCAACATGATTTAGCAGCGGATTTTATTAGTTCATTATGAACATAAACTCAATTTACTGGAGATAACTTACCATTTGTTCAAATTAAAGGATTTATTCTGCCCATAATTCAAGTCATTGGTTCTATTTTTTGAGGTCATTTCAGTTAATAAAATGAAAAAGTTTGGGCGCCTGGGTGGCTCAGTTGGTTAAGCGACAGCCTTCGGCTCAGGTCATGGTCCCGGAGTCCCGGGATTGAGTCCTGCATCAGGCTCCCAGCTCCATGGGGAGTCTGCTTCTCCCTCTGACCTTCTCCCTTCTCATGTTCTCTCTCCCTCTCTCCCTCTCTCAAATAAATAAATAAAATCTTCAAAAACAAAACAAAACAAAAAAACCCTTAAAAATAAATAAATAAACAAAATAGATGAATTGATGTTTAAAAAAAAAAAGCTTGACAATGGCAAACTACAAATATTATTCCTGCAGCTGAAATTAGCTGTTCTTCCTTAACTTTTTTCCCCTCCTATATTCATTAAAAGTTGTAAAATACAGTTGGCTTTAACTATTTTAAATATATATTTTTTCAGGCAATATCCTTGGCTTGAGGGGATTTACATGAGTCCCTAAACTAGATGTAACACAAAGTACAGTTAAACAGAACTCCGTTATGACAATCAAGACACAGAAGAGATAGATTTACCGCAAAGAATTTAAAGGAATTTGTTATTAAAATGAAAATTGCTGTCTATACAGAAGGATGGAACTTTGGAAGTAGAAAATATCCTCATACACTTATTGATTACACTTGTATAATAACTGCATAAATGCTGGTATTAAAATGTTTTTTAAGGGGTGCCTGGGTGACTCAATCTGTTAATCATCTGCCTTCAGCTCAGGGCTCCTGGGCTCCTGGGATCACAGCCAGCATTGGGCTCCCTGCTCAGTGGGGAGCCTACTTCTCCCTTTCCCCTTGGTTGTGCTCTCTTACTCTCTCTTTCTCAGATAAATAAATAAAATCTTTTTAAAAAAAGTTATTTAAACTAATTGAGTATAGTGGTTCTCAACCACTGGGTATTCATAAAAATCATCTGTAAAGGTTTTCTTTTCTTTCTTATTTTTAAAAGTACACATGCCTGGACCAACTCATGAAGATTTTGACTCAAGAGTTTTGAAAAATAACATTTAAGTCTGGAGAATTACAATCTCCACAGATAATTCAGATTTATTTAAGGTTTATAGAAAAACATAACTAATAAAATCAATTGACTGCACACATAAATCCTCCTTCCTAAGTTGTGCACCCAAATCAAATGTTATAAATATAGTTCTTAATACCGTCTCTTGGGAAACAATTTTTCCTTGAACAAACTTTAGTTAGGCTCATCTAAGCCCTCTTTTCTGCTAGGCCTCTTCCTTGGGCCCTACCCTTGACTTAATGAAGTTAGTCTTACCAATCACCCTTGATATCTGATCAAGTTCTTCATTCCCAATGATTGGTGGATAAGTCTTTATCCTACTTTTAGAAAAATATTAAGTTATTATAGCAAAAATCTGCCTACCCTTTATGTCTCTCACTAATTTTCCATCCACTAATTCCTCCCCACCAATGTACTCCTTGGTTATAAATCCCCACTTGTTCTCGTATACAGAATATAGCTTAGTTTTATGCTGAGGTCTTTTCCCCTGTTGCAACGGTTACTAAATAAAATTTGTCTTGAATGCCTTTAACCAGTATCTGGCTTTATTTCTCTAGAACATTCTAGAAGCAAGCATATTAATAACAATAACACAAAAACGTGTTACAGTGTTACTAGTAACTTTTTGAGCAAAGAGTCTTTGAAATAGTTTTTCAAGGTGAAATACAGCAGGCATATTTTTTGAGCTTGTGTTGATCATGTAATCTTAAAGAAAAGTTAAATATCTTACATTTTCTACTTAAAAAGTCACACAATTCAAGTTCTAAATGTAATACGTGGACCTAGTAAAATGTGCCTACTAATTAATAGAGCATCTAGATTGGTTTGGCCAGTATTAATATTGCCTAAATCTGTGGTCAAAATAATTTGCTGTCAAACTTGGTGTGTATTAACTGTTTTTCTTTTTTTTTTCCTGATGTGGGAAAAATATATGTCTCCGAGTAATGAATTCAAGTTTCTTTTCCAAATTTTTAAATTATTTTTTGAATATCTATTTGGCTTTATTCAATGACTCACAAATTGAACAACATTCCATCTAGAAAGAAGAGGGAAATGCGGAGCACCTGGGTGGCTCAGTGGGTTAAAGCCTCTGCTTTTGGCTCAGGTCAAGATCTCAGGGTCCTGGGATCGAGCCCCGCATCGTGCTCTCTGCTCAGCAGGGAGCCTGCTTCCCCCTCTCTCTCTGCCTACCTTTTTGCCTATTTGTGATCTCTCTCTTTGTCAAATAAATAAATAAATAAGTAAATAAATAAATAAAATCTTTAAAAAAAAAGAAGAGGGAAATGCTGAGGAATTGTACAAAACAGAAGGTTTTTATAGTAGGGAGGGTGGGGCAAGAAAGTTATTAGCAACAGAAAAGGATTATTCTAGACAAAATAAATTAAGAAGCTTAAAAAATTATGGAACAGTTCAAAGTATGAAAATATTCAAATAAAAAATAAGTTTATGAAAAAGGATAAGTTTATAGGAACAGAATTAGAACTTAAAGTTCTCTAAATTATTTTTTTCTGACAGTATGGCAGTCTATATAACCTGAAACACCTCTCAGAGGAGTGAAAAGGAAAGGAAACTTCAAGTTTTCCTGAGGTAGAAGCCAGTCTTTGCAACCAGGTGAGGCCTCAGACATACTAAAGGTGGTATATTAGAAATGACATTCCTGTATAAATACAGGTTGATCAAAATATTATATATCACATGAAAGTGGGAACATATAAAATGTTACCCATTAACAAATGAGAAGATAAGGAAACTTCCCTGCCCTGGTCTTTGCTCTAGTTAAGAATTTAAAAAAAGAGTCCCTTTCATCACTTAATCACTACGAAACTATGAACCAGGTTTCAAAAGATATATTCAGAGGAAACACAAAATGTGAGTTCCCATTCTTACAAATTGTTGTATTGGATCCTAAAATGCTCAAATAGTATTAAATGTTTATCAAGTTTTTAAAATACTATCAAATGTTAAAAATAACACATGAGTAGAAATTTAAAATATTAGAAACTAAAGAACACCAAAGGGAAAAAAAAAAGATTTGAAAAGTAACCAGATAGGAAAGAAAATATTAGCTAACAACCATGATGCCAATAGTCAACTTCTCAACAGCTACAATAAATGTCAGATGGAAGGAGAAAATATCATTGAAAAAGTGAAAAAATAATTGGCAAACTTGAATTTTAAATCTCACTATTTTTTTCCTTTTAACATTGTTTTAAATATTGTTTAATAATGAAGCAATATAGATATTTTTAGACCCAAAAAGAGAAAATATAGATATTTTCAGACTCGAAGAGTGTTTATATTTAACAGTGAAGTTCCGAATTGAGGGAATTAATAAAAAATATGTATTTTGGCTTTTTGGGATGGGAGAGCAAGATGGCATAGAAATAGGAGACCCTGTTACAACTGGTTCCCTAAAGTGAGCTGGATATCTACCAGAACACACTGAACACACATGAAATCAGCTGAGAAGTAAGATTTTTCACTTCTGGATCTCTACAGGAGCAGAAGACAGCAGTGAAGAAGTAAATCAGAGTGGGAACACTCTAACCTATATTGGAGGATAAACAGAAGAGGAAGAGAGCCACCAGAAGAGACCCAAGGACAGTAATACCCCAAAAGAAAGAGCATTAACTTAGAGTCCGGTTAAAAACACTTAAAAAGAGCTAAAGATCTTAAGGAGCAACTAATGGAAGTGGGTGGTCACGAGCACGGGCCCTAAGCCCACACTCCCAGGAAGAACACCACCCATGTCAAAGAGAGACTGGTGGTGGTCCAGTCCGTATTTCATGAACCTGCAGCTTTCCTCTCCTTGCACCATTTCATGGGCGCGGTGCACTCCTGTAAGTGCCTTAGAGAGCCTGGTGTGCTCTGAGAGTCTGCAGCTGTTCTCTGTGTGCAGCACTCCGTGGACTGGGTGCACTCCCACAGGCTCCTAAGAGACTGGGTGGGAGCCCTGGCCAGCAGTCTCTAGGACCACAGAACGCCCGTCGCCTGCCACAAGGTCTGGGTGCTCCCAGCTGGTGACAGAGAGAATGCACCCAATCCCATTTCCTAGGCCAATATCCCTCTCAGCTGTGGTCACGTGAGGGAGAAGAGGCTAGTGAGGACGGTGGCTGGGGGTGCACACCACCTGTGGCAGGCTGTGGTGTGAGCAAAGATTGCAGAGGGGAGCAGACTGAGGCTTCTTTGTGACGCGGAGGTCTGGGTATGGGCGGATTCCTTGCTTGGACTCACCAAAAAGGCAAAAAGCTACAAAAGAGCAAAAATCTCCAGAGAGCAAAAGTCTGAGAAACCAGGTTCCACAGAGTCCTGCCCCCTAACTGGGGGACAGGGTGACTCAAACCCAAGCAAGATTGACTGGAAAACAACGCGGCAGGCCCCCTCCCCCGAAAAAACAAGCCAAAAATAAGAGGACAATAAACACAGGGTCCCCATAAAACTATAACCCCACAACAGGGGAAATCAATGTATTAAGCTCCTGTAATACCCTAATACCTGTATATTTCATAGATACAAGTTTTTTTCTTTCTTTTTTTTTTCTCATTCACTCCTTCTCACATTACTTGATTTTTTAAATTTTTAAAAAACTACTTAACATTACAACTAGAGGCTTAAAACAACGATAAACCCAGGAAAACCTGAAATAACCTTCCTCACCCCCAACAAGGAATTATAACCACCCTCCCATCTTACCCTTCTGTCAGTGTTTCTGTGTATTTGCTTTTGTTATGGTATTATATAAATCTTATTCTTGGGGTTCATTCCGACTAGGTTCTTTCATTTCTTGTCATTTACTTTCGTCGATTTTATGTCTGTTTGTGTTTGTTTATATACCTTATAAATCTTATTTGGGGGCCCATCTGGCTGGGATTACTTCTTTTCTCTCTCTCTCTCTCTCTCTTTTTTAAGATTTTATTTATTTATTTGACATACAGAGAGAGATCACAAGTAGGCAGAGAGGTAGGTGGGGGGGGGAAGCAGGCTCCCTGCTGAGGAGAGAGCCCAATGTGGGGCTCGATCCCAGGACTCTGAGATCATGACCTGAGCTGAAGGCAGAGGCTTCAACCCACCAAGCCACCCAGGCGCCCCTCTCTCTCTTTTTTTTTTCCTTTTTTTTTTTTTTTTTTGGTAGTGAATTCCAATTGCTCCAAAACCTTCCAGGGTGCACTCTGCCTGGATTGTGGGTGATATATTCAGCTATACATCCTTTCATCCACCTCTCACCAAAATGACTAGGAGGAACACCCAACAGAGGAAAAACCCAGAGACTGTGCCCTCTCCCTCAGAACTATTGGACATGGACATAAACAGCATGTCAGAAAGGGAATTCAGGGTAACAATTATCCACACAATGGCTAGGGTGGAGATAAACATTGATGACAACATAGAATCTCTAAGGACAGAACTGTGAACCAGCATGGCAGATGTTAAAAATACTATCAGTGAGATCCAATCTAATCTAAATAGTCTAACAGCTAGAGTTATGGAGACAGAGGATAGAATTAGTGATTTAGAGGATAAGATGGTTGAGAGAAAAAGTCAGGAGGAGGGTTGGAACAAACTGCTTAGGAACCATGAGCACAGACTTAGGGAAATAAATGATGCCATAAAACATTCCAATGTCAGAATTATTGGAGTCCCTGAGGGGGTAGAGATAGACAAAAACCTAGAAGATATAGCTGACCAAATTCTGAATGAAAATTTCCCCAACCTGGGAATGGAACAAGTGTTCGTGCCCTAGAGGCAGAAAGGACACCCATCAAGGTCAATGAGTCAAGAAAATCAGCTAGACACATCATTGTAAAATTTGCAAATTACAGTTTTAGACAAGAGATCCTGATGGCAGCTGGGGGAAGAGATCCCTTACATAGAGAGGAAGACCCATCAGAACAACATCAGACCTGTCCACAGGAACCTGGCAAGCCAGAAAGGGCTGGCAAGACATATTCAGGGCACTAAATGAGAAGAACATGCAGCCAAGAATACTTTATCCAGCAAGGCTGACATTCAAAATGGATGGAGAGATAAAGAACTTCCAAGACCGGCAAGGATTAAAAGAGTATGTGACCACCAAGCCGGCACTACAAGAAATATTAAACGGGGTTCTAAAAAAGTAGGAAGAACCCATGAGTGACATAGAACAGGAACTTACAATCTATAGAAACAAGGACTTCAGAGGCAACATGATGTCAATAAAAACTTCTCTTTCAGTAATCACTCTCAGTGTGAACGGCCTAAATGCTCCCATAAAAGGACACAGGGTTGTGGACTGGATAAAACGACAGGACCCATCCCTATGCTGTCTACAAGAGACATATTTGGAACCTAAAGATACATTCAGACTGAAAGTGAGGGGATGGAAAACCATCTTACATGCCAACGGGTCTCAAAAGAAAGCTGGGGTAGCGATTCTCATATCAGACAAATTAGATTTTGAGCTAAAGAATGTAGTCAGAGATACAGAAGGACACTACATCATTCTTAAAGGGTCTATCCTCCAAGAAGATCTAACAATTGTAAACATATATGCCCCCAATATAGGAGCAGCCAGATGTGAATCAAAATAAAGAGTCATATTGATACGAATACATTAATTGTAGGAGATCTTAACATGCCACTCTCAGTAACAGACGGACCATCTAAACAGAAAATCAATAAAGAAACAAGAGCTTTGAATGACACGTTGGACCAAATGGACCTCATAGATACATACAGAACATTCCACCCTAAAACAACAGAATACTCATTCTTCTCGAGTGCACATGGAACTTTCCCCAGAATAGACCACATACTGGGTCACGAATCAGGGCTCAACCAATACCAAAAGATTGAGATGATTCCCTGCATATTCTCAGACCACAATGCTTTGAAACTGGAACTCAACCACAAGAAAAAGTTTGGAAGGAATTCAAACACTTGGAGGCTAAAGACCAACCTGCTCAAGAATGTTTGGATCAATGAGGAAACCAAAGAAGCACTTAAACAATTCATGGAAACCAATGAAAATGAAGACACATCGGACCAAAACCTATGGGACATGGCAGTGGCGGTCCTAAGGGGGAAATACATAGCCATCCAAGCCTCACTCAAAAAAATGGAAAAATCCCGAATACACCAGCTCTCTTTACACCTTAAAGAACTGGAAAATCAATAACAAATTAAGCCAACCCCACGCACAAGAAGGGAAATAATCAAGACTAGAGCAGAGATCAATGAGTTAGAAACTAGAGAAACAGTGGAACACATCAACGAATCCAGAAGTTGGTATTTTGAAAGAATCCTAAAGATTGATAAGCCACTAGCCAAACTAATGCAAAAGGAAAGAGAGAGGACCTAAATTAGCAAAATTATGAATGAAAGGGGAGAGATCATGACTAACACCAAAGAAATGGAAACAATCATCAGAAATTATTATCAACAGCTATATGCCAATAAGTTAAACAACCTAGAAGAAATGGATGCATTCTTAGAAAATTATAAACTTCCAAGATTGAAACAAGAAGAAATTGATAACCTGAATAGACCAATATCTAGCAATGAGATTGAAACAGTGATCAAAAACCTCCCCAAAAACAAAAGTCCAGGACCTGATGGATTCCCTGGGGAATTCTATCAAACTTTCAAGGAAGAAATAATACCTATTCTCCTGAAACTGTTTCAAAAAACAGAAACAGAAGGAAAACTTCCATACTCTTTCTATGAAGCCAGCATAACCCTGATCCCCAAACCAGAAAAGGAGCCCATCGAAAAGGAGAATTTCAGACCAATATTGCTGATGAATATGGATGCCAAGATTGTCAACAAGATCCTAGCTAATAGGATCTAACAGCACATTAAAATGATTATTCATCATGACCAGGTGGGATTTCTCCCTGGGATGCAAGGGAGGTTCAACATTCGCAAATCAATCAGTGGGATAGAACAAATCAGTAAGAGAAGAGAGAAGAACCACATGGTCCTCTCAATTGATGCAGAAAAAGCAATTGACAAAATTCAGCATCCGTTCCTGATTAAAACTATCCAAAGTATAGCGACAGAAGGAACATTCCTCAATCTCATAAAATCCATCTATGAAAAGCTCACAGCGAATATCATTCTCAATGGGGAAAAGCTGACAGCCTTCCCTTTGAGATCAGGAACACGACAAGGATGCCCACTCTTGCCACTCTTGTTCAACATAGTACTAGAAGTCCTAGCGACAGCAGTCAGACAACAAAAAGAAATAAAAGGTATTCAAACTGGCAGAGAAGAAGTCAAACTCTCCCTCTTTGCAGATGACATGATACTTTATATGGAAAACCCAAAAGACTGCATCCCTAAATGACTAGAACTAATACAGCAATTCAGTAATGTGGCAGAATACAAAATCAATGCACAGAAATCAGTTGCTTTCCTATACACTAACAATGAAAATATGGAAAGGGAAATTAGAGATAAAATTCCATTTACAATAGTACCAAGAACCATAAGATACCTGGGAATAAATCTAAACAAAGAAGTAAAGGATCTGTACTCGAGGAACTACAGAACACTCTTGAAAGAAATTGAAGAAGACACAAAAAGGTGGAAAAGCATTCCATGCTCATGGATCGAAAGAATAAACATTGTGAAAATGTCTATACTGCCCAGAGCGATCTATACTTTCAATACCATCCCGATCAAAATTCCACCGGCATTTTTCAGAGGGATGGAACAAACAATGCTAAAATTTGCATGAAACCAGAAAAGACCCCGAATTGCTAACGAAATGTTGAAAAAGAAAAACAAAGCTGGGGGCTTGCCTGATTTCAAGCTTTACTACAAAGCAGTGATCACCAAGACAGCATGGCACTGGCACAAAACAGACACATGGACCAGTGGAACAGAGTAGAGAGCCCAGATATGGACCCGCAACTCTATGGTCGAATAATATTTGAGAAAGCAGGAAAAAATATCCAGTGAAGTAAAGACAGTCTCTTCAATAAATGGTACTGGGAAAATTGGACAGCTATATGTAGAAGAACGAAACTTGACCTTTCTTTTACACCATACCCAAAGATAAACTTGAAATGTATAAAAGACCTCAATGTGAGGCAGGAATCTATCCAAATCCTGGAGGAGAACATAGGCAGTAACCTCTTCAACACCAGCCACTGGAACTTCTTTCAGGACATGTCTCCGAAGGCAAAGGAAACAAAAGCAAAAATGAACTTTTGGGACTTCATCAAGATAAAAACTTCTGCACGGCAAAGGAAACAGTCAATAAAACAAACAGGGAACCCACGGAATGGGAAAAGATATTCACAAATGACACTACAGACAAAGGTCTGATATCTAAGATCTATAAAGGACTCCTCAACCTCAACACTCAAAAAACAGATATAATCACGTCAAAAAATGGGCAGAAGACATGAACAGACACTTCTCCAAAGAAGACATACAAATGGCTAACAGACACATGAAAAAAAGTTCATCATCATTAGCCATCAGGGAGATTCGAATCAAAACCACACCGAGACACCACCTTACACCAGTTAGAATGGCCAAAATCAACAAGACCGTAAACAACAAATTTTGGAAAGGATGTGGAGAAAGGGGAACCCTCTTTCACTGTGGGTGGGTATGCATTTTGGTACAGCCACTTTGGAAAACAGTGTGGGGAGTCGTCAAGAAATTAACACTAAAGCTACCCTATGACCCTGCCATTGCACTACTGGGTATTTACCCCAACTATGCAGATGCAGTCCAAAGAAAGGCCACATGTACCCCAATGTTCATAGCAGCAATGGCCTCAATCGCCAAGCTGTGGAAAGAGCTAGATGCCCTTCAACAGATGAATGGATCAAGAAAATATGGTCCATATATACAATGGAATATTATGCTTCCATCAGAAAGGATGAATACCCAACTTTTGTTTCAACATGGACTGGACTGGAAGAGATTATGCTGAGTGAAATAAGTCAAGTGGAGAGAGTCAATTATCATATGGTTTCACTTATGTGTGGAGCATAAGAAAAACATGGAGGACATTGTGAGAGGGAAGGGAGGGGTGAATTGGAGGAAATCCGAGGGGTGATGAACCATGAGAGACTGTGAGCTCTGAGCAACAGACTGAGGGTTTTGGAGGAGTGGGGGTGGGAGGTTGGGCGAGCCTGGTGGTGGGTATTGAAGAGGACAGGTATTGCATGGAGCACTGGGTATGGTACATGAAGAATGAATCTTGTAACACTGAAAAAATAAAATAAAAGTATGTGGGGAGAAAAATATATTTTGAATAAAAATGTCATAACATCCAAATGGAAGGGCTGGGATATAGATAAATATGAGTAGAGAATTTTGAAACATGTGGATGATCTAAAGAAGCATTGCTAGTACAAAAGTAATCACAATAATGACAAATATTGGAGAATGTATAAAATATAGTGAAATTAATATCCTGGAAAATAGTAAATTGAATTGTATTGCAAGTCATTATAGTTAAGTTTTAACATCCTACTATTTTAATAAAGATGATAGACATGCTGATTGACTTAAAAATCCATATAAAAATGGTGAACTTGATCTGTTTGTTAGAATGTAGTTTGAAAGAAACTATCAATTTCAGCCTAACAATTAAAACCAGCATGAGAAACTACAAAGTCATTTTTTCCACACCAGATTACTGAATACACACAGAAATCTAAATAAATTCCAGAAATTGACAAGGCAGATGAAGGAGAGAAGAAACATAAAGCTGTTGCCATCTCTGGCAGATTAAGAGGAAGATAAATCTATCATGAATGGAAGTGAAAAGAAATCATCCCAGCTTTTGAAAAACTTAACAACTGTATGCTCACTTGTGTGTCTTATAAATGTTCTGAAATATTCTAGCCCCAAAGCAAGTTGACACTCACCCTCTCAAAATTTCCTTATGGACTTTCACTGAGTAGAAGGTGGTTGCATGCCACAGGAAAGTCAGAAGACACAAGCATCATCCCTTGATCATGTGGGTTCTTCTTCAATTTTACGTCAGTCTCCAATAGAAGTTGGAGAGCAGAATAGAGCTAAAAAGAATTTCCCTTAAGACACACTCTGTGTCTTGACTAATGCACTGCAGTGGCCTTTTGGAGTCTTATTTGCTTGGGGGCAAGTCAGCAGGTGGGAAAAATGTCGACGGAGGCAAAGAAACTTAGAACAGGACTGAACAGTAAAAAGAATTCACAAAAGCCCTAAAACACTGAACTAATTATAAAATATGGCACCCTCAGGATTTGGAAAGGCATTGGATGGGGCAGAAAACATTAAGTATTTACTGGAGATTTATAGGTACTCAGAACACACAGTCTACTAGAGAGAAGGTCCTGGTTCTGTCCTCAAAACACTATGTGGCCAGAATGTGGAATATAAATAAAAATTGTGACAAAACCTATGTCAGCCTCAGTGACAAATTAGATTATCTCTGTACAGTCACATTAGCTAGTTGACCCAAAAAGTGGCTTGCCCATAGGTAAAAAAAGGGACTAGACTCAAATAAATAAAATCGTAGGTGAAAGAGAAAGTATTATAACTGATACCAGAGAAATACAAAGGATCATGAGAGTACTATGAACAAACTGAATAATCAAAAAGAAATAGATATTCCTAGAAACATACAACTTGCCAGGACTGAATCAAGAAGAGATAGAAAGTCTGAACAAGCCAATAACTAAGAAAATTGAGACAGTATTTCTCAACAAAGAAAAGCCAAACACCAGATGGTTTTGCTAGTGAATTTTACTATACATTTGAAGAAGAATTAAAATCAGTTATTCTGAAATTTCTCCAAAAAACTGAAGAGGAGCTAACACTCTCAGACTCATTTTACAAGGGCAACATTACCTAGAGAGCAAAGCCAGATAAGAACAGTGCAAGCAAAAAACACTACAGGCCAATATCCCTGATGAATATAGATGTAAAAATTCTCAAAAACATAATATTGAATCAAATTCAACAGCTTATTAAAAACATCATATACCGTTATCAAGTTGGATTTATCACTGGGATGCAAGGATGGTTCAACATATGCAAATCAATAAATGTAAGGCACCACATTAATAGAGCGGAAGGTAAAAATCATATGACCATCTCAATAGATGCTGAAAAAAAGCATATGATGAAATTTAACATCTTTTTATGATAAACACTCTCAACAGATTGGGCAGAGAAGAAACATTCCTCAGCATAATAAAGACCTTACATGACAAGCCCACAGGTAATATCATGCTCAGCAGTGAAGTTTGAAAGCTTTTCCCATAGAATAGGGACACAATAACAGTATTCACCTTCACCATTCTTATTCACTCTAGCACTAGAAATGCTAGCCAGAACAGTTAGGCAAGAAAAAGAAATAGAAGGTATCCAAATCAGAAAGGATGAAGTAAAATTGTCCCTGTTTGCAGATGTTATGATCTTATATATAGAAAATCCTAAAAAGTGCACCAAAATACCTGTTAGAATTAATAAACAAATTTAGTGATATTTGAGCATAAGAGAATCAATACAGGAAAATTAGTTGTGTTTTCATACACTAACAACAAGCTATCAGAAAGACAAAGAAACCAATCCCATTTATAACAGCATTAAAAATGATAAAATACTTCAGCATAAATTTAACCAAGGAGATTAAAGATCTGTAAATGGGAATTAGAAGACGCTGATAAAAGAAATTAAAGAAGAAACAAATAGGATGCCTGGGTGGCTTAGTTGGTTAAGCATCTGCCCTTGGGTCAGTTCATGATCCCAGGGTACTGGGATCGAGTTCTAGAGTCCTAGATTGGGCTCCTTGCTCAGCAGGGAGCCTGGTTCTTCCTCTGCTTGTCACTCCCTCTGCTTGTGCCTGCTTTCTCTCTCTGACAAATAAAATCTTAAAAAAAAAAAAAAGAAACAAATAAATGGAAAGACACTCCATGTTCGTGGATTATAAAATTAATTTTGTTATAATCTTCATACTTCCCAAAGCTACCTATAGATTCATTGTAATCCTTAACAAAATTCCAATGACATTTTTCACAGAAATAGAAAAAAAGAAATCCTAAAATTTTGTATGGAACCACAAAGGTCCCTGAATGTCCAAAGAAATCCTGAGAAAGAACCACAAACCTGGAGGCATTACACTTTCTGATTCCAAACTTTATTACAAAGTTTTAGTAATCAAAACTCACGTAAAAACAGACACACAGACCAATCAAATAAAATTGAGAGCCTAGAAACAAACATAGGCATGGAAGATCTACTAATATTTGACAAGTGAGCCAAGAGTACTCAATAAGAAAGGATAGTATCTTCAATAAACAGTTTGGGAAAACTGGATATTCACATGCACAACAATAAAATTGAATCCCTCTTCTGTAACACTCACAAAAATTATTTTAAAACGGATGAAAGACAGATGTAAGACCCAAAACTTTAAAACTACTAGAAGAAAATATAGGAAAAATTTCCTTGCCATTAATCTTGGCAATGTTTTTTTTTTTTTTAATAAAATACAAAAAGCACACCAGGAAAATATAAACAAAGAATCAAATGAATATAGGGGAAGATATCAAACTAAAATCTACACAGAGAACAGATGGTCAACAAAATGAAATGGCAACCTACAGAATGTGGAAAAATAATTGCAAACTCTCTGATTAGGAGTTAATATCCAAAATATACAAGGAACTCACTAAATAACCCAATTAAAAATAGGCAAAGAACCTTAATAATCATTTTTACCAAAGCAGACATAGCAATGACCAACCGGCACATGAAAAGATGCTCAGTGTCACTAATTGTCAGGGAAATGCAAATAGAATCATAATGAGATCACCTCACACCAAATAGGACGTCTGTTGTCAAGACAAACAACAAATGTTGCTAAGCATATGGTAAAAGGGGAACCCTTGTATAGAATTGGTGGAAGTGTAGATTGTTGCAGCAACTATGGAAAACTATGGAAAACAGTCTGGGTATTGTTAAAAAAAAAAAATTGAACTACCTTATGGACCAACAATCCTACTTCAGGTATATATTCAAAGGATAAAAATCTATATCTTGAAGAAATAGCTGCAGTCCCATGTTTATTGCAGCATTATTCACAATAGCCAAGATATTAAAACAACTTAGATGTCTGTCAACTAATGAATGGATAAAGCATATGTGGTGGATATATACAATGGATTATTAGTCAGACATAAAAAGTGTAGAAAATCCTTTTGCAAAAACATAAGTGGACATTGAGGGCATTATGTCAAGTAAAATAAGTCAAAAGAGAAATAGAAATAATGTATGTTTCACTTTACATAAAATCTAAAACAGCTGAACTCATTAAAATGAGAGTAGAATGGTGGCTAACAGAGGCTAGAAGGTGGAGACAAATAGGAGATGTTGAGTACAAACTTCCAGCTATACGACTGATAAGTTCTGGGGAACTAATGCACAGCATGGTGATGAAAATTCACAATAAATTGTTGTTAAGGGAGTAGCTCTTAAATGTTATTATCAGGAAAAAAAGTATGATTATGCAACTTTATTGTGGTAATTACATCATGATATATACATGTATCAAATCATTATGTTGTATACTTAAACTTGCATATGTTATATGTCAATAATATCTCAAGAAAGCTGGAAAAAAAGAGGCTTTTTTTTTAACTGTAAACATTATGTACGTCGGTCTTGATTTTTCCTTTATATACAATTTTGAGAGTACCAAAATATTTTTAAGAGGTAAAACACTCATAAAGCAAAAGAAAATATGGCTATATTTAAAGAAAAATAGTCAATACAAATAAACCCATTTATGACTTATATTTTGGGATTATGACAGGAACTTTAAAATAGCTATAAGTATGTTAAAGAATAAAGCAGGAAAGGTTAAGAGGATAACAGATGAGAAATTTTAGCAAAGATATAAATGAAGGAGACAATTCTTGAAAGAAATGTAACATAAACATATACAAATGAAATAAAATATCTAAATAGAAGATAAACTGTATCCATCTTGGAAGATATATACACGGTATTGACATTTTTGAAGATCCATTTTTGTGTGGAAATCTATCAGCCTCTATTCTTGTACTGAGTGAGAATTACTGATCTAGAAGTATGAAATCATAGACAAAGTTAAATGTCGACATTTTGGCCAAAGTCAATTATCAGGAGCCACGTTTTCCATTAAAATGGAGTGGGATTCATGATTTGATAGAAAAGTATAATCCTGGGATTGTTGTTATTCATCTCTTTGTATTTTCTTAGTCTCTATCAACTTCATATGAGAAAATTGTCATGAATAGGATAAATGCAGAATATCAACATGAAATGATAAAGGAAAATGCTTATAGATCAAAAAAATATCTGAAGTATATTACCTTACTAGGATAAAGACTTACCGTTTTCCTTAATCTAGAACTGAAAGACGCAGTAATAATGTGAAAAGCCTAGCTCTGTTTCTTGGAATTTGAAGGTGAATACTTGACTTAATCTCTATACACTTCAATTCTCCCATGAAAAATAAACTTAGATCATTAGATTATAATAAAGCAAAGCACTTTTTAGCTCTAAATTCTTTGACCATAAGGATTTAAATTAACAATGGAGATTCTGACAACAGACATCGAAACGTTATAGAGTAAGAATCACATTTCAAAACTCTTTGGATATCCACTTGAAAAATCAATGGATATGATTAAAATTATCATGATATTAAAATGATTTACAAAATGGAAATGTTTTCCCGTTATAAACAGTCTATTGATTTGGTTTCTCTATGGAGTAAATGAAATAAGAAGGAAATAGTTGAGTTATAGGTAGAAGAGCTGAGGTATCACACTCATAATAAATTTTGAATTCATTACTAAGTGTGTTTGTTCTTGAGAAATCTACCTAAATTAAGTGAGCCTCAGCTTACCCAAGTATAGTATAGGAATAATAAGTGAACTCAACATAATGTTGACATTAGGGGTGCCTGAGTGGCTCAGTCATTAAGCATCTGCCTTTGGCTCAGGTCATGATCTCAGGGTCCTGGAATTGAGTCCCACATCAGGCTCCCTGCTCAGCAGATCACTTAAAACAAACAAAGAAAAAGAATAGAAGGAAGAAAAGGAGGAAAGAATTAAGGAAGGAAAGAAGGAAAGGGGAAGGTCAGAAAAGAAGAAATGTATGGCAGGAGAAACTTAGGAATAATACTGATTATGACCTTAAGATAAAAAACATTCTCATAATGCTACTTATTCTCACAACTTGCTAGTACTCTTCTTCAATGAAATTTCAGTGTCCACATGGTGGGCTCATCTTATTGCTAGTTATATGAATTAGTTATTTGAAAGAAGTTTTACAATGACGTCCACCACCAACACAAGAATATACATACACACTGATATTTAAAATAGATTCCATTAAATTTATTGATTTTTATTTTAACTGAATTGAATAAAGAATAATGAGAATTGCTTCAATTTAAAAAAATTACATACATGTTTAAATAAGAGAATTATTTTTATCATATTCATGCTTAAGTAAGACAAAATAAATTTCACATTCTACATTGAAAGAAAAGATAAAAGAAATTCTAGAGGACTTCTGGGGAAAGCCACAGAGTTCAAGGATCCTAAACTTGCCTCATCAACTAGAGAACACTCACACCAGAGTAAACCCCCCAAAAAAGAACTCAAAGACTGGCTGAACAAATGCACAACTAAATGTTACTTTAAGAGGTCACACTTAAAAGTGTAGGAAGGGCAATGACTTGGTGGAAACCAAAGCTCCATGGCTCTAACCACTAGAGGAAGGGAGTCATGGATATGAAGAAGGGCCAGAAACATTAAAGCATATCAAAGAGCTTACAAAGGGAAGAGAAATGCCCATAGCATTTGTTTTTGAAAATCAGAGGGGCTGAATTTCATGAGTTCACATAATTGGCAGGACTTAAAGGTTGGAACATTAAAATCAGTGGGCCCAGCTCCAAGAGAGCCCAGAGGACAATAGGACTTTGAGACTCTGCCCTTAAAGAGATAGCACAACAAAGAGACTGCAGAGATACTTGGAAGCAACAGTTTGAAAGGCAGTTGGGGCTTATGGGAGGGTGAGTTACTAATCTCAGAATTACCTGGGGGACTTCTCTGGGAACAAAGGAGATGTCAGGAGCCATTTCCCTCTCCTGTCCCCCAGCCATAAGCAGGAGCCAGTGCCCTACCCGCAATCACTACATAACTTGCTTTTACAACACTCAGCCCTATCCAGCCAGATCTGCCTCAGTCTGGCGTTGCAGATCTCTTTCCCCAGAAAACTGGGCAAACCTTGACAACACTGTCTCCTGATCTCCCACGGAGGATGCATGCACCTTGTTAAAACTGCACCCCATGCCCACTCTCACTTGTGCAGAGTGGCCAAAGCTGACCTCAGTTTCAGTGGCAGGTGCATGTTCCCTGTAGAATAGGACCACAAGTTAAAAGTACATGACCCATCCACTACTTTCAAGAGCAAGAGACACAGTAGACTTTCCTACTACACAGAAACAGAAACAGAGAGCTAGGCAAATTGAGAAGACAGAAGAATATGTCACAAATGAAAGAACAGGACAAAACCACAACAGGAGACCTAAGAAAGTGGAATTAAGTGACATGCCTCACAGAGAATTTAAAATAATGATCATAAAGATACTGACTGGACTTGAGAAGGGAGTGGTGGACACCAGTGATACCTTTAACACAGAGATAAAAAAGAACCAATTAGAGAAGAAGAACACAGTAAGGGAAATTAAGAACACCCTTGATGGAATAAATAGCAGACTGGAAGAAGCAGAGGAACAAATTAGTGACCTACAAGACAGAGTAATGGAGAGTAATCTAGATTAACTAATAAGAGGAAAAAGAATTATGCAAAATGATAATAGACTTAGGTAACTCAGTGACCCATCAAGCATAAGAACATTCACATTGTAGGGATGCCAGAAGGAGAAGAAAAAGAAAAGAGGAAGGAATATATATTGAAGAAATAATAGCTGAGCACTTCCCTAGTCTGGAGAAAGAGATATTCAAATCCAGGAGACACAGAGATCCCCCAACAAAATCAACCAAAGGAGGTCCACATCAACACACATAGTAATCAAAATGGCAAAAAAATGATAAAAAAAATTAAAATCAGCATGAAGAAAGAAGACAGTTACATACAAGGAAAACCCCATAAGAGTTTCAGAGGATTTTTCAGCAGCAACTTTGCAAGCCAGAAGAGAGTGGCATTATATATTCAAAGTGCTGATAGGGAAAAATCTACAGCCAAAACTACTCTGTCCAGTAAGGCTCTCTTTCACAATAGAAGGAAAGATAAAGATTTTCTCAGAAAAACAAAAAATGAAGGAGTTCATGATCACTAAACAAGTTGTACAAGAAATATTAAAGGGGATTCTTTGAGAAGAAAGGAAAGACCATAAGTAAGATTAAAAAGAGGGAAACACAAAGGCAATAAAAAATAAATTCTTCTGGGATGCCTGGGTGGCTCAGTTGGTTAAGCATATGCTTTTGGCTCAGGTCACGATTCCAGGGTCCTGGGATCAAGTCCCACATTGGGCTTCTTGCTCAGTGGGGAGCCTGCTTCTCCCTCTGCCTGCACCCCTCCTGCTTGTGGTTGCCTTAACTCTCTCTCTTTGACAGATAAATAAAATCTTAAAAAATAAAAAAATAATATTTCTATAAGAATCAGACAAGGGGTTCACAAAATAAAAGAATGTAAAATATGACACCATATATTAAAAAGGTGGGATGGGGGAAGGGCGTAAGAATGGGTTTGAACTTAAGCAACCATCATCTTATATAGTATACTGCTATATGCAGAAGATATTACATATGAACTTAATGGTAAAACCAAATAACCACTAGTAGATATGCAAAAAATAAAAAGAAAAGAATCCAAGTATATCACTAAATAAAAACAGCAAACCGTGAAAGAGAAAAAGACAAGAAAGGATCAGAGAAAAACTACAAAAACAACCACAAGGGGCGCCTGGGTGGCTCAGTGGGTTAAAGCCTCTGCCTTCGGCTCAGGCCAGTCTCAGGTCATGATCTCAGGGTCCTGGGATTGGGGCGCTCTGCTCAGCAGGGAGCCTGCTTCCCCCTCTCCCTCTGCCTGCCTCTCTGCCTACTTGTGATTGCTCTCTCTCTGCCAAATAAATAAATAAAATCTTTAAAAAACAAAACAAAACAAAAAAACCAACCACAAACAAATGTAACAAAATGTCAATAAATACATATTTATCCATAATGACTTTGAAAGCAAATGGACTAAATGCTCCAATCAAAAGACATAGGGTTAGTGTGAATAAAAAACAATACCCCCCCAAAAATGAATGGATGGATGGATGAATGAATGAATGAATAAATAAATAAATAAAAACAAGACCCATCTATATGCTGCCTACAGGAGATTCATTTCAGACCTAAAACATCTGCAAATTGAAAGTGAGAGTATAAGAAATATTTATCACGGAAATGGGTATCAAAAGAAAGCTGGAAGGGCAATACTTACATCAGACAAAATGGACTTTATTTTTTTAAGTTTTATTTTAATTCTAGTTAGTTAGCATACAGTGTTATATTAGCTTCAATTGTAAGATAGAGTGATTAAACAATTGCATACATCAGCCAGTACTCATCATGACAAGTGCACTCTTTAGTCCCCATCACCTATTTCACCCATCTCCACACCCACCTCCCCTCCAGTAACCATCAGTTTGTTCTCTATAATTAAGTCAGTTTCTTAGTTTGACTTTCTCTCCTTTTCTCTTTGTTCCTTTGTTATGTTTCTCAAATTCCACAGGACTGAATTGATGGTATTTGTCTTTCTCTGACTGGCTTATTTTGCTTATCATTATACTCTCTAATTCCATCCAAGTCATTGCAAATGGCAAGAATTAGTTCTTTTTTTATAGCTGAATAATTATAGATATAATGGAATGTTGTATAGAGATATATATTTATATATATAATACATATACCGTGTATATCTATCTATCTATATCTATCTGTCTATCATCTATCTACCTATCATCTATTTATCTATCTACCTGTCTAGCTATACCACATCTTCCTTGTACATTCATTGATTGATGAACATTTGGGTTGCTTCCATATCTTGGCTATGGTAAATAATACTACTATAAACATAGGGAGTGCATGTATCCCCTTTGAATTAATGCTTTTCTAGTCTTTTGGCAAAAACCCAATTGTGCAATTGCTGGATCATAGGGTACTTTTATTTTTAACTTTTTGAAGAACTTCCATACTGTTTTCCACAGTGGCTGCCACAGTTTGCATTCCCACCAACACTGAAAGAGGGTTCCCATTTGCTACATCCTGGTCAGCATCTGTTATTGTATTTAGCCATTCTGACATTCTGAGGTGATATCTCATTGTAGTTTTGATTGCATTTCCCTGTTGATCATGAGGTTGAGCATATGTTCATGTCTCCGTTGGCCAGTTGGATGTCTTCTTTGGAGAAATGTGTGTTCATGGCTTTTACCCATGTTTTAATTGGATTATTTGTTATTGGGATGTTGAATTTTATAAGTTCTTTATGTATTTTGGATATAAACCTTTATGGGATATGTCATTTGAAAATATCTTCTCCAATACAGTAGATTGCCTTTTAGTTTTGTTGATTGTTTCCTTCATTGTACAGTTTTTATTTTGATATAGTTCCAATAGTTTGTTTTTACTTTTGTTCCCCTTGTCTCAGGAGACATATCTTGAAAAAAATGGCTACAGCCGATGACAGAGAGATTATTGCCTATGTTTTCTTCTGTGATTTTTATGGTTTCAGGTCCCATATTTAGGTCTTTAATCCATTTTGAGTTTATAATAATGTATGGTGTAAAAAAGTGGTCCAATTCCTTTCTTTTGCATGTTCCTGTCCAGTTTTCCCCAAACCATTTATTGAAGAAATTGTTCTTTTCCCACGGGATACTGTTACCTATTGTGTTGAAGATTACTAGACCATAGAGTTGTGGGTTCATTTCTGGGTTTTCTATTCTGTTCCATTGAATATTCTGTTTCATTGTATTTGTGACAGTACCACAATATTTTTATTGCTACAGCTTTGTAATAAAGCTCGAAGTCTGGAATTGTGATGCCTCCAGCTTTGGTTTTCTTTTCAGGATCACTTTGGCTATTTAGGATATTTTTTAGAATTGTTTGTTCTAGCTCTGTGAAAAAATAATGTTAGTGTTTTGATAGGGATTACTTTGAATGTGTAGATTGTTTTGGGTAGTATAGACATTTTAACAATATTTGTTTTTCTGATCCATGAGCATGGAATGTCTTTCCTTTTCTGTCATCTTCAATGTCTTTCATCAGCATTTTGTAGTTTCCAGAGTATAGTTCTTTCACCTCTTTAGTTAGGTTTATTTCTAGGTATCTTATTATTTTAGGTGCAATTTTAAATGGAATTGTTTTCTTAATTTCTCCTCCTGCTTCCTCATTTTTGGAGTACAGAAATGCAACATATTTTTGTACATTAATTTTTTTATCCTGTGTCTTTACCGAATTTTTTATCAGATGTAGCAGTATTTGGTGGAGGTTTTTGGGTTTGCTATATACAATATTATGTCAGCTGCAAATAATGAAAGTTGTACTTTTCCTTACTGATTTGGATGCCTTTTATTTCTTTGTGTTGTCTGATTGCTGTAGCCAGGACTTCCAGTACTATGTTGAATTAAAATTGGTGAGAGTAGACATACTTGTCTTCTTCCTGACCTTAGAAGAAAAGCTCTTATTTTTCATTTTTCCTCTAATCTTTATCATTTCATTCCTTCTGCTGGTTTTAGTTTCATTCGTTTTTCTTTTTCTAGCTCTTTTCGGTATAAGAATTAGTTGTTTATTTGAGATTTGTCTTGGTTCTTAAAGTAGGCCTGTATTGCTACAGACTTCCTTCTTAGAACTGCTTTTGTTGCCTCTGAAAGATTTTGGGCCATTGTGTTTTCATTTTAATTGTTTCCATGTATTTTTATTACTTCTTTTATCTCCTGCCTGACCCATTCATTGTTCAATAGTGTGTTATTTAACTTTGAAGTATTTGTGCTCTTTCCAGATTTTTTTTTTCTTTTGGTTGACTTCTAGTTTCTTAGAGTTGTGGTCAAAAAAGATCCATGATATGACTCCAAACTTCTTGAATTTGGTGAGTCTTGTTTTGTGGCCTAATATGTGATCCATGATGGAGAATGCTCCATATTCACTTAAAAAGAATGTATATTCTCCTGTTTTAAAATCAAGTGTTCTGGGGCACCTGGGTGACTCAGTTGGTTAAGCATCTGACTCTTGATTTTGGCTCAGGTCATGATTTCACAGTCATAGGATTGAGCTCCACATCAATATCTATCAATCAGTAATAAATATCATCTATCAATAATTACTTTGAATGTAAATGGACTAAACAATCCAGTCAAAAGCCACAGAATGAAAGAGTAGCTAAAAAATAAAAAAATAAACTTAAAAAGAGTAATCAGTATGGTGCCTGCAAAACACTCATTTTAGTTCTAAAGCCATCCACAGATTGAATGTGAGGGAATGGAGAAATATGCGTTGTGCAAATGGATGTTAAAAAAATGGTATAACAATACTCTGACCAGACAAAATAGACTTTAAAACAAAGACTGTAGCAAGAGACAAAGAAGGACACTATATAATAATAAAGAGGATAATCCATCAAGAAGATATAACAATTATAAATATTTAGGCGCCCAACATAAGAGCACCAAAATACATAAAACAGCTAATAAGAAAGCTAAAAGAACTAATCTGTAATAATTCTGTGATCTTTTATTATCTTTCTTTGATGGTTTGCTGATTTTATTTAGTGATATACTTGGATTCATTTCCATTATTCTTTGCATATCTATCAGTGGTTTTTGATTTGTATTTACCATTAGAATTATACATAACTTTTTCTGCATATAGCAGTCTATATTAAGTTGGTGGTCATTTAAATTTGAACCCATCCTTTTCTCCTTTCCTCCCCATGTTTTAGGTGTATGCTATTATATTTTATAACATTTTTGGTGAGCTTCTTAACTGAAATATTCATTCTTGCTATTTTTGTGTTTCTTACTTTTATATTGTCACATTTAGTCTCTCCTTTCCACTTAGAGTCCCCTTTAATATTTCTTGCAGGGCTGGTTTAGTGGTCACAAACTCCTGGAGTTTCTGTTTGTCTGGGAACTCTATCTCTCTTTACAAATGGTTTTCCTTTGTAAGTTAATGACTTCTTTGTCTTGTTACTTCTAAGATTTTTTTTTCTTTATTGGTATATTTTGCCAATTAAATTACAATATGTCTTGGTATGGGTCTGCCTTTGTTGATTTTGATAGGAGTTTTTGTGCCTCCTGAATCTGGATATGTGTTTCCTACCCCAGTTAGGGAAGTGTTCAGCTATTATTTCTTCAAATAAATTATCTGCCACCTTCTCTCTTTTTCTTCTGGGTCACCTCTAATATGAAGGCTATTATGTTTGCTGGAGTCACTGAGTTTCCAAAGTCTGTCTTCATTTTGCATAATTCTTTTTTCTCTTGTTCAGCTTGATTACTTCCCATTACTCTGTCTTGTAGGTCAATACTCATTCCTCTATTTCTTCCATCCTGCTATTCATTCCATTAAATGTGTTTCTGATTTCATTTATTGAGCCCTTTATGTCATTCATTTTCTTAGTGTTAAGGGTTTCACTCATGTCTTCCATTCTTTTCTTAAGTCAATGAGTGTCCTTATGATTATTGGTTTAAATTCTCTATCGGGCATACTACTTATATCTCTGGTTGTCACCTTGTCTTGTTCTTTCATTGGGTATAAATTTCTGTCCTCTAATTGTCTGCTGCTCTGTGTCTGTTTCTGTATGTTGATATAGTCGACTATGTTTTCTGCCCTTGAAAGTAGTAGTTTTATGAAGTGATCCTGAAGTGCTCTGCAGTGCATTTCAGTTCTTAGTGCACTAAGTTCTGTTCACCAGAACTTAGGAGGGTATCTTATGTGTTGCTTATACCTTACTCTTGTGTCTGAGTGACTTTTCTTCTCAGTGAAGTCATCTGCATTCGCTCTCTGTGTGTCATTATCTGTATTTGTTCTCTGTGGTGTCATTGGGACCCAGGCAGGCCAGCTGTGAACTTGGGAGTGAGGTGGCTAGTTACACACAGCTGGGCATGGTTTGGTGGCTTGGCATGGTGCATGCTAACAAAATTTGCCCTGATCATAGACCCAAAGGTAGCAAGCTTTGAATGGGTGACTCCTAAGAAGAACTCATGGGCATGGCACACTGTTACAGCTTAGCTTGCAAGCATCTCTCCAGTTCCACCTCCTGCAGGTGGTTCTATGTTTATGCTTGAGGGTGAGGAAGTAAACGGTGCCTTCAAGTTTCCTTGTTTTCAGCAAAGTTCTCCAACATGCTCTGAAATCTGTATGAAAAAATATCTGTCATTTGCCCCTGACATTGTGTACATTGCTATTTTTATGATGCCTCTCACCTTAGGCTGCTGTCTCTTTTAGGGTGGCAACACAGCTATCTCTTGCCCTTCCTGCCCACTGAGTGCTGAGCCAACTGACTTTTAAATCTCCAGGCTCCAAATCTCAATGGTTTTACAAACACATGAAATTCAGCCCCCTGGTTTTTCAAGCCATACATTATGGAAATGAGTTTTCCCCATGCCAGCTCTCTGGTATGAGAGCCCATTTTGCTGCCCACTGTTTGTACAGCTCCCACCCTCCTATGGGTAGTCTCCTTCCACCTTTTTAACCTTCCTAACCTTTCAGATGCAGTTTCTTCTCTATATTTAATTATGGAGTTTGTTCTGCCAGTTTGGTTCACTCTCTCTGGTTTATTGACTTGGATGTGGATGATATCTAGTTGTAAGCATGGGAAAAGGAGAGTTCAGGTTACTCTTACCCTACCATCTTCCCACTGGATAAAATCAGCATTAAAACAAGGACTGTAACAAGAGACAAAGAACAACACTATGTAAAAATAAAGGGGACAACCCATCAAGAGGATATAATAATTGTAAATATTTATGCACCAATATGGGAGCAACATAATAATAATTAGTTAATAATAAACATAAAGGAACACATCAATAGTCATACAATAGTGGTAGGAGCCTTTAACACTTTAACACCACACTTAGATTAATGAACGAATCATCCAAAAAGAAAATTAACGAGGATACATTGACTTCAAATAGCATGCTGGAGCAGATGGATTTAACAGATATATGCAGAACATTCCATCTTAAAATAGCAAAATACACATTATTTTTAAGTGAATGGGGAGCATTCTCCAGAATAGACCACACATTAGGCCACAAAACAAACTTTAGCAAATCCAAGAATACTGAAGTCATAACACGCATCTTTACTGAGCACAATGCTATGAAATAAGAAATTAGCCACAAGATAAAATTGGAAAGACCAGAAATACAAGGAGGTTAAATGATATGTTACAAAATAATGAATGGGTCAACCAAGATATCAATGAAGAAATCAAAAAGTACACAGCAACAAAAAAAATGAAAACACAACAATCCAAAAAACCTTTGGGGGGAAATGAAAGCAGTTCTAAGAGGAAAGATTACAGCAATAGAGGCTTACCTCAAGAAATAAGAAAATCTCAAATAAACAACATAACCTTACACCAAAAGAACTAGAAAAAGAACAACAAATGAAACTAAAAGCAGCAGAAGGAATGGAATAATAAATAATAGAAGAGAAAAAAAATGGTACAGAGACAAGGAAAAAAAAAAGAATAGATTAATGAAACAAGGAGTTGATTCTTTGATAAATTCAACAAACTTGATAAGTTTCCACACAGACTCATAAAAAGAGAGTGAAAGAGAAGGAGAGAAAGAAAGTATTCAAATAGAGTCACAAATGAAAGAACAGAAATAGCAACCAATGCTAGAGAAATACAAAAAATTGTAAGGGAATATTAAGAAAAAATAACATGCCAACAAAGCAGACAACCTAGAGCAAATGGATAAATTTCAAGAAACAAAAAACATATCAAAAGAGAAGATAGAAAATTTGAACAGATCATTTACCAGCAAGGAGGTTGAATCAATAATCTAATCAAAGAACTCCCAACAAACAAAACTCCAGGACCAAATGGCTTCACAGATGAATTCTACCAAACATTTGAAAAAGAGTTAATACTTATTCTTCTCATACTATTCCAAAAAAATAGAAGAAGGAAAACTTCCAAATTCATTCTATGAGGCCAGTACCTCTCTGATACCAAAACCAGATAAAGACATGACACAAAAATGAGAACTACAGGCCAATGTTTCTGATGCAACAACCCTCAAAATATAGATGAAAAAAACCTCAAAAAATATTAGCAAACAAATAATCAAGTTGAAAAATGGGCAGAAGACATGAAAAGATACTTTTCAAAAGAAGATATACAAATGGCTAACAGACACATGAAAAAATGTTCATCATCATTAGCCATCAAGGAAATTCAAATCAAAACCACATTGAGATACCACCTTAAACCATTGAGATACACCTTACACCTTAACAAGGCAGGAAACAACAAATGTTGGAGAGGCTGTAGAGAAAGGAAAACCCTCTTATATGTTGTTGAGAATGCAAGTTGGTACTACCACTTCAGAAAACAGTGTGGATGTTCCTTAAAAAATTAAACATAAAATTACCCTCTGGCTTGGCAATTGCACTACTGGGTATTTACCCCAGAAATACAGATGTAGTGAAAAGAAGGACCATATTCACCCTAATGTTCTTAGCAGCAATATCCACAATAGCCAAACTGTGGAAATAGCTGAGATGCCCTTCCACAGATGAATAGATAAAGAAGATGTGGTGATGGGTATTAAAGAGGGCACTTGTTGCATGGAGCACTGGGTGTTGCATGTAACCAATGAATCATGAAACACTATATCAAAAACTAATGATGTATAGGGGCGCCTGAGTGGCTCAGTGGGTTACAGCCTCTGTCTTCGGCTCAGGTCATGATTTCAGGGTCCTGGGATCGAGCCCTGCATCGGGTTCTCTGCTCAGCGAGGAGCCTACTTCCTCCTCTCTCTCTGCCTACTTGTGATCTCTTTCTGTCAAATAAATAAAATTAAAAAAAAAAACTAATGATGTACTGTATGGTGACTAACATAACATAATAAAATATAATAAAATATATGATATTTATTATATAATATTATATATAATTATTATATTATATTATAATATATTTTTATTTTTAATTGAATAATTTACATTATTTTAATTAAATATAATTATATATTTTTATATATTAAATTTATATATAATATATAAATTTATGTATTATTTTATATAATTTTATAATTATATAATTTATTAATTATAATTTATTAATTA